>VDFB02281492.1:866439966-866593510 GCA_007258455.2 Sequoia sempervirens | reverse complement strand
CTCACTCTAAAGGGGTGTTTGATGTGAAGGACAAGAATGATGAGGACTATAAAGCCCTTCAATCACTTTGCAAACCTAAACCATAGTTTGGGCTAGGTGAGCTAGCTTTTTGGAGTCAATTCTATGCCTCAGAAAGCTCTCTATCCGAGGATGACAACACAATTATGGGACGTTAGAGTGGCACACTAGCGTCTCTTAGATGTGGTGGTGTCTATATGGCTAGAAAATGATGAACACATAGAAACTACCAAAAAGACCTACTAATAGCCTAGCTAGTACAATCTAGATGGTAAGAACAAAATGAGAAAGTATGCAAAGTAAATATTGAAATGATAAAGTAAATAAACTAGAACCAAGGTGACAAAATAATTTCACAAAAGTGTTTGTTCCCCATCTAGCTCCAAATGCATGTCCTCCTATACACAAGAAATAGGGGAAATTTGTTGGGGTTGTATAGGGTCCTGCTTTAGTTAGACCCCATTTTGGTGCTTCCACCTCCATGAACAACCAAATAGTAATGATAGAGAAATGTATGATAAAGAAGTAAAGAAAGAAAGCACACAAATAACACTACAAAATAGTATATAGCTACTCAAACAAATTGTAAAGGAGAGGGGTGGAAATGTTACCACCTCCACCAAGGGATCACTAGCCAATGATGGAGAAAGAGAGCTTGAACAATCACCACAACCTCGACTGTGATGAAGGGAGGTGTTACAAAACCTCAAGCCCTTGCTAGAATGGCTTGCTTCACACTTGCTTGACAGAGTTGATAGAGTGTTGTTGAGAGTGAAATGAAGGTTGAGAATGCTTGAGAATGCAAGAAGTGATGGAAGAAAAGGTGGGTTGAATGGCTAGACAATGAAATGGAATGAGAATGGAAGAATTTGAAGGAGAAAGGAGAGAATCTACCATTTTCAGGGTCGATTGGTTGAAGATGGATGTTACAAACCGGCCCTAATGGGAAGTGTAATGCCTCTGCAAGCTTCAAATGCAGGAATCCATCAGGGATGTAAATGTGTCACACATGTCCCAAGCAAATATTCTTCTACTGACATAATAGAAAAATTCCAAGAGGAAGGAAGTTAGTAGGATGATGTGGAATTTTTCCTTTGGATTTGGTTTTCTAAGGTGAGGATGTTTAAAGGGGAATTTTTGTAAGGGGTGCAAACTCTCTCCTATACATTTTTCCCCCACTTTAGTGAGCATGAATACTAATGAATTCTTTGGTAAAGTAGGTTGAAGAGTGAATAGGATTAGAAATTTATAACTAAACTATCAAGGAAGCATTCTGCAATCTGGCAAGCTCAAAAGTGCAGGGTAAGCAAAGGACCTGGGTATGTGTAGGATCATGATGGGCCAAAAAGTGGCAATATGATGGGTATTTGTAGGGTATGTGGCTAATGAATTTTTTTTCATCCAAAATTAATGAAACAAAAAGGGTTTTTAAAGGAGATTCTCAGCTTTCCACCAATATAAATTATGCTTTACTTTGAATTTAATAAATAATTATTATTCATTTTCTATTTGAATTATGACTAAAGTCTTGATTGATAAAGCTAATTGAAAATCATCTATAGCTTTAAACGGGGTATTCTCATATTTTGAACTAAACATGCATCACATCTCTATGCTTCACATACTATAGGATTAAAAAAAAAATGAATTTCATGAAGTTTTGACCAAGTTAAGGTGGTTAGACATAAGGAGTTTTTATATTTTTAAAAGTTGTAATAAAAAAAATCATAGTTAATTATTTACTTGGAAAAAAAATACAAAAAAATATGCATCACATCGGGACATGATTCCTCTGCTTATATCTAAAATCTTAAAAAAAAATATTATCATTTTATTGTGGTTAGGGTGGTCAGACAGACACCTACTTATTTTTTCCCTGAAATTTAAGTACTACTACATTGAAATTTCAAATTTTCACCAAATAGATTTTGTTTTAAAAAAAATAATCCTAGTAGTTTAGAAACTACATTAATTTGCTACAAATTCTATTCTTACATATTTTTGAAATAATATAGATAACTTATTCAAATTTTTACGTTAAGTTGTCTAACTCTGATTTCTCTAATTTTTTTGCCACTTAAGGGCCTGTTTTTTCCATGATGATCCTGCACATACCCACTTTATAGCCCCATAGAACTATGAAGCTATAGATTGAAAGAATTTTATAGGCCCACAAACCTACAAGGAGGTGATCCCCAAGATCTCTCACATAAAGGAAGCCCCATGAGGTAAGCAACTCATAGGCTTGCAGATCTATGAGAAAGGTGTCCTCCAAGATCTCTCACATGAAGGAAACCCCAAAAAAGGTTCCCTAGAGGCCCATAGACCTGCAGGGAAGGTGTCCTCCAAGATATCTCACATGAAGGAAACCCAAAAAAAGTTCCCTATAGACCCGCAAATCTATAGGGAAGGTGTCCTCCTAGATCTCTCACATGAAGGAAACCTATAAAAAGTACCTTACATACTTGCACACTTGCAAGGGAGCAACCCCCAAGATCTCTCACATAGAGGAAGCTTAGAAGAAGCACCCTACAGGCCTGTAGACCTTCAGGGAGGTATCCCCCAAGATCTCTCACATGGAAGAAACCCAAGGAAGGGTATTTTGTAGAGTTAGAAAGTGGCTTCATAGGCACACCGGCAAAACAACATGTTTACCCATAGATAGAACATGTCTGAGAGCGGCCACACATGAAAGTAAGAAGATAATCATGTAGACCATTGATAGTTTTGAAAACTTTCAAAGGGGTCCCTTGGGAACTTGACATGAAGGAAGGGGTCTACTCAAGGGACGCGCTGTTTGAAAGTGTGGAAGAGATGTTTCTTTTTCAAATGGATTCATCATCAAGGAATCCTTTTGAAATATGTTTACTTCATCAAGGAATTTGAAAGGAAGAAAATTCTCCCTCATGAGGGGAAGGTTGAATTTTCTCCCACCTCAAAGAAAGGGCCTCAAGTTCTTTCTTTTTGAACCCATGATGAAGGAAACACGTCCCATTAGGGTTTCAAGTCGACAATCAAATTCTTTGAAAAATCTTGGGAAGATTCTCGAGAAAAGATTCATTTGGAAATGAATACAATTTCTAAAAATCAAAGTGTCATAGAAGTGGCATTTTCACACATGAAAAGGACAACTCAAGAAAAAATTTGAGAGAAATATAACAAAAGAGCTAAGAGAGAAACACCATGAAAAAAAGGCACAAGGGTGATATGATATTTCAAGGTCAGATCTGCTCATAAATATATATAGTATGATAATAGTATATAAAATGAACTATCATCAACCCCCTACTATATCAGACCATGTGAAAAATGCACGAGAGAAAAAGTAAAAATAAAAAATCAGGTCAACATAGAAGGGAAGCATAAATTCCCTCAACACTTTGCATCATCCCTAATTTATTGAAAATCAATCACAAACATGGAAGAATGATGATACAAATAGAAGAAGGTTCATGACACAAAATCCATGCCTATATCCAAGCACCAACAAGAGTGACAAGGATAATCTAGGAACACATAGCATGATCATGGGGGAACACATCACAACACACACATCTAATTTAAAGATAAAAAATAGGCCTCCCCCTAACACTGGTCAACCAAGAGGTCGCCCACTTCCCACTTTAGGTCACCATAGGGGGAAGGAGGATGAGCCTACAGTGGTGAAATGTTAAGAGGAGTGTCTAACCCTCCCACAACAAAGGATAAGGGAGAAGCCCCTGCAAGGTCTCATCCACTCGGCTCTTGTGGAGCTATGGTCAATGATTTCACAAAGATCACTGACAAGGATGAAACTTCATCCAGAGAATTAAACATGCACTTCATTGGAGTTCCATACCGTACCTCAATGGATGGGGACGGCTTAATAATTAATAATTATTATATTTTTATATAAAATAAAAAATAATATATGAATATAACACAAAATATAATTAATATATTATACATAATTAATATAATAGGAATATAGAATAAACTATTATATTAAATATATTAAATATAATTATATTTATTATTATATATAATTGTATATATAGGTTATATTATTATATATTATATTTTATAATAAAAATTATTAAATATAAATACAAAATTATTATAATTAATAATTAATGTATTCTTATATAGAAAAAAATAAATTAATATATAAAAAATTTGATAGTTTAATTGATCTTTGGAAAGATTAGGAAAAAGAAAGAGAGATAGAGGGGGAGACAATTCTATATAGAGGAATATATACTAACACTTGCACCTAAATGAGGTTCAAGGATTATGCTGATAGAAAATTATATGTGTGTTAATATGTTAGAATGCTTGTGCATGGATGTGCTCCAAGTTCTAGTTGCATGTGGCTAGATGAAATAATTAATAATAAGTGCTAAATAATGAAATGAAATAAATTTAGACAAATATAGATTTTTTCTTTAAAGAAATTAAGTTTTATCTAATTATGAAATATTTGCATTAAGATTTAAAACATAAACCAATGATGGAAATGAGAAAAGAAAGTTTCCATCAAATTAACAAAAAATAATACAAATGGAAATAGAATGTTCCCATCCAGTTGTAAAATCAATATTTATCTGGCTTTTATGTGATAAGTGAGATTTTGGAGGCTTTTACTTGATATCTTAGAGGATTTTATCATTAAACAACAACTAGTTTAGCATTAAATGGCAGCTGAAACTGGTTTTCCAATGACTCAATAATGGTATAATGGCTAATAAAGAGAGAGAAACTCAAAAGATAGAGAATGAGAGAAAGGGAAAAATTTAGATAGATAGATATCGAGAGACAGAGAGAGAGAGCTTGGAAGAGAGGAATAGACAAAGAGAGATAGAGCATGGGAGAGAAATATAAGAGATACAAAGGAAAAAAGAGAGAAAATAGAAACTAACATTTGATTGATTGTTTTATTTCAACAATCTAAGGATGGCGTGTGTCCTTGGGGAGTTATCCTTAAGGTAGCATGTCATTTGATCAAAGAGATGATAATTCACCCTTAAGACCTCTTCAATGTACCCATTGCACACTTAAGGAGACAAATATATATATATATATATATATATATATATATATATATATATATATATATATATATATATATCTAGAGAGAGAGAGAGGAAGAGAAAAGGGAGAGGGAGATAGAGATAATATATATAGGTGGAGAGAGAAAAAATAGGAGAGAAAGAGAAGGGAGAAAAATGAGACGAAGATAGAAATGAAGGGATAAAAAGAGGGATAGGGAGAAAAAAAGAGAAGAGAGAAAAAAAGATAGAGAAAGAGATAGAGAGAGAGAGAGATAAATATAAATAGAGAGATAAAGAGGGAGACAAAGAGGTATAGAGAGATAGGTAGAGATATAGAGGAATAAAGAGGGACATAGAAGGAGGTTTGATAGTGAGGGATATAGAGAAAAATAGATGAAGGAAAAGAGAAAGAGAGAAGAGGAGAGACATAGATAGAGATAGTCACATAAAGAGATAGGGAGATAAAGATAGAAGGAAGAAAAAAATTTAAAATATATATATAGAGAAAGAGAGAGGGAGAGAACCAAAGAAGTAGAGAGATATAGAGATAAAAGCGAATAGATATAGATATAGGGAGGGTGATTGATATATCTCTCCCTCTACCTCTCTCATAACCTATATCTCTATCTTTATTCCTCTTTGTATCTCCCTCTCACTCCATCTATCTCTTTCTATCCATATCCTTTTCTACCTCTATCAATATCTCTCTATCTCTATCACTATCCTCTAGCACTCTATATCTCCCACTATATATGCCACTCCCTCTCTCCCTATAGATATGTATAGAGAAATCTCTCCCTATCCCTCTCTCCTAATCTATATCTCTATCTTTATTTCTCTCTTTATCTCCCTCTCGCTCCTCCCTCTATCTCTTTCTATCCATATCATTTTCTACCTCTATCAATATCTCTCCATATCTATCACTATCCCCCTCTATCTCTCTATATCACCCCATTTTTATGTCTCTCCCTCTCCCTCTATATATATTGAGTCATCTCTCCCTCTCTCCCCATCTTCTTCTCTCTCTCTCCCTCTCTCCCCCCTCTTCTTTCTTTCCCTCTTCTACCTATCTCTCCCCCTCTTCTTTCTCTTCCTCTCTCCCCCTCTTCTCTATCTATCGTCCTCCTCTATCTATCTCTCTCCCTTTCTCTCCCTCCCTCTCTCAATCTTTCCCCTCTCTCAATCTCTACCCATCTCTCCCTCGCTTTCTCTCTCCCTATCCACTTATCTATCTCTCTATCTCCACCTCTCTCTCCCTTTCTTTTCCCATATATCTCTATCTCTTTCTATCTCTTTCTTTCTCTTCTCATATATCTCTATATTTTTGGAAACACAAGGAAAAAGAATTGAGAGGGGGGGTGAATTAGTTGTCACATAAATTACACTTATTAAACTTATTCTCAGATTTGATAAATAAACGTGAAAGATTTTGTAGAACTTAACATTATTAACTTGATCTTTAAACCACTTATAGCATGAACCAAAATAAAGATGCAAGAACAAAAGGTAATCAACCACAACACAATAACACTAATATTTTTTACATGGAAACCCTGTTAGGGGAGAAACCATTGTGGAGGTTAATCCACAAGATTATACTTTGTTAAAAGTATATAAAAATGGGGAATGCACATGCATTCAAGCACATTTCCTAGAGCTCACTACTCAAATACAATAAGTCTCACTGCCCAAAGGAAGACACACTATCTTACAAATACATTCGGATTACATTTGGAAGATTTTGAACTGAGAAAATAGCATCTACTAATGCCTGATTACAATTTTTGTTAAGCACACTTTGATCTACTCACTCTTCTTCACACTTTAATTCTACCTTCAAAATATTAGAAAATTATTTGCACATAGAACACCATGCCACAAAATGGTATAAAAAATTGATCATATATATCTGCAACTAAGGATAACACCAACTGCATGCCAGCCTTAACAAAATATTAAATGTGTACAAACTTTCAACCTCAAATCAACATTTTTTTTTTATCAATTTATCAATGTGGACCAAACAAAGTTGGCCAAAACATAGTAAGGACCCAAAAAAAATCCTTAAATTTGGAACACCTTCAAAAATTATGCCTCAAAGATCCGCAACACACTACAATCACCCTGTCGGTCATGATCATGAAAAATATAAACTCATAGAAGAAAATCACCAATCGTGAGCACAACAATCAATGCGAACAAGCAAAAAAGATAGAGCATGATCTAGAAACATCCACAAGCATCATGAATCATCACAGAAGCATCCACAACAACTCAAATTACTAGAATCATATTATCTCCTTTCAGGAACACCAACAGAAGCAACATAACAAATGTCAAAACACAAATACTCATAACTTGATCAAATCTTTATGTGAACCTCTAAAACTTCACATGGATAAACTAGATATACTTGAAAACAAACCCTTTAATCCACAACCTCTTATCATCAATATATTGAGCTATCCATCGTACTATACTTTAGTTCATCATAACAACCTGCAACTTATTTTATTACAATTTTATCAATATCCTCGACATATACAACCTTAAATACATTAATTCCAATAGTGTTGACATCAATGAAAACCACATATAAAAAATATATGACAATCCTCTCCTTTGGAATTGATGGAAACACATGATATGAAAAACACCATCAACACAACTTTCTCTTAGCACTTTCTCCCCCTTATATTATCACATGACTCTTCTCCCCATCAACTTACTCTTTCAAAAAATTTCACATGACTCTTCTCCCCATTTAAAATCAATGAAAAAAATACACATAAGCTCTGAACCACATTTCTGAACATCTGACTACTCCCCTTGAGTAGCAGCCACCAAAAACATCAATCCAGATCAAGATATGACTATGAAATGCACGGAATAATGCAAGTCAATGCATCTTAATTGTGATTAGGAGGGGTAATCACCCCTAGCTTCCCTCTAAGATACTCAAAATTATCCTTAGGTAAAGGATTGGTAAATATATCTACAACATGTTCCTTTGTAGGCACATACTCCAATCTGATTTCCTTTTCACTCACATTCTCTCTCAAAAAGTGAAACTTGATAGATATATGCATGGTTTTTTAATGCAACACATGATTCTTAGAAATGTTAATTGCACTTGAATTATCATAGAATATAGCAATAGGTTCATCATACACAACTCCAATATCTTTCAACATTTGCTTCATCCATAGTACTTTGGTACAATTGTTAGCAGTAGCAATGTATTTTTCCTCTATAGTAGATAAATAAATGGCATTTTTCTTCTTACTTAACCATGAAATCAACTTCTTTCCCAAGAAAAATACACCAACAATAGTAATCTTTTTGTCATTCACATCTCATGCCCAATCGTTGGCATTAGTAAAAGCACTCAAAGTAAGGTCATCCTCTTTTGGATACCATAGCCCAAAGTCAACTATCCCCTTCAAGTACCTAAAAAATCCTCTTCATCCTCTTTAGGATACCATAGGCCAAATTCAATTGTCCCCTTCAAGTACCTAGAAAAATTCTTGACAACTGTCACATGAGATTCCTTAGGATCATCTTGAAATCTTGCAGTAGGTAAAGAAATGGTATTCTACCTCTTACTTAACCATGAAATCAGCTTCTTTCCCAAGAAAAATGCACCACCACTAGTACTCTTTCTATCATTCACATCTCATGCCCAATCACTGGCATCAGTAAAAGTACTCAAAGTAAGTTCATCCTCTTTAGGATACCATAGGCCAAAGTTAGCAATCCCCTTCAAGTACCTAAAAATCCTCTTCATAACTGTCACATGATATTCCTTAGGATTAGCTTGAAATCTTGCAACAATGCATACGACATTCATGATATCAAGTCTAGTTTGAGTCAAATAGAGCAATCCACCAATCATGGATCTGTATCTAGTCTGATTTGCTTTCGAAGAATCATCATCTTGTGTCAACTTACATCTGGTCACCATAGGTGTATGAACCAGCTTTGAATCTTCCATACTAAACTTCTTTAGCAATTCTTTCACATACTTGGACTAAGATATAAAGATACCTATATCTAACTGAGTAATTTGTAATCCCAAAAAGAATTTCATTTCTCTAATCATAGACATCTCAAACTCACTCTGCATCTCATCAGAAAACTTCATGCACAAATTATCATCTCCTCCAAAAATGATATCATCAACAAAGACTTCAACAATCAAATCTTTATCATGATCAATTTTGAAATACAAGTTACTATCAGCATCACCTTTATTAAAACAAAGCTTCAATAGATACTTTTCCAATCTAGAATACCATGCTCTTGGGGCTTGCTTAAGTCCATACAATTCTTGCTTCAATAAGAAAACCATATCTCCTTGATCAGTCAATTAAAATCCATCAAGTTGCTCAATATACACTTCTTCTTCCAATTCACCATTTAGAAATGTTGACTTGACATCCATCTCATAAATCTTGAATTTTTTGTAAGTAGCACAAGAAATAAATAGCCTCACAGCTTCAATCCTAGAAACATGAGCAAAAGTTTCTTCAAAATCAATTCCTTCCATTTGAGAATATCCTTTACACACAAGTCTTGCTTTGTTTCTAACATCTTCACCTTGCTCATTCAGTTTATTCTGAAAGAATCATTTAGTTCCAATTACATTTTTGTCCTTAGGTCTAGGAGCAAGAATCCATGTATCATTCTTCTCAATTTGTTGTAGTTATTATTTCATTGCTTCCATCCAATGTTCATCTTTGCATGCTTCATTGACACTATTAGGCTCAATCTTTCAAATCAAACAATATTATTTTGCAATTCTTCTCCTAGTTTGAACACCTTTATTCTTATCACCTATAATCTGATCTTCTAAATGATTTAGTCCTACATGCCTTGGAGTATTAGGATGTTCTTGAACTTCAGGCTCTTGTGATATCGCTTCTACACTTTCACTAGTTTCTTCCTCTTGATTTTTAGGATTCATCAGAACAATCTGAACTTGATTTGGAGTTTGTACTTTCTTTCCTTTATCTAAACTATCATTTTGATCATCTGAATCATATCCATAGGTTCTAGATGGTCTAACTGTGTCTTCATCAACCTTGATATTAGCACTTTCAACTACTTTCCTCAATCTCTTATTGTAGCACCGGTAGGCTTTGATTTTAGTAGAATAACCAAGAAAGATTCCTTCATCACTTCTAGCATCAAAATTTCCTATATTTTCATCTCTTTTGATGTAGCATTTACTCCCAAATATTTTGAAGTATTTAGTAGTAGGCTTATGACCAAAAAATAGCTCATAAGGAGTCTTACAAGTATCACCTTTGATATGTACAAGGTTGAGAGTGTAAACGACAATACACATAGCTTCTCTCCAGTAGATATGTGGAACATTTCCTTTCAGCATCATAGTCCTCATAGCTTCTTGAATTGTCTTATTCTTCCTTTCCACAACTCCATTTTACTGAGGGGTCCATAGGGAAAATAATTGTCTCTTTATCCCATTCTCTTCACAAAAAGAGTTAAACTCACTAGAAGTGAATTCACCACCTCTATTTGATCTCATACATTTAATATTTAGACCTATCTCTATCTCCACCATAGCCTTAAATATCTTGAACTTTTCTAGAGCCTCAGATTTTTCCCTTAAGAAAGTAAACCACATCAATCTGTGTACTATACAAAATTGGATCCTCTTGAGAAAAGAGGCAATTTCATGTATAATTATACCCACTTTTGAGTCCCTTTACATCATTCGCCCTTGAAAACAACATTTATAGTCCCCTAAGACCCATTATTTTTTATCTAGAGGCTTGTTTCATGTGAAAAAACACCTAAAACCCAACAAACAACACTCAATTATTTCACACTTTGAAAAACCACCTTCAAACATAAGTAGTGGGACCCATTCACCACCTTGGGTGAATGATTCCTCTCTAGTGGGACCCATTTTCCAAGGGTGGCGAATGAGTCTCTTTTGAGGGAAAATTCAATTTTGAGAGGGAACAAAACTAATTCAACTTGCATTTTCAGAAGATGTCAGCCTTTACGGTCCAAATAATGGGAAAATTAGATGTTGCCTATAAATACTCATTTTAATCCATTTTAAAGGATCTCTACACAATATTTTCAATCTCTTAGTCATTTTTCAAGTGCAAGTTCTAATGTCAAATCTTCCACCACAAGTCTTATTAGCAAAGTTGAAGTTTTAGGACAACAAAGCTAAGGTTTTGCAGGTCTTGAAGCTCACTCTTTTGATCAAGATTCAACATTTTCAAGGATTGATAATGGATTCCTATGGTGAATCATGGAGAAATCCAGGGTAAGGAGATGCAACTATCCATCAAATCAAGCCTAAGGACTTGGTTTCAAAGTGATTCCATCTTCTATTTCATTCTATCTTTAGATTAAGGTCTACATATTGTTTGTTTTTCATTTGAATGTCATGTCATTTACATTTTAATGTGTTGTAGGGTTTCTAGGATTGAGATCTTGCATCACACTTACCACATTTGCATCTCTTATTTTAGCACTATAGAATAGGACTTTCATTATACATAAAATTTTCCTAGTCTTTAACACATTTAAGGCTAGGGTTTATGTAGATTTTTTTCTATTCAACGTTTAATTACGGGTTTGACCTAGGAAAACCCCCATTAGACAAATCATTTCAAGCTGTTTTGCAAGATTTTTTTTGAGATCTAGAATCTAGGCTCTGTCAGAGATTGTTGTGCAAGTGTCAAGGTGCATAACAAAAATCTAAAAGTGCAAAATTTTGAATGTGGAATGATTCGCCATGCATGGTGAATGAGTCCCTCCTAAGATGAAATTATGAATTAGAGTCAAATCTTGATACCCCATTGATAGAAAACAATTTATGTGCCCCTTGACACAGGATTGATTTGCCTAGGGTGGCGAATGAGTCCCATTCAACCCAAAAACAACATTTTCTCAAATTTTTAGATTCTTCAGTGATCTTCTATAGATATCTAGGTGCATATTTTTTGAGAAGTAGCCTTTTTTAGCTTGATTTGCATCTTTATTCATTATTTTTAGGTTGTTTGCATATCACACTATGTTTTCAAACATTGCATAAATCTCTCATTTGCATTCATAAACATTTATCTAGTTCACTTATCTACACTTGGATCACTTTAATTAGTCATAATCATATCACATATGTCCTAATTTGAAGGTAATGTCTTGCATTTTTGGCCACTTCCTCTTTCCTTGAGGTGAAAAACCCTTAAAGTGCTAGAGAGGAACATAATGCCAAAAATCATCATTACATTTTGGTGAACCTGACTTTTGAACATTATATAATTCTAATTTACATTTCCATTTGCATCTTAGGATTTCATGACCTCGTTGTTTTGCATTGTTTTGCATCATTAGGATTTCTTCAACATTGCATTAGTGAAAGCCTCATTTAGACTTCATTTTTGCATGTTCTTTCATTGTATCATTTCAATACTCTGTCATTACATTGTGTTTTGCATTGTAAAGACCTAAAAATCTTCAAAAAATACAAAAAAATAGGAAAAATTCAAAAAAAATTTCTCCTGGGACTCATTTGCCACCTAGGGCGAATCAATCCCTTAGTAGTTTTTTATCAGTATTTCAATTTTCAATTTTCTACATTGTACATCTATTTCTTCTATAGTTTCTTTTTTGTTTCAGATTAGTTACTTTTTGTTTCTTCAACATACATTCTATTTCCATTTCATGGCATTTATGGATAGTTTTAGATTCTTGCACATTTCCTTTTCAATGTTTGTTCCTAGTTCCCTTAGATCAGATTCATCAATGCATAAACCTATCACAAATGAAACAACAAACCAACCCTTCAAACAAATTATTCAAGCTAGAAAAAATCTCTCTTCTAAGCCTTTTATTAGTGATGATGTTGAAAATTTAGATGCATTCCTTAAGGAATTCACCTCACTCACTTCATCCTCTAAGCTTACGATGAGAAATATAAATCTCTCAATGATAACTGTGAAGATGAAAAATCTGCATAAATCCATGATTGACAAATATGAAGAAATCTGTCAACATTGAATAGATGAGATTATCACCCTCAATATGAAATTATTGAGAAAATGAAAAAGGAATAACGACATCACCAAACTAGAATGAAATTATAAATGAAATAAGCATGAAATCTATTCCTAAATTACTTCAAACACCATCTCATAGGGGGATTGGTGCTACTTTGATGTGGAATGTATCCCTTTCCCAACCCCTTTTGATAAGCTAATGATAATGATGGACAAGATCATTTCTCAAATGAAGAGAGTGACCTTGCAAGAGTGATTATGGAGGATTTGCTGGAGGATGAAGCCTCTATTTGTAGATTTTAAAATGCTAAGAGTGCCAAACATGGAGGATGTAGGGCTAAGATTGGAAAAATGAGAGGAAGACACTTGTCAAGTGGTGATAGGTCAATGGATGTGCAAAATTTGGGAAGCATATCCATGAGAGGGAGAATTTGAATTCAAATTTTGCAATAAATTTAGAGAGGGGGACAAGAAAAAAGAGCAATAAATGCTATGTTGAAGGGACAAATCAACTTGTCATGTTGAGTGAAAATGAGGGTTTTAATAAATCAATAAATTGAGTTATTTGTGCAAGTGGCTAAATCTAGAGAATGCAAGTGGTGAGGATTAGCATTTAATTAGGATTAATTAGCTAGGCTAATGATTAGGATGTTTTGACCTTTTTGAGATAAATATTTGATTTATTTAAATTAGAAAGGATGGAAATGCATTATGATGGATGTTTGATTTATTTGATTAAAAAGGTTGATGATAATGTTTATTTGATTTTAAATAAATGACCTTAGGAGATTAATGAGATTACCTGATGAATGGATGAAGGTGAACCTGATTAACTGAATGAGTGGATGCACGTGAAGCCTGATTTACTTGATGAATGCATAATGCTAATTTTGCATGTCTACAATAACATACCCCTCAAACCTTTTAGTCATGATGACTATGATTTGTTAGATGAAGCTCTTCAAGACTTCACCTCACACAAGTCATCCACGAAGGTTTATTGTGACCAACCTGTGATAACAATAGTTAACACATCTAATGCTTATCCTAAACCATTTAAAACAACTAACAATGACTTATCTCTCACACCTTTTAGCTGTGA
The DNA here is from genome assembly GCA_007258455.2 of Sequoia sempervirens. Classification (NCBI taxonomy): domain Eukaryota; kingdom Viridiplantae; phylum Streptophyta; class Pinopsida; order Cupressales; family Cupressaceae; genus Sequoia; species Sequoia sempervirens. The sequence goes on along the minus strand of VDFB02281492.1, from coordinate 866,579,315 downwards.
TGACTTTGATTTGTTAGATGAAGCTCTTAAAAATTTCACCTCATAATTTCATCCACTATGGTGTACTCTAAAGAATCTTAAATTAAGGATGTTAATGTGATTAAACCTCATTATACCCTTTACCCACCCTAGCATCTGCTTCATCCTTCCAATAAACCTTGTTACACCCTTAGACCACCTCAACTTGATGTGTCATAGCAATCAAGTAATGTTACTGTTGCTCATACATATAATACTGAAAACAATCTACAACCACCTCAATCTCCTCCACCCTCTTTATCATTACCTAATCTAATTAGTTTTCCTCGCTTTACCCTTAAAACCAAGGAGTATGATCTTATTGCACAATTAAAGAATACTCCTGAAAAACTTTCGCTTTGCGATTTACTTCAAAACTCCCCTAATTATTACACACTTCTTCAAACAGCTTTACAAGAAATTGTAGTTCCTCCTAGTACAACTTTGAATGATGTGGTAGCTATAGTCAATAAAATTAATCAACCATCTCTTGACATTACTTTCCATAAAATGAGCTCCCTCCTTTAGAGTTGCATAAACAACATGAAGCCTTTATGATAATTGCTCAATACAAATGCATAGGTATCAAACAAACTCTCATTGACAATGGTTTTTCTCTCAATGTGTGTAGTGTGAATCTCCTTAATCGCTTATGCATTGATAAGTCAAAAATAATACCTAATTCTATTTCCATTTGAGGATTTGATAATACAACAAAGAAACCACTTGGGATAATTACCTTACCTATGACGGTTGGAGTGGCTACTTTAGAAACTTCTATCCATGTCATGCCTCATGATCTTTCATATAATGTCCTTTTAGGTAGACCTTGGATACATGAGATGAATTTAGTTCCCTCAACCGTCCATTGTATCATGAAATATGTCTATAACAATAATATTCATCAAGTTGAAATAGACCCTGAGCTTGAAAGTTGCTTGCACCTTGAGAAAGGAGGTACTAGTCCTTTGAAAATGTTAATTCAAACATCTCACCTTGGTCCTCCTAAAAGTGAGGAAAATAATGAAGAATTGGTATCTAAACTATTTGGTGATGATTGGGGAACTTTATAATTCACACCATCATTTATGGGTGAATACATACTCTCACAAAAGAAAGATGAAGCATCTGATCCAACCACCATCATGTCAACTCAACCATCCAAAGAATCTTCTCAAACTTTTATCTCCTATAATTTGGATGAAAATGCAACATACATAATAAATTTTGATGAGAGAAATTATCAATCCCCGCCTAATCCAAAAGAAATGGAAATACTTTACGAAAAAAGCTATGTGCTTGTTAAACAATTAGGATATTCTGGAAAAGAATGTGGAAAACATGAACAAGGTATATGTGTCCCTATTGAACCTAACATGCAAGAGACAAAAACTAGATTGGGATATTCCTTTTCTAAAATGATAAAAGCTCCTCATAGACCATCCTTGAATATTAACACTATTACATGTCAACCAAAACACCAACTCACAATTAAACATCTTGAATTGCTTGATATGAATACATTGCTATCATGGGAGTATGTTGATAGTGATGCAACTTTGAAACAAATGTTAGGAATCTATGAGAACACATCCTCACCTACTTCCATGAAACCACTTCCTTGCTTATGATTATTACCAAGCAAGAAGACTGTGATATCACTGAAGAACCTTATGAGTCTAAAATTTCTAAATCTAATGCACTCCCTTTAGGAGACACAATTGATGTGCTGATGGATATTCATGATAAAGATAAACTTATTAAAATTGGGAAATGCCTTGATGATGAAGAACAAGAAGACATTAAAAATTTACTTCATGATTTTCCTGATTCTTTTCTTGGAAATATTCTAATATGCTAGGAATTGATCTAAAAATTATGACACACAACATTGTCCTTGTTGCAAATGCTAAACCTGTCTAACAAAAGGTATGAAAAATGCACCCTAACATAGCCTTGTATATTAAATTAGAGCTTGAAAATCTCCTTGACAGAGGCTTCATCCACCCTATTGATTATTCCCCTTAGATCTCAAACATTGTCGCAGATGCTAAACCCAACAATCATATTAGGATATGTATGAACTTTCATGATTTGAATAAAGCATCTTTGAAAGATGACTTTTTGCTTCCTAATATTGATATGATTTTGGATTCAACTATTGGACATGCTTTGTTGTCATTCATGGATAGGTTTTCTAGTTATAATCAAATCCTTATCAACCCTCCAAACCAATATAAAACTGCCTTTACAACTATTTGGGGAACATTTTGTTGGGTCGTGATGCCCTTCAGTCTAAAGAATGTCGGCACAACTTATCAATGAGAAATGACATTGATTTTTCATGATTACATTCACAAAATTTTGGAATATTATGTCAATGATATTCTCACTAAATCTTTAATGCGACAAGACAATGTAACTTTCCTTCACCAAATTTTCAAATGAATACATAAATACAATATGTGATTAAATCAAAAAAAGTGTGTCTTTGGTGTAGACAGTGGTACACTTTTGGGTTTGTCATATCTCATCGAGGCATTGAGGTGGGCACAAAGAAAATTGATGCCATTATTAATATGCCACCTCCTTTAATAATATTTCTCAATTATGGACCTTACAAGGATGAATTCAAGCAATTTGTCACTTTGTAGCATCTTTAGCTGATCACACACTTCCTTTCACTCATCTTCTTAAAAAGGGTGTACCTTTAGATTGGGATGAGGATTTTAAAATGAATTTTGAGAGTCTAAAGGAGTACCTTGCAACTCCACCTAGTTTACAACCCACCATGACAAACAAACCTTTTATTTTGTATATCGCTACCTCTACCCATACCCTTGTTGTATTGTTGACTCAGCATGATGATCATGGCAAAGAACACCCTATTTATTACATTAGTCAGACCTTAATTTATTATGAAACACAATATTCACCCATCTAGAAACAATGCTTTGCTCTTTTATTCACTACTATTAATTTTCAACATTACTTACTAAATTTTGAAATACAAGTCATTACAAAATTTGATCCTCTTAAAAACCTTTTCAACAAAATAGATCTTTCTAGCCACTTAGCTAAGTGTGTGATGTTGTTAACCGATTTGACCTTACATTTGTTTCACAAAAAGAAATCAAAGGTCGAGCCTTAACTAATCACTTAGTTGATACTCCTTCCCCTTTTGCTTCCTCTAATTTTGATTCCTTTCCTGATGATCATGTCTTGACCACTGATATTCAACCATGGGATTTGTACTTTGATGGCTCAAAGTGTCAAACAGGTTATGGCACTAGAGTGGTATTATTCCCACCTAACGACAAACCTCTTACCTTGTCCTATTGATTAGCTTCTCTGATAATGAAGATAAAAAATATTAAAATATTTGGAGACTCAATTAATTATAAAACAAATCAATAGTACCTATCAAACTAAACATGACAAGTTATCACGATACAAGGATCTCGTAATGAAATTAGAGAAGTTTGAATCATTCACTATTGATAACATCCCATGAAAAGGAAATCGGTATGTAGATGCAATGGTGAGTTTCACCTCTCTTATATCTCAATAGGATCCTTTCACAACTTTCACTTTCATTATCCATCCCATCATGAAACCTTCGATCGATAATCCATTAGAAGAAATTTATGCCATAACCCAAGATGACTCATGTGAATGGTACGATACTATATATAACTATTTAAAAGATTGCATCATTCCTAAGTCTACACCAACCAATGCTCACAAGCACTTATGAAAACTAGCCACTAAATATGTGATCCTTGCAAATGCACGTTATATAGAATATCTTTCAACAATCTCCTATTATGATGTCTTAAGGACTTCAAAATCCCTAAGACGCTTACAGAAGCTCACACTAGTGCTTGTGGAGGACATTTCGGATGATGATCATTAGTGCAAAAAGATTTTTTCACTTATGTTAAATGATGTCACCACTGCCAAGAACATAGCAACCTAATTCATGCTCCTGCTACTGAACTTTGTGCCCAAATTCCCATTTGGCCATTTTTAGTATGGGGATTGCATATTATCAAAAAAATTTCCCCTCCTTCTATTGGACATACATTTATTATAACTACCATAGACTATTTCATGAAATGGGTAGAATATATTCCTCTTCATTCCACTCATGCTAAAGTAATTTTTCGTTTCATAATGGAACACTTAATTGCTTGCTTTGGACTCCCTTCAACAATCATTTCAGATAATGGAACCCCATTTAAAAATCATGAAGTTCACAAATTCCTTGAAACATCCAACATTCAACATTGTTTCTCCACACCATATTATCCGCAATCCAATGGATAAGCTGAAAATACGAATAAAATTACCAAACAAATCCTCAAGAAAACCGTTAAAAAACACCATAGATATTGGCATATACAACTCCATTATGTGCTTTGGGCTTATTGGAAATCTTTTTGAGAATCCATAGGAACTACACCTTATGCCCTTGGAGTTAGAGATTCCTACATTGTGAATTGCTCTCCAAGACTTTATTAATGATGCCACTTATAAAGAGCAATGTTTACACCAACTTGAGATGCTTGATGAAAAATGTATCAATGCTCTCAAATACCTTCAAGGTTACATAAAACAATTACAATAACAACATAATGTGCATGTAATACCTAGAAAATTTTCTAAGGGAAATTTTGTTCTCCTTGAAAATCAACACAATGCTAATGTTGATAACGCAGATAGAGATAAATTTAGCCCTAATTGGTTAGGCCCTTAGTCGATACCACTTATGGGTCCGGTGCTTATATCTTAAAGAAGCTTGATGATACACCCCTTAGGGAACCTATTACTACCGTGCATTTGTGTATGTATTATATTTGACCCCTTGTGAATAGTGTGATCATTAAATCAGTGTTGTTTAAAGTTATTTGATGACATTTTAAATAAATTTCACATTGGTTCGTTTGTGACAAATACTCTTGTGTTTGTCTTGAACATTAAGGTAATTATTCAAGTTATTTCTTTAATTAATTTAGGATTTATACTATTTCTCTTTGTGTTATGTTAAGTTAAATCCTTATCTATGTTATAGGTGTATTTAATTTAACATGCTATCTATTATTCTCTTCTAGTTACATCATGTTGCATCTATATTAAAAATGAAATATTTTTTACAATAGATCACATTAATCATGTTAAATCTTGTCACATTAATTAAATACTTTTATTATAAGTTATTTGACTAATCAAATTGCATTTAATATTCAAACAAAGAAACACATCATCAAAATACCAAATACACATGTCTTTTATATATCAATGTTTTGTGTACATCTCACTATAATATAATATAGAAAATAAAAAAGGTCTATGAGAGCTAGACCCCTCAGGATTTGGTGTTTGGGATCTAGTCCCCAGATGTCGTGAGATAGTCATGTGTGACCATGATTGTGAATTGCCTAGTCTAAGTGCGTACTATAGACCCTGTACTCGACCAACAACTACAAGTCACTCCTCAACCATCTGATCCCTCTATGCTCATGTCTATGCTAGCTTTGCACTCAATCTATCAACCTCTACTGAGGTCTATGATGTTTGTTCTACACTCTTAGCTCAATGGAGTCATCTCCTCAAAATAACGTACATTTCCCCCAACCTCAAGAAAGGTTTGAGTGACTCTGGCTCCTCCTCCATGATAGGTGGGGGCACGTAGTTAGAATCCATCTCCTCCTTGTTGATGGATTCAAGAACTATCTCTGCAGTCACCTAGTGATAGAACCCTCTCTAGTCGCTCCCCACTCCTGCAAGATAGAAATGGTACAAAATCAGTACATATCATCATAATATATATATACAAAGGAAAATCATAATATATCAAAGTACATGTGTAAAATCAAACATCATCACCTATGTCTCTAGTAGGATGCAAAATATCAACCTCATCCTCTCTGGGGGGCATCAAGGATGTGCTAGCCTCTCTTTGACTTTGGCTGCAGATGTCTGTTGTAACTACTACATGTGATCTAGTCCTATAAGTGTGTGAGGACTCTCCACCCTCATACCAAACCCTAATAGCTACCTTATCACCCCCTATCATGGATGGATCCTCCTTGTAATACTAATCATCCTCATAATCCTCCTACTCCTCCTCATCCTCTACCTCATCCTGGTCCTTGTAATTAGAATCAACCTCTGACTAGTAATCCTCATTGATAACATCTATGAAAATATGTGATAGCCTATACTGAACCTCCTCTGTTCTCTCCTCTGGCTCATCCCCTTCCTTTGCTGCTAATCCTATATCATCTATAGGGAATTCCATGGGGAACACAGGAGCTGGTCATGCATAGGACTACCACTTCTCATGCTCGTCTGTGCTACCGACATCATCAGTGTTGGATACTAGTGGTTGGTTGTGATCTGAATCATCAGAATCACTATCATGCACATGATCTATAGTCAGCCAAAAAATATCCCCTAGCTTACTGGAACTCCACACTAATTTCTTAATGAAGGGGCATGCCCTTGGTGGTGTCTACACCTATCCAAATTGTTGCATGACTCACCCATAATAGAAAGGTCATACAACATAGTCATGCCTCCCTGCTAGATATCTATCCATCTACATCCTTTGTAGCTATCTTGTGGGATTTGGCCACTATAGAGTGAGTAGATAAGGTCTCCATAAGATCTTGTTTCCCTCTAGCCAATCAAATTTCACCCTCTAAAAGTGTAAATCTCCATACTGCCATAACCACTATAGAGGATAGTTGAATGCTCGAGGATATTCTATTGCTATAACACAAGGGAACCTGATGGGTTTGGTACATGTGATATGCTCAAGGTACCACACCTGTAGAAGCATACAATGGACTATACTGTCAATCTCTCAAAACACAAACTGACCAAGATCATAATACAAGTGTGCTAAAATGCAACGACCCTAAGCATAAACTGTTCTATGCTCATCCATCCCCCAAATTAGGTGTACCAGTCCTCCATCCAAGTGTGTCGCTCATCCATCTGGATTGAGAATCAGAGCCACTGTGTGCATCATAATCCATCTCACAATTAGAGCTCATGAATATAGAAGCATAGGAAGCTTGATTCGTGCTCTAACTTGCTCATCGTGTACATGTCAGGCTCCTAAACAATATTGCAAGTCCCTCTTCCTCTCTCAAAATGACCAATTCTCCTAGAAGTATATCCGATCTCCCCATATAGGAACTTAGAGAATGTGATGTACATCCTTGAGTGTGATCATCATCTCCTTAGTCGACAAATGAAACGAGCAAGTATTTTCATCCCAACGCTCACATAGAGCCATAAGAATGGCATCATGGTATCTCATGGATGGCATAAGATATGCCCAATAGATACCCACTACCTCTAAATTCTCTACCTATACAATTGATAGTGCTGGGGGATGATCTCTCAAAAATTTCAACTATCTTCCCCCTAGTTGCTGACACGACCAGGTGGGGACTAGTCAAAATCATCACAAAATGATCTAATTCTCATCTAATCTCTTCAATTTTTTTTACAAATTTCATCATGCAAGTGTGTTAAAGTAACTCTAGTTTTATTTTCTACTAGCCCTAGATGATTGATCATCCCTTTTTGATCATTTCACAATGAAATGGGACACTTCGTGAAGAAACATGACACTTTGTGAACAAAAGGGGCACTTTGCAAACAAATGAGACACTTGGCGAAAAAAGGGGACACTATGCAAAAAAATTTCCAAGATCTTAAATTCACCTATATATGCATTAAAAATCATTAAAATATTAATAAATCATGGTGAAACTTGTAGAATCCACTCACCTCATGATGCAGCTCGCCGCGTGCCACTTGCTCATGAAGCTCATCCAACCGTGAAGGTGTGTAATATCATCTGCTCTACATTTTCTTCCTCTACTCATCGCTCTCATGCTACAAGAAGGTAAAATAAACAATTACATATTTCTTTCTCCTATTACTTTTTCATCTATTTTCTTCTCCTTTTTACTCTTATGTATTTAACTACCTAGTTTCTATCTTTTACAATGTAATAGAGTATATCTTCTCCAAATCAACATAACAGTAGCTAGGGTAATCCATTTTTTATGTTGTTTGATGCATTGAAATTGTGATTCCACACCTAACATCATCATTGACTCATCGTTAAAAGGCATGGTACTTGGAAATTCCCTACGATGTGGTTCTTATTCTTCAATGTGGCTAGATTGCTACCTTGATTCCACCTCCATAAAGCAAGCGAAATCAAGGGGGGCATACATCTACCCTTGAATTGGATTTCTAGAAGTTAGAGAAAAATATTTTTGGACAATTAACACATTTTTGTTGTAGGATGTGGTTCCTAATGTTGTGGTTTTGAAAATAACTACACTAGGGTCTTCATTCTCTCATTTTCTGAATGAGTGTCCTTTTATGTTATAAGGTGCATCGTTTAGAGTCCTTTAGCTTACATATGCATGTAGAGTCATATGAGTGCTAAAGTGGGGGCTAAATATACTATACAAAACTAGCTCCTCTTGAAAAAAGAGGAAATTTCATGTATAATTAGACCCACTTTTGTGTCCCTTTACATCATTCACCCTTCACAACAACATTTATAGGCACCTAAGACCCATTATTTTTAATCTAGAGGTCTGTTTCATGTGAAAAATAACCTAACACTTAACAAACAACACTCAATTCTTTCACACTTTCAAAACCCACCTTCAAACATCAGTAGTGGGACCCATTTTCCACCTTAGGTGAATGAGTACCCTCTGGTGGGACCCATTTGCCAAGGGTGATGAATGAGTCCCTTTTGAGGGAAAATTCAATTTTGAGTAGGAACAAAACTAATTCAACTTGAATTTTCAGAAGATGTCGGCCTCTAAGATTTAAATAATGGGAAAATTAGATGTTGTTGCCTATAAATACTCATTTTAATCCATTTTAACGGATCTCTACACAATCTTTTGAATCTCTTAGTCATTTTTCAATTGCAAGTTCTAATGTCAAATCTTCCACTACAATTCTTATTAGCAAAGTTGAAGTTTTAGGACAGTAAAGCTAGGGTTTTGCAAGTCTTGAAGCTCACTCTTTTGATCAAGATTCAACATTGTCAAGGATTGATAATGGATTCCTATGGTGAATCATGGAGAAATCTAGGTTAAGGAGATGCAACTAGCCATCAAATCAAGCCTAAAAACTTACTTTCAAAGTGATTCCATCTTCGATTTCATTCTATCTTCAGATTAAGGTTTGCATATTTTTTGTTTTTCATTTGCATGTCATGTCATTTACATTTTAATGTGTTGTAGGGTTTCTAGGATTGAGATCTTGCATCAAACTTACCAAATTTGCATCTCTTATTCTAGCACTATATAATAGAACTTTCATTATACTTCAGATTTTCCTTGTGTTTAACACATCTAAGGCTAGGGTTTATGTAGATTTTTCTCTATTGAAGGTTTAATTACCATTTAGGGGTTTCACCAAGGAAAAACCCCATTAGAAAAATAATTTCAAGATGTTTTGCAGGATTTTTTCTGAGATCCATAATCGGGGCTCTATCAAAGATTGTTGTGCAAGTGTCAAGGTGCAGAACAAAAATCTAAAAGTACATAATTTTGAAAGTGGACTAATTCACCATGCATGTCGAATGAGTCCCTCCTGAGATGAAATTTTGAGTTGGAGTCAGATCTTGATACCCCGTTGACATAAAACATTTTTTGTGTAGAAAACCCCTGACACAAGATTGATTTGTCTAGGGTGGTGAATGAGTCCCAATTAGCTGAAAAACAACATTTTCCTAATTTTTAGATTCTTCAATTATCTTCTACAAATTTTGAGGTGCACATTTTCTGAGAAGCATCCTTTTGTTTAGCTTGATTTGCATCTTTATTCATTCTTTTTAGGTTGTTTTCATATCGTACTATGTTTTCAAACATTGCATAAATCTCTCATTTGCATTCATAAACATTCATCTAGTTCACTTATCTACACTTAAATCATTTCAATTAGTAATAATCACATTACATATGTCCTAATTTGAATGTAATGTCCTACATTTTTTGCCATCTCCTCTCTCCTATTGGATCAGTTTTTCATTTTTTTCCTTGGTCTAGGTTTTCTTTCTGGGTTTCACAGCTAAAACCCTAGTTAGGGTTTCCTTTTCCTTTTCCATCTTGGTCTCATGTTCTATTTCCATGTTGATTGGTCTGACCAGTGTGCATCTCACTGAAGTTCCTCCCTGAGCCTTGTCTCTTGTTCATCACCGGCCCCTTGTTACTGCTTTCACTGGCCCCATGTTGTCTTCGCTATGACCTTTGGTGCTTGGGGTAAACTCTCAACAACCTTGTGATGTTTCCCTGACCTCTTTGTGTCTCACCGATGGGATTTTCCCATTGGTGAGTTGGTCTATAGTCAGGATAGGGTCTTATCGAAAATGAAGTGTCACACTGACTAACTTGAATGAGCATTTCGGCAAAGTGTAGTGCCATCGGTGTGAAGTCATAGCAAATTTGCATTATTATACTGACCGATGGTGGATGGAGGTGTTTTGGAAAAAGTTAGGGTTCTCAGGATAAGGTCTTAGCAAATATATATTGTCTCCTTGACTTGAGCACATGGAACGGTTCGTTGGCATATCTTCTGGCTATCGGGCTAGCCTCTTGCAGAGTTTTTGATGTCTCGACGACAAGTGCATTTTGTATTCTATTAGCATATGTTTTGTATTGTGGCAGGAGGTCTTGGCAAAGGGGTCGGGTCTTGCCGACATGATTTAAAGTGGCACTCAATAGGATTTCTCTCTTCTCTCGGCTACCTAACATTCTCAGCTGTTTCGGCATAACTTTTCACTCTACATAGCGTCTCACTGAGGATTTCATGCTGTGGCAATGGGTGGACTCTATCGGCGAGAGAACCATTTTGTCTTGGAGAATGTGAGTGACCTCAGAAGTTTTCCACAGAGCAATGTGATATCTACAAAGGGTCTCCCTGAGACCAATAAGCTACGGCGATAATGAGTGAATGCAGGGGCATTGGTATAGAAGGTCATAGGTCTCGGCAACATATAAAGAATGAGCTAGGGTTTTTGGCGCGAGGTCTCGGCGAGTGACCTTCAGTCTCGCCGATTGTGTTGGCCCCTCGATATAACATATTTAAATGATAGCTATCCAATCTCAATGATTGACGGAAGAGATTCAAACATGTGCGTGGCTAGGGTTTTTGTTATGTTCACATGCAAAGACCAGAAGACTTGGAACATTCATGGCGACAGATGGAAGGTTGTTGGATCCGCCGAGCTAGCATTCATGGCAACACGGCTCTAGGACAAGGATGACATGGCTTGAGTATGGGCACTTAGATTCAGCAACGGATTTGACATCGATTTCTTAGCTTCATTCATGTAAGAATGTCTTTCTTGCAGCAACCCAACCAGTGGCATTTATAAGACTAGAGAAGTAGTTGAAGAACATGGCTATTAGGGTTTGACATGGCATGTTGATGTGGCTTTGAGCTAGATGGCTATCCTTGGACTTTTTAAAAGGAATTTCTAAATCATTTGTAAGGGTCTTCAGCTAGATACTGAAATTAGAACTAAAAGGAGCACTAAGTCATAGAGTCAGGTTTTTACTAGATTTTGAGGTCTAGGGTTATAGTCTACAAATTGTAAGGTTCTTCGATGTATACCAGAACCTTAATGTATTTGTGTAGGTCTTTGAGTTTCTCCTTTGGATTGTACATTTGAATTGATAATTAAATTGATCAAGGATCATTCCATTAGCCTTTGTAATACTTTCTTGCATTGTCTATTTTGATAATAGCTCATGTTCAAGGAACAGGTTAAATTGCTTTCATCATCTTAGAGATTTATATGTATGATTGAAGGATTTGATAAGTAGTCTTTAAGATCTGATCACTAGCTGTGGGATTAATAAGGTTAGTTTCACATAGGATTTATTTGTCTAGGTAATCATTCCTTCTATTTGCAGATTGTTTTGACTCCTAGCCCAATGGATGTTGGCATTGATCTGATATATGCTATTTGTCTTTAGGGTTTCAGTTATCTTGCTTAAGAACATTCAGTCAATTTAATGTTTCTAGTCCCATGAATGATATATTTGTGTCGAGTGTCATTCTCTGTTAATTTGTATTTCTTATCCAACAATTTTCCATATCTTGGATTAGTGTGTACACTTTAACCATGCCCAAGAATGCATCTGCTTAGCTTTATTTGAGTCTTTTAAGAGTACGCACTGGTTGCTTACAAGAAATTCTCATAGTGTGCATAAGGAACACCCTCCTGGGTCTTGCAGAGCCCGAAGTGAAGGAGAATGCAACAACTAGGTATTGTATCTCATTAGTTGGCCACCTGTCTAGTAAGCATACAAGCATTGAGTGTGGCAAGCTCATAGGTGCTTTCTCAGACTTGTTGGTTAGTTGTGAAAACAACCAACAGATTGGCAACTCTGCTAGGGAACTATGTTTCATATTGAATAGAATCTCCAGATGTTTTATCCCATAGTTTGTTTATAGAGTCATTCATTTGAGAACATTGGTTGAGTATAGCTTATGTCTCTGCCTTTGTGTTTATATTCCTGAGTGATTCCTAGTCCTATTGTTGTCAAGTTGTAGTTAACAAGCTCTAAAAGTCTTGTTGTATTCCAAAAAAAAGTAACACCATTGTTACTGATCTGTCCCAAGAAGCTTGGGTGGCGACTCTAAAGTCTTTGTACCAGTGCAACAAATATTTAAAGATATAGAAGAAGCTTGGAGCAGAAATTCAAAGAGAGTCAAGAAGGTTGAAGGAATCCCAGTTCAAATGAGGAGAACATGAGGTTATTACAAAAACCATCCAGAGTAGGAGATGGAAGAAGAGTTGCCTAGAAACAAAGGAAAATGGGTGAAGGCAGAATTAGCACAAAAGGTATGTCTACACCGCATCCCACCCCTTAACATCAAGTTTCTTCTCATTTCAGTTCACAAAGTTTAAGAGATTTGGTAGATTTAGATGATAATGTATCAAATGAGAGAGGGGAAGTGCATATGAAAAATGTTATAAATGAAATTCCATGAGATCATGGCCAAAATTCTATACAACAAAGGGGAAGGGGTAGATTCCAAAAGAATAATAGGAATGCTTAGCATGCTAGGACCATGGAATGCCCCACCCCCACACCTCTTAGGGCTACCTTTGTCCCAAATGATTCATCCACTGGGGATGACTATTCCCACAACCCACATCTATACCAAATTGCTAGTACAGCTTCTGATAGAGAGTCTACATTACCTGATGAGGATGAGATCTCTAATGATATACAAAGACTTAATCAGCAAATTGTTGCACTAAATGAGAGTAGGAAATAGAGAGAAGCAGCAAAAGAGAAGAAGATAAGAGATGCTATGGATCAGAGGGATGAGCTACATAGAAGAGTTAAAGAGATGGAAGCCATGGATAGATTGGCAGCCCAACAAAATGAGGAGGATACCCTGGTATTGCTAGAAACTTCAGGAAGGATCCTCTCTGACCCCCTGGTTAATAAGGTCAGAAGTAAACCTCAAGGTGATAGAGTTGAGGAACATGTTGTTCCTCCTCCTAGGAATACCAGTAAATATCCTCAAAATGTGGGCAAAGGTAAGCATCCTATGTAGGAAATGAGAGGAAATGAAGGAGTAAGGATAAATAAAGGAGGTGTTGAAAAGAACATAGATCAAAATAACACTGCCTCACTTTTTGATAAGCTAATGAGAGAAAATGAGGAGTTGGAGAGAAAAACAAGGGAGGTGGAATTACTTGCAGCAAACAAAGAGATGAAGAGGAAGCTTAGTTTTCTAGAATCTACTTTGAAGGATATTATCCCTGATGCTCAGAACACATGTGGTCGATCTATTTCTTCAAACCTTAATAATGGTGATAGAAGCTCACCCAAAGGTAATCCTTCTAGTTCCCTTCCACCCCCTAGAGGTCATGAAAAAGTTGTCCATTTTGTTGATCTACAAGAGCCTCAAGGTTGGCAATCAGGTCATCAAAATGAAAGACAAAGAGACAGTGATACTCAAGGTGAAGAAAGAAGACCTGTGGGAGGAAGAGTGACTCATAATGACAGATACAGGAAGTTATGTTTTGATAATATCCCTGGTTACCCAAATTCATTACCTGACAATGCTAGAAAACATGTGCCAAAATTTGCAAGCAATAATGCTATTAGTGGTGAGGATCACCTTAAAGATTTTTAAAGTTTTTTGGAAGACTTTGAGCTATGGGATGAGGATGTAGCCATGAAATACTTCATGCAATCTCTGACAGAGGATGCAAGAGACTGGTATAGAAGTCTGCCCGATTTAAGCATTGATTCTAAGAATTCTTTCTTTAGAATTTTCAAAGAGCAATATGGTGACCAAACTGACCCAAGGTTTAGGCTACATGATTTCAATAATATCACAAAGGGACATAATGAAATGGCTACTGAATTTAATGCAAGATTCAAGAAAGCAATGGCTAAGGTCCCTATTTCTCTCTGACCTAATGGAAGATCATGTCTGTTTACTTATTGTAATGCCTATGACAACAAGATGTGCTACTTGCTAAGAGTAAAGATCCACAATATCTGCAAGATGCCTACAAGATGGCTGTAAACATTGAAAATAATAGAAGAGCATCTAGTAAGATGGGTAGGAGAGATGATCCCAGGCTTACCAAGGCTTCTAAGCCTTCAAATGAGAAGGGGGTCAAGGATGCAGCACCAGATGACAAATGGGATCAAGTTTTGAGTTTGTTGCAAAAACAAGCAAAGGCTGAAAAGCCTCAATTTTAGAGGAATGAGAGGCCCCCAAGGCTACAAGACTATCCATATCACACTAACTGGAATAATGGGAGGCCTATCCAAAATAATCAGAGGAACTTCCATGGAGTGCCTAATCCATTACAGAAGAATACCTCAAACATGGTGGATGATTTGCCATGGTGTGATGCCTGTGAAATGCCACACTCCTCACAACAGTGTGCTATTATGGCCAAGGCAGTGGAAGAAAAGCAGGGAAGTTGTGAGGAAGGTGATTATCCTGGTAACCCCAATGAGACTTTGAATGTGTTCATGACCAAGTCAGATTTAGAGTATGAGGAGTATTCCTCTGACTGTGGTGCTGATACAAATGAGATAGATATGTGAAGACAAGAAGGTCTTCTTCATCAGTAGCAAGTACTTTATGATGGAGAAGGAGATGATCAATTTACTGCTTACAACCTTGAAACCTGTGGAATTTCTTTAAGGAGACCTTCTAATGAAGAGATAGAAAGGTATGTAGTTGCATCGGCCACCAGAGCTCAGGTTAGAAATGATATTCACCTCAGAAATAGGGTGGTAAAGGCTAATCTAGGTCACCAAGGTGGAATATTCATCAAAGAAAATGATACTGATCCTAAAGATGCTAAAGCTGAGAACATAAAGGTGAGCACCAATGCCAAGGAAGTCAAAGAGCCAAGAATTTGGGCTAAAAAGAATGACAAAGCTAAGATAACCAATGAAGCTACTTCATCAGATACAAAGATGAAAGAATTGAGGCCTGCAAATCACAGTGATGGTAAGAAAATAGATGCACTAACTTCTCATGAAGTTATATTCCCAGAGATTCCAAGTTATGCACCAGTTGACATGTTTCAAGTCCTATCTCAGATAAGGGTCACAGTCTCGCTTCTTGAGATGATGAGTATTGATGACCATAAGCATAAAACAATGGCAGTCATCAAGAGTATTGCTGGGAATAATCAACCCAAAATGGAAACTCAAATACCTAAAACCAGTGTAGGCCAGGTGAAGGATGATGCAACTGGACTGAATGCAGATGGGTATCCTGAAGTCTATCTAGGAACTACAATCACTGCTAACCCTGATCTGGTCAACCCCTTCTTTTTGAGCCTAATTATCATTGGAAACTTTCTTAGAAATTGTATGATTGATTCAAGTGCCTCAAATAATGTGATGTTTGTCAAAATCATGGAGGAAATGGGCTTAAAGGTGGATAGCACTTATGGAAATGTTATGCTATGGACTCAAGGGAGATCCCTGTGATTGGAATCATAAATGAAGTATCATATAGACTGGCATCTTGCCCTGAGAAGGAACTTGTCATGAATGTCATAGTAGCTGACATCCCTCCAGCATATGGAATGCTACTCTCAAGAAAGTGGTGTGCTTCTATGGGAGGAAGTATACAATGTGACTTATCATTTGCGACATTCTTAATTGATCAGAAGAATGTTAGGATAGCTCGTGAGTCAAGGTGCAAGCATATGATTGAATCTGCTAATAAAACAGAAGAACCTCCACTCATCAACTTTGTAGACACTAATATGGATACCTTTCGAGTAGAGGAAGCAAAACAAGAGGATGGAGAGACCAAGTCAGTACCAATAGTCATAGAAGTCATGCAGACTACCTTAGAAGAGTCAATATGGACTATGTACTTTGATGGAGCTTGCTCCAAGGATGGCTCAGGCACTGGTGTCTTGCTGGTATCACCACAAGGTAAGAATTTTAAGTATTCCTTTCTACTCCAATTTGCATGTACAAATAATATAGCCGAATATGAAGCCTTGTTGCTTGGCCTAAAAATTGCCTCTAAACATGGTATAAAATCACTGAAGGTATTTGGTGACTCAGAATTAGTAGTCTCTCAAGTCAGGTCTAGATTTGTCACTAAGGACAAGCGTTTGAGGCAATATAGGAATGAAGTGTGGGATACCATTGAGGCATTTGATGCCTTTGGAATAGATTGGGTAGAAAGAGGTAAAAATGCCAAGGCTGACTTGCTAGACAATATCGCAGTCAAACTAGATGAAGTGACCTTTAATGGTATTTCTAGCATTGAGGTACAAACTAGGCCTGCAGTGCCTGATAATATCTACAATTGGTAGGTGTTTCAAGATGACAATGTTATCTTGAGATTCTTGCACTGTGTTGACCAATATGAACATCAGGAGATTGATTTTGGCTCATATGTGGTAGAAGAAAATGGTAGAGAGACCTTGTTTGGGAATGAAGTAATTCAACTGAAGAGCAACAAAATCCCAAAAGGAATGGTAGCACTGGAAAGAATTTTTGAAGGACCATACAAGTCCAATACAAGACAAGCAGCTACCCATAAAGAAGACCTAGAGGAAATCAATCTAGGGATTGATAGTGCACCGAAAAAGGTATACATAGGCAAGAAGATGAAGCCTCATGTAAGGAAGATGCTAGTTACCCATTGAAGAAATATAGGCATATGTTTTCTTGGTCTTATGATGACTTGAAGGCTTACAGGAAGACTTGTTCCAGAATGAAATTACCCTAAAGCCTGATGTGAGACCATTCAAGCAATAACAAAGGCCTATCAATCCAACCATGAGATCCAAGATGCAGGAAGAACTAACAAAATTGAGTGATGTAGGGATTATTAAGCCTATAAGGCACTCATCATGGGTGTCAAACCTGGTTCCTATCAGAAAAAATAATGGTGATCCTAGGTTGTGTGTGGATTTTAGAAATTTGAATATTGCATCATTGAAAGACAACTATCCACTTCAAAACATGGAGGCAATGCTGCAAAAAGTGACTAGGTGTGAATTGATGTCCATGATGGATGGATTCTCTGTTTACAACCAAGTCATGGTGAAAGAATTAGAGCAGTACAAGACAACATTCACCACACCTTGGGGAGCTTATGTCTATGTGAGAATGCCTTTTGGCCTAATTAATGTAGGTGCCACTTTTCAAAGAGCCATGGATGTGGCCTTTGCAAATTTTCTAGACCTTTTCCTTGTTGTCTACCAAGATGATTTGACTAGTCGTAGCAAGAGAGAAGAGGGCCATTGCTCTCACTTTGATAAAATCTTTGTCAGAGCGTTGGAATATGGTATTTCCCTTAACCCCAAGAAATGTGCCTTTGGGGTTAAGGAGGGAAAATTACTGGGGAACATTGTCTCAAAAGATGGCATCAGAATTGATCCAGAAAGGATACCTGCCATTGACAGGATCCAACCACCAAATAATGTCAAGGGGATATTGTCCTTCTTTGGTTAGATAAATTTCTTGAGGAGGTTTGTTACCAATTTTGTAGAGATCAGCAGACCTATCTCTAAAATGTTGAAGAATGAGAGTATAGTCTAGTCAAAGGAACCTCTGAAAGCTTTCCAAGCCATTAAAGATGCAATCAAGGCTGCTCCTATGTTGAAAACACTAGATTATACAAAGCCATTTCAATTGTTTACTTTTGCTTCTTTTCACACTGTGGCAGGGGTATTATTGTAGAAAAAAATTGATGGTTTTGAACAACCCATTGCTTTCTTCAGTAAATCTCTACAGGCAACAGAACATAAGTATGATGCTACTGAGAAGCAAGCTTATGCTTTGGTAAAGGCCATCAATAATTTCAAGACCTACTTAACTAATGCAAGAGTAGTGGCTTATGTCCCTAATCCAGCAGTTAAGGACATTTTCACTTAGCAAGAGACCATAGGTAGAAGATGCAAATGGATTAACAGAATCAAGGAATTTGACATTAACATCAAGATCACCAAATTGGTAAGAGGACAAGGATTAGCCAAGCTCATGGCTAAAGCCAATCTAGAAGAAAATTATATCAACACATTGGAATAGGGCAATGTTGCCCCTATATGTGACATGCAAACTTGTGGTTGGTATAGAAGAGAAGTTGAATACTTGCAAACCATGCATTGTCCTAACGGTATGCCTCCTAATGAGAGAAGAACCTTGAAGTTGCGGGAAATCAGATATGTCATTGTCGATGACCAGCTTTGGTGGAGCAATCATGAGGGAATATTTCTTAGATGTGTGGATGAAGATCAAGTAGAAAGTCTGATGATTGAAATGCACGATGGGGTGTGTGAAGGACACTATATGGCCCAGACCACAGCTAACAAGATATTGAGGGTAGGATTTTGGTGGCCTACCATTTTCAAGAATGTACATAGATATGTTAAAAAATGTGATGCATGCCAAAGATTCACTAGGAAGTTAAAATTTTTAGGAAACTTTCCCCTAAGTTCAGTCTCAACACCAACCCCTTTCTTGCAGTGGGGCATTGATTTCATAGGAGAAATGGCCATAAAGTCTAGTGGAGAACATGCCTGGATCTTGGTAGCAACTAACCATTTCACAAAATGGTTGGAAGCAATCCCAACTATAAGGGCTACCAGTAAGGTGGTGATTGATTTTCTAATTAGTAACATATTGAGTAGATTTGCTGTCCCTGAGAGAATTGTCTCAGACAATGCCATGAGTTTTAGGTCAGAAGAGTTTAAGGATTTTTGCCATCAGCATGGCATTGAAATGTCATATGCTACTCCTTATCATCCTTAAGGGAATGGACAAGCTGAATCTAGCAATAAGAGCTTGATAAAGATCCTCAGAAGGGTCTTGGATAAAAATAAGAAAGCATGGGATTCAAAGTTGCAGTTGGCCTTGTGGGCAGATAGGTGCACATTCAATAGGAGCTTGGGGCACTCGCCTTTCAATATAGTGTATGGTTTAGAGGCTAGAATCGCTCATAACAATTTGCTAAAGATGTACAAGTTTGTGTAGGAATATGATTCAGACATCTGTGATGAGATGCAAGATAGGATGAATCAGTTGATTGAGCTTGATGAGAAAAGGAGAGAGGCTCATGAAAAGAATGAAAAAATGCAGTTGTAGGTCAAATATTTGCATGAAAAAAGAGCAACCCAGAGAAAGTTTGATGTGGGAAGCATGGTTCTGATGTGGAATGATAGATTAGAGGACCGAGGAAAACATGGAAAATTTGATCCATTATGGTGTGGTCCTTTTCTAGTTGTAGAGAAACATGGTGAAGATTCATATTTCCTTCAGTCTCTTGCAGGTGAATTTTTGGGACTGCCAGTGCATGGATAGTTCTTGAAACCATATTTCATGTGAAATAGGCTGTGTTCCATGCACATTGGTTTGTCCTGTACATACATCCCTTTTTCGGTCTATTTTTTGTTTTGTTTTTGTTTTGTTGTCTCTGCTAACCTTGTTCGGTTAGCTCCTTGCTTCTTTTTCATTTCCTTTTGTTTTGGTCTACTTTCCTAGTGTTCTAAGATCTTATAATTCCTATAGGGGTGCATTCATCCCCAACTGGAGATGTTGTTGGATTAGTTTTTCATCTATTTCCTTGGTCTAGGTTTTCTTTCTAGGTTTTGGGGCTCAAACCCTAGTTAGGGTTTCCTTTTCCTTTTCCATCTTGGTCTCATGTTCTATTTCCATGGTGATTGGTCTAATCGGTGCATGTCTCACTCAAGTTCCTCCCTGAGCCTTGTCTATCATTCATCACTGGCCCCTTGTTACCACTTTCACCAGCCCCGCGTTGCCTTCGCTGTGACCTTTGGCCCTCGGGGTAACCTCTTGGTGACCCTGTGATGTTTCCCCAACCTCTTTGTGTCTCACTGATGGGCTTTTCCCATCAGTGAGTTGGTTTATAGTTAGGATAGTATCTTATTGAAAATGACATGTCACACCAACTGACTTGAATGAGCATTTCGGCAAAGTGTAGTGCCATCGATGTGAAGTCACAACAAATTTGCATTGTTATACCGATAGATGGTGGATGGAGGTGTTTTGGAAAAAGTCAAGGTTCTCAGGATAAGGTCTTAGCAAAGATATATTGTTTCCCCAACTTCAGCATGTGGAACGGTTCGTCGGCATATCTTCTGGCTATCGAGCTAGCCTCTTGCTGAGTTTCTAGTGTCTCATGGATAGGCGCATTTTGTATTTTATTGGCATATGTTTTGTATTGCGCTAGGAGGTCTTGGCGAAGGGGTCGGGTCTTGCCGACATGATTTAAAGTGGAACTCAGCAGAAGTTCTCTCTTCTCTTGGTGACCTAACATGCTCGGCTGTTTTGGCATAACTTTTCACTCTACATAGCATCTCACAGAGGATTTCATGTTGTGGCGATAGGTGGACTCTATTGGTGAGAGAACCATTTTGTCTTGGAAAATGTGAGTGACCTCAGAAGTTTTTGGTAGAGCAATGTGATATCTACAAAGGGTCTCCCCAAGACCAATAAGCTACGGTGACAATGAGTGAATGTTGGGGCATTGGTATAGAAGGTCATAGGTCTCAGTGACATATAAAGAATGAGTTGGGGTTTTTAGCGAGAGGTCTTGGTGAGTGACCTTCGGTCTCACTGATTGTGTTGGCCCCTCAATATAACATATGATTCTTGGCCTATGGTCTCCCCAACCTCTTTATGTCTTGCCAACGGTGGTGGCCTGCTTCAATGGTCCAATGATATTTAAACGACAGCCATCCAATCTCAGTGATCGACGAAAAAGATTCAAACATGCGCGTGGCTAGGGTTTCTATTATGTTCGCGTGCGAAGACCAGAAGACTTGGAACATTCATGGTGATAGATGGAAGGTTGTTGGATCCACCAGGCTAGTATTCATGGTGATGCCGCTCTAGGACAAGGATAGCATGGCTTGAGTATGGGCACCTGAATTTAGTGGCAGATTTGACATCGATTGCCTAGCTTCATTCATGTGGGAATGTCTTTCCTGCACCAGAGAAGTAGTTGAAGAACATGGTGATTAGGGTTTGACATGGCATGTTGATGTGGCTCTGAGTTGGATGGCTATCCCTCAACTGTTTAAAAGGAATTTTTGAATCATTTGTAAGGGTCTTTGGCTAGATACTAAAATCAAAACTAAAAGGAGCACTAAGTCACAGAGTCAAGTTTTTACCAAATTTTGAGGTCTAGGGTTACAGTCTGCAAATTGTAAGGTTCTTAGATGTATACCAGAACCTGAATGTATTTGTGTAGGTCTTTGAGTCTCTCCTTTGGATTCTACATTTGAATTGATAATGAAACTGATCAAGGATCATTCCATTAGCCTTTGTAATACTTTCTTGCAATGTATGTTTTGATAATAGCTAATATTCAAGGAATAGGTTAAATTGCTTTCATCATCTCAAAGATTTATATGTATGATTGAAGGATTTGATAAGTAGTCTTTAAGATATGATCACTAGCTGTGGGGTTTATAAGGTTAGTTTCACATAGGCTTTATTTGTCTAGGTAATCATTCATTTTTTTTGCAGATTGTCTTGACTCCTAGCCTAATGGATGTTGGAATTGATCTGATATATGCTATTTGTCTTTAGGGTTTCAGTTATCTTGGTTAAGAACATTCATTCAATTTAATGTTTCTAGTCCCATGAATGATATATTTGTGTTGAGTGTCATTTTCTGTTAATTTTTCTTTCTTATCCAACAATTTTCCATCTCTTGGATGAGTGTGTACACTTTAACCATGCCCGAGAATGCATCTACTTAGCTTTATTTGAGTCTTGTAAGAGTATGCACTGGTTGCTTATAAGAAATTCTCATAGTGTGCATAAGGAACACCCTCCTAGGTCTTGCAGAGCCCAAAGTGAAGGAGAATGCAACAACTAGGTATTGCATCTCATTAGTTGGCAACCTATCTAGCAAACATACAAGCATTGAGTGTGGCAAGCTCATAGGTGCTTGCTCAAACCTGTTGGTTAGTTGTGAAAACAACCAACATCTCCTTGAGGTGAAAAACCCTTAAAGTACTAGAGAGGAACATAGTGCCAAAAAATGACCAGAATAATCATCAATAAGTAGCATGAAGTACCTGTATCTTTGTATACTTTTGATTCTATAAGGACCACACATGTCAGCATCCACAAGCTCCAAAACTTCATTTGAACAATACTATCTACTCTGGAATGAAACTCTAGTTTGCTTCCCTAACTGACAGTCCTTGCATATAGTATTAGTAGGTTTTATCAACCTAGGAAGATCTCTCACTGGCTGAGTAGAATTTATCTTGATAATATTGTCAAAGTTTACATGAAACAATCTCCTATGCCACAACCAACTTTCAGCAACTTGAGCAAAAAAACAACTTTTACTAGCAGTACTCAGGTGAAATATATTAACTTTTGTTTTTGTACGAGAAGCAATCTCATTTCTGAAACTCCCCAATATTCTACACTTTCCATCCTTGAATTGAAGATTATATCCCTTGTCGACCATTTATCCAACACTTAAGAGATTATGCTTCAAACCTTCTACATATAGAACATCATTAGTATTATGCTTACCATCAAGAGAAATGGATCCTCTACGATGAATTACACTAGCTTTATCATCACTAAATCTTACAACACCACCATCATAATTTTCCAAGCTCGCAAATTTACTTTTATCACATGTCATGTGATGAGAGAATCCACTATCAATCACCCATTCATCTTTTTCTTCAACTCTAGTAGCTAGAGTTATCTCCACATTTGTGCAACTACCAATTTTAGTAGGCACTAGATCATTTTCCTTGATAGCAATAAATACCCATTCTTCATCACTTACATTCCCTTTATCAAATTCATCATTTGTCACACCTTCATCAACAACAAAATAACACTTTCTTTGGAATCTAAGCTTGTTAAGTCTTGGCATAGGAACTCTTTCTAGATACCTTGAGGAAAAATGACCTATCCTATTGCAAGAAAAACATTTAAGAGGCAATTTCCCCTCATACTTACCTTTTCCTCTAGCTACCCTCTTGACAATAAGTGCTTCAAGCTCATTAAGTTTTCTCTCTTCATCTTCAATCTCTCTCATTTCTTGCTCATACTTGGACATTTTTCTAGAAGAACTTTATCTTAGATCATATCTCTACTTATCCTTTTTAGAGGTAGCAGCTTTGAATGCAGATTTTGTCTTAAGAAGAGATTCACCAAACTCACTTAACTCAAAAGAAGTAAGCTTACCAATCAACATGTCTCCAGTTACATTTGTCACAGTCTGGATCTCCTCAATAGCAAAAACTTTGTGTTTGTATGCAATAGGTAGGGATATGATCACTTTAGCAACAATCTCTAATTCTTCCAGTGTTCCACTAGCACATCCAATACTACACACAAGTTCATTCACTCTCTACATAAAAGAAGTGATGTTCTCATCTTCACCCATTCTCAATGTTTCATATTTCCCTTTCAGGCTTTGCAACTTAGCAATCTTCACATGGGTATCACCTTCATACAAAGTTTCCATTTTTTTCTAGATCTCATAAGCAATATTTAGCTCCATTACATTTGTCATCTCAGAATGAGTCAAAGCACTCAACAATGCTTCCTTAACCCTGATATTGTACTTGACATCCTTAATCTCAACTACAGTAGAAGGACCATTCTATGGGATGATGTATCTATTTTTTGTAATGTTCTAGTAACGTTCACCAATGTATCTCAGATGACACTCCATTCGATTCTTCCATAGAGAATAATTTGTTCCATCGAATCTTGAACTATCCTTATAAGTCGACATCTCAGATCGCCTCAAGCTATTAAATTTTTTTGGAGGAACCTGCTCTGATACCAACTTTTGGAAACACAAGGGAAGACAACTGAGAGGGGGGGTGAATCAATTGTCACATAAATTACACTTATTAGACTTATTCTTAGATCTGATAAATAAACATGAAAGATGCAAGAACACAAGGTAATCAACCACAACACAACAATGCCAAGATTTTTTATGTGGAAACCCTGTTAGGGGAAAAACCATGGTAGAGGTTAATCCACAAGATTATGCTCTATTAAAAGTATATAAAAATGGGGAATGCACATGCATTTAGGCACACTACTTAGAGGTCATTTCTCAAATACAATACGACTCACTACCTAAAGGAAGACATACTATCTTATAGATACATTCAGATTACATCCTATTAGAACTGTAAAATTTTATGATTTTACATGTTGATTTTACTCATAGATTTCTAGATTGGTCCTATCGTGTGCATATTTCACCCATATTTTTCCCATATGGTCCCATAGTTTCCATCGGGTCATGCATTTTTTACATCGAGGTTCATATCGGCATGAAGAAACCAGGGTCTCCCTAATCCATTATGTGTTTTTTGCGAGTATAAGTCTATGTTGCCTATTGACAAGACTTATTTGATGTCACAGTGATCGGGATCCACCTCCAAGCACCTATTGGCAAGATATTCACATGGTTTTGGTGATAGAAAAGGATTATATAAGCATGAGTTGTACCGTCGGAATGAGGTCTTATCAATTTCAATATGTCTACCCGACCGGAAACATATGGTGCTCTTCGGCGAGAGGTTTTTCTTCATTGTAATGTCATGGCAAACTCTTGTGGTCTTACTGACAAATACATTAAGGGTTCACTTTGGCCAAACATGTTGCATTCAATATAGAGTCATAGCGATTTCATTTTGTCTTATTGACTGACAACAAGGAGACTTTTCCATGAGAAAATTTTCTATCGGTGCGAGGTCTCATCGAATATCATGGGTCTCACCAATAAAACACAATGACTCTATTGGTGACAAAATTGATTTGTCTTGGTGAGGGAAAATAAAACAAAAGATATTTCTTGGTAAGAATTTTTTTTTTTTGGGGTGACGTCTTGGCGGGTGACCTATGGTCTCGCCGATAATACACATGAGGACTATGTCGGTATAGGATTTGACTTGTCTCAGCAACACTCAAAGATGGATGAAGAATTTTGGTATGATATTGTATACTCTATGGGAGGTCTACCTGATGTTAGTATGTTATAGCAACCCACATAAGATTGAAAGATACTTCAGTGTGAGAACCATTATGTCACAACGACAAGTTTGATCACGAAGGTTATTAGTAACACATGGGATTTTCTGTGAGATGTCTCTCCGATATCACAAGGCTATAGCGATAGTAAATAAAATGAAAAAGTGTATCTCGGTGAGAGGTTTCCTTGTGTCTTAGTGATTGAAAAGTGTATTGGGGAGCCCCACTTGGAAAAACAAAGACTGGCCTGTGTGATGTTTCCTTGACTCTGATGAGTCACAGCGAGGTACAAAAGACCAAAGGAACGATTGATGATACAATTGCCGTCGACATGACTACCGGAATGTTACGGTGACTGTTTCATTGGTGATTAATAAAATTAAATCACTGTGGCTGACATGAATTGAGCCTAAATACTACAGTTGGCCAACATGGGATCTCAAAGTGATATATTTTTCTGATGTTGGGGTATAAATAGGCATTTTGTAATTGTAAAATGATCATCAGCTATTAGTTATTCGATATATAGTAGGCAAACTATATGGATATAGTACAATATATTTATCATATCAGAGACTATGATGCATGTTTTCACAATGGAGGTATTTATGAAATTCAATTGATGTTGCTACACATTTATGGTGTCAATTATCTATTGAATTTAATGAAAGTATTGCTAAGCTATCTCTAAGATGGATTCTTTTTTATTGTTTAAATTGATATAACAAGTTTATATTCAATTCATCAGTGCACATTTGATGTATCTGTGTGGTTAATTGATTGGTTCTATCAAGCATAGATTAAAATCCTTTGAGTTGATCACAGTAATCAGAGAGATTCATTTGGATTGTTAAAGTAGAGCTTAGTAGTCATAGTTTTGCATGTTTATACAAGTTGTAAACAAAATATATGCTAGATAATTTGAGTTTTCTCCAGAGAGTGTTGCTCATCTTGATTTCATTTGACTCCACATACCCAATAAGACACTGGTCTTTGCATTTCATCATTTGGATTCATTCAGTTTCTTTACATCTGTTAATTGAGCATTTTAGGATTTAGATTAAAAGATTGCTATTGTTATTTGTGTCAAGTTTGAATTCATTTGTTCACTCCCATCTGCCATTGTGGACAAATTATTGCAAGAAGGATAATCATAAGTCAAGTCTGCTTCATTTAGATAGGTACACCCGCCTAGGTCTGGCAGCACCTGAAGAGTAGAAGGTTAAATTCTTTTGACCTTGTCTGTTACCCTAAAGTGTATCAAGAGTTTGGAAACCTCTTGACGCATCCCGCTTGCATTTTTGAGAGCTAACAAATTGGTGACTCTACTAGGGAAAAAAATCAGAAAATTCGGTTGAAGACCATCATATAGAGTCATTGAAGAAGAAGTTGTACTTTGAGAAGTTTCAAAAAAGGTGATTCTGTTGGGTAAAAGATTAGAAAGAATTATTTTCCTACTTTTGGAGAAGAAGGTGGTGACTCTAAAAAAATCTTGATGAAGAATGGAATTTGTGTATGGAATGAATGAATACACAAATATAGGCAGGCATTGGACCCCTCAAATGCCTAATAGTACAATTGGAAATTTTCAAAATGGAGGCAATGTTTATCATGCGCAACAGAATACATACTCACCACAGCCAATGTGTGGTCAGCAGTATGTGCCACATCATCATACACAATACAATGGTCCACCATACTAGCATTAGTACCCACCTAGTGCCCCCCTTCATCATTACACAATAATGATCAGACAGTTTGATTTGGCAGGGATTCAATTATCCCCTTATCCAATGGATGGCAATTGGAGGAGTCTTGTTCCAAAGTTTACAAGGAGTAATGCAATTATTGTTGAGGAGCATTTAAGAAGTTTCAATGTTTTCATCCAAGATTTGGATGTGCCATATGAAGATTTACACATGAGGCTATTCATGATATCACATATTGAAGACACTAGGGATTGGTTCAACAGCCTCCCAGTAGCTTCTATTAATTCTCTCCAAGGATTTTAGGATCAATTCGTCAAGCAATATGGGAATCTAAGTGCACCAAATGCTGCTCTTCATGAATTAATACGCATTTAGAAAGATCAAAATGACACAATTTATTATTTTAATCAGAGATTTAATAAGTTGCAAAATAAAATACCTCCTAGATCAAAGTTGTTAGACTTTGTAGCACTGAGTGTTTATTTGAATGCATCTGATCCTAGAGTAGGGTATGAATTGAGAAATAGATTCCCAAGAGATCTGGTTGAAGCTTAGAAGATAGCACTGACAGTTGAAAACAATAGGAAGGCTATAGGTATAATCAATAAAAGAGACAATCCTAAGGTTCCTCAGCAAAGCAGCAATTATCAGTACAGGTAGGAGAATACTTATAGAAATGAGAGGTCGAGGTTGCATGACATGCCTTATAATATAGACTAGAAGGACAAAAAACCTATAACAGCTAGGCTTGCAAGCAAAGAGACTCTTGATCCATTGAGCAAGAAGGGAACCTATATGGTAAGTAACAATTATTTCTATGAAGTTTGTGATATGCCACATTCCCCAAATTATTATGTTGTAGCCCAGAGAATGCAAGAAGAGGGAATGTTGATGGGAAATAGTGGAGAAGATCACACAGTGTATTTGACTTCAAATACTTTTCACCATATTGAGGAGAGGTACTCATCTTCAGAGGATGAGGGCGACGAATATGATGTTTCAAATCAGAAATGCAATGTCCATATGGCTGAACAACAGATCCGTTCTAATTTTGAGGATGATTATACAGAGCCACATTCTGTAGAGATGCCTGCTCAATGCAGTATGAGGAGACTCACCAAAGATGAAATAGAAAGACTAACTATTGCTATAGTTGGGGAAGAAAAAAGTAAGTATTGGTTGAGAAATAGGACAAAAAATGAGAAGGTGCCCCTAAGGAATCTTTATGAAGGATCAGAAGATGACACAAGGGACTAGGAAGAAAGCAAAAAATAGACAACATGATAAAAGTGAATAGAAGCTTGTCCAAAAGGAGGAAGTTAAAGAGCTGTGCAAAGAAATGCAAGACTGATCAGAAGGAAGAAAACAAAGGAGAAACATTGGAGCAAAAGAAAATGATTAAGGTAGAAGGCTCCTCTCTTGACTTCATTCAAGTGTTATCCCAAGGGAAAAGATATGAAGACAGTGGTGATATCATGGATGAGCATCAGGAGATCAATCCAATAGAAGATGAGACATGTGCAAGTAAGAATAACTCATATGTTAGCTTGCATGAGGAAGATGAAGGTGCAAAGTATCTCTCTTGCATAATAGATTGTGACAGGGAAAGCAATGCATGTTGTGAGGATTCTAGTGAATATTCAAATTTTGATGATGTACTTGAGGATTTTGATCTGCAATCAAGGGATTTTTCTAGCTCTTATGAAGATTAGGGTGAAGAAGTGATGGGAAATATTGATTTATTTGATAGTAAGTAGATAATACCTCCAACTGCAGTTGAAAGCTTTGAAGACACATTCGATACAAAAGAGGTTGGTACATATGAAAGTGATTTCCAAACTTTTTCAAACCTATTGGATGATGAAAAGTTAAATGAAGATCAAATGATTTTTTTCCAAGGTGTGTCCATGAATGAGTTTTAGATATTTTCAAATCCATTTAATGATAGAGAGGAGATAATTTTAGATAAACAAAGTAATTATGGCATAAATGACTACGCTGATAATGTTTCTGATTTCCCATTCTCTAATGATCTTGGACTTTTTTTTAATGATGAAAAAAGTGAAGAATGCAACTATGGTGATGAAAATGTGGAGACTTGTTCACTTAGCTATGAATATATTTCAGACTTGTTAACTCCTGAATACCAGGGATGTGCACATGAAGGTGATCTTGAAGTTGTGCGTCCTGCTTACATTTGTTTTGATAGTGAAAGATCTTTGTGTAAAGATTCTTATGATTCCCAATGCATTTATTGGAATTATGGTGAAACCTTTGGTGTTGATCAAAATTATGTGTCCATTCAGGATGAGGTATGTGATTTTGAAATTTCTAACTCATGTGAAGAAGACATTTGTCTGCATGCCAAGGGTGATGGATTTCCAGCTTTGATTGGTTCATACATGCTTGATAATGAAGATATGAGTCATATTCTAGTGTTGTATCCAATTGGTAGTGTCAAAGAGGTGCAAAAGGTTTCCGATTTGTTTATTTTAGACAACATTGATATAACATAATTTTTTGATTCTTAAGAGGAGCACTTTGGTGGTCAATTTTCAATACAGCTGGGAAAATATTTTATAATACATAACAGTGAGAAAGATAATGAGGAATTTTTCATTGAATATGAATTCATTTTATATATTGAAGATAACAAGCGTTTGTCCCATGATGATGAAGAATTTGAATTGCTGAATGGTGTAGGGATTTTGGGCCAAATGGGGCATGATGATTCTCTAAGAACTTTTAATAACAATGACAGGGCAGGTTGCATGAATGTCTTCAAGAAGAATTTGATGAACTCAAGACAAAACTAGATATTTGATAGGGGAATGTATAGTTTGAGTTTTAGATCGTAACAGCTTAGAATAGGTGAAGTTGAAACATAGAGGATTAAGGGTTGCCAGTGCATGGACAACTCTTGCTTGTCCTCTTTAAAATTATTTTCCATGCATAGTAGTTTAGGGTTTTTGTTCACCTCCATCTTGCATTCATTTTGCATTCATTTTGCATTCATTCCATCATGCTATTTGTCCATTTCCATTTTTCTCATTTTGTGTCTGGTCTACTCACCCAAAGATCTAGATCCTTGCAATGATCTTACTATCATTCATCCCCAGACGAAGCCATTGTTAGAAATATAAAATTTGATGATTTTATATGTTGATTTTACTCATAAATTTCCATATTGGTCCTATCGTGTGCATATTTTACCCATATTTTTCCCATATGGTCCCATAGTTTCCATTGGGTCATGCATTTTTTACATCGGGGTTCATATCAGCTTGAAGAAACTAGGGTCTCCCCAATCCATTCTGCATTTTCTGCGAGTATAAGTTTGTGTTGCCTATTGGCAAGACTTATTTGATGTCATAGTGATCAAGATCCATCTCTAGGCACCTATTGGTGAGATATTCACATGGTTTCGGTGATAGAAAAGGATCATATCGGCATAAGTTGTACCATATAAATGAGGTCTTATCAATTTCAATATGTCTCCCCGACCAAAAACATATGGTGCTCTTTAGTGAGAGGTTTTTCTTCATTGTAATGTCATGGAGAACTCTTGTGGTCTTACCGACAAGCACATTAAGGGTTCACTTCAGCCAAACATGTTGCATTCGATATAGAGTCATAGCGATTTCAGTTTGTCTTACTGACTGACAACAAGGAGACTTATCGATGAGAAAATTTTCTATCGATGCGAGGTCTCACCAAATGCCATGGGTCTAGCCGATAAAACACAATGACTATGTCAGTGAGAAAATATATTTGTCTCAGCGAGGGTGAATAAAACAAAAGATATTGCTTGGTAAGACTTATGTGTTTTTAGGGTGAGGTCTTGGCAAGTGACCTCCGATCTCGTCGATAATACACGTGAGGACTATGTCGGTATAGGATTTGACTTGTCTCAATGACACTAAAAGATGGATGAAGAATTTTGGTATGATATTGTATACTCTACGGGAGGTCTCCCTAATGTCAGTATGTTATAGCGACCCACATAAGATTGAAGGATACTTCAGCATGAGAACCATTATGTCGCTACGACAAGTTTGATCATGAAGGTTATCGGTAACACATGCGATTTTCTGTGAGATGTCTCTTTGATATCACAAGGCTTTAGCAATAGTAAATAAAATGAAAAAGTGTATCTTGGTGAGAGGTTTCCTTGTGTCTCAGCGATTGAAAAGTGTATTGGGGAGCCCCTCTTGGAAAAACAAAGACTAGCCTGTGTGATGTTTCCCCGACTCTGATGAGTCACAGTGAGGTACAAAAGACCAAAGGAACAATTGATGATACAATTTCCTTCAGCATGACTACCAAAATGTTACTGTGACTATTTCATTGGTGATTAATAAAATTCAAACACTGTGGCCGACATGAATTGAGCCTGAATACTATGGTTGGCCGACATGGGATCTCAAAGTGATATGTTTTTCTGATGTTGGGGTATAAATAGGCATTTTGTAATTGTAAAATGATCATCAGCTATTAGTTATTCGATATACAGTAGGAAAACTATATGGATACAGTACAATATATTTATCAAATCAGAGACTATGATGCATGTTCTCACAATGGAGGTATTTATGAAAGTCAACTGATGTTGCTGCACATTTTTGGTGTCAATTATTTGTTGAATTTAATGAAAGTATTTCTAAGCTATCTCCAAGATGGATTCTTTTTATTGTTTAAATTGATATAACAAGTTTATATTCAATTCATCAGTGCACATTTGTTATATCTATGTGGTTAATTGATTGGTTCTTTCAAGCAAAGATTAAAATTCTTTGAGTTGATCACAGTAATCAAAGAGATTCATTTGGATTGTTAAAGTAGAGCTTAGTAGTCACAGTTTTGCATGTTTATACAAGTTGTAAACATAATATATGCTAGATAATTTTAGTTTTCTCCAAAGAGTGTTTCTCATCTTGATTTCATTTGACTCTGCATACCAAATAAGGCACTGGTCTCTGCATTTCATCATTTGGATTCATTCAGTTTCTTTACATATGTTAATTGAGCATTTTAGGATTTAGATTAAAAGATTGCTATTGCTATTTGTATCAAGTTTGAATTCATTTGTTCACTCCCATCTACCATTGTGGACAAATCATTGGAAGAAGGAAAATCATAAGTCAAGTCTGCTTCATTAGATAGGTACACCCGCCTAGGTTTGGCAGCACCTAAAGAGTAGAAGGTTAAATTTTTTTTGACATTATCTATTACCCTAAGGCATATCAAGAGATTCATAGCCTCTTGAGGCATCCTGCCTGCATTTTTGAGAGCTAACACATCCATAAGATTTTGAATTGAGAAAATAGCATCTACTAATGCCTAATTACAGTTCCGATTAAGCACATTTTCATCTGCTCACTCTTTTCACACTTTACTTCTATCGTCAAAATATTAGAACATTATTCCCACACAACACACCATGCCAGAAAATGGTATAAACAATTGATCATATATATTTGCAACTAAGGATAACACCAACTACATATCGACCTTAACAAAATATTAAATGTGTACAAACTATTGGCCTCAAATAAACAAAACAATTTATCAATTTATTAATGTGGACCAAACAAAGTCGGCCAAAAAATAGTAAGGACCTAGAACAACATCCTCAAATTTGGAACACCTTCAAAAATTATGCCTCGAAGATCCACAACATGCTGCAATCACCCTATCGGCCATGATCATGAAAAATATGAACTCAATGAAAAAAATACCAATCACAAGCACAATGGTCAATCCAAACCAACAACACAAATAGAGCATGATCTAGAAACATCTAAAAACATCATGAATCACCACAAAAGCATCTGTAGCAACTCAAATTACTAGAATCACATTATCTTCTTTCAGAAACACCAATAGAAGCAACAAAACAACTGTTATAACACATATACTCATAACTTGAACAAATCTTTATGCAAACCTCTGAAACTTCACTTGGATAAACTAGACATACTTGACAACAAGCCTTTTAATCCACAACCTCTTATCATCAATATATTGAGCTAGTCACTATACTAAACTTCAATGCATCACTGACAACCTGCAACTTATTTTATTACAATTTTCTCAATATTCTCGACATATACAACCTTAAAGACATTAATTCCAATAGTGTTGACATCAATTAAAATCACATATCAACAATATCCAACATATCCCCCCTACTTCTTTCTCCCTTTCTCTATCTCCCCCTATTTACCTATCTCTAATTCTCTCTTTTTGTCTATCTCTCCCTCTCCTCCTCTATATCTCCTTATATCTCTATCTCTCTATTACTCTATCTCTCTATCTCTCCCTCTCCCTCTTCCTCTATATCTCTCTATCTTGTCCTCTCTATCTCTCCCTCTACCTATATCTCTCTATTTATTTGTCTCCATCTTCTTTTCTCACTCTATCTTCATCTCTACCTCTATTTTCCTCTCTCCCCCTTTATCTCTAGACATGTCTCCCTCTCTCTATCCATCCATCTATCTCCCTCTCTATAATTCTCTATTTATTTATCTCTTCCATCTCTATTTATCCCTCTACTCTATTTCTCTTTATATCTCCCTCTCCTCTCCTCTCTATATCCATCTCCTTCTCCCTTTCCATCTCTCTCTTCCTCTCTTTCTCTATCTACTTAGCCCTCTCTCTCTCTTGCTCATAAGAATTTTTTATATCTTCTCTCTATCTCTATTTGATATATAAGTCATGCATTCATGGTGGATAATGTTCATTTTTTTTTCACATTTCCTCTATCGACTCAACTTTAATCATACATTTTCAGTATAAATAAGTCCGACATTAATGGCGAACAATGTGGGCTCACTTTGAACCAACCATATTTTTTATTACTTGGAAGGAAATGTTAAAAGAAATAAACATTGACTCATGACTCTATCAATTCATGTTTTGATATTGGACAAACTTTTGAATGGTATATTTGCATGTTGGAAACCATATATTTAAATTATGTCAAAGTCTTTTTATAGATTTATATATTTCCACCTTCATCTACATGCCACTTTCACATGATCATCTCCTACAGTTGAAGGAAATAGAGGAGTTTCGTTCCTTATTGGAAATGATGGAATTAATTGGGGAAAGATCTCGGTAAAAGGATTAATGTGGAGCGAGCGTAACTAAATTATGCGTAGATAATAGGGCAACGCGTGTTGCGTGATGAAAAAAGATTGCAGAAAGGAAGGGACCTGGATGAAGGTAGGGAATACCTAATGAATGATGATTGACAACCCAAGTTTAGCTTTGACTTTAGTTTGTGTTTGATTATATGTGTGGGCCTCCTTAAATTTGTTGGCCGCCTACTGGTACTTATCAATTAGTTCAACAAACATCAAAGAATTTTTATCCCAACATGACCTTAATCTAACATATAATATACATACATAGGTATATTACCCTCCTCTTCCCCTTTCCCTCCCACCCAAAAAAATATATTTATCTATAACAAATAAAGATGAAAAGTGAAATATTTTTTTAATACATAAAGAATTTGTTGCCAGACAACCTTGTTAAAGGTAAAAATAAAAATTCTAAACAAATAAAGGTAAAAAATAAAATATATTTTGTATACATAAAATTTTGCTGCCCAAAGAAAGTTTTTTATATATTATAAATAAAGGAAATTATATGTTATAGTGGTATAGAGAAAGTAAACTTTATATTAATTAGATGTTTAAAGGTAGGATATTTTAATTTTGGATGGAAATATTTTGGACTATTATGAATATTTGTGTCTTTTATCATTGCTTCTAATTTTATAGTTATATGTATTGTTCTAAATCCACATCATGTTGTCATGAATAGGAAGGCTCATGGTAAGTCCAACTCTTATGTTAATGATTTTCCCAAGGAGACTCTAGTGTATCAACTTGTGACCACTTTCACCATTGTTTTAAGGCCCATGTCTCAATGATTGATGAACATCTTGGCCTCTCTACATGTTATTCCTCAAGATTGCCCTAGTTCTAATCCTTTATAACCCTGTCTTATGCAAGCACTTGATTGTTTGTCTAATTATTTTCCTTCAGCTCAAAACACTTACTCTTCCTTTTCAAACCCTAATGGAATGCATAATGCAATTTAATAGCTCAATAATCAGGCTTTCACATCAAAACATGTTGTTTTCTTTTTGCTAATGCATGCCCAAGATGCCACCACTCTTGGTCTTAGGACAATTGAGCCTTCATATCAAAGAAGAAATATAGAATAAGTTGCAAGGTTAGAAATAATAGATGTCACTCCATGGGATTTGAGGGCCAATCATTATGGGCCAAGGGGTGAGCTCGTTTGTTATTAAAAGCCACGGTTAAAGGAGAAATTTGGGTAGGTTAAAAGGATTCCTAGCAGAGATCAATATTTATGGTTATTGGTTTTAAAGATTTTAACCTATAGCTCAAAATATAAATGAAAGAGTTGACAATCAATATAACAAAAGATATATCGCTTCCTTGCATTCCTTGCATGATAAAATCCAAGAGTAGAAAGACAAAAGAGGTAGGATTGGTAAGATAAAAAAAATTTATAATAAAATGTTTTAGGCTACTCATACATTAATCAAAGACAATGATTTCCCTACTTATAAGAAAATGGGCAGGAGGGTGGTTGAATGTTTAAATTACCACTTTTTTCACTGTACTACTACTACATTGAAATTTCAATTTTTTTCCAAATAGATTTTTTAAAAATAAATAGTAGTTTAGAAACTAAATTCAATTCATATTACATTTAAAATAATATAGATAACTTATTCAAATTTATTAAGTCAAGTCTTTCCTTTTAAATTTTTTTAACCACTTAAAGTCCTGTTTTTTCCATAATGATCCTTCACATACCCAAATAGGATTTCTACAAGTGAGCTAGGGTTAACCAAGTGGTCAAAGGATGCACATTGAGGCAATTCAAGAGCTAGGAAGGGCATACATCTCATGTATGTTCCACTCTCCCAAACACGGCCAAGCCACTCTCTAGTATGGATCTTGATTTCTATGGATAGCTCTTATAAGGATAAGGTTTTGTTTTTAAGGGCTCCTCTAGATGTGAATGGAATAAATGTTAGAATATTTATTTTGCCTTTATGGCCTTTTCTTATTAAATAAATAGTCAACTATGGTCAACTAATTCGGTATAAGAACACCAATGATAAGTTTGCTATTTTGAGTCCAATCATGAGCTTGCATAGAATTTAAATCATGCACAACCCTTGTCAAACTTGATCAAACCCTTAGGACCTAGTTTTGAAGCCTTTAAGTCCATTAACTTTTGAACAAGCATAGTGTAAGCTTATATTGTTGCAAAGAAGGTCATCTAATCTATGACTACTCTATCAAGAAACCTTGGAGAAGCTCTTCTTCTTCCCCATGGCTCTAAACTAAACCCTACTCACTTTGCACATACTTCCAAGTCACCTCAATCCAATTCACCTCTCATCCATTTCTCTAAAGTTAACCATTCCTAATACACCGCCAAATCATGGACTAATTATCGAGCTTTAGATTATATTATTGGTTTGGTTGAGAATTATGTGGGGGAAATTTTATAATAATAGTAATACATAAATCTATCAATTTTGGAGGATGGGGGGAAGGAAACAAGTATTGAGAATGTGCTCATTGTCATTTAAGATTTTAGTTGGATGGAAGAGGAATTATGAGATAACACCTTTGATTAGGTTGTATATATGTGAAAGATAATATTTAAACTAATTTATTACTATAGGGTGATTAAACTATCTAACATTTTTATTATTTAAACTAATATCAAAGTATTTTTGTTTAAGATTACAAGATAAAAATATAGAAATAATATAAAAGAAT
Organism: Sequoia sempervirens; assembly: GCA_007258455.2. Taxonomy (NCBI): domain Eukaryota; kingdom Viridiplantae; phylum Streptophyta; class Pinopsida; order Cupressales; family Cupressaceae; genus Sequoia; species Sequoia sempervirens. The sequence goes on along the minus strand of VDFB02281492.1, from coordinate 866,542,154 downwards.
CACCTAATTAATGCATGCCTTTTCTTTTAATTTTACAAGAAGGGAAATGATTTGTGAAAACTAGATTATTTATACAAAAATAAGTTAAGACTATATAAACATGGACAAAGAACATAAAAGATGGTTCAATGATTTGTTGAAACTTAATTCTAGTTTAAGGACTAGTATTAATGTAGGGATTTTATTGCATCAATGAGGATGTCAATCTAGTTGTGTTCTAGTCTTTTGTGCTCAAAAATAAAAAAGAAATCCTACTTGAAGAAAGACTTGTAAAATAGAAGAGACAAAGGATGAACAAACCACAAGGTATACATAGTGTAGGAAGGGTTAAAAATTATGATGAAAGGTAAAGATCAATGATACGACCAAAAGTACCTAAAATATAAGCCCAAAATCTCAATCCAAACAAGAAATTAGTAGATAGTAAAGGAAATCAAACAAATAACAAAAGATATATCGAATTCCCATGCCAAACTTGATTTATCTTCCTTGCACTCCTCCATTTTGCTGCATTTGCAAGCTTTCCCTTAGATTTTGTTGTGCTCAAGTACCTGCAAATGATAATGATGTGATAAAAAGAATATCAGAGATTGTGGTTGTAAGTCCAAAATGAAAGAGACAACCTTCTTTTATAGAAAGATTTCTCGAGTGGATGGACAAAATCAAAAGTCTAGTCTAAGATGCCAAGATCAATGGTTGTGGTTTCATGCACCATATAGGTAAGGTTAGGGATGGCTAAAGATAGATAGTCAAGATTGAAAGGAGACCAAAAGTAATCAATGATCAATATTTAAAAGAGGAAGTGGAGGAATTACATAATAAGATTATTTAATTCATGAGAGAATGTGAGGAATTAAATAATCATTTTGATTATTTATTTGTGGAAGAAAAGGGAAATGGGCATTTAAGTAAAATGTTTGTGCAACCACTTAATTAAATATGGAGGAAATAGGATAGAGACAATATATAATTAAATTAGAATAATTATTTAATGATGGAAGAGTGAAAAGACAGTTCTTAAATAATTCATCCACCAATTTAACTACAAAAGGACAAAAAGGTTTTTGAATTATCAAAGTAATTAAAAATAATCATTTTATAGACAAAAAGGGAAAGAGAATTTTCATGATTTTGCTGCATAATTTCAAGATAAAACATTGACAAGGTAAATCAAATCCATTATTATTTTTAATTCCATTCTTTCTAACTATTATTGGTTTAATTATCTAAAAGGGGTTTGACCAAGGGTAAACCCCCATTCCCAACATTCAAACATTTTCCCTTCTTGTCTTGTGTGTTTGCAATTGTTTGTTCTAAGTTTGTATTTTGAATTAAGAAAAGGTTTAAACTATGTCCTCATTCAACAAGTCAAGATCAAGCAAAAACCCATTTTCCCCTATAAATCAAAGTTTTGAAGAGAAACCTATAGGAAGTCAAATTGTAGATCGAAAGTTCAAAGTTCTTTTGAAAATTAGAAATTCAAAATTGGAATCATTTCTATATGGTGAATGAGTCCCACCTTAGGGATTTTGAGTTTTACATTTTTATACATGAGAAACTCCAATTTTTCACCCTAGAAAATGAGTCCCACTCATAATTATAGGAGTGCATACTTTCATTTTGGCAATTCTATAATTTTTCATTTTAGTTCATTATTGCATTATGTGTTTTCAAACAAGAATTCTTAGATTTTGCATTCATATCTCTCAAATAGATTATTTAATTGCTTTAGTCATTCCTTTAGTGCATAATTTGAGTGAATCATAAGCATTTTTGGCCCTATCTCTCTCCTTTTAGGTGAAAAACCCTAGAAGTGCAAGAGAAGTCTTAAGGTCCCAAAAATCTATCTTTCATTTTGGTGAACCCAATTCTTGAACACTTTTTTATTTTTGATTTCATTTACATATTGCCTATTAGCTCACATTTGCATCTAACATTACATTTTTTTTATTGCAGGCCTCTTGCATTTTGCATTTTGCTACTTGATGCATCAAACCCAAAATCTCTTTTTGTTCTGGGACTCATTCTGCACCATCTCCCTTTTTTCTGCACAATTTTAGTTCTATTACAATCTATTTTCTTCATATCTATAACTTAGATTATCTTTCATTAACATTTTTAGAACATAGAGTGTTTTGCCTGAATCTTTTTGAAAACTTAGATTTTAGATTTTGTGCACTTTAGAAAAGACCTTTTAAAAATTGCTATTGCATTAGTTTGGAGATTGCATTGAAATCTTTTTTGTTCTCATAATCACCTTTCCAAAATGTGTTTGACTTGAATTTTCCTCCCATAAGAAAAAATTTATCCATGAGGAATTTTTTACCACAATAACACTTTTAGAAAGATCAAAATTGACTAACCTTAATTTGACTTTTCCCATTTGATTGAAAGGGATATGGCTTGCAAAATTAGATGTTGTTAAGATGATATAAGCATGCTTGATGAAGTATCTTTGAAGCAATTCCTTTATTTGAGAGTTTTCTTGTCCCTTCCATTTCCTTTGAATATACCAACATCAAAAAATCATACAGAATAACATACCACTATACCTACTTAACTCATGATTCCACCACTATGTACTTACTTCCCTCCTGATGTCCCTTCCACCACCTTTGTTACATTATCATTCCTTTCACTTACCCTACACCCCCTTCCACTTCTTCCCATTTTCCATCCCATTTCAACTCACTTACCCCAAATCATTCTTATCCAACTCCTTAACCTGTTTCATCCATGCAAATCAACTTTACAACCATTAGTCAAGGTCAAATGATCCACCCAATATTATGTCCATAACAACCCCTATCTTTAGAAATCTTATGTACCCTGAACAACCAAGGGATAGAAATGCCTCGGTTTGAGAAATGTGGAGAAAAATAGACCCTATCAACCATGTTAATGCTTATACAACTTTGTGTAGTGACTTTGTCCTTGACGAAAACTTTTAACAAAAAATTTCCCAAGGACCTAGAGTCTACATTAGAATGGATTTCCAATTTACCTAAAATTTTCCATCAAATGTAGTTCTCACATTAGTCACTTTCAAGTTCACATGACCTTAAAAGACAATGATTCCTCATGAGACGTAGAAAAAACATAGATCACAAGTGACGGATTTTATCTCATGCTACCAATCCTTGTATGCTCAAATGATGTCAAGATTCCTGATGCACATTGCAAAACCAATATCGAAAACTTCACACCAACCTTTACATAAATTAACTATGATGAAATGCCCTTCATTCAAATTTATGTACAACCTTATGTGATTATCAAAACTTGGTTTCAAGTCATGATTCAAAACCACTTTAGCCAAGTTGACAAAAAAAACACAACAATCAAAATAAAAATATCACACACAACAACCTAGTAAAGGAAAAATAGTTTAATCCACCTCCTTCACCACAACCACAACCACCAACCCCACCCATTCCAAATCAAATAGTAGCTGTTAAAGCACATTCTCTTATACCTGACCCAAATACCCAATTAATTCAACAATGCATGCTTACTTTACCACCCATTAGACCACTTCTTAACTTTAAACCTAATTTTATTGTCAATAAATGGACATGAGACACTGGGATCTTTTGTGTATTCATCAAAATAAGTTTGTTCAACTCCTTAATCATAAATTGAAAATTTTCATAATTCCACATTTAACATGACCTCGATGTCAAGGCTAGTGAACCTTGCATACTGAAAAATGACTGTTGATATAAAAAGTGAACACCATGAACAAATACTATTACTCATGAAAGTGAACACCATGTGTGGCTATGATAAATTTATGGATAATTTCCATAGAATTCTCTTGATATCACTTTGGGAAAATACATATTACTACAAAAGCTTCCTAATGGACAAAAAACATAGTTGGCATGAATCTATGATAAGCCCATTAATGGGATATTAATATATCCTCTGGCGAGATGTGAAGCCCAGTTTCTAGTTTTACATGAGCTATATTAAGATGATTATAAACCCACTGTGTGGAAAACACATACTAGTTTTGCATGCCCTATGATCAATCAATCGTAGGAAAAAATAGGACCTAAAAACTTTAGTGTAACATTTTCAATTATCCACAATCTAACAACACTTTGTTCTTGGCCATTTTTGGCTACTCAATCACCCCCTCACTCAATATAACAAGTGTTTGAAGTTTCCACATAAATAATGCAATACTCACTATACACCATAGTGTCATCAACACTATTTAAATCCTTTATTAAAGCCTTTTCATCTGCACCCACATTCATGATCACTCCTCCAGGACTTATTCCCTCCTATAAAGGAACAGCCAAAAATATAGAAAATTATCTTTTCAGACACATACCCATCCACTTCCAAGATCCTATTTAGACATACCATGCTTCACCTTTTAATGACATTCAAAAATCCATCAAACCTCCTAAACAACCACCCATAGACACTTCCTAGCCATCATTTAAATGTACCAAGGGAACATGAGACAAACCCTACTCAGCCTCCTCTTAAACAAGTGTATTTTGATCCACCTTTTGTTCTTCCTTCTTCACCCTAGATGCCTCAATCCACTCTTACACCTCAAAAACTCCAAAACATAATTCAAAATGGTGCTAGGGAACACAATCTCACTAATGAATTAATGCTTTGACGAAAATCCAACATTGAAGTGAATTTGGTATTCTTCCTTCTATGGGGGCAGTAATTCCTCTAATTTGATACTTGATTTTCTCTTGCATTTCATTACATCTTCATTTCAGGTTTGTCCTACATCAATGGGGGCAAGGGGTTCATGTTAACCTTGTCCTTGTATGCTCACTTTTCATTGCCTCCTTTGGCTAGTTTGTTTAACCTTTCATGAACATATAAGACAAATCCTTGGGACGTGGATGATGTGTTTAAGTTGGCTTCGCAAGTCAACTGAGTCCTTTTCATGACGTAAGCTTTGAAAACATATGACTTGGCAATAGGGCTTTTGAGTGGCTCTCATGTTCCTCTTTTCTAATTTAAAGCAATTTCTCATAGTACAAGTGTTTGAGCAATTGCTTTAAAGTGGAGGCATACATCACCACTCACATTTTCATTGTGGTGATTTCTTTTTTCTTGGATGCGTCCACTTGTGGAATCATTGGGCTTGATTCCTTCCAAAGCGTGATATTTCCTTTGCATTCATCCTCTCTTGGAGGCATTGCATGTTTCCCTAAGATCAACCTTGCATGAACTAACAAAATCCCTTTGAACAATTTACACTTGCATTAACAATTTCTATAGATTCAAGCATACAAAGTTTTGATTAAAAAAATAATTTTACTTTTGTGGAACCTTATTAAAGTTATCAAGTGGTATAACTTTAACATGGTTGAGAAGGAAGCCCACCTAAAGGAATTAATTTTCCCCATAGCCACCTTTTTGTTTGTGAGTGCATACCAACTAGTGTATGTATCTTACCTTTTTTGGGCTTTCTCACCCTGTGAACAACTAGTTCTGTGGCCACAAAGTGAGTACATTTGGGCTTTCTCACCCTGCGGACAACTAGTTCCATGGCCATAGATTGAGTTCACAATCTCTTTTTCAAAAAATCAGCCTAGATCTAATCCACAACTAGTTGGACTAACGATCAAAGCTTTATCCAATTCTTTTTCAACACTTGTGTGTTCCTTTGTTCTTATGCTTAGTTTTCCATGGGATCTTAATTCTAGGGACTTGATCATTGTATTCCATCATCCTAATGTAAGTACATTTGAACCCTCCTCTCGATGTTCATGGCTACTTTAGTGTGACTTTGAAGCAAGTTCATCGTCTCACTAAAGTGGGGGCTAAATGTGCCATAGAAATATGGCCCCTTGTCATTTTCATGGCCTTTTAGGTCTTGTTTCATGGTGTTGGAACTATGTTTCTCTGATTTTATGTTGTAACATGGCTTGAACATGCTTATTTAGGTACTAAAATTCAAAGAACGATGTCTTGTGAAGGTGTTGTGAAGTGTTGTAAGACATTTCTACACTCTTCTAGACTCTATTCATTACAATTCACCTAAAAATCACCTTTTCATCACTAAACAAGTCCTATTTTGAAGTGTTGTAAAGTCTTGTAACAATATTTCACACTTTTCTAGGCATATCTTCACTATTTACACCTTTCTCATGCTTTATTTAGTCCCTTTATGCCCTCATATGACTTAATTAAGTGTATTTTTGAATGTTATTCTAACAAACAACATTAAATAAAACATTTTCCCCAACACATAATTTTAGGTCCTAGGTGGGACCCATTCACTATGGGTGGTGAATGAGTCCCCCTTGGCCCCATATTCAAAATATTTTAAATTTCCTTTCAGAATTTTATTCAAAGTCACTAGATGTCAGCATGTGATGATGTATGAATGGATACTAAGGCACAAGAATTGTATAAATAAGTGATTTTCACCTCATTTCAACCCCTATTCATTCAAGCATTCAATCACACATCACATTCAAGTATTCAAGCATTTCACAACACCTTTTCAAGCACTATTCAAGCACTTTGAAGCGACCATTGGAATTACTTTACACTTCCATCATCAAGGATTTGGTAAGTGGATAGCATTCACATGTTATTGCTTTATCCTTCTCTTCCATTTCATTATCTTATTAAGGGTTGGATTACCATAAGTGGGGTTTGACCAAGGAAAACCCCTATTCACTAACCCTCAACCATTTTTCCCCTATTGCATGTTTGTTTGCAGCTCTTCGTGTGAAGATTTGACAAGTTTTTAGGTGTTGAAAATTGGTTTTCAAGTCAACTTGAGTCCTTTTCAAGTGTGGAGAAGGTTTTCTGTCTATTTCCTACAGAATTAACTTCGCCAACCTGAAAGTAGTGACAAAATTTGGGTGAATTTTTCTGATTTGAAGTTGTTGTTTTTCACCAATCTCCCGATTTTTCAAATTTCAACCAACATTCTACATTCCACTATGGCTTTGAGTAGGTGCAAATAATTTGACCCATCTTTTCTTTTCTACATACCAACTTCCAACATATTTTTGTGAGCAGATAATTCGCCACCTTGGGAATGAGGTCCCACTGTGAAAAATCATCGTGATTCCCTCAACCATTTACATCTCATTGGGTGCATCACATTTGGGACAAGTGGTTGGTGGATCTTTAGACATTCACCCGGTAATGAATTTATCATTCATTTCATATTGGTTCATTGATTGCATACCCCAATTGTTTTCAAACATAGCTCTTGCAGATTTGCATTCACTAACCCTTCTAATGAGTGTTTGATTTGGTTTCACTTGTAGATTTTTAGTACTTCACATCTTAATTTGAGTGAATCATAAGCATTTTTGGCCCTATCTCTCTCCTTTGAGGTGAAAAACCCTAGAAGTGCAAGAGAAGTCTTAGGTCCCAAAAATCTAAGTTTCATTTTGATAGTACTCAAGTTAAGGAATAGTTAAAATATCCCCTCTCCTGAGCAGAAATGAGTAAAAGCTCCATACTATGGGAAATGAAAATGATAATAATTTCTCATCTTTTTAAGGTAAATTGAAATCTTTGTACATCTAAAAATCATACTAGTGCAACAATCTCATGGTGGTAAATAATTTTATTGATTATAATGAGAAAAATGCATTCCTACCACCTATCTATGAAGGATAAATGGAGATTTTTAATTGGTAATGGAGAAGAGGAATTTTCCAAGGAAGCTTTATAGTGCATTGTCTTTTTCTCTTTTACATTTTGGATAGGGAAAGGAAAGTTTGAATGCCCTAGGAATTCCATTGACCAAGAAGGATTTGGATTTTATTCTATTTTGAAATTTTAATTTTGGGTTACGAATGCAGACACTATAAATCTAGGTTTGAATAAAATTTTTCAATTGATACAAATGCTAATTTCCCAATAGATAAACTGTTTATGTTGTATAAAATTAATTTGATGAAGTCTTTTCATTTATGGAAAGTGTTAAAAACTCATGGTAATTATAAAAGGAAATCAAGAATATAAGTTTACCAAATGAATTTTTTTTATGATTTGAGTTTTGAAAAGAAATTTTTGTGAATTTTTGATGTCAAAAATGGACCAAAAGATTGAATCATTTTAGAAAATAAAAAACATTTAAGCTCATGATATGCCTTCCATTTAATATATAGGCTTTTTTTTTATCAAAAGAATTTCCCTTTTTGACCAAATTTTCATTTGTAGATGTATGACAAAAGGAAATTTCAAATTGATCTTTTTTGGTCTCTTTCTATTTTAAGATATTGGTTTATTTTTGTTGAGGAAGAGAAAACTAACTTAAACAATGGGCCTTGCAATTTTCAAACTTTTGGTTATGTTGATTAGAGTTTTAATGAAAGTACATGATCCAACAAAATAGTAGACAATAAAATGTTTTCATACTTTAGAGAATTGTGTTAACCTTATTGGAAGTTAGGTTGAGGAAAATATACTAAGATCCACTCTCTTGGGGATTCATTGCAGTATAGAGTCAAACACAATCAAGGAAATGAGAGAAGAATGAGTTTTTGTAGAGTCTTCAAATCCTAATTATATTGAAGTATCACAAAAAAAGATAATCAAATCACAAGGAGGAGCAATTTCTAGGAATTACAAATGTACAAGGTTGATTTGGAATCCTAGTAACCCCAAGATCATCCTAGCTTGTGATTGCTTGAGGAAAATGAATCTTAGGAAGGGTGGAATATACATCTTTTCTTAAATTAATTTCATCCAACCCAACAACCCTTGAAGAATTGATAAAATTCAATCATTAGTACAAAATAATATAGGGAAACAATAGTTACTATGACATATGATCCACAATCAATAATTAAAATGAGGTGATTTCCATACACATGTAAAAAAATAATAAATAATAAATAACTAAAGGTCATAAGGAATATCAAGGGTCATGACTATTGGAGAAATAAGGGTATATAAATAAGGTAAATCAAAGGGAAAAGATCATCATACCATGGACAAGATATAATATATTTTTTCCTTATAAAATACAAAATTAAGGATTCATAAATTTGAGGATGAAACCCCTCAAGTTTAGAAATTAAGGATGGAAACACTTAAAATGCATCTTATCAAATTAGTGGACCAAAATCCCTAACTTGGATAGAAATTAGAAATACTTCAAAGATATTTATACAAAAAATAAATCACTACAAGTTGAAGAATAATTACAATAGGTGTTGAGCAAAGGTTGTCATTGATGTGAAAGTTATTGGTCAATTTTGTCATTGATGTCAATGTTTCTAGAAGAGTGCATCTAGAAGATTGCAATTACTATTATGTAAAAGCAAAGGTTCCAAAAAGATAGATTCACGTATGCATATCTTTATGCTCCAGTATTAGTAGATCTTGATTCTCTTTTGCATGTGCTAGTGTTTGAAAATATAAATTATGGTATATTTCTAAGGTCGGTTGCTTAGAATCAGGTTGTCCACTCAATTGCACTCTCATGGTGTTTGGCTCTGCATTTTTCTGTAGTTGAATGTTGTGACCTATTGTTTGGAACTGAATTAAGGTTACTCATGATATATAGACTCTAAAGTTTTAGAGGTTGAGCTTTAGTGGAAATAAAGTTAGAAGTGGCAGAGTGTTCACTATGCTAGTTGACCAACTAGATTTATGTTCCAGATTATTGCACCAAAAATGGGAAGTGCACATTAGCTGGAGGAAGCATGTGAAGATAAAATAGGACATATTTAAGATCACTAAGGGAAGTACATAACATAATCTAAAACTGTTAGTAATGCATTTATTTTTGGACTAAGGTGACTACATTTTTCATATCAATTTGAATTAAGGTCTATACTTAGCCGACATGGCTAATTGTGGATGGTGTTAATAGGTTCCTGGCCAACATGAGATGTTGTTAATATATTGGGATGCATATATTTACAGCTAGGATTCATTCAATGAAATGAAGTGGAATTAAAGTGTATTGTAGGAATGTTATGTGATTTGGGCTTCAATGCAAATATTAGTGTGATGTAATGTGAGTTGCATTATAATAATTGTGTGTGATTATCAAAAGATCATATGTTGTGTGGGGGAGTGTCTAAAAGTAGATCCGATCCACTGCAATTTGTGAAATCAGTATTGAAGATCTGCAAACCCTATTTTGTAATATGGTAGGACTGGTGTCTTACCTATTAAATTGGTGCTCACATATTTGTAATGGGGATTGATGGATCCTGTAGGTTGGTGCTTGCAAATACAATTGGGGATTGGTGTCTTTGGTAGGTTGGTTCCTACTACATGATTGTAAGTGATTCATTATTTTATGAGGCTAGATTTGGAAAGTATCTCTACATAGCTCTTCTCATCATTTTTTTCCCATTTTGGGTTTCCACGTATATCTAGTGTTCTTTGTGTGAATGTGTGCATCTATATTGCTACTTGTTACTTTGATATTTTAAGGATCATGTTTGGAAAAGTCACTAATGATAATTAATGTTGAATTAAAGAGTTTTTGCATATACTGATTTATCTCCTATTAGCATATTGTGTGCCCTTCAACTGGTATCAAATCTAAGTTCCTTAGAAGAAGCTTAACAACTTAAGGTAGATTTTCAATAGAACACTCAATTTCTCAAGAAGGTATTAATTCAAACACTTGGCACCATTCTTTGATGGATCCAATTGTGTGTTTTTGAGAGTAAAGATGGAAGCCTATTTGATGGTGTTAGGGTTTGATGTTTAGAATTTTTTTGGATGGCTATGATATTCCTGAATGTCCCACAAGAGATCAAGCCAAAAAGAGAGCATGTGAAATAAATGAAAAGAAAAGAAATGATATTTTTTGTGGTCTAGCCAACTTTGAGTTTGTGAAAATAACTCACCACGAGACTATAAAAGAACTTTTGACTAAACTCTACAATATCTATGAAAGAAATTATAAAGTCGAGGAAAAAATTCAGACCTACTAGGGATTGTTTGAAGGCCTAAACATGAAGGAGGAAGAAGGTATCACTACATACCTTCTCCAGGTTGATGAAGTTGTCAACACCATTAGACTTGGTGAAGAAGTTAAAGAACTATTGATTGTTAAAAAGGTACTCAGATCCCTTATTCTTAAGTTTGATTCAAAAGTTTCTGCAATAGAAGAAGTCAAAAATATGAATAGTTTGACTATGGATTAACTATAAATTGGACATTAACTACATATGAGATGAGAATTATGAATGACAAATTTTAAAGAAAAGAGGTAGCTTCCAAGGCATCAATGGAGAATGAGGATTTAGATCACAGTGAAGATTTTGACTTAGAAGAAGAAAATTTTGTGAAGAGATTAAAAAGAGGTCTCAACAAGTATAAAGGTAAGTTACCTTTTAAATGTTTCAATTGTGGTGAAATTGGGCACATTGCTTCTAAATGAAAACTAAGAACTGGAAATAAGAACAAGAATGGTTTCTATGTTGAGGAAGAAGGTTACTCATCTGATGAGTATGAGCAAAATACATCTAGAAATGAAAAGGCTCTATTCATGGCATTGGAATCCCTAGATGGTGATAATGAAAATATATTTTTTGAAAATGAAGAATAAGATGCATAAATAATATTATTATAACATTTCATCAGTCAAGATTCATGTTAGCAATACATCAAGTTTATGAGTAATATTTTTCATGTTTTGTGTTAATTTGTTTTGTGAGTACTAACACTTGCATGATCTTCTGTCAATAAGCAAATATTCCTTACATGAGATGTGTACCATGACTTCAATACATCAAGGAGAACATATGAAGTTAAAGTTGCAATCTTTTTTCTCATTTTCACTTGTTTAAGCCAAATCTCTACCCGCTGGGGTAAAAATGTTTTATGATCATACATTGTGGAGGTAGCACACTAAAATTTTGACTTGGGCAAGCCCCTATTGTGCAAACTTTTCTTATTCCTTTTGATCACATTTATGATTTCGAGAAGAGGAAAATACAAGTTAAAGCATTCAAGAATTATCTAAACATTTAAAAGACAATTATTCATTTAATTTAATTTCTAATTTGAGTAATCTAAAACTTTATGTTTTTTTCCCTGTATTTCAAAAATAGAGAAAGACTTTCCATTCTAGGGATACTCCAAAAATTAGCTTAATTATAGGTTAGGGTCAACATCCTACTCACCATTTGTATCATTTCCTTGCAGACGAGTTACAGTAAGCTTCAAATGCACCATTGCAGAATCATGTCCCATTGCTTATCGTTGCATGTGCAAGGGCAAGATTTATCCTGTTCCTTCGTTACGTCCGAGGCCTTAAATTTCTTCATATATTCAAGCAGATTCAACTTGTGTTGTATCATAGCATGTAGCCAAATTTTGTATTGCACAAACGACTTATTATTGAAGCTTTTGTTTTTTCCATTTTTGGGCATATACCCCATTGCAAGTTTTATACATGGTACCAAAACTTGTCTCTGTATTTTGTTCTTTCTCATCACCTTTTGCAACCCATGACACCATCACCCCCAACATCAATCACAGGCTTAAAATATTTTTTTAACTAGAAGGGTTTCATGGCCTATGGACATATTTTTTATCTGAGTATTACAATATGTTTTATATTTCTGTTGGATGTGATGGCTATTCTTAAACATAATTTATTTCAAGAGTTCAGGGTCAATTTTTGTCAATAAAAACAGGATATACAATTATCTATTTGACTATGAATTAAATGTATTTAAGTAAAATAAGATAAAATCATACTCAGAAGTTGTATCTTTGGCTCTTGTTATAATTCAAAAAATAGAATTCAATTTAAATAAATAAAATTAGAAACAATAAATTTAACCTTTAAAAATTCATAAAATCTTATATGAAACAATTTAATTAGAATTGAAACTAGAACCAAAATACATTTTATAGAATTTTATTTTAGACACTACAAACCACCACCCAACTTAAAACTTGTCAATACTTTTATTTTAAAAAAAATAAATGTCATTAAACCTAGAAAAAAAAAAACACATTTTATATCAAACAATGATTATACACTAAAACACCACATATATATTTCAAGCACTCTTATATGTTATTGCTTTATCCTTTTTTATTTCATCTTTTGACAAGTAGGCCTCTTCTCTTTTGGATTTAGTCCCACATTCACTGTCCTCTCATAGTTATATGGCCTTACATTTCATAAATGCACCTTTGTTTGGACATTTTATATTTCATTAATTTTAAGTGTGGAAGATTTGACATATTGCTTTTTACAATGTTGAAATTGGTTTCTTTCTGTTCTTTTCAACACTTGAATAATGTTATTAAAACACCACACCTACACTAAAATACTACAAATCTATTTCTTTGCTCAAGCTTTCTCTACAAAGAATGAGGAAGACTAAAAAGGAGGCATAATCTATTTATTTTAAACCACTCAAATAATTATGAATATACACTAAAACACTACATTATATGCCAAACATTTTTTTTACCTTTTATTTCACCTTTGATCTAAACTAGTTGACCATCCTTCAATTACTCTTGGATTCTCGCACATACTTTTCTATCTCCATAGTTATATGGCATAATACATTTCATAAATTCACCACTCTTTTAATTACTTTTGATTCATTGGAAATTATATATTTTACAAATTTTAGTGTATGAAATTTAGGCAATCTAGTTTTAAAGGAGCATAAAAAATGTTAAGTTCAAGTTAATTTTACAATGTTAAATATAGATTTATATTAAAAAATTAACCACTCAAGCAACTATCAAATATTTTTCAATAACTAAAAACTATTCAAACCATAAACTATTAAACAAAACAAAAACAAAAAGATAACCACAAACAAATTATTTGATGTAATATTTTAAATATTTCCCCTTTTAATTACGTCATTTTTTTATCAAGGCAAGGTATAAAAAATTGGACTAAGACAAACACAATAATCCAAATAATCACCTATCGAACTATGACACTCTCAATAGTTCACTATCATGGCTATCAAGACTTCATTATCTTGGTTAACATAAGTGTTCATCCTTCACTTCCAGTGTCCTAGCTAGCAAAACTTCTCTATCTTATTTTTCAAAGCTAGTCCTTTTTCATTGTCTTATCGTTCCAAAATTCTCATTATTTCGGTAACCAAAATTTTGGAGATCACATTCACTATCCTAGCTATGGAAACATCACATTGGAATTAGTTGTCAAAAACTTTGAATTATGAATACCAACATAACCTTCCTTGATCTAAAGGGGAAATAATTTGAAGATCTAGAGTTTCTTGATCAATATACCATCTATGAGTGAGAAGCTAGCTCAAGATAGAAATGATTCCTCCAACCTCTATTTTGACCCCTAAATTCTCACAATCAAATGCAAAATTAAACTTATCAATGATTTCAAAAGCATAAGCACAACATGCAACCATATTCTAATGAAAAAATAGATGTTAATGCACCCTTACAATAAAATATAAATGATATATTTAATCCTTCACTCTAAGACACACCCTTATGTCTTTTGATAGTACCTTTAAACTTCTTAATGATTTCAAAAGCATAAGAACAACATGCAACAATATTCATATGAAAAAATAGATTTTAATTTAATCAATTGCACCCTTACAATAAAATATAAAAAAATCTTTAACCTTGTTGAGGAGGAAAATGACACCCTCCCTCTCTGCTAGGGATGAGTGTTCCTCAACTACCTCAAAGGCAAAGCTCAAGTGACAAGGAAGGAAAGATAAGGGAAATTGTTTATATTTTATGTTTTATAATGATTTAAGAAATAAGAGTTTTAGGGACCAAAAGAGAAGGCTTCAAAGATCTCATAAGAAGACTGATTGGCTCTCAGCCAGGGACGACAACGTGGAAGATGGACGTCCATGCGGTACATTGTAGTATCATACGGTCTGAAAGCAAAGTTTGCTAATAGAAATGTCAAAGACCCTACTAGCTATTTGGAGACTAAAACCTTAAATGTGTGCTAAACTAACAAAATAACAGGAATAAAAAGAAATGAAATAGCATGCATAGATTAAACAAAATAATAAATGATGAATAAAAAGGTCAGAAAGATACAAGGGTCACACAACGAGAAATAATGTAATTGATAACTTAAATCAAAGGGAAAAATGTTGGGGTCGTTTATGGGTTTTCCTCAATTAAATTCATATAGGTGTTCCCCCTCCATGGAATTAAGGATAGAAAATAAAATGATTACAAATTAGTGGACAAATAAAGATAGAAATTAGAATATCAAAGCTACTTGACAAAAATAAATCAACGAGAAGAATAATTACCCTCCCTTTGGAAAGCTGTAATGATGGAAGTATGCAATACCCAAGATGTCAAGAGAAGAGTGTTGGTTGAATCCAATATGTGAAGATCTTGCAAAAAATGGTGTAGAATATTGAGAATAGAGTGAAAATGAGAGCTAGAGAGTGAAAAATAAATAGGTATATTTCTAGGAGGTTATTAGAAAAGGTTGCAAATGGAATTTTTGGTGTGTTTTCTGAGGTGAATTTGTGACCATGGGAATTATAATGTCTCATGATACATAGGTAAATTTTTTGAGCTTTGTATAGTACTCAAATGTTCACTATGCTAGTTACAACAAAAATTACTTAGAAAACCAAAAATGGGAAGTGAAATTAGGTTAGGAAAGGGGAAGATTGTCAATTTAATTACTAAGGGAGTTATGAAATGTGAAATTGTAGGGGTGCAATTTTTGGTATTACATTTTTCCCACATTTTAGCAAGCATATGTATTCTGGATGGTGTTAAATTAGGAAAGAGGTTGTTAATATACTGGGACGAAGAGGATGTAGGTCTTCAATGAAATGAATGGAATTAAAGGATGCAACGAGGACATGGGCTTCCATCCTAAAAGTTGATACAATCTCACCACAAATATGTTAGTTACAAAAAACACATTGGTGGGGAGTGAAAAAAAGACATCAAAAATTATGAATCATATTCAAGATAAAAGACAGTTTGATAGGTAGGCTAGCAATCTAGAAATTGGTGCAGATATTTGTATGATGAAACATCCTGTAGGGAGGAGCTTGCAAATACAAGATGGTGTCTTTGGTAGTTGGATCTAAACATGATTGTAAGGATTATTTTTTAGAAGATAGATTTGGAAAATATTAGACATAGCACCCCCAGAATGATTTGCACGTGGGAGCCATGTATTCTAGTGTTCTTTGGGAATGTGTGCATCTACATGAAAGATGTATTTGAATTTTTCACATGAGGAAAACACATGATAAAATCAAGAAAAAAGAGACAAAGAAATATCTCACAAGGGGTCCCTTACTGGTTAAACTGATCATAGAAGAAGATAACAAGTATAATATGATGAACACTCAATTCCAAAAGATTAAATAAAAGAAGAGAACATGAAGACATATAATAAAAAAATCTAGTTCAACACGGAAGAGGCCTAAATACCTTAACACTTTGTATCATCCATAGCATGAAAAATCAAAATTTTATGATAAGTAGAAGAATGATGAGACTAGAGGAAGTTTTACGACAAATTTTCTCTCATGTATCCAAGTACCTACAAGGGTATCAAGGCTCCTCCAAGTGAGAGCACAAACACTAACAAATAAGCATAGGGGAACACAAAAAAACACATAAATATAATCTAAAGATAAAGAAGAAGTATTGCTCTAGTTCAATACCTCCAACAAGTTGTCTTGCTCCCGATCTAGATCATCATAAGTGGAAGGAAGATGAGCCTATAGGGGAGGGATAGAAAGGGTATTACTAGTCGACACACCTACAATAAGAGCCAAAGAGGAGGCACTCTCAATGTTTGCATTAGTAAGCTTGTGCAACGTCAATGTCATCGATCTAGCAAAGATAGAGGACAAAGTCAAAATGTCCTCCAGCGAGTCAAACATACAATTCTCCAGAGTGAAGTGATGTGACTAAATGGAAGGAGGATGAGAAACTAGGGATTCATTACCAACCTCTAGAAGAGGAGCAATGATAAACTCTGGGGAAGGAATCAATGCATCCTTCAAAATAATGGTGCAAGACAAAGTAGAACAAGATTCAAAAGATAAAGAAGTTTTTTGTGATCATTGTTTGGAACGAGGTCATGCTCTATCTTGCACTTAATTGGAGGATGTGAACTCCTCACATCAAAAGAGGAAGGAAAATAAGGAGAAGGAGCCACAGTAGTCACAACCTTTGTATGAGGCATGTCAATGAGCTCAGGGAAATGATGAAGATTTGGTAAAGAGGTGGTCAAGGGAGGCTTCGAGGAAGGAGTGATGAACATTTGCACCTGCTTGGGGTGAGATTCATCAGGATCCATCGATGAAGTCAAAAGCAAGATAGAGGTGATGGGAATAGAAGTACTAGAAATAAAAGTAGAAACAGAGACAGAAGTAGAGATAGAAGTAGAAGCAGAAATAGAATTAGAGGGTTCCCCCTTGGACTTCTATGTGGCCTCACGTTCGTAGGCCAATTCCCGTTGGTGACATTTACACTCATGTGTAAGTCAATTGTGATGACTATGAGCACCAAGAATAGTAGGCTAAGAAGACACTAGGGGATCCTGTTCTATTGGAGGAGTAGTCTTCATAGCCTTTGTTGGTGTAAAATCAAGCTCTTACAGAGGAACAAGAGGAGGAACAAAGGAAAAGATAGGGATCTCAGTGACGGGCTCCATTCCTTTTGCTGCTTTTAGAGAAGGTGGGGAGGAGGCCTTAAAGGCCGAGATGTAGAAACAATAGAAGAAGTACCAACTTTGGTCCTATATGCTTCCTATTACCATAGAGAGTGGGTTGGGGAATAGTGGGGAAAACTAGGAGTTGGAAGACTTGGGGTTTAAACTTCCACAACATGGGCGTCTTTCTTTTTCTTGTGCTAAGCATAGTAGAAGGAACTAAGGACACCACTAAAGGTTGTGAAGTCACAAAAGAGGAAGAATAATAAGGTCTATAGGCAAGAGCATGCTTTTCCCCAGCTTTCAAAGAAGAAGGTACAAAGGACAAGGCATGTTGTGTGCACATAGAAGCCTTTATGGAGATTGCATAAGAGGAAGGCCAGAAAACAACATTAGGGGTCACAACTCCCATATTTTACTTTTAATAGGCCCTGTAGAATAAATCTTCATAGGGAAATAGAGGTACAATAGGGGCAAGCAAAAATGATCTAGAGAGAAGCTCCCACGCAACACAAGTGGTTTATACCTAATATCCTAGATAGTATGCATTATGACATCATGAAGAAATTTTAGACGTGTGTGGACCATTGAAGTGACCGCATTTATGGAGACTAGTCATGGAATGCCTAGTCTTACCTTGAATAGGTCAGATTCAAGTATCACAACAAATGAGACATCAGTAGATTTAGGCCCAACAAGGACTGACAAAGAAATAGAACCAATAGGAGGGACAAAAAAACCATGATGAGTATGGAAGGTGGTATTCATCTCCCCATACTTCTCCTTATGTAGATTATTAGTAAAGAGGGTCTCCTCCATAATGATATTAACCCTACTAGTAGGGTCAACCATAACACCGGTTACAATGTTTCCATTGACCTAAGTTGGGATGTATAGTGGAGAAGGTTCCTTATTTAGAGGCAAGTCATGTGGTGTGAATGTAATGTCAGTCCATTTTTTTCCACATAACCTGAAAGAGGAATAGAAGTGAATGAGACCATGTTCACCCACTTAGAAGGGCTAATATCAATAGATGAAGAAGTAGTCATTATCAGATTAGCATAATGAGAAGGGAAAGGATTTGTGTAGATATGTAGTTAGTTGTTAGGCTTAGCTATAAAATTATAATTTTGTTTCTTACCATCGATTCAGATGGTATTGCTATCTATGCAGTCTTGAATGACATGTCTAAGATGCACATAGTGTTTGATATCATGACCAGGGACTCAGTGGCATTAACAAAAAAATTGTAAATCATACCAACTCAGATAAGGCTCAGACAACGGTCTTATTTTTGGTAGAGAAATTAAACCATCTTTAGTATCTTTTGCAAAATGTATTAGCATAGGACTAAGATAATTTTGTGAAAATTCTATTTTGTATTGTAGAGTTCTTTTCAGTAGGAACAAAAACCACATTGGCTAGTGATTTATTTCTCTTAGGCTTCCTGGGAACAAACACTATTATTTTTTTATCTGGTGGGAGAATGAGGAGGGACCCTTGTATTGTATCACCATCTACTAGTATTCACTTAATGCAGCACATAGATGGGAAAAGGAATGGTATTTCATCAAGAATACTTTTTCTCTCAACATCGATAGCAAGTTTCCAATGAGCAAACACAAAACATTAGAATCCAGTAGGGCATATGAGATCTAGGAGAATAAGGATTGATATCAAGTGATGTAATCAGTTACTTTTTCATGAGTACCCTGCTTACAATGGACAAGGTCAATAAAATTGATCTTCAGTTCAATGTTTGCTTGAAAATTTTGTAATAAATGATTAACCAATTGATCAAAAGAGAAGATACTAGGGTTGTCAGGAAGTGAGTAGTACCATTCCAACATGGCATCCTTGAGGGATCATGAGAATAACTTTGCTAAAAAAGCATCTTGATGGAATAAATTAGTACACATGGTAGTAAAGGACAAGACATGGGTTTGTAGGTCACCCTTTCCATTGTACTTATCAAATTTAGGAATTTCTATCCCTTGAGGGATGGGAGCATTCAAAATGGCAAGGGATAGAGGGTTGCAGTGATAGTATGGTTGTAAGGTAGATTAATAAGTGGAGATAATTAAGTTGTCCAACTACAATTTCATTTGTCCCATCTTTTGTAACAAAGCATTAAGGATGTGATCAATTGACAAAGCTTGACTAGTTGAGGTGGTGGTGCTTTGGGTTCTAGATGTAGAGGCTCTGAATCTCAAAGGGGTGTGGTTCAATTTGATCCTAGGAACATCTAGGGGCACTGTATTGGTATTATCAACAATTGTAATAGAGGCACAAAGGACCGATCTCTACCATATGCATAGACACTCTTGGTATCAAAACATACAACTAGATGCCAATAATTTTTTGATTGGATGTCTTGAGGGTTACCCAAGATAGAAGTGTATGAGGGGATATAGTTTTCCACTATGTTAGAAATCCATCATAGTAACTCAAGGCCTCTATGGTATGAGATAAGCATATCCCTCAGACCATCAATAAGAGGAGCAACTTGTGTATATGTGTTTTATTTTTCTAACGATATTCAAACCCTCCAAGTATCTCTTTTAAAGAAGGGATTTGCTCAAAAAGAACCCTAAGAGTGGATTCACTAGCTATGGGAGAGGAAGAGTTAGAAGGAGTGCTTGGTGGGGTATGTGCTTGCACTTTTAGTGGATGGACAAATAGATTTCGAAATGGGGCTCAAAACCAAGTGATAATCTTATTATAAACTCTTCAAACTCAAGACATTGGTGGGGAGGATTGAACTATAGATCTAGAAATCATATCCTTCTTCTAACTATGTTACCAAAATTGTAGTGGACTGGGTCGTGAAACTCATAAAAGTGTCACAACACTTGATCCAATACATTTTCTAACAAGAGAGAAGAAAATTTTCAACCAAAGATTAGGCAAGAATAGGTTCACGTCAGGCTCACCAAAATGTAGAGGAGGTAAAATGACACCCTCCCTCTCCCCTAGGGACAAGTGTTCCTTGATTACCTCAAAGGAAAAGCTCAGGTGACAAGGAAGGAAAGATAAGGGAAATTGCTTATGTTTTATATATTATAATGATTTAAGAAATAAGAGTTCCAGGCTAAAGCTTCAAAGGTCTCTTAAGAAACTAATTGGCTCTTGGCCAAGGATGACAGTGCAACACATGGACATCCATGCGACACGTTGTATTCTCATATAGTCTAAAAATAGAGTTTGCAGAAATGTCAAAGAGCCTACTAGTTATTCAAAGACTAAAATATTAAATGTGTGTTAATTAATAGAATAAAGAATAATAGGAAATGAGGAAACAACATGCATATATTAAATGAAATGAAATGAAAGTGATGAAGCGAAAAAAGAGAAAAAGAACTCACAAGGGGTCCATGCAATGGAATCTCCCACAATGCTCCAACTTGACAACTTGCACACACAAAAATGGGGAAAATTTTGGGGTTGTTTAGGGGTTCTCCTCAATCAAACCCTTGTGTAGGTGTTCCCACCTCCACGGACAGCCAAACAGACAAATAGAAAAGAAAGTAGATGATTGTCAAGACAAATAGAAAAGAAAAAGATAAATAAAATAGACAAGTTAGAATATCAATATGCTACTTGACGTAAATACAATAATGTAATGAGAAGAGGTGTAGTTACCCTCCTTTAGAAATAGTAATGTTGAAGGAGAGTGCTAATGCGACACCAAGGACATGCCAAGAACCAAATTACTAGTGTAGAAGCCAAGATGTAGAGGAGATTGTAAGAAAATGGTGTAGAATGAGAATGAGAGTGAAAATGAGAGCTAGAGAGAGAGATCAAATGAAGTGAATTTAGAATGAGAGAATGAGATGTTAGAATGGAGAAAATACATGAAAATGAGCATTTTCAGCATGTCTATAAGCCACAAAGGCATTAAAATTCATGGTAAAACCTAGGAATCATAATGTCCCAACAAATTCATAGGCAAGAATCTTTTCAGGACATTCATGCGGTGTGTAGATGTTTATGCGTTGTGCTGGCATTTGCAATAAAAATTCACTTAGATAACAAAAAATAAATGGGTTAAGAGTGAAATTAAGGTTAGGTGAACGGGGAATTGCATTATCAACTTTAATTAGGCTGAAGGGATGGTTATGGAATGCAAAATTGCATGGGGTGCAATTTTTGGCATTACAAACCCTTTCACTTTAAGACAAACCCTTATACATGTCTTCTTAGAGTACCTTAAATTAATAAAAAAAAGGAAGGTATCTTATACCTCTATGAACATATTCCCAAGTCTGCACACTCGAATCTATCATATTGGAGGAATACATAGCATTCCAATAAGCCTTCATCAACACTTTACTTTGCTAAAACATAGACTAAAACACTGTCATTTGTAACTTTCACTAAGGAAGGTGTAATGACTTAAATTATTGAATATAAAACCTTCACATCTTGACCATCTTATCTTTTGAAGCATAAGACAAAATCTTGCTTTGTAGAAGGATGCAAACCAAAACACCATGACACTATCTTAGAGTATACTTTATGGTTTCCTTAGCAAAAATTTTGAAACATATCTCTAAGTGCAGTACACAAAACTAGTAAAATATCAATGTAGGCATGTTGGAAACATATTAGAACAAGTGTACCCACCTTTGAATCATACTTAGACATTATATTGATCACCAATCTTCCTCATACTACATTTTTGAGTTGTATCAACAAATATCTTTGCACATCAACTAACTCTAGTGTATTATACAAACCTCAACACACACACTTGACATCAATGACAACCAATCTTGAGTTGAGATCAATGACAACACATATTTCCAACAACCCATTGCTAATTTAATATTAGTCTCAATGCAAATAGCAAGACAAGTCAAAGGTATGTAGGGATAAGAATAAGTCTATTGACTGAATCCTTTCCCTTTACTCCACACAACCAAAGTTGTGATGCTTGAAGTTAGCTCATTATCCATTGCATATGCTAATTTCCCAAAAAAATGGCAAGGGTAGATGAGTCCAAGCAAGCAGATGGGTACATCCCCTCACTATGAGACAACTCTATGTTCTAGTCTTGCTACATATTTTTATTTGCATTGAAAAATATCAAATGCTAAGCCCTCCTAATGTTCTCTCAAATAGGAAGAACACATCATCTGTTATATATTTGTTGGTCAATCCAACTATTAGGCTAAAATAAAGAGTTAAATAGGGTTCATGCAACATTAGATGCTCCATTTCCCTTAATAATTGTGTGAATCTTTAGAATGTGGAGATTTTGTTGGTAAAAATAATAAGGCACTTTTATGTATCTAGGATGGCATTTTATAGTGAAAAATATGTTGAGAATAATTTATATCTTTTAAACAAAAATGTTCCTCATGTTCAAATTTTTTGTTAAGATTGTGTTAGGTGATTTTAAATTCAAAAAAATGGATTAAACAAGAATGATCATTGAGAAATTGGAAAGTTATAATATTCCATGGGATATAGAAGTTATAGAGGATGATGGTTTAGACTTGGTGAACCTTGTTTTCACCGCTACGATTAAAAAATAGTCTCTTCTCCCAATCAATTGGGCAAATATGAAAGTAGTTAAAATAAGAGAAAAAACACAATATGTGTTGCTAAAGACAAAGAATTGGATTTAGTTAAAAATTTATGAAAATACATTAAAAATTAAATTAGTATAGATATTTTAAACATAATTAAAAAGTATGGAAAGGTATCAATTCTTATTTTCAATGTAGGTATAGCAAAACTATATCTCTTAACATCTTTTTATAGATAAATACACTTAAGATATATATGTTGACATATATACAAGATTGACATATATACTCCTTTTATGATGGGTGGTATATTTTAAATATTTTTTAAAATTCATAAAAATATATATTTAAAAAAAACATCAAGACTAGATAATGAATTATTACCATTTGATACGAGAGTCACAAATTCATAGTGGACAATGTTCAAATTTGTTTTGACATTTCCATTTGATAATGCATTATTACCATTTGATACGTAAGTATCACATTCATGGCGTGTTAGCTCTCAAAAATGAAAGCGGAATGCCTCAAGAGGTTGCCAATCTCTTGGTACACTTTAGGGTAACAGACAAAGCCAAATGATTTAAGCTTTCTACTCTTTAGGTGTTGCTAGACCTAGGCAGGTGTACCTATATAAATGAAGAAGACTTAACTTTTGATCTTCTCTCTTGCAGTGATTTTTCCATGATGGCAAATGAAAATGGACAAATAAAATCAAATTTGGTATAAATTGTATACAATATTAAAACTAAAACCTAATACACTCAGTTAACAAATGTAAAGAAAATGAGTCTAAATGGTGAAATGTAGAGACTAGTGCCTTATTGGGTATGCGGAGTCAAATGAAATATGAAACAAGTACTTCATTATGGCAAACATTCAAGTTGTTTAGCATATGATTTAGTTTATAGCTTGTAAAAACATGCAAGGTTATGATTACCAATTTCTTCTTATTGATCCAACTAACATTCCCTAATTACTATGATCAACTTAAAGGATTTAATATTTACTAGAAAGAACCAATCAATTGATCATACAGATGTAGAAAATGTGCACTGACAAACCAGATATAAACTTGTTACACCAATTTAAATAACCATAAAATATCATATTGGAGACAACTTCAATAATGCTTTCAATGAACACCATAAAAAACTGACACCAGAAACAACTACACCATATTAAAAGATTTCAATTGATATCTCCATGATTTTAAACATGCAACATAGTCTCATATTGGTGAAACATTGTGTTCTAGTGTATTCTGCTATCTAATTATCTAATTTTTTTATGTTCATTTACAATCGGAAATGAACATTTATTCATTTTCATCTAAAAAGACACATCGCTTTGCATTCCAACATTGGCGCTCAATTGTATTCGGGCTCTGCCAATCATCTCTGAGACATTTTCTGAGACATCCCATAGTCATACCAATCCTCAACATTACACTGACAGTCATCATATGCATCGTTGTGAAGTCATGTCATCTTACCAATACTTTGAGTCTCACCGACGAATGTCCACTTATCCCATGTGCTTCCCTGTGACATTCCAATGTTAGGGAGACATCCCACAGATCATATTTGTCATACTGAAAGTTGTCCCTCCATCTTGTGTGTCACTAAGACAATTCATCGTCTGTGGGAGGTTTCATAGAACACCCTATGTCATACTAAAATACCCCATGGTACATTCATGCTACTGAAACATGATCACTCTCTCACTGATGAAGTTGATCTTACCGATGAAATAAATTTCATCAGCAAGACTATGAATCTTGAAAAAGACTCATACCAATGCCAAATGTCTCACCAAATCCATTCCTCTAGATTACTCTACTCAATGAGACTCTCCCCAAAGTATTCTATTATTGTAACTTTCAAATTTTGGTGAAACTCATGTTGATGATCCTTTCTCTTGCCAATGCATAAATTTTTCTGTGTGACATTTGATTCAGCAAGACTGTATAACCTTACCCCAATAACCTTTGATAGGATTCCCCTACGCATGTTGGCAAGATTGGAGGTACTCACTGAGACCTCATTTTGAATACCTTTACCTTGGCTGATATACTTCCACATGCGTCGATGAGACAAAACCCATTCAATGAGACCACATACTGAATATATTTTGTTTGGCCGAAGTGTTTTCTCATTCTATGCTAGTCGATCGGTGAGACATAATGTATTTGCTATGACTTCACTCTAATGATGAATCTCCTGTCGGTGTGTTCTTTCTCATGCATTGGTCGGTGAGACACAACCCATTCGGTGAGACCTCACACTGGTGAAATCATTCTTGCCAATATGAAACTGTCACAGAGACAATGACTAGTGTCCTACCGAAAGACACCTGTAGATGAATTCCAATCGATGTGATAACCCTCAGGTCTTACTGATAATCTACAAAAAATGTACATTAGTGAAAAAATATCATAGGTCAAAGAGACCCTTACTCCATCTTGCCGATATGAGTAATACAATGAAATATCAAAGACTAGATGGATTCAAATGGACCACATGAAAAAATATAAGCAAGATGTTATGAGGAGGGAATTTTATGCTTATGATGAGGACTTATTTGGAAACTTAGGGGTATGAAAAAATATGTAAAATTATTAGAATTTTATAGTTATAATAGTGGCTTTGTCTAGGGATGAATGGTTGTGAGATCATTGCAAGGATCCAGATTTCTAATTGAGCATACCAAACTCAAGGTGATGGATGAAGTGAGCAAGATGGAAAGAATGGAAATGAAAGTGACCCTACACTACCGTACATGGAAAAATTATTTTGAAAGAAGGAAAATCAAGATTGTCCATGTACTAGAAAGACCTGTTCCTTTTATTTCCTAGACTACTATGCATGGAAGATAAAATTTTGAGAGGATTGTCAAGGATTGTCCATGCATTGGCAACCCTTAATCCTCTATATTGTTCAAGAGAAAAAATGCTTTAGAAATTTCCCATGTACAGAAAATTCCTGGTCTTCTCCAGCCATATTTTGTAGATAGTATGAATCTTCACCTTTCTATCCAATAAACACAAAAGGTCCTAGCCACAAGGCTTCAAACTTCCCATGCTTTCCCTTCTCCTGGCACCTTGTGTTCCACATCAATACCAAATCACTTTCTCCAAATTTTCTATCCTTCACCTTTTTATCAAATAGATACTTCATCTATGTCTATAACTTCATGTTTTGGTTTTGGGAAACTCTCCTTATTTCATCAAGTTCAGCTAGTTGCTCCATTCTTTCCTCCATAGGTTCTAGAATATCCAAATCTTCTTGAAGGACAAACTTGTAGATTGGTAACAAATTCTGCAAAGGCATCCTGGCTTGTGTCCCATACACCAATTCAAATGGAGATTTTCCAATTTCCTTTTTTACAGTGATTCTCTTAGCCCAAACAACTAATCTCAATTTTGAATCCCAAGTCTTCTTGTTCTAACCTAACATCCTCCTTATAATCTTCAGAATACTTTTATTACTAGACTCTACTTGACCATTGGCTCGTGGATGGTAAGGAGTTGCATAAGAAATGGTAGTGCCATATGTGCTACAAAAGTTTTTGAATTCATCTGATTTGAAACACATCCCATTGTTAGTAATCAGTCTTAGTGGTGCACCGAATCTGGTAATAATATTTTCCATTAGAAAATTTATCACAACTTTACTTGTAGCCTATTTAGTTGGGATTTCTTCAACCCATTTAGTAAAATAATCAGTGGCCACCAGTATCCACCTATGTCCATCACTCGATTTTTCTTGTACCTCTCCAATGAAATCAATTCCCTGTTGATGAAAAGGGGCATCAGCCTACAAGGGTTGAAGTGGCAAAGCTCCCTAATATTTTAGTTTTCTAGAGAATTTTTGGTAGCCCTCACATTTTCTTACAAATGTAAAAGAGTCATTAAAAACTCTTGGCCAGTAATAACCTACCATGAGAATTTTATGTGCAATTGTCTTTGCTGAGTAATTTCCTCCACAAACCCCTTCATGCATTTCACTTAAGACATGCCTAGCTTGTGATTCATCCAAACATAACAATAGTATACCATCCCTATTCTTCCAAAACAAATCTCCATCTATGAAGACATACTTAGATTCCTGCAACTTCAAAGTTCTTTTCTGGCTATCACTTAATTCCTCTAGACACTTCATGTATTTAAGATAGTGCATGATATTTATATACCATGGAGTATGCTCAATGCTCCAATTGCAGTCTCTTCTTCTACACTACAAATTTGATTTGCTTCAATATTCACCTCTTCCATTAACTTAGCCAAGCCCTGACCTCTTACTAGTTTAGTAATTTGTATTTCCATGTCAAACTCTTGGATTTTGTTAATCCATCTAAATCTTTTTCCTGTTACTTCATATTGTGTCAGAATATCTTTGGCAACTACATGAGGGACATAAGAAACCACCTTTGCTCCAACAAGATATGGCTTGAAAACTTTTATAGCTTTTACTAATGCAAATGCTTGTTTTTCCATTATATCATACTTCAGTTCAAACCCCTGCAATGACTTACTAAAGAAAGACACAGGCTATTCATAACCATCCTCATTCTTCTGTAACATAACAATAGCAATAGTGTGCATTAAGGTGAATGAAAATATCTGAAAAGATTTTGCAAAATCTAGAGACTTAAGGATAGGAGCCTCCTTGATGGTCCTTTTTATGGATACAAAATCTTCCAAGGCTTCTGTGGTCCACTCAACCTTTTGTCCTTTCTTCAACATCTTTGATATGGGTTTAATGATCTTAGAAAAGTTAGAAACAAATCTCCTAACAAAATTAATCTGTCCAAAGAATGATTGTATAACCTTAACATTTTTAGGGACATGAATTTTATCAATGGCCTCAACCCTCTTAGGATCTATCTTAATCCCTTCTTTTGGAAAAATATGTCCTAAGAGCTTACCTTCTGTGACTGCAAAATGACACTTCTTAGGGTTCAAGCTAATACTATACTCTAAGACTTTAATAAATACCTTCTCTAGATGTTGAACATGATCTTCAACCTTCTTTGAATAAGCAATCAGGTCATCTTGATACACCACCATGATAACATTGATCAAATTTGCAAATGCCACATCCATAGCTCTTTGGAAGTTTGCCCCTGCATTGGTGAGACCAAATGGCATTCTTAGATAAACATATGTCCCTTAAGGAGTTGTAAATGTCATCATATATTGTTCAAATTCCTTGGTTATATCCTGAAAACCCATCCATCATAGACAATAGTTCGTACCCTATTACCTTATGCAATATAGCCTCCATATTGGGTAGAGGATAATTATCTTTCAGGGATGCTATGTTTAGATTTCTGAAATCTACACATAGCCTGATATCTCCATTTTTCTTTCTCACAAGGACCAAGTTTGAGACCCATGTTGAATGTCTAATTGGTTTAATGATTCCAGCATCTCTGAGCTTTTCCAATTCTTCTTGCATTTTAGGCTCCAATGTTGGATTTATGGGTCTTTTCTTTTGTCTGAATGGCCTAGCATCTGGCTTCAATGGTATTTCATGCTGAAAACAATCTTCCCTGTATGCTTTTAGATCTTCATAAGACCAAGGAAACACATGTTTATATTTTATCAGCAACTCTATCAACATTCTTCTAATTGTAGGGCTTATCTTCTTCCCTATGTACACCTTTCTTGGTGTCATCTCAATCCCCAAATTAATCTCTTCAATATCCCCCCTATTTACTGGTGCTTGCTTTATGAGGGATCGATCATTTCCATCATACATCCTCTCCAATGCCACTAAGCCCTTAGGAAGTTTATTTTTTTAATTTATAAGATCTTTCCAAATACTGTTTGCTTCCCATCCACTTTTTTAACAAAGGCATTGAAGTCAATTTATTGGGCTTCATACTGATCTATACAGTGGAGAAATTTCAAAAGGTCAGTATCATCATTAAAAACCTGCCAACTATATATGTTATCAAGAACTATAGGCCTTGTCTTGAACTCAATCTGTGACACTCTAGCCAATGTAATGTCATCTCTTTTCAGTGCCACATTTGCTAAAAAATCTGCCATTATATTCTTTGACCTATCAATCCACTCAATTGAGAAGGCATCAAACAACTCAATTGTGTCCCATACAACGTTCCGATATTGTTTCATTCTTTTATGTTTTGCTGCATACTTGGACTTATTTTGTGAAACAACCAACTCAGAATCCCCTGGGACAGTCAGCAACTTGATTTTATGTTTCACAGCTATATTCAAACTTGTTATTAAAGCTTCATATTCTACCACATTGTTTGTACATTCAAATTTTAACAAGAATGAATACTTAAATGTAATACCTTTAGGTGAAACAAACACAATCCCAGCTCATTACCTTCCTGGCTGCATGCTCCATCAAAATACATTTTCCATACTTCATTGCAATTTTGTGCCACATGCTTTTCAATTGGATCACTGTTGGTTAATTCTAGTTGGGCTGGTTCTATCTTAAAACTCCCAAAATTAACATCACAAAAATAATTGATTTGATCTTGTGGTACACAGTCAACAACCTAGTTCATCCTTGGCTCTTTGTACAACTTCACTTCCTGACCATTTACTAGAATTGTTGCATAAGACAGATCAAATTGGACATTTCCACCAACTGTTACTATCCACTGTCTTGATAGAAGCATCCCAAATTGAGGAGGGGTGCCAATTACTGTTATATCAATATTATATGCCACCTGAGGATAAGTAGCTAACTTGACTTCAACATCTTTCAGTATACCCACCATAGGAACAGGTTTGTTATCCATTGCATAGCACTTCCCTCCAGTAGTATCCACCCACATACCAAGTTGTTTCATAACTCCTACTGGCATAATATTCATGGTAGCGCAAGAGTCTATCATGCAGTTCCTCAACAATTTGTTATTTATTAGTAATGTAGTGGAAAAAGGATCAACTGGTGGAGAATTTAATACTGAATTACTAAGGCACACTTCTGGGATATTTATTTTCTCTTGCTTATTTTTAGTAGCCATCTTACTTTCAGAATTTATATGTTTTTCATTTCCATTTGTTATTAATTGAACAACATTTTCTCTGTATTCCTTAATTTTCATCATCTCAAGTAGTGGCACAAACATTTTTATTTGAGATAAAGCCTGAGTGAAGTCAAAAGAAGAACCCTCAGCCTTAATCATTTTATTTTGTTCTGATGTTTCTCCTTTGTTCTCTTCTTTTTCTTTTTTACTTGGTTGATCAGTCTTTTGTATTTCTTTATGTAATTCCTTTACTCCCTCCTTTTGGATAGGCTTTTGTTCACTTTTATTATTTTGTTGGTTTTCTATTTTATTCGAAGCTCCTTGTGTCATTTTTTGATCCTTGGTAAAGATTCCCCTAGGGACACCTTCCTTCTCATTTACTGTCCTATTTCTCAACCAGTACTTACTCTTTGCTTCTTCAACTACAGCAACAGTTAATCTCTCTATCTCCTCTTTAGTGAGTTTCCTCATGTTGCCTTGAGTAGGCACCTCATCAGAATATTCCTCTGTATAATCTTCCTTAGAATCAAAACGGATTTGTTGTTTAGCCATGTGGACATTGTACTTCTGATTTGAAACATCATACTCATAACCTTCATCATCTGAAGATGAGTACCTCTCCTCCACATGGTAAAAATTATTTGAAGTTAGATATATTGTGTGATCTTCTCCATCATTTCCCATCAACAGTCCTTCTTCTTGCATTCTTTGGGATACAACACAATAATATGGTGAATGTGGCTTATCACAAACTTCACACCATATAGGTTCCCTTCTTCCTTAATGGATTAGGAGTCTCTTTGTTTCTAGGCCTTTATGTTATAGGTTTCCCATCTTTCTAGTTTGTGTTATAGGGCATGCCATGTAACCTAGGCCTTTCATTTATGTACGTGTTCTCCTGTTTGTATTGATAATTATTCGTTTGCTAAGGATCCCTAGGGTTGTCTCTTTTATTGATTATCCTAGCAGCCTTCTTGTTGTTTTCAATTGTTAATGTTATCTTCTGGGCCTTAGCCAAGTCTCTTGGGTACCTATTTCTCAATTCATGCCCTATTTTAGGATCAAAGGCATTCAGGTAAACACTCAATGCTATAGAGTCTAGCAACTTTGATCCAAGAGGTATTCTATTTTGCAGTTTATTGAATTGTCAGTTGAAATAAAAAATTCAATATTCTGACTTTTCTAAATTCGCATCAATTCATGAAGAGCAGCATCAGGTGCACTTAGATTCCCATATTGCTTGAGGAATCGATCCTGAAATATTTGGAGAGAATCAATAGAGGTTGTTGTTAGGTTGTTGAACCAATCCCTAGCTTCTTCAATAAGTGACATCATGAATAGCCTCATATGTAAATCTTCATAAGGTACATCCAAATCTTGAATGAAGGTATTGAAACTCCTTAAATGGTCTTCAGTAGAAATTGCACTACTCCCTGTAAATTTAAGCACCAAATTTCTCCAACTGCCATCCATAGGATAAGGGTATAATTGAAACCCTGCTAAATCAAATTTTCTAATCATTGTTGTATATTGATGAGGGGGAGGGTTAGGTGGGTACTGATATTGGTACATTGGGTTATTGTATTATGTGTTATGGTGTGGCACATGATGTTGACCATGAGGTGGTTGTATATTTGTATATTATGTGGGAATATGAGGTGGGTGATTTGATTGTCTATATTGATTCCGTACTTGATGGTGAGGGACCCCTAGTGGATCAAAAGGCCCTGCACCATGATTACCCTACTTATGAGGTGGTACAAACTTTGGGGAGCAACCAACTTCCTAGGTACTATTCTGAGTTTTCTGGAATTTGATTTCTCTCATTGCTTCTATCATCTAGGATTTCTCTTGTTCTTCTTTCTCCTTTCTTTGAGATTCAAATTGTGCTTTTACTTCTTCATAAGTCAAAGATTCATAATCTTCTTGAGGAGTTTCTTGATCAGTGGGTCCATTTTGGTTACCCTCCATTTTTAGGTCATATTCATGCTGAATTCTGAGTCATTCAACTTCAAATTTAGCATGCCACTCTACCTATTTCTAAGGGTCACAAAAAGGATTTCTTTGATCTTCTAGGGTACAAGGTTTTGGACTTGAATTATCTCTCCATGTATCAAAATGGTCATATGTTTCACCATGTGGTATTGATGGTTTGTCTTTGTTTGTCATGCACATGTCCTCACTTATCCTTTTACCCTTGTCAACCCTATCATCTTTGTGTGTCCACTTACTGCTGCTAGTAGGGGCTCCAGTATGACCTCCCCTATATTAAGATCTTCCATTCATGTTGCAATGTTTTTATCAAAGTCGCCACTCACTTTCTTGAAGTGAGAAAAGATTGTTACTTCTTATTCCCAATGGATTCTATTTAGGATTTTTGATTCTATGATCAAGGTGCAGATTCTGAGTTAATTCCCCAGCGGAGTCACCAATTTGTTAGCTCTCAAAAATGTAGGCGGAATGCCTCAAGAGGCTACCAATCTCTTGGTATGATTTAGGGTAACAAACAAAGCCAAATGATTTAAGATTTCTACTCTTTAGGTGCTGCTAGACCTAGGTGGGTGTACCTATATGAATGAAGCAGACTTAACTTTTGATCTTCTCTCTTGCAGTGATTTGTCCATGATGGCAGATGAAAATGGACAAATAAAATCAAATTTTGTAAAAATTGTATACAATGTTAAAACTAAAACCTAATACACTCAGTTAACAGATGTAAAGAAAATGAATGAGTCTAAATGGTGAAATATAGAGACAAGTTCCTTATTGGGTATGCAGAGTCAAATGAAATCTGAAACAAGTACTTCATTCTGGCAAACATTCAAGTTGTTCAGCATATGATTTAGTTTATAGCTTGTAAAAACATGCAAGGTTATGATTACCAATTTCTTCTTATTGATCCAACTAACATTCCCTAATTACTATGATCAACTTAAAGGATTTAATCTTTACTAGAAAGAACCAATCAATTGATCATATAGATGCAGCAAATGTGCACTGAAAAACCAGATATAAACTTGTTACACCAATTTAAATAACTAGAAAACACCATATTGGAGACAACTTCAATAATGCTTTCAATGAACACCATAAAAAATTGATACCAAAAACAACTACACCATATTAAAATATTTTAATTGATATCTCCATGATTTTAAACATGCAACATAGTCTCATATTGGTGAAACATTGTGTTCTACTATATTCTGCTATCTAATTATCTAATTTTTTTATGTTCATTTACAATAAAAAATGAACATTTATTCATTTTCATCTAAAAAGACACATCGCTTCGCATTCCAACATTGGCACTTAATTGTATTTAGGCTCTGCCAATCATCTTTGAGACATTCACCGAGACATCTCGTAGTCATATCGATCCTCAACGTTACACCAACAGTCATCCTGTGCATCGCTGTGAAGTCATGTCATCTCACCAATGAATGTCCACTTATCCCATGTGCTTCAATGTGAGATTCTGATGTTGGGGAGACATCCCACATATCATATTTGTCATACCAAAAGTTGTCCCTCCATCTTTTGTGTCACTGAGATAATTCATCATCGAGGGGAGGTTTCATAGAATACCCTGTGTCATACCGAAATACCCCATGGTACAGTCATGTCGCTGAAACATGATCACTCTCTCACTGACGAAGTTGATCTTACCGATGAAATAAATTTCATCGACAAGACTATGAATCTTCGAAAAGACTCATACCAATGCCAAATGTCTCATCAAACCCATTCCTCTAGATTACTCTACTCAGTGAGACTCTCCCTAAAGTATTCTATCGATGTAACTTTCAAATTTTGGTGAAACTCATGTCGATGATCCTTTCTCTTGCTGATGCATAACTTTTTCGGTGTGACATTTGAGTTGGCAAGATTGTATAACCTTACCACAATAACCTTTGATAGGATTCTCCTGCACATGCCGGTGAGACCGGAGGTACTCACCGAGACCTCATTCCAAATACCTTTACCTTGGCTTATATACTTCCACATGCGTCAGTGAGACAAAACCCATTCGATGAGACCACACACTGAATATATTTTGTTTGGCCAAAGTGTTTGCTTGTTCTGTAAGAGTTAGTCGGCGAGACATAATGTATTTGCTATGACTTCACTCTGACGATGAATCTCCTGCCAGTGTTTTCTTTCTTGTGCACTGGTCGGTGAGACACAACCCATTCGGTGAGACCTCACCCTGGTGAAATCATTCTTGCCTATATGAAACTTCCTCTGTCATTGAGACAATGACTAGTGTCTTGCCGAAAGACACCTGCAGATGAATTCCAATTAGTGTGACAACCTTGAGGTCTTATCGATAATCTGCAACAAATGTACATTAGTGAAAAAATATCATAGGTCAAGGAGACCCTTACTTCGTCTTGCTGATATGATTAATACAATGAAATATCAAAGACTAGATGGATTCAAATAGACCACATGACAAAATATAAGCAAGACATTATGAGGAGGGAATTTTATGCTTATGATGAGGACTTATTTAAAAACTCGGGGGTATGAAAAAATATGTAAAATTATCAGAATTTTACAGTTCTAACATGGCAGACAACGTGAGCTCAGTTATAAACATTGACTTGTGACTCACTTCTATCAATTCAAGTTCTAATCTTGGACAAACTTTTGAATGGTATATTTGCATGTTGGAAACCATATATTTAGCTAATGTTATATCTGAATTTCCACCTTCATCTACATGATAGTTTCACATGATCTATCTCTGAGTGTTGAAAGGAAAAAGAGAAGTTCCTTTTTTTATTGGAAACAATGGAATTTGGGGAAAGACATAGTATTCAATTATTGATAAGACTAAAGTAAATAGTGAAACGATAGAATTAGTAGGGGAAAGATTCCTATTTCATTATTGATAGGACTAAATTGAATTAGTTGGGGAAAGACTAATATTCAATGATCATCTCCGACTGTTGAAGGAAAAAGAGAAGTTATTTTCCTTATTGGAAAATGATAGGATTAGT
Source organism: Sequoia sempervirens (assembly GCA_007258455.2). Lineage (NCBI taxonomy): Eukaryota > Viridiplantae > Streptophyta > Pinopsida > Cupressales > Cupressaceae > Sequoia > Sequoia sempervirens. The sequence continues at coordinate 866,506,971 of VDFB02281492.1, read as the reverse complement.
TGGAGAAAGAAATAATATTCAATTATTGATAGGACTAAAGTAAACAATGAAATGATAGAATTAGTTGGGGAAAGACTCATATTGAATTATTGATAGGACTAAAGTAAATTAGTTGGGGAAAGACTAGTATTCAATGATCTTCTCGAAATGTTGAAGGAAAAAGAGAAGTTCCTTTCCTTATTGGAAATGATAGAATTAGTTCGGGAAAGACATAGTATTCAATTATTGATAAGACTAAAGTAAACAATGAAATCGATATGTGAAATAAGGTAAACAAAAACGTTTAGATGACAAAGGGAAATTTTTGGTTATAATTTTTTAAAGAATATTTGTTTTGTGTCAATGAAATTAATTTCTTTCGCTATGTTTATATTTATCTTGAAATTTTTATTTTTTTTGTTTTTATTGAAATAAAAAAGAAAAAATAGATAGTTTTGGTAGAAGGATAAAATATTGCAAAGAATGTTCTAAGATAGTGGGTATAATTTTTCCATATTCCATGAAAATTTGTTTTCATTACTAATGTTCTAAGATATTCTAATATCTATTCAAGGAAGAATGCTTCTTTGGTATGTTAACAGATGCTCCATAGAAGAGAATAATCTAAGGGATCTCATGTGTAGGCCCATATTGATGGATGCTCATATGCTTGTTTGAAATTTGGTACTTTCCATTTTCAAGCACCTTCAACCAATATTCAATAATATTAGTGTAACAATATATTTTGGCACCCTTATCCTTTCTAGCACTTCTAGGGTTTTTCACCCAAAAGGAGAAAGAAGGGCCAAAAGGGGCAATTGTCACACTCAATATGATGTATTAATGGCATGATTAAGGCTAAATGAGATGGTCTAGATGTAGCTAAATGATAAGATTGATTGATTAAACATGTAAAACCTAAGAAACAAGTAATGTTTGAAAACACATTATCTAATGCAATAATGCTTGGAAATGAATGGAAATCTACAATAAAAAAGAATCAAACTAAATATGTGCACCTGGAATCTAGATGAAGGTTGGAAATGATGTTTGAAATTCTGAAGATGTTGATTTTTAGGCCTAGAGGGACTCATTCGCCATTCTGGGTGAATCAGTCTTAGTTCTGCCAAACTGAGTTGAGGCTAGTTTCTGTCAAAAGGGTATCCAAAAAAGTAAAAATCTCAAAATTGACCTAGAAGTGGGAGTCATTCTCCACCCATGGTGAATGAGTCCACTTTTGAATTTTTGAATATTCAAAAGTGGATTTTGAAGCTTCCGATCTGCACTTTGACTTTCTATAGGGGTCCACTTCTGAAACTCTGATTTATAGGTCTGAAAATGGCTTTTTGTTGATATTTTGGCTTGGCCAACAAGAAAATTTCTTCAATGAGTGTTCAACCTAATATTCAATGATCTTCAAACCCTCAAAGTCCCTAAATTTGCAAACACACAATGAAAGAAAGCAAAAATGTTGATTGTTAGGGCATGGGGGTTTGCCTTGGTCAAACCCATTTTAGGTACTTAAACCAAAATGATAAAAGAATGGAATGAAACATCCAATAATGGAATAGATTACTTTACCATACTGATTGATCTTGAAAGTTTGCAACAAAACATGAAGGATCAGCCCTTGAATGTCATTATAAGCTTTGTAATGATGAAACCCTAAGTTACTTGACATGAGATGGAAGATTGGTGGATTATTAATGAAGAGTGGTAGAATGAATGTGAGAGAGATGTGAGAATGAGTTCAAAGACCTATATTTATATTAATTTTATCTTATTCACCCATTAATACCTCATCACAAGCCAACATGAAGTGATATTAAATTCAAATTTCACTTTTTTCCCACTCAAAGGTCAAAATTGAGCCAAATAGGACTCATTCACCACACATGGTGAATGGGTCCCACCTGGATGTGACTGATTCACCATGCATGGCAAATGGGTCCCACAGGGGCTAATTTCACAACTAGGAAGCAAAGGGATAAGGAAATAAGGTTTAAAATGCAACTTTGTCAGTTGTTTGATTGATTTAAGCCTCAAGATGCACAATATGTGTTAATATGGGACTATTTGTGATGATGTGAATGTCAAATAGGGCTTGGGACATAGAAATCAAAGTGAAAGTGTGATTAAGTACACTTTACAACACCAAAATGAGGTCTACATAGCCTAGGAAGGCACAAGAACCAATGTGATTGTGCAAGACACATTACAACACTATTTTAACATTAAGTTTAAGTTATAAGCCTTCTAGATTGATGTGATAATGTTATTAAACACATTTTATAACGTTTAATTAGGGAGAAATAGGTTTATTAGGTCTAGAAAATCATGAAAGCATCTTACAACACCTTTACAAAGATATCATTAAAAGCATGTTATTCAATTTGCAAGGGTCCAAGACCTAGTGTGGATGCATATAATTCCTTACAACACCTAATTCAAAGCCTCATTAAGTCCAATTTATCAGGAATTTATCCCATGTCAAGGAAGGAGCCATTTTGTGTCTGTAAATTTAGCCCCCACTTTAGTGAGAGGATGAACTTGCTTCAAACTCACACTAAAGTAGACATTCAAGAGAGATCCACATGTATAGATGAAAATGAAAAAGAATGAAAAAGATCAAGGAGGTTGCATAAACCCCCAGGATCCAAGATCCTTTAAGTCAAAGCATCAAGATACAAAATCATGCAATGGTGAGAAAGAGAAGATGTAATCACTCTGAGGCCATAGAACTTCAGGTTGTCTATGGGGTGAGAAGGCCACAAGATACTCACTTTGGGACCACGGAACTAGTTTTCCACGACATGAGAAATCCAAAAAGGTGAAATACATACGCTAGTTGGTATGCACTCACAAACACAAAGGTGGCTATGGGGAAAAGTCATGCCGCTAGGTGGACTTCCCACTCAACCATATCAAAGTTATACCTCCTGATAACTTTAGCAAGGTGCCACAAAGAAAAATTCTTGTTGTAAATATTTTTGAATATGTAATTTTACTAAAGGGGATTTTTCTTTATTCATGTAAGGTCTTCTTGTTGGGGAGCATTGTACCTAATGTCTCCAAGAGAGGACAGGTTAGGAGGTTACATCGTTATCCATGGGATGCCTCGTTTGCATTAGGCCACTTCAGTTGATCATTATCCATGGGATGCTTTGTTTGCATTAGGCCACTTCAGTTGATCATACACTCTTGAAAGGCATCAAACCCAATGACGCCACCAAGAAGAGGACACATCACAAAAATTAAATCACACCATGAAGATTTTGTGAAAATATGTGGTCTATGTATACCCCCACTTTAAAGCGATTGCTAACACCATCATTTTGAGCAATTACTTTAAAGTAGAAGGAGACATGAGAGCTTATTCAGAAAGCCCTATTCCAAGGCATATGTTTCTGATAAGCTACATCATGAAAAAGGATGGTATGTCACATGTGAGTCAATATTAATACATTTCATCCACATCGCAAGGTTGTTCTTATAGTTTCATGAAATGTTAATGACTAGTCAAAAGAGAGAATGACAAGTGACATACGGGGATAAGGATATCTAACCCTTTGCCCCCACTTAGTGCAAGACAAGGGTGTGCCTAAAGTGGATGATGGTATGCTGCCCCTTGCAAGGGATGTGAAACATGTAATAGTGAGAATGCTATGATCCTACAACTATTACATGGCAAGGAGCAGCAACTTATGTTATTTATGTATTGATTTAGGATGTATCAATGTTAAAGGTTTCTTGGAAAAATGGTTGGTGATAGCATGGATGTTGAGTGAAGGTTTTTTGGATGGGTTGATGGCTATGAAAGGACAATCATGAAGACTATGGTGTGGAAGAATGAGGTTAGGTATAGTGTGATCTTGCATAGGGTGATGATTAAGGGTTGAATTTTTTTGAGTATCAAAAGTGAGGATAGGAGGATCTATTTATTTGTCGTATTTCACTAAGATATCATTCTTATGTATCATAATATCAATCCTAGGAGGAAAGCTAATATGTTCATCACATGTCATAATTGGATTTGGAAAGATAGCTTCATCACTCATAGGAGAGGCATCAAGAGAAGGATAACTAGGAGTTTCATGGTTACCAATGATTGGATCAAGGAAGGGAGAAATAAGTTTTTCATGAGTTTCTCTACAGGTATCTTTTAACACTAAACTATCTTCTTCATGTGTAGAGAAGATAGTAGAAGAAGAAAAGGGTGGATTGTCATGATTATCTACATCATGTCCTATAATGTCTTCTTGAGTGGGGGAAGTAGGAGTTTCATATCTCTTAATCATATCCTCCACAAAAATGTGTTTGTTAGGATTATTCATGATTGTATCCTTATTCACTAAAGCATTGTCACAATTAGGGGAGGTGTTGGGAGATGAAGGGGGACTTGGTAAGGTAGTGGCAATGATTTCAGCTTCCTGTGTCATAATGTTGTTTCAAGGAAGAGGAGAAGGAAGACAAGCAAGAATTTCATGATCTTCAATGATTGTCTTCTTTCATCAAGATACCTTCATCACCAATGGGAGAGATATCATGAGAATAAAAATTATGATTATCATGATGATCGATGCATGCATCCTTTTGGGGAAAATATTTAGTGGATGATCTAGGATAGATGAAGTATTCGAGGGCTTCATCTAACATGTCTAAGTCATCACTACTAAAAGGTTTGGGGGATAAGTTGGCATTAATTGGTTTAGGTTTCTCATCACAAGCCTTAGTGGATGGACTTGGGGAGAGATAACCTTGTAGGGTTTCGTCTAACCTATCCAAGTCATCAGTACTAAGAGGTTTGGATGATATGGTTTTTCGAAAGTGAATCATTTTTTGAATTGGATCATTTGATGTTTTTTGTCTTTTGTTTTCAGTTGCTAATGAAGAACTAGGAACTAATGTTGAAAATGAAAATTGCAAAATTCTAAGTGCCATGAATGTAAACAATGCGAATTTCTAATGATTTAAATCTAAGAGAACCTATGCAAACTTAAAATTCAATTGAAAGGCATAGAATGAAATGTAACTTTTCATATGCCAAACAAAGTGATTTTCTGATTACACTATGTAACAAGCTGAAAATGAAATGTTGCAAATGCAAAATTTGAATTTGGACAATGCATGAAATGAGCTAAATTATGCTAAATATCATGAAATGCATGCTACAAAACTCAACTAACTAATATAGGTAGGTTAAGGCACCAAATAGAAGATTAGAAATAGAGTTTTTAGTTCTATAAAATGCAGTTTCAGGGGGCAGAAGGGACTAATTCTCCCAGGGTGGCGAATGAGTCCTAGTATGAACATTTTTCAGAATTTTAAAAAAAAATTCACTGATTTTGATACTTTTAGAATGCTATGATGCAAACCTAATTGAAAAATGTAGAATGTCAAAAAAATTCAAAGATTAAAGATGCAAAATGCAACTTATTATGCACTTTTTCCTAGATACAAAATTTAACACCTAGCATGCAATTGAATCATAAAAACCCTAAAGCAAACTAGATCTATGATGATGAAGGACTCCAAATTAGACAAGAAGGTGTATGAAAAATTCAGGTTCACTAAAATGTAACAACAAATTTTGGCACCCTTATCCTTTCTAGCACTTCTAGGGTTTTTCACCTAAAAGGATAAAGAAGGGCCAAAATGGGAAAAAAATTTCACACTCAATATGATGTATTAATGGCATGATTAAGGCTAAATGATAAGATTGATTGATTAAACATGTAAAACCTAAAAACAAGTAATATTTGAAAACACATCGTGTAATGCAATAATACTTGGAAATGAATGAAAATCTGCAACAAAAAGGAATCAAACTAAAGATGTGCACCTGGAATGTAGATGAAGGTTGGAAATGATGTTTGAAATGTTGAAGATATTAATTTTTAGGCCTAGAGGGACTCATTCACCATTATGGGTGAATTAGTCCCAGTTCTGCCAAACTAAGCTGAGACCTATTTTTGTCAAAAGGGTATCCAAAAATGTAAAAATCTCAAAATTAACCTGGAAGTGGAACTCATTCTCCACCCATGGAAAATGAGTCCACTTTTGAATTTATGAATATTGGAAAGTGGATTTTGGAGCTTTCGATCTACACTTTGACTTTCTACATGCGTCCACTTCTAAAACTCTAATTTATAGGTCTAAAAATGAATTTTTGTTGATATTTTGGCTTGGTCAATGAGATGTCTTTAATGATTCTTCAACCTAATATTCAATGATATTCAAACCCTCAAAGTCCCTAAATCTTCAAACACACAATGAAAGAAGGAGAAAATGTTGATTGTTAGGGCATGGGGGTTTGCCTTGGTCAAACCCCTTTTAGGTAATTAAACTAAAATGATAAGAGAATGGAATGAAATATGCAATAATGGAATATATTACCTTGCCATGATAATTGATCTTGAAATTTTGCAGCAAAACATGAAGGATCATCCCTAGAATGTCTTTAGAAGCTTTGCAATGATGAAACCCTAAGTTGCTTGACTTGAGATGGAAGATTGGTGGATGATTAATGAAGAGTGAATGAATGAATGTGAGAGAGATGTGAAAATGAGTTCAAAGACTTATATTTATAGGCATTTTATCTTATTCACCTATTAATTATACCTCATCACAAGCTGACATGAAGTGATATTATTTAACTCAAATTTCACTTTTTTCCCACTGAAAGGTCAAAATTGAGCCAAATAGTACTCATTCACCACACATGGTGAATGGGTCCCACCTAGATGGGCTAATTTGACAGCTAGGAAGCCAAGGGATAAGGAAATAAGTTTAAAATGAAATTTTGTCAGTTGTTTGATCGATTTAAGCCTCGGGATACACAATACAGGTTAATATGGAACTATTAGTGATGATGTAAATGTAAAATAGGGCTTGGGACACATAAATAAAGGTGAAAGTGTGATTAAGTACACTTTACAACACCAAAATGAGATCCGCATAGCCTAAGAAGGCACAAGAACCAATGTGAATGTGCAAGACACATTAAAAAACTAGTTTAACATTAAGTTTAAATTATAAGCCTTCTAGATTGATGTGATAATGTTATTAAACACATTTTATAATATTGAATTAGGAAGAAATAAGTTTATTAGGTTTAGAAAAGCATGAAAGCATCTTACAACACCTTTACAAATACATCATTAAAAGCATGTTATTCAATTTGCAAGGGTCCAAGACCTAGTGTGGATGCATAGAATACCTCACAACACCTGATTCAAGGCCTCATTAAGTCCAATTTATCAGGAATTTATCCCATGTCAAGCAAGGAGCTATTTTGTGTCAGTACAATTAGACAGTGTGCATCTTTCTTATTGTGAAAGACAACTTCCCCTATCTCCATATCTATACTTGCATATTCATCACTTTGAGGCAGCTTGAAAGTGATACTAAGGGATGACCCATCCAATTTTTCTACAAGATAATCATTAATAGTTTCAAATTCTTAGGTATCATAATTGTAAAGTATCACATACGCAAGGACCAAATCTATTCAATAAATGTAATTTGGGAAGACACCTACGAAAAAAATATGCATTCACCCAAAATAATTTCCACATAACCAAAAAGGACAAATCTATGCAAACTAGTATTCAAAATCCATATGCAAAAGAATAGACAACATACCATTAAATGTGATGCAATAAATACCCTAGGAAAACCCTCACTTAGGAAAAAAACACAGCCTCCAAAAGCATCCATCACCTTGTATTATTCAACAATAAAGATTACAATACATCTTCAAAGTTCTCTATGAACACCTTTGAAACATCAAGCCCTTTACAAACAGTCCATGTGAACAAGTATGTAACCACACATCCCATTCCATGCTTCAAACCTTACAAATGCTAACAAGAGATGCTCTCAACCCCTTAGCCAAAATGACCAAATAGCCAACCAACCAACTTTAGACAACTATCCATATGCTTGATTTTATAGACATAAGCTTACACAAAACCACCAAGTGGTATTATGTAAAACCATGTGACTAATACCATGAGATTATAAAACCATTAACCTCCATATTTTCTTTTTGGTACTAAGGTTTCTCAGTATTAAATATTTTCCCCAATGTGCAACTCCACATTAAATATTTATCATAATATTACGTACATTACATAATGTAGCCCCACAAATAGTAAAATATTATATTATAACATTATGCAAAGCAGACAACACACCTTTTCCTAACATTCTCCCATTTGGTGTATACATTGCATAAGGGGTAAACTAGTAAAATCAAACATGAACAAGGGAACAATCCCTATATCCACATATACCATCAAGGAAATAAAGTGCTCCATGTGCTCCATCAAGATGCTTGCAATAAGAATCAAGGTGCACACCATCTCAAGCATGAATACTAGCATCCTCTATCATTCCAATGCACAAAGATAAGAAGCCACCCAAAGATATGCCACATTAACTATCAGAAAGAAGCATAAGTCATGCCTCCAACTAATATCCCAAAACACAAACACTCAATCCAAAGGTAATAATTATATATCAATAGCTATCAAGATAAAATCACTATAGCTAAGATAATACCCACAAAAAATGCTAACACATACAACTATACATACCTCAAAGGTATACAAATCATAACAACTGAACCTCATAACATCAACATACCATAACATGCAATCACAAGCTCCAAGTGCCAAACTTGTCATATGATGAACATACACATCTAGGAACTCCCACTACATAGTTAATGCCAAATTTTAAAATGATCTAGGAATTCAAAGATCCACAAAAAGAATTGAACATACAAGGTGTAAACAACATCATGTAGTACTAAGGAATATTCACAAAGATATGAAAATTCTACAAGCCAATATGTTGCAATAAAAATCTCACAAGAAATCTCCATAGCTCTCCCAAGTTCTCCACACTTAGTAAAGGAAAGAGTTAAAGGAACCTATTAGCTCTCAAAAACGTAGGTAAAGATACCTCTAGAGGCTGCCAATCTCTTGATACATTTTAGGGTAATAGACAAGGTTGAAAGAATTCAACCTTCTACTCTTTAGATGCTCCTAACCTAGGTGGGTGTACCAACCTAAATGAAGCAGACTTAACTTATGATTATTCTTCTTGTAATGATTTGTTCACAATGGAAGATGGGAGTGAACAAATTAATTCAAACTTGATACAAATAGCAATCTTCTAATCTAAATCCTAAAGTGCTCAATTAACAAATTTAAAATAGATGTAAAGAAACTAAATGAATCCAAATGATGAAATTGTAGAGACTAGTGCCTTATTGGGTATGCGGAGTCAAATGAAACAGAAGTGGGCAACTTATTCTGGCAAAAAATCAAATTGCTGGCATATGTTCTATTTACAACTTGTATAAACATTCAGGATTATGACTACTAAGCTCTACTTATTAATCCAAATGAATCTCCCTGATTACTGTGATCAAATAAAAGGATTTAATCTCTTCTTGAGAGAAACAATTAATTAACCACACAGATACAGCGAATGTGCACTAATAAACTAAAAATAAGCTTGTTATATCAATTTAAACAACCAGAAAGAATCAACTTGGAGATAGCTTAGCAATACTTATCAATAAATTCAATAGACAATTGACACCATAAATAAACTACCACACCAGCTGAATTTCATTGAAAGCGCCATTTGAAAACATGCAACATAGTCTCTGGAATGAGAATGTTATTCTACTATGTCCATTCCTAATCTAATATATCTATTCTAAGATATGATCTTCTCTCTTCATTTACAATCTGAAATACATATTTATACACCAACATCAGGAAACATATCGCTTCAAATTCACATGTCAGTCACAGTGTTTGGGCATTTGCATATAATCTCTGAGCCATTCGCTGAGACACCCTATAAGTATGCCGAAGGAAATAATATCGTTGTCATCCCATGTTATTTGTGCTTCACCATAACTCTCTAAAATTGGAAAAACATCTTACAGAATACAAAATGTTATATCGATATACATTTCTTTACATGCTTTCCATTCGCTAAGACACAAGGATATCTCTCACCAATGTGTTCCTTTGGTTTTCTTCACAGTCGCCGTAACATTTTGATATCAGAGAGACCTCATGTAGACCACACTATGTTTCACTGAAAGTTCCCTTTATCTCTTGTGTGTCACTGTGACTAGAGCAAACTCTCCCCGAGAAGCATCTCCCATTCACTTTCACCAAGACATTTCAAAATTGGGGAGAGGTACCAAAGAATCCACTAAGTCATACCGAAACATCCCGAGCACATTTAGATTGCCAAGAGAAATCAAATCTCACACTGACAGAGACCTTATTCCCTTTTTATCGATGAGACCCAACAAATTCACTATGACATTTCACCGAAGCCAGTAACTCATACCAATAAGTCAATCCTTCCACCGTCGGTCGGCAAGATAAGAAGACTTTTCCAAGACACAATGCCGAATACTATGACTCTAGCCAAAATAGATCCGCATGAGAAAATCCGTAAGACATATCAAGTTCATTATAACATTACACCAATGCAAAGATTCACACCGATATGCATCTTCTTTCACCAGTTGGTAAGATAAAACAATCTTGTTGTGACATTACATTGATGCCCAAACTCTTGCCGATATATGTATCCTCCTATCACCAAACCACATGAAAGTCATGCTGATAACTGCCAGTAGATGAAATCCAATTGCCATGGCATCAGAAATGTCTTACCAATAGGCAACACAGATGTTTTCTCATAGAAAACGTAACATGGGTCAGGGAGACCCTAACCATCTCACACCGATAGGAACCAGAATGTGAAAAATGCATGATCTGATGGAAACTATGGGGGAAAAATATGCAAAGTGTGAACAAAAGGATATGAAAGCAAACCCTTGTGCCTATGATGAGGACCATATGGAAACTTAGGGTTATGGAAAATATGTGAAAATATTTAGAAATTTATAGTCCCAATAGTGGCTCCATTTGGGGATGAATGATAGTAAGATCATTGCAAGGATCCAGATATTTGGGTGAGCAGACCAGACACACAATGACGAACTAGTGAGCAGAATGGAAATGGACACGAATGGAAATTGAATGCAAGATGGAGATGAACAAAACCCTAAACTACTGTGCATGGAAAATAATTTTAAAGAGGACCATTAAGAGTTGTCCATGCACTGGCAACCCTAAATCCTCTGTGTCTCAGCTTCACCCATTCTGAGTTGTTGCGATCTGAAACTCAAACCACACTTTCCCCTGTCAAATACCTAGTTTTTTCTTGAGCTCATCAGATTCTTCTTGAAGATACTCACACAATATTTCTTGTCACTGTCAATGCAAGTTCTTAGAGAACCATCAAGCTTGGTTTGGCCAAAAATCCCTACACCATTCAGCAATTCCAATTCTTCATCATCATGGGACAAACCCCTGTTATCTTCAACATAGAAAATATATGCATATTCAATGCAAAATTCCTCATTGTCTTTCTCATTGTTGTGTACTATGAAACACTCTCTCAACTGTATTGAAAATTCACAACCAAAGTGCTTCTCTTGAGAAACAAAATTTTTGTTATATCAACATTGTCTAGAACAAGCAAATCTGAAACCTTTGGCACCTCCTTCAAATCATCATTTGGAAAAAATACTTGAATATGACCCATATCTTCAATATCAAGCATATAAGAACCAATCAAATATGGACCTCTATCACCCTTGGCATGCAAATAAACATCCTCTTCACATGAATTAGAAATTTCAAAATCACATACCTCATCCTGAATGGAAACAGACTTTTGATCAACACCAAAGGTTTCACCATCATTCCAAGAAATACACAGGGAGTCATAAGAATCTTTACACAAAGATCTTTCACTGTCAAAACAAATGTAAGCTGGACACAAAACTTCAAGATCACCTTCATGTGCACATCCATGGTATTTAGGAGTTAAAAAATCTAAAATTTTCTCACTACTGAGTGAACAAGACTCTACATTTTCATCACTATAGTTATAATCTTCACTTTTGTCATCATCAAAAAGAAATCCAAGACCATCAGAGAATGAAAATTCAAAAACATTATCAGTGCAATCATTTATTCCATCATTATTCTTGTTTGAAATTAGCTCCTCTCTTTCATAAAGTGGATTTGAAAATACCTGAATTTCATTCTTGGACACACCTTTGAAAAATATCATCTGAACCTCTTTTAACTCTTCATCATACAATGGGTTTGAAAAAGTTTGGAAACCATTTTCAGATGTACAAATCTCTTCCTCATAAAATGTGTCTTCATAACTTTAAACTATAGCCAGAGGTATTGTATACCTACTATCAGATGGATCAATATTTCCCATTGCCTCTTCATCCTAATCTTCATAAGAGGTAGAAGAATCTCGTGACTGCAGATTAAAATCCTCAGGTTCATCATCAGAATCTGAATATTCACTGGATTCCTCACAACATGCATTGCTTTCCCTGTCACAAGCTATTATGCAAGAGAGATTCCTTGCACCTTCATCTTCCTCATCATGGTGAAAAGTATTTGAAGTCAAATATACTATGTGATCTTCTCCACTGTTTCCCATCAACATTCCCTCTTCTTGCATTCTCTGGGCTACAACACAATAATCTGGGGAATGTGGCATAACACAAACTTCATAGAAATAATTGTTACTTACCATATAGGTTCCCCTCTTTGTCAATGGATTAGGAGCCTCCTTGTTTCTAGGCCTAGCTGTTATAGGTTTTTCATCCTTCCAGTCTATTTATAAGGCATGTCATGCAACCTCGGCCTCTCATTTTTGTAAGTATTCTCATGCTTGTACTGATAATTGTTGCTTTGTTGAGGAACCCTAGGATTATCTCTTTTATGAGTTATCCCTGTAGCTTTCCTATTGTTTTCAAATGTTAGTGCCATCCTCTATTCTTCAACCAAATCTCTTGGGAATCTATTTCTCAATTCATACCCTATTTTAGGATCAAATGCATTCAAATAAACACTCAGTGCTACAGAGTTCGGGAACTTTGATCCAGGAGGTATTTTATTCTGCAACTTATTGAACCTCCAATTAAAGTCATAAACTATATCATTTTGATCTTTCTAAATCTGTATTAATTCATGAAGAGCAGCATTTGGTGCACCTAGATTCCCATATTGCTCAAGGAATTGATCCTGAAATCCTTGGAGAGAATTAATAGAAGCTATTAGTAGGCTATTGAACCAATCCCTAGCATCTTCAATAAATGATATCATGAATAGCCTCATGTGTAAATATTCATACATCACATCCAAATCTTGGATGAAAGCATTAAAACTTCTTAGACGCTCTTCAGCAGTGACTGCATCACTCCTAGTAAACCTTGGAACAATACTTCTCCAACTGCTATCCATTGGATAAGGGGATAATTGAATCCCTACCAAATCAAATTGTCTGATCATTGTTGTGTATTGATGAGGGGGGGCGCTAGGTGGGTACTGATGCTGGTACATCAGACCACAGTGTTGTGTATGATGATATGGCACATACTGCTGACCATGAGGTGGTTGTGGTGAGTATGTACTCTATTGTGCATGATATGCATTGCCTCCATTGTGAGAATTTCCAATTGTACTATTAGGAATTTGAGGGGCCCAATGCCTACTTACATTTTTGTACTCATTCGTTCCATACACAAATTCCATTCCTCATCAATCCTTTTTAGAGTTGCCACCCACTTTTCCAAAAGTAGGAAAATAATTCTTTTTGATCTTCTCCTAGCGGAACCACCTTTTTGAAACTTCTCAAATTACAACCTTTTCTTCAATGACTCTATATGATGGTCTTCAACAAAATTTTCTGATGTAATCCCCAGTAGAGTTTCCAATTTCTTAGCTCTAAAAAACACAGGTAAAGATACCTCAAGAGGCTGCCAATCTCTTGATACGTTTTAGGGTAATAGACAAGGTTGAACGAATTCAACCTTCTACTCTTCAAGTACTGCTAAGCCTAGGTGGGTGTACCAATCTAAATGAAGTAGACTTAACTTATGATTATTCCTCTTGTAATGATTTGTTCACAATGGCAGATGGGAGTGAACAAATGAATTCAAACTTGATACAAATAACAATCTTCTGATCTAAATCCTAAAGTGCTCAATTAACAAATGTAAAACAGATGTAAAGAAATTGAATGAATCCAAATGATGAAATTTTAGAGACCAGTGCCTTATTGGGTATGCAGAGTCAAATGAAACAAAAGTGGGCAACTTATTCTGGCAGAAAATCAAATTGCTGGAATATGTTCTATTTACAACTTGTATAAACATTTAGGATTATGACTACTAAGCTCTACTTTAATAATCTAGATGAATCTCCTTGATTACTGTGATCAACTAGAAGGCTTTAATCTCTTCTTGAGAAAATCGGTTAATTAACCACACAGATACAACAAATGTGCACTGATAAACTAAAAATAAGCTTGTTATATCAATTTAAACAACCAGAAAAAATCAACTTGGAGATAGCTTAGAAATACTTTTCAATAAATTCAACAGACAATTGACACCAGAAATAAACTACCACACCAGCTGAATTTCATTGAAATCGCCATTTGAAAACATGCAACATAGTCTCTGGAATGAGAAATTTATTCTACTATGTCCATTCCTAATCTACTATATCTATTCTGAGATATGATCTTCTCTCTTCATTTACAATCCAGAATACATATTTATACCCCAACATCAAGAAACATATCACTTCAAATTCATGTCGACCAACCATAGTATTTGGGAAAATTTTATGTCAGCCTGCAACGATATTTTAGAAATTCACATGTCGGCCATAGTGTTTGGGCATTTTCATATAATCTCTGAGCCATTCACTGAGACACCCTATAAGTATGCCGAAGGAAATAATATCACTGTCATCCCACGTTCTTTGTGCTTCACTGTAACTTTGTGAAATCAGAAAGATATCTCATAGAATACAAAATGTTATATCGATATGCATTTCTTTATGTGCTTTCCATTCACTAAGACACAAGGATATCTCTCACCGATGTGTTCCTTTGGTTTTGTTCACAATTGCCATAACATTCTGATATCGGAGAGACCTCACGTAGACCACACTATGTTTCATTGAAAGTCCCCTTTATCTCTTGTGTGTTGTTGTGACTAGAGAAAACTCTCCCCGAGAAGCATCTCCCATTCGCTTTCACCAAGACATTTCAAAATTGAGGAGAAGTCCCAAAGAATCCACTAAGTCATACTGAAACATCCTGAGCACATTTAGATTGCCAAGAGAAATCAAATCTCACACCAATAGAGACCTTATGCCCTTTTTATCGGTGAGACCCAACAAAGTCTCTATGACACTTCACCGAAGCCAGTAACTCATACTAATAAGTCAATCCTTCCATTGTTAGTCGGCAAGATAAGAAGACTTCGCCAAGACACAATGCCGAATACTATGACTCTAGCTGAAATAGATCCGCATGAGCAAATCGGTAAGACATATCAAGTTCGTTATAACATCACATCAATGCAAGGATTCACACCAATAGGAATCTTCTTTCACCAGTCAATAAGATAAAACAATCTTGTTGTGACATTACATCGACGCCCAAACTCTTGTTGATATATGTATCCTCCTATCACTGAAACCACATGAAATTCATGCTGATAACTTCCAGTAGATGAAATCCAATCACCATGGCATCAGAAACATCTTGCTGATAGGCAACACAGAAATTTTCCAGTAGAAAATGCAACATAGGTCAGGGAGACCCTGACCATCTCATGCCAATAGGAACCAGAATGTGAAAAATGTATGATCCGATGGAAACTATGGGGGAAAAATATGCAAAGTGTGAACAAAAGGATATGAAAAAAAACCCTTGTGCCTATCATGAGGACCATATGGAAACTTAGGGTTATGGAAAATATGTGAAAATATGTTGTCACCAAAGAATAATGAAAAACATATGACAAAAAAATAGTGATCACCATAGCTCCAACAAGATCTAAAATTCAATGTCATTTGAATACAAACCTCCAAGAAGAACACAACCAAAGAGAAACTACAAATCAAATCCTATAGCATGTCCTTCTATATAGACCTTTAAATTCTAAGTTGTAATAAGTATGATATCCTCCATAAAACCTCAAAGAAAATAGAATTATCCATGTCTAACCATAACCAATATGTATGCATCTCAAACCAAAGGAAGATCAGACCAAATCCATTCCCAAATTAAGGGAATAATCCCAATAACATAGTCATACCTCAAAATTAATGAATAATCTAACAATGCATAAGGAGATAACCATTCCAACACTCCTCAAATGAACCATCAAAATTTATCAATCCATAGCTCAAGATCCATATGCATAAGAAGAAAAATCATAGAACATAAAAAACCTAAAAATGATAATGGGTAATAACTCTCAGATGATAAACCACTAAGTAGACCAAGAGTGGGGAATGAGAATGATCCTCCAAGATATCCAAGTTATCATGACTCATCTAAGAACAATTTCCACATATTTCCATGTTGAAATCATGTCCAACCAAGGTGTAGGTTCCTTGTATTTCCAACTAAAAAATCAATAAGTAACTATCTTAACAAATGTCTCTAATCCCAAGAGATCTCCCTGCCTCACCTATGTCTACAAGTATCCATGAGAACCTATAACTAATAAAACCATGATGAAATCCAAATGCAACATAACACCATCATCAAGATCCCAAGAAAATGATCAATGTAATCAATACCAAGAGAAACAACCAAGATCAAATTTGAAAGCCCCAACAACTAAATCAAGAACACAATCATGACATTCATGATCTCACATCTCCTCAAAAGAAGATCATATTCTCTAATGAACATATCATGCACCTGTATCATGCCAACACTCTAATGTATGATCAAGAGTCCATTATGACATAGTAACATAATCAACCTATCAAACAATGGTCACATGTCAAATGAAAAACTATGCCACCTAAACCAAGTAATAAAGAGTCCTCCATGGCTAACCAAGATGTCAATATCTCCAAACCACATAAAGATAACCATCTCTTGCATAGAAGATCATCCACCACCAAGTGATGAATCCACATAATTGTCACAAGATCCCACTAAATCATGATACTGATCTCTCCATGACAACATGAGAAAATTCCTCTAAATAAAGATCCCCCATGGCCCCAACTCAATCAAGGAACTCAACAATGAGCTCCCAAAGGGAAGATTCAAACCACGATCTCCAAAACCAAGAAGATACAACACCACCAAACTATCACTATCACAAGCTCCCATTGAATTATGTAATCAAGTTATCCATGACATCGTGATAAAAATATCCTCAATGAAGACCAACAAAAAGACCTCACACAATTAAATAATTCAATTGTAACACTAGGAGTGACCAAAAGGTAGAGTAAAACCAAGATTCTCAAACCAAAAAGATACACCACCACAAACCAAACAAGAATCAATCCAAGACCACCAATCTATTCAGATTATGGTGTCTCAACCTTAGAGTCCTAGCATTAATTATTATTTTGTGATGTATTTATGTAATTTATAATGTTTATTTTCCTACCAAATTTGTTGTCACATTGTGGGACCTGTTGATGATGCGACATCCTACATGGCAAGTGACATGTGAAATTTCTAAGCTTAATTAGTGGAGGTAGGTGTTCACTTTGGAGGACCTATATTTGTGCCTAAATTTGTGGAATTTTTCATAAGCTACTATGTAATGATCTATAACTTTCCATGTCAAGTTATGATAGATTACAATGTTGGAAGAGTCAGGAATGACAGATTGCTAGTTAAATATGTTAGGTAGGACCCCTATGATGAGGGTTCCTACACATGCAAGGTATTTTCATGCATGCAGGCTCATTGCATGTGTAGTGATGGCTAACTTTATGGGATAGGGGATGATTTATGGAAGCTTATCATAATTATGGGTTTTGATTATGATGACATGTCATAATGAACTCATGTTCAAACCTTGGGTGTGTATTTTGGTTATGGAAAATTTTTGGTGCTTGTTCATGTTGAGAGGTTATAAATACTTGTAGACTTAGTGCATTTTCATGATGATAGGTTTGAAGAAGCTTACATGTTGTTGTGTTGTCATAATTACTCTAGATTTTTGTTGTAGTGTGAAGACTCATGAGTAGTTCTCTTAAGATTTTATTGCAAATTTTACTATTGCTAATAGTACAGTTTGAGTTGTGTGATTTGAAGTGTGGGTTTTTTCTTGAAATGGTTTTCCAATGTAAGCATTGTGCTATAGTTTGCAAAAAAAAATTTTATGTTGTTTAAATTTTGAATGTTCATATTTATGAATCTGTAACTGTTAAATGTGTTAAGATATTTTTTCTGTAACTCTCCCCTACTTAGATTGGTGTAGGAAGTTTCTTCCACTTACCCAACTTCCTTTCAATTGATATCAAAGTCTGGATAAATTTGATTTTGTTGTTTGTTAGGTTTGAAGGGTTTTTTGAGCCAAACTTTGTTTCTGTGGGAGTTTTGTAGAAGGGTGTTTTGTGACCTTGTTGTAGGAAAATGATGGAAAGCACATATAAAAGAATCGAGATGGTGAATTTTAATGTCAAAAAAATTGAACTTTGGAAGTTAAAAATGGAGGATATTCTCGTAGACATCAATCTATAGGCTACAATATCTAGAACCAAACCAACTACAACATCCAAGGATGATTGGGATCTTATGGATAGTAAAGCCAAGGGTTTGATCAGAATTTGTTTGGCCAATTCTATTCTCCTAAATTTCCATAAAGAGAAAACTAAAAAATACCTTTGGAAGAAACATGGAGATGTTTATCAGGCTAAATCCCTGGCAAACAATTTGTTCCTAAGAATGAAACTATATTCTCTAAAGATGGAAGATGGAGGATCCATGGAAGATCACCTGAATGCATTCAACTTCCTGATAGATCAATTGGGTTCCATTGGATATAACATCAAGAAGAACAAGATCATTGCATGCTCATATTGTGGTCATTGCTAGACTTGTGGAACCTCCTAGTAATGGCTATTGGAAGTACAACCACCAGTTTCAAGAGGGATGAGATGGCTTCCTCACTGTTGTCTAAAGAGATGCAGAGAAATTATTTTGAGATGGATAAGGAGGCCCTTGTTGTTTATGGTAGATCGAAGGAGAAAGGTACGAAGGATAAGAAATCAAGATCAAAATATTTGGGAAGATCTAAGTCTCCTAGAAATTCTAACGAGAAGTGTTGTAACTGCAGTAAAACTGGTCATTTCAAAAAAGAGTGCAAGGAAGAGAAGAGGAAGAAAGGAAAAAATAATTTCTTAGATTCTGAATCTAAAAAATCCTCTCATGATGATGTAGATGCATTTGTTGCAACCTTGAAAACCTATGCATCAGAATATGTGTGCTTGATAGACTCAAGTACTTCCTTCCACATGACCTCTCATAGAGGATGATTCTCAAAGTATGAGGAGTGCAATGGTGGGAATGTGTATCTTGGTGATGACTCCTAGTTGAAGATCATTGGTTGTGGAAGATTCAAACTCAAATTTCCCAATGGAAGAGTGAAGCTAATTGATATTGTCTTGAATATTCCAGGTTTGGCACAAAACATACATTCTATGAGTAAACTGAATGATGTAGGAGTGCAATTTGTTTTCTTTGTGGAGGATGCAAGATGGTGAGAGGATCTGTGGTGTTGGCTAAGGGTGTTCAGATTGGTACCTTGTACAAGATGGATGCATTCACAATTCAATGAAATAGTTCTTTTGTTACATTAAAGAAGAGAGCTTTTGATTATTTATCCTCATTTTCAAATTATGTAGAGAAGAAGTCTATAATAGTTACATCTATGGTCGTGCATTTTGGGTACCTAAGGGTGTCCATTCCAAAGAAATGAAGCTTACTACATAGAAGAAAATGTTATGGAACCAACAACTTGGTCACACCAATCAGAAGGGTCTTAGAGCCCTAAAAAATAAGAGCCTTGTTGAAGATCTTGATGATTGTAACCTCAAGTTTGAATTTTTTCAATATTGTATTTATGAAAAACAACATTATGTTTATTTTTACTCTAGCTCTCATAAGTCTTGTAGGGTTTTGGACTATGTTTATGTAGATGTTTTTGGTCCTTTGAATGTTCATTGTCAAAATCTATATATTTTATTTCTTTCATAAATAATAATAGTAGGACATTTATTTATTTCCTTAGGAGTAAATTTGAAGTCTTTAATCAATTTAAGGAGTTTAAAGCCTTGGTTGAAAATAAAACTAGAAAGATTAAGTGTTTTGGAAATGACACTGGAATTGAGTTTTATTTAGTAGAGTTTGACAAGTTTTGTAAAGAGCATGAGATTGAGAGATATAAGATAACTCCATATACCCTACAAAAAAATGGAGTTATAGAGAGGATGAACAAGATGTTTATGGAGAGGGATAGGAGTATGTTGAGTGGTGCTAGCCTTGAGAAAAAGTGTTGGAATGAAGTGGTAGCCATTACATGCTATATGATCAACATATCTCCAACATCAACACTTGTTCAAAAGACACCCATGGAGGTATGGTCTGGTAAAAATCATTTGTTGAAACATCTCAAAGTATTTGGTTGTGAAGATTATGCTCATGTTTTGATTGAGAAGAGGTATAAATTGGAGAAAAAGGAAATTAAGTGTATCTTCATTGGCTATTGTGTTGGTATGAAGGGGTACAAGATTTTGGATCTAGAGGCCCAGAAGGTTCTCTACAGAAGAAGTGTAATGTTAACGAATGCTCCATAGAAGAGAATAATCTAAGGGATCTCATGTGTAGGCCCATATTGATGGATTCTCATATGCTTCTTTGAAATGATACCTTTGTAAATTCTTTCAAATTTGGTACAAGTTCCATTTTTAGGCACCTTCAAACAATATTCAATAATATTAGAAAGTATGCATCTTTCTTATCATGAAAGACAAATTCCACTATCTCCATATCTATACTTGCATATTCATCACTTTGAGGTAACCTAAAAGTGATACTAAGGGATGACCCATCCAATTTTTCTACAAGATAATCATTATCAATTCCAACTTCTTAGGTATCATACTTGTAAAGTATCACATAAGCAAGGACCAAATCTATTCAGTAGATGGAATTTGGGAAGTGTATAGGAGAAAAATTGCACCCTTCACAATTTCCCATACATGTTTGCACCTGCTTTGGTGTCCACTCCCTTAACATCTTGAGTAGGATCATTTTGGCCCCTGCATCAGCCTTTTTCCCTTCTCAGGATGCTCCAACACCCCTTTTCAATAGCCACCCTCATGTGTCTGCTTTGCATTGGACTTGGTGCTTTTCCCATTCTTGTTGTTTTGTACCATGGTGTGTCTTAACACTAGTGTACCACATGGACATCTACACACCATGCTAGCATCTTGTGATGTTTCAATGCTCAAACAATGGTTTCAATGCATGTTTACAACTTGTTAGTGAGTTTTGTTGGTGGTAACAGTTGGGAATGCCTGAAAATGACTCAAGAAGCTTCTTCTATCTCTTTAAATGTCATCTTTTCACCTCACTTGTAGGATTTTCTTCCTCTAATATCTTCCAAGTTCTTCTAGGAACTTCTTCCTCCATTTCTCTAGCTCCATTCTTCTAATTCCAACTTCACTCCAGCTTTGGCTTTAACCCTCTACACTTCAACTTTTGCTTTCATAAGCTTCATACAGCTTGTTGTTGCATCTTCAAGCTCTCCCAAACTCCCTTTACAACTCTATTTCCCTTGCTTCATGCTTGTGAGGATCTTGGGATTTCACATATCCCCTCTCTCTTGCATTCCTACATTTCATGATACAAGTTCTCCTCCTTGAGAGGGGATTTTTTTTATCACCTCTTTTGTGATACAGGTTATCCTCCTCAAGCAGGGACTGCTTTTATCACTCCTACTTGGTGGCATGGGTTCTACTCCTGAGCAGGTTTTGCTTTCACCACATGCTTCTTGTGGCACGGGTTCTACTCCTGAGTGGGTTTTACTTTCACCACATGCTTCTTGTGGCATGGGTTCTACTCCTGAGTGGGTTTTTCTTTCACCACATGCTTCATTTATCTCTCTTTCTCTATCTTCTTGGCTATCTATGGAGGTGAGAACACCAAAATAGGGGTTTGACTAAGGAAAACCCCTATACAACCCCAAAACTTTCTCCAAATATCACACTTGTAGGTATTGAATACATTCAAGTACATGAGGCTTCATCACTTGCATGGTTGTGAGTATCTTCTTTCCTTGAACTCTCTCTTCTTTATCATTTACCTTGCTTTATTTTCATCTCTATCACTTTCTATTACTTTATCACTTTCAATAATTTCCCAATAATCAGAGTAGAAGTAGAAATATAGGCATTTTATGTGATAAACTCATTCTCTGGTCCATACAAGATGCTAGTGCACCTCTAGGATGCTAGCATGCCATGCTATCATTTGTTTCATGTGCTGACGTCCTTTGGTTGAGAGCTTGTCAGTTTTTCTAGAAAATCTTTGTGATCTGCTCTTTTAGATTTTGAAACTCTCGCCATTGTTCCTGAGTAGATTAGGGCAGTTCACCCTATGAGACTTTGAATGAAGAGAACTCATGAGTAGTGAATCCCCCTCTTATACATTTTAGTGAACTTGACGTGAAGAGAAAATCTTCTAAAAATCTAGGAATTTATTTACCCCTACTTGGTAGGGTCATAACTTTTGACTCAGTGCTCAGAATTCAGAACTGTTTGCACCATTGGAAAGGTCTCTTAGAGAACTAGTTTAGTCCCTAAAATACTAGTTCCTTTGGCAATCAAATTTTAGGGACTCATGCAAGTTCTAACCTCAAGTTCCTCTTTAGAGACCTCCAAAAATAGGATTTACTAAAACATAGAAAATACCAAAAAAATCATAATGGATTTAATATCTTCTTTTATTAGTTCAGTTTCTAATTTCATTCAAAATATTAATGATATTCCATCTCATGCATGTGATGGTGACTTGGCTTTGCCTATGTCACTTGGTATCTTTGATCCTTCTCACGAAAATCCTCTTGCTTTATAGGATATCTTGTTGCAAGAAGATGAAATCATTGATACCTTTCTTAATGTTACTCTACCTTCTATTCATTTCAATGCGCTCTCTTTTAGAGATGATGCATTTGTGAATGATGAATCTACCCCCCATTCCAATGCACTCTCTTCTAGGGACATTTCATTTGTGAATGATGAGTCCTATCTTTCTTCTAATGTACTCTCCTCTAGAGATGATGCATTAGTGAATGATGAATCTCCTTCCACATCTGATTCTCCTTGGATTGATGTTGAGAATGTTTCTTCAAATAATTATTCCACATTTTATCCTGTTTGGATTGATGTTGAGAATACGTCTTCAAATAATCATTCTACTAGTGTAGTTATTTAGTAAATGTAATTTATATCTTTGTTTCCCATCAAAGGCCTAAGAGACTAGTCATTTATGTCACTCCAACTAGTCCTCCTCCTAAGAGGGTATGTTCTATTAATGGTGTTCCATTTGATAGTGACCCTCTTGATATTCCTAAGGCTCCCTCTTATACGGTGATAGCCCATACCTATGAGAATAGAACAAATAAACAAACAAGTCTTCCTTTACCTCATAAGCCTACGACTAAAGCACCTAGTGATTACAATCTTGTTGAGCAACCTCCGGTTACTTCAGATAAGATCTCACTATGGGACTTGCTTCAATCTGCTCTGGTTTATCAAGGTATGCTTCAAGAAGCCTTGAAAAAAATCCTCTTTCCTTCTTCTACTAGGTTGAGGATGCTAATGCGTTGATGGCGTATATTTGTGCAAATTCTCCGAATATTAAGTTCTATCCGCAAGAACCCCCACCTTTAGAGGTACAAAAGCAAGTAGACCCTTTGATGATCATAGTTGACATTAATAAAATTGGCATTAGAAGTACTCTCGTTGATGTTGATTCGACACTCAATGTATGCATCATTGATCTATTTCCTAAGATTAATATTGATTCATCTTCTCTTAATGCTTCTTCTGTTGTTATTCATGGGTTTGATAATGTTGAGTGATGAGCTCTAGGTACAATAGTATTACCTTTATAGCTTGGAACCATTACCGTACCTACCATTGTATATGTTATGTTAGAAAAGCTACCATATAACCCTCTTCTTGGTAGACTGTGGATTCATGCTATGGGTGTAGTCTCATCTACCTTGCATAAATCTATTAAGTTTATTTGCAATAATCAAGTAGTCACAGTTAAAGCTAACCTTGAGGCTATGTAGTTATGTGAGATGGCAGCTACTGTTCAAGCTTTAGTTGTGCCTACTCTTATTCCTTCAGTGTCTTCCATTGTGTCAATATTTACTCTAGTAGTACATACTACAAAGGATCCTCTTGAGATAAATGTCCCTAAGGAAGATCCTTCTAAAGCAAGGAGTCGTAAGTGTGCTCCTTCCACCTCTTCTCCAAAGAATGCATGTCTTGGTGATGATTGGGGTTCTCTAGAATTTACAAATTCCTTAATTCAAGAATATAAAGTTGACTTGATCCACTTAGACCTTCTGACAACATCATTCAAACCTGCTATTGAAGATGGTCATTCTTCTTCATCGTGGTATAATGTGGATGTGAATTGTAATTTTCTTAGCATTGATCGTCCTTTTGAGGAAGATGATTACACTTCTGTTAAGGAGGTTAATTTTGGCAGTCCTGTTAGGGAAGATGATGGTTATCTTGTAGAGGAGTGTAATCCCTACTTTCGGAATAATACTCTCCATGTAGATCCTCCATTGTCTGCTACCTTCGTATCTTCTTGTGAGTAGTCAAACTTTTCTCCACAAGAGAAAGGGTTAATTCCTACTCCTCATTCTTTAACTAAACAAGAGCATGTCTTGTTGAGGCTTCTTAAAGCCCACTTGATTACTCTTCCCTCTCTTACACACAAGAAATCTCATGAACATGACAAAGAAAAACATTCTTTCTGTGCATACCATCGAGTGCCTAGCCATTCCACTAGTGAATGTAACTTGGCCTTGAAAGATAAAATACAACTTCTTGATTTAGGTGTCATCAAACTCTCATTTTATTGATGCACCTTCCTTTACTTTGCATTACAAGTGGTATCGAGGTCTACCTCTATCATATATGTTCTAAGTATCTTGCATGGTTCTCCTCCCCTGTTTGTTGGGGGTAGTGATAACTAATTCTAGAGATGTGTGTCCTTCTTAAGGACCTCCCTCTCTTCTCTATGTCTTTTAAATGAAGCATCCCTTGAGTGGACCCCTCTTCCTTTTGAAGGGTTCCCGAGGAAGTCCCTTTGAAAGTCTTTATCCCAAATGGATTCTTTCACATCTAGTTTGTGGTGCAACCTGACTAAACCTATTTCATATCTGCACGTCTAGCTTGGGGGTAACCTAATTAGACCTATTTCATACAATCATGTCTAGCTTGGGGGAAACCTGACTAGACCTTTCCTTTCAAAAAATGCATCCCTTGAGTGGATCCTCTTCTTTTGAAGAGTTTTTGAGGGACCTCTTTGAAAGTTTTCCAACTTGTTGACGGTCTGCACGATTGTCTACTTACTTGTCTACATGGCCGCTTTCTGACTCTACAAAGTCCACTTTCTTAGGTTTCCTCCATGTGAGAGATCTTGGGGGATACCTCCCTACAAGTTTGAGAGATTTCAAGGAACTTCCTTTGAGCTTCCTCCATGCGAGAGATCTTGGGAGTGGCTCCCCTATAGGTCTATGGGTTTGTAGGGAGCTTTCTTGGGTTTCCTCCATGTGATAGATCTTGGGGGTTACCTTCCGTATAGGTCTACGAGTTTGTAGGGCACTTCCTTGGCTATTCTTCATGAGAGAGACCTTGGATAATATCTTCCCTGCAGGTCTGAGAGCCTGTAGGTCACTTTCCTAGGTTTCCTCCATGTGAGAAATCTTGGAGGTTACCTCCCTATAGGACTAAGAGCCTATAGGGTGCTTCCTTTGAGCTTCCTCCATGTGAGAGATCTTGGGGGACACTTCCTTATAGGTCTATGGTTCTCTAACTCACTTTTCGGGTATCCTCTATGTGAGAGTTCTTGGGGGACACCTTCCTTCCAGGTCTACGGGCTTGTGAGATGCTTACATTTTAAAACTTTCTTCTCTTCCCTTTTGCATACATTGGATCAAAGATCTCCATATTCTTCATCCTAAGTATATGACCTTCCTCTCTTCATTCTAGAGTTCCTCTACATCAAGGTCTCTTTACTTTTCTGACTTGAATCCTTTAGCTTTTAATGTCCTAACATTATTTTTTGGTGCAGGATTTTCTTGTCTAATGTATTGGTTTTGTAGATCGTCAGACTGGGGTAATGCATCTTTGGTTTGAAGGGTTATTTTCTTCCTGTACAGTATCCTTTTGGAATATGATATTATTTATGTTTCATATATTTCCTTTAGTGTGCATATTCATGTAGATTCGTATGCCCGCTAAAGTGGGGAGAAAATGTATAGTAGTAAAATTGCACCCCTCGCAAGTTCACATACATGTTTGCACGTGCTTTATTGTCCACTCCCTTAGCATCTTGATTAGGCTCATTTTGGCCCCTGCATCAGCCCTTTTCCCTTCTCAAGATGCTCCAACACCCCTTTCAGTAGCCACCCTCACATGTCCACTTTGCATTGGATGTGGTGTTTTTCTCATTCTTTTTGTTTTGTAGCATGACGTGTCCAAACATTAGTGTGCCGCACAGACATACACATGCTGCGCTAGTGTCCTGCAATTTTCCAACACTCAAACAATGGCTCTCATCCATGTTTTCCACTTTTCAGTGAGTATTGTTGGTTGTAACAATTGGGAATGCCTGAAAATGACTCAAGAAGCTTGTTCTCTATATTTAAATGCAATCTTTTCACCTCACTTATGGGATCTTCTTCCTCTAAGATCTTCCAAGTTCTAGTAATTTCTTCCTCCATTTCTATAGCTCCATTCTTCTAATTCCATCTTCACTCTAGCTTTGGCTTTAGCCCTCTACACTTCAACTTTTTATTGCATAAGCTTCATACAGCTTATTGTTGCAGCTTCAAGCTCTCCCAAGCTCCCTTTGCAACACTCTTTATAGCTCTATTTCCTTGCTTCATGCTTGTGAGCATCTTGGGATTTCACATATCCCCTCTCTCTTGGATTCCTACATTTCATGATACGAGTTATCCTCCTTGAGTGGGGATTTCTTTTATCACCTATTTTGTGATATAGGTTCTCCTCCTCGAGCAAGGATTGCTTTTATTACTCCTACTTGGTGGTGTGGGTTCTCCTCCTAAGTAGGTTTTTCTTTCAGCACATGCTTCTTATGGTGCGAGTTCTACTCCTGAGTGGGTTTTACTTTCACCACATGCTTTGTTTATCTTTCTCTTTCTCTATCTTCTTGGCTATCTGTGGACATGGGAACACCAAAACAGGGGTTTGACTGAGTAAAACCTCTATACAACCGAACCACTTTCTCCAAATATCACACTTGCAGGTATTGAATGCATTCACGTATAGGAGGCTTCATCACTTGTGTAGTTGTGAGAATCTTATTTCCTTTCTCTCTCTTCTTTATCATTTACCTTGCTTTATTTTCATCTCTATCACTTTCTATAATTTCCCAATAATTAGAGTGGAAGTATTTATTTAGGATTTTTTTGTGATAAACTCATTCTCTAGTCCATACAAGACACAAGTCCGCCTCTAGGATGCTAGTGTGTCACGTTGATGTTTGTTTCCTGCATTGATGTCCTTTGGTCGAGAGCTTATCAGTTTTTATAGAAAATCTTTGTGACCTACTCTTTTGGATTATAAAACTCTTGTCATTTTTCCTAAGGTAGATTAGGGTAGTTCAGCCCATGAGGCTCTTTGAATGAAGAGAACTTAGGAGTAGTGAATCCCCCTCTTTTAGAGGAAGACACCTATGAAAGAAAATATGCATTCACCCAACATAATTTCCACATAACCAAAAAGGATAAATCTATGCAAACTAGTATTCAAAGTCCATATGAAAAAGAATATACAACATACCATTAAATGTCATACAAGACATACCATAGGAAAACCCTCAAGAGGGACAAACACAACCTCTAAAGGAATCTATCACTCGTATTATTCAACAATAAAATTAGAATACATCTTCATAATTTTGGACATGAACACCTTTAAAGCACCAAACCCTTTACAAGACTCCATGTGAACAAGCATGTAACCATACTTCCCATGCCATGCTTCAAACTTCATAAATGCTAACAAGAGATGCTCTCAACCCCTTAGCAAAAATGACCAAATAGCCAACCAACCAACTTTAGACAACTATCCATATCATTGCTTTATACACATAAGATTACACAAAACCACCAGGTGATATTACATAAAACCATGTGACTAATACCATGAGATTACAAAACCATTAACCTCCACATTTACTTTTTGGTACTAGGCTTTCCCAATATTAAATATTTTCCCCAGTGTGCAACTCCACATTAAATATTTATCACAATATTACATACAACACATAATGTATCCCTACAAATAATAAAATTTTACATTATAACATTATGCAAGATGGAAATAACACCTTTTCCTAACATTCTCCCACTTGTTGTATACATTGCATAAGGGGTAAATAATTAAACTCAAACATGAACAAGGGAACAATCCCTATAGCCACATATACTGGATCAAGGAATCAAAGTGGTCCATGTGCTCCATCAAGATGCTTGGAATAAGAATCAAGGTGACCACCATATTAAGCATGAATTCTATCATCCTCCATCATGCCAAAGCACAAAGATAAGAATTCACCCAAAGAGATTCCACACTATCACAAATAATTATGTCATACCTCCAACTAATATCTGAAAACACAGACACTCAATCCAAAGTTAATAAGTATGTATCAATAACTATCAAGATAATCACCATAGCTGAAATAACACCCACAAAAAATTCTTACACATCCAATTATACATACCTCAAAGCTATATAAATCATAACAAGTGAAACTCATACCATCAACATATACAAACCATAACATGCAATCACAAGCTCTAGGTGACAAACTTGTCACATGATGAACATACACATCTTAGAACTCCCACTACATAGTTAATGCCAAATCTCTTGAAATGATCTAGGAATCGAAAGATCCACAAATAGCATTACATAGAAGATGTAACCAACATCATGTAGTACCATGGAACATTCACAAAGATATGCAAATCCTACAAACCAATATGTTGTAATACAACTCTCACAACAAGTCTTCATAGCTCTCCCAAGTTCTCCACACCCAACAAAGGAACTAGATAAAGGAACCTCCATGTTGTCACCAAAGAATAATTAAAAATATATGACCACATAAATAGTGATCACCATAGCTCCAACAAGATCTAAAATCCAGTGTCATATGAATATCAACCTTCAAGAAGAAGAAAAATACCAAAGAGAGAAACTACAAATCAAATTATGTAGCATGTCCTTCTATACACACCTCCAAATGCTAAGTTGTGATAAGTATGATCTCCTTCATAAAACCCCAAAGAGAATAAAATTATCCATGTTTCGAACCATCACCACTATGGATGCATATCAAACCAAAGGAAGATCAACCCAAATCCATTCCCAAATCAAGGGAATAAGCCCAATAACATCTCTTAAACTCAACATTAATGTATAATCTCAAAATACATAAGGAGATAACCATTCTAACACTCCTCAAATGAACCATCCAAATTTAGCAATCCATAGCTCAAGACCCATATGAATGAGAACAAAAAGCATAGAAGGTAATGCATCTGAAAATAATAATAGGAAATACCTCTTAGATGACAAACCACCAAGTAAACCAAGAGTGAGGAATGAGAATAATCCCCCAAGATATCCAAGTCATCATGACTCATCTAAGAACAATCTCCTCATATGTCCATCTTGAAATCATGTCCAACCAATTAGGTGTGGGCTCCTCATACTTTCAGGTGAAACCTCATCAATGAGTAACTATCTCAACAAATGTCTCTAATCCCAAGAGATCTCCTAGCCTCACCTATGTGTCCAAGTATCCATGAGAACCTATAACTGATCAATCCATGATAAACTCCAAATGCAACATAGAACCATCATAAAGCTCTCAAGCAAATGATCAATGTAATCAATGCCAAGAAAACTAACCAAGATCAAAGTCAACATCTCCAGCCGCTAAATGAAGAACTCAACCATGACATCATGATCTCACATCTCCTCAAAATAAGATCATATAATCTAATGAACATATCATGCACCTATATCATGCAAATGCTCTAATGTATGATCAAGAGTCCATCATGACATAATAACATAATAATCCTATCAAACAATGACCACATGTCAAATGACAAACCATGATACCTCAACCAAATAATAGAGAGTCCTCCATGGCTAACCAAGATGTCAATATCTCTAAACCACATGAAGATAACAATCTCATGTATACAATATCATCCACCACCAAGTGATGAACCCACATAATTGGAACGAGATCCCACTAAATCATGATACTAAGCTCTCCATGGAATCATGAGAACCATCCTCTAAATAAAGATCCTCCATGGACATGACACAATCAATGAACTCAACAATGAGCTCCCAAATGGAAGAGTCAAACCACAATCTCCAAAACCAAGAAGATACAACACCACCAAACTATCAATATTACATGCTCCCATTGAATCATGTAATCAAGGTATCCATGAAATCATGATAAAAATATCCTCAATGAAGACTAACTAAATGCCCTCACACAATTAAAGAACTCAACTACAACACTAGGAGAGCCCAAAAGGTAGACTAAAACCATGATCCTAAAACCAAAAAGATACACCACCACAAAACAAACAAGAATCAATCTAAGACCACCAATCTGTTGGGATTAGGGTATCTCAATCTTAGAATCCTAGAATTAGTTATTATTTTTTGATGTATTTATGTAATTTGTAATGTTTATTTTCCTACCAAAATTATTGTCACATTGTGGGACCTATTGGTGATGTGGCATACTACATGGCAAGTGACATGTGAAATTTGTAAGCTAAATTAGTGGAGGTAGGCATCCACTTTGGAGGACCTAGATTTGTACCTAAATTGGTGGTATTTATCATAATCTACTATGTAACAAGATATAACAACTTGCTATGTCAAGTTATGATAGATTACGATGTTGGAAGATTGATGAATGATAAATTGCTATTTAACTATGATAGGTGGGACCCATTTGATGAGGTTTCCTACATATGCAAGGTATTTTCATGGATACAAGCTTATTAGATGTGTAGTGAAATGTCGTAATTAGAGTTTTGATTACGAAGACATGCCATAATGAACTCATGTTCACACCTTGGGTGTGGATATTCATTATGGATATTTTTTGGTGCCTGGTTCATGTTGAGAGGTTATAAATAGTAGTAGACTTAGTGTGTTTTCATGGTGATAGATTTGAAGAAGCTTACATGTCAATATGCTACTAGAATCACTCCAAATTCTCCAAATTCTTGTTGTAGTGTGAAGAGTCATGAGCATTGCTCTTGAGATTGTATTGTAATTGTTACTATTGTTAATAATACAAGTTGAGTTGTGTGATTTGAAGTGTTGGTTTTCTATTTAAATGGTTTTCCCATGTAAACATTGTGCTATAGTTTGCATTGTTTTTTATGTTGTTTAAATTTTGAATGTGCATATTTATGAATCTGTAACTGTTAAAGGTGTTTTAAAAGAATTTTTTTTGTAACTCTTCTCTACTTAAATTAGTGTAGGAAGTTGCTTCTGCTTACCCATATTTCTTTAAATTGGTATCAAATCCTGGAAAACTTTGATTCTATTGTTGGGTTTGAAGGTTTTTTGAGCCAATATTTGCTTCAGTGGGAGTTTTGCAGAAGGGTGTTTTTTGACCTTGTTTTAAACAAAAGATGGCAAGCACATTTGAAACAATCAAGATGGAGAAGTTTAACGATAGAAACTTTGAACTTTGAAAGTTAAAAATGGAGGATATGCTCGTAGATAGATATCTATGGGCTGCAATATCCTAAACCAAACCAACTACAACATCTCAAGATGATTGAGATCTTATGGATAGGAAATCCAAGGGTTCAATCAAACTCTATTTGGATAATTTTTCTCTCTTGAATGTCCATGAAGAGAAAACTGCAAAATCCCTTTGGAAGAAACATGGAGATGTTTATCAAACTAAATCCCTGGTAAACAAGTTTTTCCTAAGAAATAAATTGTATTCTCTAAAGACAGAAGATGGAGGATATGTGGTAGATCACTTGAGTGCATTCAAGATATCTCAACTAGGTTCCATTGGAGATAATATTGAAGAACAATATCATTGCTAGACTTGTGGGACCACCTAATAATGGCTAGTGGAAGTACAACCACTAGTTTTAAGATGGATGAGCTGGTTTCTTTGCTATTGTCTGAAGAGATGTGGAGAAAGTATTTTGAGATGGCTAAGTATTCCCTTGTTTTTCATGGTAGATCAAAGAACAAAGGCAATAAGAAGGATAATAAATCAAGATAAAAATATTTGGGGAGATCTAAGTCTCCTAGCAAGTCTAAGTAGAAGTTTGGAACTGCAACAAGACTGGTCATTTCAAAAAAAGAGTGAAAGGAAGACAAGAAGAAGAAAGGAAAAAAGCATTTCTTAGATTTTGAATCTAAAAAATCCTCTCAAGATGATGTGGATGAATTTATCATAGCCTTTGAAACCCATGCATTAGAAGATGTGTGGTTGACAAACTCAAGTTCTTCCTTTCACATGACCTCTCACAAAGGATGGTTCTTAAATTATGACGAGTACAATGGTGGGAAGGTGTATTTGGGTGATGAATCTCACTTGAAGATCATTAGTTGTAGAAGATTTAAAATCATATTCCTCGATGGAAGAGTGAAGGGTATTTATGGTGTCTTTCATATCTTGGATTTGGCACAAAACCTACATCTTGTGAGTAAACTAAATGATGTGAGAGTAAAATTTGTTTTCTCGAGTGGAGGATGCAAGATGATTAGAAGAGATATGGTGTTGGATATTGGTACCTAGTATAAAATGGATGCATGCACAGTTTAGTGCAACAACTCTTTTGTTACATTGAAGAAGAGAGATTTGGATCTTTTGTCCTCACTATAAAATTGTGTAGAGAAGAAGTTTATAGCAGCTACATTTGATGGTCATGAATTTTGGGTACCTAAGGGCGTCCATTCCATAGAAATGAAGCTTCCTCTATAGAATACAATGTTATGGAACCAACGACTTGGTCGCATCAATGATAAGGGTCTTAGATCCCTAAAAAATAAGAGCCTTATTGAAGGCCTTGATGATTGTAATCTCGAGTTTGAATTTTGTGAATATTGTGTTTATGGGAAACAACATTTTGTTTCTTTTTACTCTAGTTCTCGTAAGTTTGGTAAAGAGCATGAGATTGAGAGACATAAGAAAAATCTATATACCCCACTAAAAAATGGAGTTACAAAGAGGATGAATAAGATGTTGATGGAGAGGGATATGAGTGTTCTGAGTGGTGTTAGCCTTGAGAAAAAAATTTGAGCTAAAGAAGTAACCATTGCATGTTATTTGATCAACATATCTCCTACATCGAAACTTACATTGAAAAGACACCCATGGAGGCATGGTCTAGTAAAAATCCTTCATTGAAACATCTCAAATTATTTTGTTGTGAAGATTATGCTCATGTTCTAATTATTCTCATGTTCTGATTGAGAAGAGGTCTAAATTTGATCAAGCAATATGTACACCTCATGCTCATGTTTCCAAACTACATCATCAATGATAGACTTCCAACTTCCAACAATCTCCCCCTTTGTCATTGATGACAACATGCATATCAAAAAAAAATTTGAAATCTTCTTTCAAGAATTTGTCTCCCCCTTACACATATCTCTCCCAAAAATATTTCTCCAATAAATCTCCAAGTACTTTGACCCAAAAAAATCAGCTATTTCTCCTCCTTTGGCATCAATGGCAAAGGGTGTGCATAAAATTAGTAAAACCCCCCTTAGATATATGTGTTGACTCCTCTTCTAAAAAATTAGAAAAAAAATGGATAGAAGTAAGAATTGTCAACCTAAAGATGTTGACCCTTTGATCTTTTTCAAAATTTCTTTCCAAGTAGATATGCCTTCCCCCCAAAGCCCTTTTGCTTCTACTAGTGTCTTGCACTATAACTCAAGCTCCATTAGTGTCTCTTCTCCTTCTACCACAGTACTAGGGTTGAGATTTATCTTTGAGAGTTTATTAGTACTAGCAAGAGGACTTCAAATAGGAGTATACTTTATCTTCACTAAGTCCCTTAGCATCACATGTTTTTTGATTGTTTCTTCTCTTTGATTCTACAAGGTGAGGAAGTTGTCATGTAGTTGCATAATGCCAATCTAGGTTTGATTGTTTGTCTTTTTCTAGATCATAAGTATATGTTGTAGAGCTTATTTGTGTTTCAATTGTTCTCATGGCATCCTTTATTCTTTGTGTGTTATTCAACCATTTCAAGAAATATGAAAGTAGGTTATACGCCTTTTCCTCATGGGTTTGAGCATCCTTCTAACATTTTGTAACTTTGTGATCTACACTTGCACATTTCCTTGTGATATACACTAGTTTCTTCTATGCAAGCCTTGCCTCTAATTCACTTTTAGCTTGTCCTTTTAGTCCTGAGACATATACCTTGAAAAAATCAACCAAGAGTCTAAAATTTTCCATAGTAGATAATGATATATCAATGCATGTTCTAGGGGTTATCTCTTGTAACGCTTTTATGGCTTCATCCATATCTTGTGCATTGATAGTTATGACTCCAGTTTCATGCTCATATTGAGAATCATCTATGTGAATTATTTCTTCTTGCACATTCTTATTTAATTTTTTTTGTAACTAGACGGCTAACAACATTCTTTCTCTTTTTGCATATCCTCCTAGAGCTGTTAGAGGCTTTAGCTCTAGTCCTATCCTCTAACCCTGATTTTTTAGGTCTTTGGGGCTTCTTAGAAGAAATTTTGCATATTGAACAACTTCTACTTCATTCACTTCATAGTCTATTTCCAAGGTCCAAATAGTTCTAGGCACAATTACTTCCACAAAGCGAAAGGGTATGTGCAGGATCATGATGGGCCAAAAAGTGGCGCTATGATGGGTATGTGTAGGGTATGTGGTTGATGACTTTTTTTACCCAAAATTGATGAAACAAAAAGGGTTTTTAAAGGAGATTCTTAGCTTTCCACCAATATAAATTATGCTTTACTTTGAGTTTAATAAATATATATTATTCATTTTCTTTTTGAAATTACGACTAAAGTCTTGATTGATAGGTTGATTGAAAAACATCTATAGGTTTCAAATGGTATCACATTTTTTTAATACAAAACATGCATAACATTCTATGCTTTGCATACTATAGGATTAAAAAATGAAAAAATGAATTTCATGAAGTTTTGACCAAGTTAAGGTGGTCAGACATACGAGTTTTTATATTTTTTAAAAGTTGTAATAAAAAATTCATAATTAACTATTTATTTGGAAAAAGATTACAAGAAAATATTCATCACATCTGGATATGAGTCCTCTACTTATATCTAAAAGATTATAAAATAATATTATCATTTTATTGTGGTTAGGGTGGTCAGATAGACACCTAATTCTTATTTTTTCCCTGAAATTTAAGTACTACTACATTAAAATTTCAAATTTTCACCAAATAGATTTAAAAAAAAACCTAGTAGTTTAGAAACTAAATTCAATTTGATACAGATTCTATTCTTACATATTTTTGAAATATTATAGATAACTTATTCAGATTTTTACGTCACGTTTCCTAACTCCGATTTTTCTGAATTTTTTGCCATTTAAGGGCCTTTTTTTTCCATGATGATCCTAGACATAACCAAAAGTCAGTGGAGACATGAAATTTAATATCTCTTAAGTATCTTTCCATCACAATATTAGGAATTCTCACTCTTTCATTCATTCTTCTTTGAAACATTCCAAATAATGTTGCAAGAGAATCATCTTGAGCATCTAAACCTTCAAGGTTTTGCATATAATTTACTATCTGATGTGCAACAAGTTTTGTATTTATCCAATTTTCTTTCCTAATCATGGGTACTTCCTTCATGAAGTAGAAAAGTAGATAGATCACCAATGTTCCATACTTGAATGTATGCTTCTTATTCTTCTTCATTTCCTTCAAGTTTTTCAACAAATGTTGTCAAAGTAATTCAAAAAGGTCATAGTCACTATCATTTTCAGTCATATCTTGTGCCATATGGATAACAATGGAAGAGACAACATTGTCTCTATTTAGGTGATGAATTTTGTAACCTATAAGCATTGTAGCATACCAGACTATCGGGTTTCTGATCGAGTTCAAAGTGAACTCTTTTTGAATGAGGGTAGAAATTTTCCTCTCCATTATATCCTTAACTTTGACATATTTTCAGTCTGGAACTAGTTTGGAGGACCACAAACCAGTTATGTCTTTGATTTCTTCATTGGTTATCATGTATGGGTCGTTAATCCATATGGATTCATCGTGAATTTTGATTAGCACCATTCTAGTATACTTTTCTTTATCTTTAAATGATGGAAACTTCCACCACACATCCAACCTCTTCTCACTTAGGGATTTGTATTCTGGTTTTAAGGTGTCATCATTTTCTTCCAATTCATCTTCCCATAGAATAAATAATCTGCCAGAGGAATTTCTTCTATTTTCCCATGAATGTACACTTTAATGTCCTCAGTCAGTAAAACTCCAGAGGGAGTGCTAGAGAATGCATCTAAGGGTTCTTCTAACAAAAATTTTCCAAAATTTCTTTTAACCTCAAGTTTTGGTCTCTCTTAGACAGCTTGGAAAACTTAGAGTTTTGATGTTTAGTCACCGAAAGACACACCAAAATTTTCAATTTCTTCTTCTGCACCTCTCTTCCCCTTTTAACATGTATAGTGAAATTAATTTTTCTTCCCAAGCACGCTTTTAACTCTTTGCTTTGACCCATTTCAACAATAAATACTTTAGAAAAAAGGATGGTAAACTTTAAAACCTTGTTTAGACACATAAAAATGACCTAGGCCCCCAAGCTGTATTTTTCTATGTCAAACATCCTCCTCACATAATTAAATCATTTGATCATATCCTAATGTCATAATTTCTAATTATTCCTCCATGATTATTTCAATAAATAAATTACATTTATTTATTTAAATACGTCAATAATCAATCATTATTCCCTCCAATAATTAAATAAATTTCTAATTGCCAACATTACCATTTATCCTTCAATTAAATAAAACTATCCATTTAACCCACTTTTCATCCCATAAGTAAATAATTAAAATAATTATTTATTTCCTTTTGTCTTATTCCCATTTATGAATTAAACCATTATTTAATTCATAAGTCAACTTTCCTCCATAAATTAAATAATTTCTATTGTTATTTGATTTTCCATCTACCTCTTCTTCTCCACCATTGATTTAATTACTTTCAATTAAATCTCAACCCCTCATTTCAAAGCTTTCCCTAACTTTGACCTAATGTTTCCCTAACCCTAATTCTCCTCACCACATTAAATCCTAGCCTTTGATCTTAGGTTTTTATAAACTTCTAATCCTATCCATCCATTGTCAATTTCACACTCTTTAAAAAGGCTCTCTCTCAAGTCATTTTACAGAGAGTTATTTTCAGCAATATACACACATAGCATGCTTGAGAGCTTTGAGTACATGAGCATATAATACTTCAATATCTTGCTTGTCCTAGGCATAGGTCATAGTTGCACTTCAATCTAAGGGAAATCATACAATTTGTAGCAAGATGGAGAAGGCCAAT
Organism: Sequoia sempervirens; assembly: GCA_007258455.2. Taxonomy (NCBI): domain Eukaryota; kingdom Viridiplantae; phylum Streptophyta; class Pinopsida; order Cupressales; family Cupressaceae; genus Sequoia; species Sequoia sempervirens. Next base: position 866,469,110 of record VDFB02281492.1, on the reverse strand, counting down.
GGAGATCATTCAATGGAGATCATTCAATGGAGGCTTGAAGATCAGGTTTGAATGTCCATGATTTGAAATTTAAAATCTCAACTATCATTTGTCAAAGATTGGAGGCTCAAAACTATTAATCGTTCTTTGTAGGGCTCTTGCTTTAGTTTGCTTTATCTTGAATTCCTTTTTCACATGGAATGATTAGTGGGCTTAAAAATAGCTTGTGTGTTTGATTTGGAATCATAAGTAGGGTTAAAATTTACTAGTGTTTGTGTTGTCTTATGGTTTGCATTTTGTTTCCAGGTGTGTATCCTCTTCTCTCATGCCATTTGGCGATCTTGAGAATCAGAAATACCATTAGAAATTTTGTCCAACCACCCACACATTTGGATTTTGGAATTAAAATGAACCCCATGCGAGTGTGAGGCAAAGGTGTTTGTGTATGCACTCCCCTTGTGCTTCATGTGATCCTGGGTGATCAAAAGCAACATCTTTGTTTTGGTTTTGTTACCTTTAGATGGGCCTACCTTGAAAGATGGAATGACTCCAACTAGTTTTTCACTCAGACCAGTAGGTAAAAGGATAATACTAAACTGTCAATTCCTCATGGTATGTAGGCCTTAGCCATGCAGTGTCACTCAAAATAGGATACCTATCGTAAAACATATAAGAGCCCCTAGTAGAGTGATTAAAGCCTTAAGTGGCTTGTTGGATGTTCACAAGGTGCCATGTCCCCAAATATTCACTAAGAACCTTTGTTATAATGGCCAAAATCCCTTTCACTTGCTACCATAGGAATGGTCATTCTGAAGGTGCCCCACGTCTCCACTAAGCATGTGTAGAAGCACATATTCCTCTTTGGGGAATTGAGACTTGGTGAGACTAAGAAGTGAGTGTCATGGAGGGGATCCAATTCCAACAATTCTCTAATTGTCTACCTTGTTTAAGTGGTTGGATGAATCTGAGTGGGGATCTAGTGTGTGGTACCTCTTGAGGAGCATACATTGTGCAAAGTGTTTTCAAAGTGTTTGTCAAGATCAAACTCAAAAAAATTCTAACTGATTTTGTTTTATGTGTGTCTTTCAAACAAACAAGCAAACAAACCTTACACCTAAAAATTGCAACACTTCACAACTTCAGACCAAGCAACATTTTCAAACAAAACAGTTAAAATCAGGTCAAGATCTTGCCAAAATCATATTCAACCCTTTGAGATCCATTTTTAGACCAATTTATTATTGTTTAAAACCAAGAACTTGCTTGATTCACCTTGAATATTCGTCCATTATAAGGTCACCATTTTTAGTATCCTCATTACTTGCATAATCCAACCTCACATTAGGCTACCTTTTTAAAACTTTTAGGCTTGACACCTTGTGGATTTTAGGATACAAGAACTCTCTATCACTTGGCACAAATCATTACTTCAACAAAATATTTTGATTTGACCAAGTCACTATTTAACTTAGTCCTTTATCATTTTGGTGATAATTTCCTACTCACAAGTCTAGTTGGGAAACTCACCTCATCACTCTTTTCACTTGTCCTAGAAAAAGGCCATTTGGCAATCCTAGTTGAAACATTGGTTTACCCTTGGATAGTTAGTGATCCTATTCTTGCATCTTTCAAAAGTGTTTAAGCCCTCAAGTTCATTATAGGTATCCATAACCTCTTAGTCATTTGCATCTTTCATACCATAACATTTTAGACCTAAAAGAGCATTATCATACACTTTAGACTTCACAACATCCAACATTATCATTATCATTTTTAGTCTTGTTGCATATATTAGACATCTTCCATCCCTATATATATAAAAAAAATATTCCAAAAACATTAGGTTGCATACCTTAGGCTTAATTCATACCTTTGCATTGTCATTTTCTAGACTTCACCTCACCACCATGTCTTCAATTTTCCTTGATATGCTTGCTAGTCAAATTGAATACCAATTAATCCATAATATTCAAGCCCAACAAGCCATAGAATTCAAGATACATTGGATTAATTTTCTATCCCAATCACCCACAAGCCATAGAATTCAAGAGACATTGTCATTAATTCATACCTTTGCATTGTCATTTTCTAGACTTCACCTCACCATCATGTCTTCAATCCACCTTGATATCCTTGCTAGTCAAGTTGAATACCAATTAATTTGTAATGGTCAAGCCCAAAAAGCCATAGAATTCAAGAGACATTGGATTAATTCAAGTTATCCCAATCACCCACAACCCATAGTGAACCACACATCTATCCCTCTTACCATCAACTCATAAACCCTAGTCCTCCATCCATCTACCCTCACTATCAAGAGTCCCAACATAATCCATGCCATTAATCGACAACAAACATCCACTTATTTCCCTTATACTAACCTTGACAAAGGAACTAATCCCTTCCAAGCCTCCACATCCTATTATCGTCCATTATTAACTAATCAATTTCAAGACACCACATCCTATCCTAGTCCACCATTAATTAATCCATACCAAGAATCTACATCCTATACTAGTCAACCTTCCACTAATCCATTCCAATCCACCACATCCCAATCTACTATACCATCTAATAATACCATGGTAATTAATGCTCTCCATGAACGACTAGCAAGGAAGCTTGTTCAACTCCAAAATTAAAAGAACATTATACAATCTAGTCAAATTTCTACTCCTACACCATCTAGCCATCTATCACAATCATGTCTATCATTTCCTACCAATCCCAAAAAGGATATTTCCATTGAAACTCCATCATTTCCATGTACAAATATTGATTCAATTAAAGAAAATTGTATCATTCCATTGCCTAAATCATTCGACATATGTCAAGAGCATGATCCAAAGCATGATGAAATAAACCTCAAAATAGATCAATATCAAGCTATCCATAATAGCCTGATCATAGATCAAAACCTTAAACCCTTTCATGACATCCAGATTTCAACCACCTCCACCATTGTAGATGAGAAAATTTCTCCTAGGAGACACGTAGATGATCTTCCTCTAGGACAAGAGTCTCCTATTATAGACATATTCACAAATGATCAAGCTATAGATGAATTCATAGGACTCTATGACAATGAACATAAATATGGTTTTGACATCGACTTGGAAGCATCAATACAATCATTTGAATCTGATATGTCAAAAAATTAGACCAAAGATGTTACTTGTAAATTTATCCCACGTGTCAATGAAGCTATGACATCTTATCAACTAGGATCATCTATCTTTTTCAGAGTAGGCCTTCTTGTAGATGAGAAAATACTGAATAATGATCTTCACATACACAATGATGGGATTGCATCTTGCTTCCAAAATGACAAATACCCCATCACAAAAAAAAAAATATGTCAAAGCATGTAGTATCAAGGAAGAGGACTAGGAATACATAAGCAAGGCATTCAAGAACCAAAACAATTTTATGAAAATCCTAGACATCAAGGTCTTGGTTATTCCTCAGTTGGATAATCTAATGATGTTAGTGGTACCTCCTTGATATTGGGGGAAACTTTATCTGATACAAAAATCAAAATGGGGGCCACGAGTAGTCCTTGTCATAAGGCAGTTTCCAACACTCCTTCCATCCACACCATAAACCGTCATTCCCAATATCTTAAACCTTCCATTTGTAACCAATTAAAAGAAAATTATTACAAATCCAAAGTTCAAAATCAAATGTAAAAGGCCATTGAATCAAACAAAAAGCCTAGTGGAAAATTGAAGTTAAAATGGATCCTAAAGAAAAATGGATCAAGCAAAGAAAATATGCCAAATCCAAAATTAAATCAAAATGTGGAGCCTCAAGAAAATAGGACTCCCACATATAATAAATGTCCACCTCCTTCAAAATGGTCATCAAGCAAGGCGTATCAAAGTGTTGGTTCCAAATGTTATCCTAATCAAAATTCCAAACTTTGCCATCCAACATCCCAAGCTTGGAAAAGAAAAAGTGATTCATCCAAACGTCCAAACAAACCTTCCACATATACCATCATCCATCATAATCCTACATCATGCCTAAAGTCTAAAACACATACCTCACAAATTCGTCACATCTTGGTAGAAACTCTTTATCATAAGGACTCTCATGGTACTCTATCATGATGTGTATATTTTGATAAGGCCAATGCTAGTATCAACAAGGATCTCAATGATATCAATCAGTTGTATGCAAGCGTTATGATCTTAACAAGACAATTGCTTCATACAAGTCATTACTAGCATATCATGGCCCCCATCTCTACATTAGCACCATCAATGGATTCAAAACATTTAGTGATTAGCTAAAATATTAAGGCCATCTAGAAATATCAAAATAAAATAAAAATAAAAAATAAATTGTCACCTTGATAAAAGCCTGGAAAACAGGCATCTTGGTGACACCAAAAAACAAACACAGTTGAATCCAAAAGCTTTCTCTATTACTTCATGGACTGTGGAAAAATCATACCAACTCTTGACACCAAAAAAATTTAAAAATTCAAGAAAAATAGTAAAGAGAAAAATTCCATCCAATAGTGAAAACCATTTTTATGGTTCTTTGGATAAGTAGCATGTTAAAAACCTGGAAAATAGGTGTCATGTGTAAGAGAAATTATCTATGTAGAATTTTACGCTTGGGGGAAAGTTGTCTCATCTCCCATACCCTTCCCATGCCATTTCTTATGACATTTCCATCCATCCATTTAATCCATATCATTCCCATCCATTTTCCTACCTACTTTGATCTTGATAAGGACTAGGGTACAAACAGAAATCATGCTTTGGGGGAAACTCTTGACATTTCTATCCTTTGGTCATACACTATCCATGAAATATCATGTCATTTAGTCATCATCGTCCTCATGTTGTTTCGTGAAGTATCCTTCCCACGTCAACAGTGTTGTCATCATCATTATAACCTATCAATTGGTTTTCAGCTTGACTAGAAGCAAGATCATGGTTGTCCTTGGATCCTTGTGTGTCTTTCTCGCTTGCTTGTGGGAATCATTCACCTGCATTTGTCATGATCCTTATAGTCACCCTTCATTTATAACAAATATATCCTCCATCATCTTTGTGTCTTCCATCATAATGCTTGACATCATGTGTCATTTTTCCTTCCATATTTTATCCCATTTCACCCCTAATAAATTTGTCTTATACTCGTCTAGGGGAAATACTTGACCTATGTCATTAAATCTTTCCCTTCCTATCAGAGGTTGCTATTATCAAAAGGACAAAAAATCAAATATCTTCAAAACGATAAAAAAAACATAAATTTTTTGAAAAATATTAAAAAATCAAAATTAAAACATGTCAAAAACACAAAAATACCAAAAATAGAGTCAAAATTTAGTCATGTCAGTTGAAGTCTGGTCAACCTACATTGCCTCTACGACTAGACATAGGCAAGGCCATTTGTCGATGTGCCCCTTAAGCATTAGGCTAGTCCTTTAGGTGTTGTCAAATAATTTCATGATTCCACCCTTTGTCATTTCAAAAAAATCAAGAGTCATGTGAAACTACAAGGTCTCTAAGTGCACAACGTAGGAAAGTCCATCAGCCGATGAGCCCCCAAGGAAACCTAGGTCAATCCTTTAGGGTTCATTGCATCAGTCAAAAAGTTAGACATCATCAAATTTAGACACAAGAAAATCATCAAAATGTCAAAATTTAAATTGTGAACCAACAAACAACATAGTCCAGTCAGTCATCAAGTCAAAAATTAGTGAAATTACCAAAACAATGTCAATCTAGTCAGTTTATGGTCCCCTTCAGATGCATCCTTCTTGGAATTGGACCCCGTCAAAACATCATTTTCCTTTTTAGGATGTATCTTTCCTGACGATAGGCCTCATCACATAGTCATTGGCCTTTTCAGAATGTGTCCTTCCTGATGACAAGCATCGTCACACTGTCAAAATTGCCCGACTGTCAAACCATCAAGCAATCAACCTTCGGTAAAAAAATATTGGCAAACATATTGAATGGTTGTTGATTTTTTTAGTCTATCTTGTCTTATTTTTTTAGTGTTTTGTTTCTTGATCATGTTACTAGCTACCTCGAGGATTTCCCATGAAGGATTTAGAGGTGCGATGATGTCTCATTACTAGTTTTTCCTTGATTTCTATCTTTGGTGTGCCTTGACAAAAAGATTGGGGCAACTCAGCCCTTAGTATGAGTTAGGACATTCCTTGTCTGCAACTGTCTATTTTTCACAAGTGGATGCCCTTGCACACCTTGCTCTATGTCATATCATGGTGTATGTTGTCCATTTGTCACATTTTATTGTCCAATGATGATTATGCAATGCCTATGATGTTATTTGGAAAAATATTGAAGTATTCCTTTTTCGTCCTAACATCCATCTCTTCCACACTAACATTTATTCTATTCCTCCATCCTCTTGTCTTCTCATCCATTTTGAGAGCACACTCATGTTGTTTGAACCTACCTATCCTCTTGAAGGGGCATACCACTACCTCCTTGTCATCTTTTCTCTCCCTACTTTCACACTAGGGCATATTTTGACTTGTTTTCTTTAACACAATGTGATAAACTGCATTATGTCAAAGAGAAGAAAAATGTAGACACATAAAAATGACCTAGGCCCCCGAGCTGCATTTTTCTATGTCAAATGTCCTCACATAATTAAATCATTTGGTTATGTCCTAATGTCATAATTTCTAATTATTCCTCCATGATTATTTAAATACATCACTAATCAATCCTTATTCCCTCCAATAATTAAATAAATTTCTAATTACCAACATTACCATTTATCCTTCAATTAAATAAAATTATTCATTTAACCCACTGTTCATCCCATGAGGAAATAATTAAAATAATTTTTTTATTGCCTTTTTTCTTATTCCCATTTATGAATTAAACCATTATTTAATTAATAAGTCAACTTTCCTCCATAAATTAAATAATTTTTATTATTATTTGATTTTCCAACTACCTCTTTTTCTCCACCATTGATTTAATTGTTTTCAATTAAATCTCAACCCTTCATTTCAAAGCTTTCCTTAACTTTGACCTAATGTTTCCCTAACCCTAATGCTCCTCATCACATTGAATCCTAGCCTTTGATCTTAGGTTTTTATAAACTTCTAATCTTGGTCATCCATTGTCAATTTCATACTCTTTAAAAAGGCTTGAGGTCTCTCAAGTCATTTTACACATCTATTTATTTTCAGAAATATACACACATAGCATGCTTGAGAGCTTTGAGTACTTGAGCATATAATACTTCAATATCTTGCTTGTCCTAGGTATAGGTCATAGTTTCACTTCAATATGAGGGAAGTCATACAATTTGCAACAAGATAGAGAAGGCCAATGTAGGCTTAAAAACTAGGTGACTTTGTTTCATGCTTTTATATTTGTTGCTTTCCATGGTGCTCTATTGTTGATTGGGATTTAGTTTATACTCCTTGCAGCTAGCTTGAAAGCATTTTCCTCATTACACCTTGTATGCACATTCAACTTTTAGAAGCTCCACAAATTATCACATTAGAATATTTTCTCCTATAGTTTTAACCAAAAGATTCATATTATTCATCTCCATCTTATTTATTCATGTCAAACCATGACACATCATATTGACAGGGGGTATATGGTTTTCAATCAAGCCCCCCCTACGTCATAGCTCTAGGCTTAATTACAAGAGGAAACATCTACACCATAGATTGGTACAAATTCTCCCTTATCCTAAATCTCTTCTTTCTTTCTCCATATCTTTTCCATTTCCTTCTTTACTTCATTCAGATCAATTTTCTTGATTGGTTAATCTTTTTTAATAGGATCATTCTTCCTTGTGTTCTTATTTCTACAAAATTTAGTAATATGTCCAGGCTTTCTATAGTTGTTGCATAAGATATTTCTCTGATCATTGTTCCTTTCATTTGTTTTGAATTTGAATTGATTAGATTTGTGTCCAAATCCATATCATGTATAGCAGTAACGACTAAAACATTGAATCATTCTACCATTGTTGAATCTATTCATCATCCAACTTTTGCATTCACTTGCTCTGTGTCCAAATTTCTTGCATGTAAAGCATTTTCTAGTAAAAGATGAAACATTTTTATTTATTTTGCTTCTACATTCCACAACTCTATGTCCAAATTTATTACAAGAACAACATAAACCATTGAAAGATCGATACCTTTGAGAATTTGATTGTCTGATAGGGGGTCTTCTAGCATTGCTTCTTTGATTCCATAACTTTCCATAGTTCCTCTTTCCTTCAACTTTCTCAAGTTTACTCATATTCTTTGCATTATATGTCTAATTTGCTTTAGATATTTTTCCTCTTTCAAGTCCCAAACCTCATTTATCTTTAGATATTTTTGTCTAGCAATCAACTCATCAAGCATTGTGGAACTTGTCTTAAATTTGTCTTCATGAATTCTTGTTTTTTCTAGATCTAATCTCATATTTACCACTTCCTGTTCAAGCTTAGTTTACTCATCAGTCTTTCCTTTTACCATTTTATTTGGGCATTCTTCAATTCTTTTCTTTTCTTCCACTTGTACTCTTAATTCGATGATGTCTTCATTTGCTTTCCTTAATTGTTCATTGAATTCCTTATTCCTTTATCTGAATTTCTTGATCTACTCTCAATTTTCTAATGCGTTCATTTTCCTCTTTAAGCTTTTGCTTCAAATCTCCGTTCTCATTTTCAATTCTGTTAAGATCTTCAAAAGAAACTTTGAGTTCTCCATCTTTGTCTAACATGCAATCTTCTTTTGTGTATTCAATAATAAGTCTCTTCCAGAGGAATATAATACTTTATATCAGCCATGTGTTCAAATTCTAAGATCTTCCCAAATTAGTCAAGCTTCTTCCAAGGATCCAAGCTCTGATACCAATTGTTGAACACCCAGAATATTGAGAGGGGGGTGAATCAGTATTCCTTTAAACCAATTAAACATAACCCATCCAATTAATAGAATAGAAATAACTATAATGATGTAAGAAAGTTTGAATACAACCATAGAATCACATGACACATGAACACCAATATTTTAACATGGAAAACCCAAAAAGGGAAAAACCACGATGAGGGTTAGGTCATAATATATTATATCTGGATATAAGATATTACATAAAGGCTCACTATCAGGTTAGGACACACAATCCCAAAAAAAGGCTCACAACCCACTAAGAAAGAAGAAAGAAGGGTTGGAAACACTGCCTATTTGAACTGATATAATAGCATTTATCATATGCGAGATTACAATTCCAATGAAGTAAAAAATGATCTTCACAATCATCTAAATCAATACTCCACTTTGTTCACAATCTGCTCAATATTTCATTGCAAACATATAGGTGACCCACCATACATGTCATCTATCTCTTCAACATTTGCATACAATCTACTTTGCTACATTATCCACTGCATTTGCATATCACACACATCTCACCCTCTCTAAAAATTTTAATGTTAATCTCCTATAAATATATCAACATCAGGTGTAACTTCAATTAGGTCGCCCTAATTAGAAGTAACACACAAAATCAAGCATGTCATCCTCAAAGAATTTTATCCACACTTAGTGCCTAAATTCAAATTTTAATTTACATCAAGATAGGTTAGCACGGACCTAATATAAATCCCACATAAGATAGAGTTACTTGCTTATCCTCCACAAAACATCAAACGTGTTAGGTTGGCCCAAAAATAGACCTAAATACAAAATCTTCAAGTGTACATGCAATTTTCCAAATGCATGACCTTAAAGCTCGATATTCCTTCGAATTCCCATTCAACTGAAATTTATTAGCTTATCTTCATAATCACACAAAAAAAAAATTATATGTGAAGAAATGTAGAATCTCTCACACTGATGCACTACATAAAAGGTAGCTACGATATACAAGGTTGTGCATTGTCAATCATATCTTTTAGGAAACTTCACAAAATGTCATAGAATCTTGAACATAGTTGCATCTGATGAACTCAAAATCATAATTACAATTTTAGAAGGTTATAACAATGTGTGGTGAAGTGTGGACCCAGAAATTGACACATTGAACCACAAAACTATCAAAGTAAATGCTTAGCCAATTTCATGATAAACCATACTTTTCGGACCAACTTGTATTGCACATAAGTCACCAAAAATGCTTCCACATTACGCCAGGGTGAACATAACAATGTTGACATCAATGACAACAGTAGATCAAGCAATATGTATACCTCATGCTCATGTTTTCAAACTACATCATCAATGAAAGACTTTTAACTTCCAACAAATTATGTCACTTCAAATATGTTAATTTTTTTTTTCTAATTTTTTTCAAATTCTAGACCATTTTCAAAAATTACAAAAATGACTTACATATTTAAGTATGACACCAAGATAATCATTTGTTGAACCCTAATGACATAATATTGCATATACAAACAATGTTAATAATGATCAAAAATCTTAAATTTCAAGACTGTAATTTGCAAATGAAAATGACATTTTGCTTCTACCTTTGATATTTATATATAATAAAAGGCCTTTTACCTTAATTTCATAAAAATTCACTATACTTTAATGAAATTTATTTTTTACTAGATATATCAATAAAATACTCCACTTGGCATGTTTTCCCCTTGATTGAAGGGTATGTGTAGGATCATCATGGAAAAAACAAGCCCTTAAGTAGCAAAAAAATAAAAAAAATCAGAGTTAGGCAACTTGATGTAAAAATTTGAATAAGTTATCTATATTATTTCAAAAATATGTAAGAATAGAATTTGTAGCAAGTTAAATGTAGTTTCTAAACTACTAGGTTTGTTTAAAAATAAAATAAATCTATTTGATGAAAATTTGAAATTTCAATGCAATAGTACTTAAATTTCAGGGAAAAAATAAGTAGGTGTCTATCTAACCACCCTAACCACAATAAAATGATAATATTTTTTATAAGATTTTAGATATAAGTAGAGGACTCATGTCCCAATGTGATGCATATTTTTTTATAATTTTTTCCAAGTAAATAATTAATTATGAATTTTTTATTACAACTTTTAAAAAATATAAAAAACTCGTATGTCTGACCACCTTAACTTGGTCAAAACTTCATGAAATTCAATTTTTCTTTTTTTAATCCTATAGTATACGAAGCATAGAATGTGATGCATGCTTTGGATTTAAAAAATGTGATACCGTTTGAAAGCTACAAATATTTTTCAATCAGTCCATCAATTAGGACTTTATTCGTAATTTGAATAGAAAATGAATAATAATTACTTATTAAATTCAAAGTAAAGAATAATTTATATTGGTGGAAAGCTGAGAATATCCTTTAAAAACCCTTTTTGTTTCATCAATTTTGGGTAAAAAAAAAGTCATCAGCCACATACCCATCATATTGCCACTTTTTGGTCTATCATGATCCTGCACATACCCTGAAATGTCTCATCACCATTTTGCACTAGTTTCCCTCTTTGGGATATTTATTCTATTTTTTTTCAAACTAATCAATGTCACACTCTTTTATACATAGTATGTGGTCCTAATTCTTCATGAAAAGTTTTTAGGGACACGTATGGCTCACTCTTACACATATTGCCTCTTAATATACATGTAAACTATCATTGTGACACTTTATTTTTTAGGGTGACATATTACACAATGTGATGATACATTCACATTTATATAATTCCTTTACTACACACTTATGCTCGCCTTATTTAGATTCCCCATTATGGGGGAACTCACTTCTTTCATCCCTTCAACTAGGCAATGGTTTTTGGTTCACACACTTGTACACTTCATTTATCACTATAATTAGTGATGATATAAGATTTCCACAATCCATATTGACTGTAATTATGCTACTTTTGGATTTGATTGTGTGTAAGTTTTTCATCTTACACACAATCAAATCCAAAAGCAACATAATTACACTATAATTATATATAGATTGATTTTTTGACAATTCACACTTTCCATGTTCTTATAATGGCATTTTCTAACAATTTTCTTATGTTAATTACATGACAATACTATTTTGCATAATATAATTGTTTATTCTCTTGTACATACCTTTTATATTATTTGATATCTGGAGTAAAATTAGGCAAAATTTATTTGTTCTTCATTTTTTCACTTTCACAATGACATCTTTCTATAATATTCAGGGTTGATATATTGTCATATGTGATCATCTTGCATCATCCTCTCATCAAATTGTATGTATTATGATGCATGCATCTAATTTAATGGGGCATCTAATTTTATTCTAGTTTAACATGCGTAAATTAAGATGGGAAACTCAATTACTATTCCTTTTTTACACAGTTATCCTAGTTCATGGGAGCGAACTTGATCACAACTACATGAACTATTCCTTCCTTATGGATTAATTTTCATTTGAAAGTTTATATGAAGATGTATTCAATGCTAAAAAGGTTACGATGCTTTTACAAATAAAAATAAAAATATGCTATTAACATATCATTGGGTGAATTTGTGTAGGTTTAGAGACACAACTTTACCATACATGACTCATGTAGATTTGCATACATGGTAAAGTAGAAGCAAGATTTTGAGTAAAAAAGTGCATACATACACTTTTCCCCACCTATTTTTCTTTCACTTTAGTCATGCCTTGTGATGCATCAATTTAGAATCTACTTTAGGCTAATTAGGTGCAAAAGTTAACAAAACCTAGAAGCTATCCCTCCATCTGATTGCTTAAGCCTCTACACATCTATACACTTCTCAATTTATCCATTTCAGCCTCTTAGATGCAATCAATGGCATAATCAAATCACTAAAATCCAATTTCACTTCTCACTAATTTTTAATTGTATATTGATCATCATATTTAAATATATACCTTAAGACCCTAGATTCATAACAAAAACTATAAAAAAAAAACATTGAAAACATGTCCAATCAAAGAAAAAATGATCAAAATAATATTTATATAGATCTATATCTCTATCAAAAAAACATATATCATATTCATCTTCATGTTAATCATCTTACATTAATCGTGACATCAATCTTATAAAAATAAAAAATAAAAAAAAAAAAAAAATATTTTTTTTTCATTTTTTCATCCAATAAAAATAAATTCAAAATAAACAAATCCAAACTATTATTCATAATTAAATTCTCCGTTTTTTTGTGGACTTTTCTTGGAAAACAGTCTCTCGGAGGCCAACTTTCCTCCCATTTTCCACACTTTGGTTTTGAGGGTGAAGGAAATATGATAGGTGTTATACAAGTGGCCGGCAACAACAATATACTTTTCCCATTGCACAATAAACACAGATTCCCCGCATTTGTCATTACATTCAACTGTGAGTCTACGTAAGTCTCCCCTGCCTTTATTTTTATGGAACGAGGTACTAGTAAACATAATATGAAATGTAAAATTTGAAATTTAAGACATGGGACCCACCCAAAGAAAAGATTGTTTTATCAGATTGTATTTGAGTAGAATTTAATATTTTTAATGGAATTTTCAAGTCTACTAATTTAAAATTGAAAATTTGTGTTTATACTTAGAAGATAAAATATGATTGTATTTTTTTAAAATGAAAGTTTTGTTATGAACATTAATATTTTCAAATAAAAATTATAATTTTTTAGACACACCATAACTGAATCTTTCATGAAAAGAAAATTCACAAGAGGGTGCAAACTTCCTAGTACAGGAGATGAAAAAACTAGTTAAAATTACTTCATAGACTTTGAGCAGATTAAAAACTATAGCATCCAGAAAACTTGTTTTGTGCAATTTTGATGATAGCCAATAACTAACCAATGTGAATAAAAATACACAAATTTTGATACACAAAAACTAACCACTTGCCAATCATTTAACACTGGAATATCTACAAAAATGTTGAATCATAAAATTCTCAACTGAAGTTTCTCTGAGAGAAGACTTGACCCATGCAAACACAAAACCATTACAAACTATTCAAGCTATTTTTTTTTGGTTTTTCTATTTAGAGTGAAGAACTTCGGCTTTCATCATCATTGCCAGCAACATTTCTGCTACTTATCAACGATGATAAATCAAACTGAAATGTTGTGATTGGAGCAACTCCAACAAAACTGTCTTTGATAATCTGCAACATCTTTACAATGTCACTCATACTTGGTCGTTCATCTGGGGATTCTTTTGTACAAAGCAATCCCACACAAATGAGTTGCCTTAGGCAATTCAATACCTTATTTTCATCATTGTTCAGGGCACTACTCAACAAGTAGTTGTCAACCACTTCTTCTATTGTATTCGGATAACATCTACTCACCCACTTATTCAAGTTCATTCCTTCTACGAATATGCTGCTAGTTGGCTTCTTCCCAGTCGTCATCTCTAATAGCATTATTCCATAGCTATAAACATCTCCTTTTGTAGTAACATGTCCACTCACTCCATATTCTGCATTCAAAACGCTCATCATAAGACTTCACATTCACTATTTTTCACAACAAATGCCAAAAAGAAAATTAAAATTTTATATTAGCAATTCGAACTTATACCTGGAGCAATGTATCCAATTGATCCTTTCAGTGTATGTGTAGAAGTGTATGAATCCATGGAGTTTCCCAGCACAAGCTTGAAATGCCAAAATCTATCAAATAAGCTGTCATGTCCTCGCCAAGAAGCACATTACTGGGCTTTAGATCACAATGGATGACTTGCACAAAACATCGATGATGAAGGTATTCCATGCCTTGTGCAACGTCCAAAGCTATGTTCAACCTTTGAATCAAATCCAAGTGACACAGTTGACCTTGAGAACTTTCTTCGCCTACAGGATGTAAAAGCTTGTCTAGGCTGCCATTTGCCACAAGAGGAAATATTAAGGCTTTCACATCTGGATCTGAATAAGAGGTTATGATTCTAAGAAGATTTCTATGCCGAACTCTCCTTAAAACATTGCACTCTCTATCAAAACTTTTCCGTGCATATTCATCCAAGATATTAAGAACTTTGATAGCAACCATTGTGCCATCTTTCAGAGCCCCTCTGAACACTTTTCCAAAGCTACCAACTCCTAATAAGTTGGCCTCATTAAACCCGTCCGTTGCGGAGAGAAGTTCTTCAAATGAAATTTTTTGAAGGCCCACTTCAAAGGGTTTGAAGGTCACAGACCGTGTCTTGCAATAGCATCTCCAGAAGAAAAACATGACTACACAACATATAACTAACACTGCAGTCCCAATGGGTATGAATATACTTTTTAGATGCCTAGGACTTTTATGTTTGGGAGTAGAGCATGGTGGTAACATTACCCAAGGTCCACAAAGGCCAAGATTTGCAATAAATGATGTTGCATTCAGCTTTTTGAAAACACCATCTTTTGGGACTTCTCCTGACAACTTGTTTATAGACAAGTTAAGATGCTGCAGCGCTTTAAGCTTTTCCAAAGTCAATGGTATCCTCCCTGACAAATTGTTGGAAGAGAAATCTAAGTCTTTGAGGCCTTGAAGTTTCTCTAGAGAAACTGGAATTGGACCTTCAAGTTTATTGAAAGAAAAATTCAGGTCTTCAAGTGCTAGACAATTTCCTATTGTCTCTGGAATATAGCTTGTTAATTGATTTGCTGAAATATCTATAATTTGAACTTTGTCCATCTTGCCGAGTTCTGCAGGCAGGGGCCCCTCCAAGAAATTATTTGAAAGGCTGAACTGGATAAGTAAATTTGGAAGTCCTGCCACCTGTGGAGGAATGCGTCCATGGAGCTTGTTGTCTGAGAGATCAAGGTATTCCAACTTTCTGCATTCACCTAAACTTGAAGGAATAGTCCCTGTTAACTCGTTAGCTGCAAGGGACAGATATCTTATCTGCTGGAGGTGGCCAAGGGACCCTGGAATATTTCCAGATATGTTATTATCTAAAAGAGCTAGAAGCCCTAGGTTCTTTAGCTGACCAATCTCCATTGGGATGTTTCCTTGTAAATTATTGGAATCCAAGAATAGTCTCTCCAACCTTTGGAGGCTACCCATTGTAGAAGGAATCCCACCTGTCAAAAGATTTTTTTCTAAAACTAGTGTAGTTAAATTGGTTAGGTTTCCAATCTGCGAAGGAATTTTTCCTGTTATTCTGTTGGAATTCAAGATTAAACTTTCTAGATTTGTAGAAAGTTGTCCTATAGATGAGGGTATGACACCTGTCAAAGGATTACTTCCTACGTCTAGTTCTGTAAGAAGAGAACAATTAATAAGAGCGGTGAGAAAGGGTAAGCTTGTAGTGCTACCACTAATAAACTGATTACCCCATAAATGAAGGATCCTAAGTCTACGCAACTTTCCCATCTCTGAGGGCACTATTCCACTCAGCCGGTTAAACGCTAAGACGAGAATTTCAAGTTGCGAACAATTGAAGAGAAAGACAGGAATCCTGCCGCTGAAATTGTTAGAAGCCATATACAATTTTGTCAAGTGGATTGTCTTAGAGAACACCTCCGTTGGAATCTCTCCAGATAAGTAATTTTCAAGGACGGTTATTATCTGCAGGGAAGTGCAATTTGACAAAGAGGAAGGAATTCCTCCAGTAAGATGGTTGAAATCGAAAGCCAAGACACTGAGTTGAGAAAGCATACCTAGTTCCCAAGGAATATACCCCACAAGATTGTTCTCCGATAAAGCCAAATAATTCAAAGAAGATATGTTCCCCAAGCTGTTGGGAATGCTACCAGTCAAATTATTTCGTTTAAGCTGAAGGAATGATAATTTTGGGAGAAAACCCAGAGCTGAAGGAATCTCTCCAGTCAAATGGTTTTCCCTAAAACTGATGTGGGTTATAGTGTGGCAGGCACCAAGAGTCGTTGGAATTGAACCTTCCAGCAGATTTTTGTTTAAGTAGAGAATCTGTAAGCGAGAGAGGCTTCCTAACTGATAGGGAATATGACCACGAAGGTTATTAGTATTGAGGTCAAGAATTTTAAGAAATGAGAGATTGCTGAGCAGAGGGGAGATGGTACCTACCAAACCCACGGTGGAGATATTGAGAGAGACGACCCTCTGCCTGCGGTGAGAACAGGAGATCCCTTTCCACTTGCAGAATGAGATGTTGGGAGTCCATGTTGCGAATGAATCGAATTGATCATACTCGATAGCGGACTTGAAAGCTAAGAGGGCGTGCTGATCGGAAGCATTGGTTGTGTGGGGATGTAAAGAATGGGAGGAGTGAACAGCGCAGGGAATAATAGCATGGACAAGTATAATGAAGATAAATGAAGCGGTCATTTTGCAATTCAAAATCCTACAACACTACTTCTTGTTCTGCTGCCTTCAACACTATTCAATACTCTGCTTGATAATGTCATTAAATAATTCGACCTATAGTAGTAGGCTGTGTCTACAGAAGGAATACGTAACCTCAGTCAAAAAGGCGTGGAAGAAAGAAGACTTATGAGGAGATTCCATCGACAAAATATATCCCACGAATACGACACTCGAGAAAGAGTGGAAAATTGACATTACCTGTCAAAAAGGCTGCTTATTGCGTGCAAGGATGATTTTTTATTCAAAGTCAATTTAAAGAGACCTCAGTTGGAAGATATGGGGAAAATGGACATACCCGTCAAAAAGACATGGAAGAAAAATAAATCCCACAAATACGACACTCCGAAAAGAGCGGCAACGTAGAATGCTTTAATTTTGTAATAGACGGTTGAAGTGACCTTTCACATGCGCCTACACGACTTCTTGTTTCGTTGGAATCACAACTTTTCTTTAGGTGGAATCAGATATAAGATTTTATTTTTAATATTGAACAGAGCGAAGAAATAGGTACAAGATTTGATGTGGGTTTGGTGCAAATCAGATTAGATATAATGTGACTTCTTAGATAATTAGCGATAGGTTTCTTTAAGTGGATCTAGAGTCCATATTTAATTAGGAAATTTTTGTCTCAGGTTTGAAAACAAGTCTCACATCATCAGAAAATAAGTCTTAGTTGTCGATAATCAAATGGCATTTCATGGAATAGGATGCCATCTAATTTGTTAATGATAAAAGCCTCCAAACACAGTCTCACATCTAATCGTTGATGGATATGAACCATGGTAGCAACCATAAGAGGCAACTAAGGAAAAATGTCAACCATATTCAAGTCTCCCACAAATTAGCTATGTTGTTGGAAATGAGGTGGAGCGGATAGTTAGCCTCCAAGCTATATTTTGTAGTAGCTTTCACTAGGAAAGTTACCTCAAAGACAACTTTAAGGTAGTTCAAGCATTCCTTGTGTCATGCCTGAAAACAAATTTTAGCTCGCAACCATTCAATCTAATCTATTAATGAGGAAAATATCATCGATTTGAATGCATTAATGTCTACATATTTGATTTACCCCTTCAAAAAAATTTCCCATTAATGCATGTGTTCCTATCCATAGTCATGCTTCTTTGTTGCTACCCTTGATCACCACCCAACTTGTCGATAAATATCAATGAGTTGTAGCCACTTTTCATCACCTCCTCCAACTCCCTCACCCAATACCCAACCTAGGTAAACATAATTTTCTACTCTTTTATAACTAACAATTAGTTTTTTTAATGAGTTTAATAACACTTTTTTAAAACTTTCTCACTTTCATTTTGTTACTATTAGTTGTATTTCAAGTTAAAGCAAATGCCTCTCCTTGTTATATGTGGATCACATGAACATAGGAATGTACAAATGCTTGAAACTATTTACTCATTAGTTTGTCAGGTGCAATGGATTTCAACATCTTTAGTCTGCTTCTAACATCCTGCCAGTTTGTCTAGTTGGGATATTCCACTTCCTACCATGTTGCTATAATTATTCATTCATCTATGTGTGTGTAGTCAAATAATGCAAAAACTAATCTTATTGAACTCATCATCACAACATTTGTAATCTTTAAGTAGCAAGTCGTTCATTTGGAAAATTCTCAACAAAAGGATTTTGAGACACTTAAGAAAAATCAACAAAGCACTTGCTTGCACCTTGCCAAATAGTAGGTGGCCTTAACAAAGTCTTAAAGATTAATTTAATAATTTCTATTGAACTGTTCCTTACTATTTTGGAGAAAAAGGAGAAAGCTTAATTGTTAATTTTGTTGGATTTTCTAAACATGTTTTGAATCTATGTAAGGTAAGAGGAGGTAGATATAGCTACATTTATCAAAATGTAAAAAATATCAAAATTAACCCATTATTAGCTAAATCCTTTAATGAAAATGACCATCCTGATATGTTGTGTAGTGTGTATTTGGAGCCAATTTCCCACATATGTTTATTGGGGTCATGATGTTGACCTTGTTTTAACATATGTGCAAGTTGCATTCACACTAAATTTTACCATCCTAATATCAATAACAATGGTAATGTCTATCTTGACAATCTAAAGGAATAATGAAGTTTGTAATGCCCCCACCTAAATTAATGGCATCCAACCCAACAACCCTTAAAGAATTGATAAAATGCAATCATAGGGCAATGACAGTTACTATGACAACTAATCCACAATCAAGAATTAAAATGGGGTGATTTCCTTACACATGCAAACAAATACTAAATAATAAATAACTAAAGGTCATAAGGCATATAAAGGGTCATGAATATTGGAGAAATAAGGGTATATAAAGAAGGTAAATCAAAAGGGAAAATATCATCATAACATGGAGAAGATATAATATCTATTTTTCCTTACGGAATACAAATTTAAGGATTGAGAAATATGAAGAGGAAACCTAGGCTCAAGATTATAAATTAAAGGTGAAAACCCTAAATACCTCTTATCAAGTTAGTGGAAGAAAACCCTTACTTGGGTAGAAATTAGAAATATTTCAAAAACATTGCAAATTGAAGAAGAACCAGAGTAGCGACTGAAGGATAAGTTTTATATTTTCAAAGATACATCATAAGCTTTAAATGTGAATTTTATAATCAAAATTACCATTTTAAGGACAATTAATATTTATAATTAAAACTATGCAAATATGGCTTGAGCATTTTTTATTCATGGAAAAAGAAGGAAATTCTAAAAGGGGGTCATATTACATTTGGTATCAAAGCATTGATCCTAATAGCTTGTAGGATAAAGCTAACATTTTGGATGCCTTCCATTCAAAGAGACTTGAAGGTCTATGAAAGGAAAAGGACATGGATCATGTTCAAGAGTTATTGTACAAACTTGAGGCCCCAAAAATGATTCACAAGTACCATAAGTTGTTAGAAGATTTAAAAACTTGTGTTCCCTTTGATGAGTATTTGGAGACATTCAGGGACCAATATCCCGACAAAATAGACCTATATGACTACATAAGGAGGTAAAAAAAGGAAGAAGAAGAGTTGATATTGGGTGTTAAAGATGTGTTAATAATTATAGATGCTGCCTAAGAAACATCCATCCAATTTTTTAGGTAGGAAAGTAATTGAATTATGAAATCATGATTGGTAATGTATGAAAACAATTGGGCCATGTGATGATGATGTGCAAGATATTAGTTATAGATGTTGTGAATAATGTCTAATATTGACCCTCGTGAGGAGGAGTTACAAATTTATGAAGAAAACTCCATGATGACACACATTGAATACATTAAGATTGACCAAGAAGCATTCAAACTCTTTGCTTTCAATATCGATGAGCGCATTGATGGTTTAGTTTGTAGTCATAAGAAGGACACTTTCGACTTGCACATGATGGGTCTAGGATAACCAACATGGACATTGAAGGAAAATAGATGCATTCACCAAGTTGTCATCCCACCACACTTGAAGACAAGATGGAGATAGTCACCCTGAGGAGCTTGATGCTAAATGAATTGAAAGATATGATTTGTAGTAAAAGACATCTAGATCTCTTTACTCGGCTATGCACAATGGAGTGGGATCCTGGTATTCATGACACTTCCCTAATTCATCATGATAGAGGATGCCACATTTTTCTATAACTTTGGATGTTAGCAATGAAAATGAAAAGTTTGTATTCATTGCCCAATATCTTGGGTGAAAATAAAATGAGAGAGAAAAATATTATGACAATGACCTCATTTGATGTGATCAAGCCAATGTTTCTTGTTTCTTTTCGAGGCCAAAATATAATGAGAATACATATTCTCTTATAGGTTTTTCCTAATGACAGTTAAAAGAAATACATAATGCTAGATATATGAATGAGTATAATTTTAATAGTACCTTGGAAGTTAAGAAAAGTATATTGTTATAATCATAGATCTAGCACCTAAGAGAGGGTGGCACATGAGTATCCATTTTAATAAGAAATGAGTAACTTAGGAAAGCTCCCTATCTGCTATGGGAAATGACAATGATAAATAATTTCTCATCTTCTTATTATGGTATTCATTGGATGGAATCTTTGTAACATCACCCCCTAAAACTCACACTAGTGGAAAAAATCTCATGCAGAAGAAGTAAATTATTTTATTGGATTATAATAAGAAGAATGCATTCCTACCACCTATCTATTAAGGGACTCTCTTTCAAAGTGGAGATCCTTTTGTTACTATTGGTAATGGAGAAGAGGAATTTATATTCACCACTATTCCAAGAAAGCTAGTACCATCTATAGTACATAAATATAATTATCCTATGTTTTAAATTTTGTATAAGTGGGGAGGAAGGAAAGCATTGGAAGAAAATATCACATTGAGTCTATCGATAGCTAATCCAAAATTCACCTAGAAGGTTGTTTGGGCTAATAAAAATAAAATGGAATCTATATACTTCACACTAATATATATTAATAATTGGCCAATGTCATGAGGTTGAAATGGAATGCATAAAGACACTAAGATAAATTAAGTAAAGTGAATCAAATTTTATCATATAATTCAATATCAGGTGATCCCACAAAGCTAGTTTATAATTTTTGGGAGATTTTGATTTTTGCTAAAGTCACATATTTTTAGAAAATATAATGATTTAAGCCTTAAAAATTTCCATTTAAAGCATTCCAATTGAAGAGGGTTTGATCAAATTACCTTTCAAACCCGCTTGGATAGAACTCTGCTTGTTTTAAACCATACCTATAACAGAGTCTCCTTTACACCTATCAAAATGTTGATAAAAAACCTCTTTTTATTTACCTTTTGGGGGATCAAATGAATTCATTTAAAAAAAAAATTGTAAGTATGTAGTCCTTATTATAAGCTTCCCAAAAAGTATAATTTTAAACAAATTTAATTTTATTATTATATTTATTTTTTATTTCTTGTGAATGTAGGTTTTTCATCGAAAATCAAGCTCCCTATTCTGCACATGTGGTAAAATAGAAGATTGTAAAAAAAAATATGAAAAATATGAGTGAACTAGATATTGAAGTCCTTGATCCAATAAAAAAAAAAGAATTTCAATACATACAAAAAAAGTTATGTGTTATACAGTCTGCTTATTTCTGAATTGTAATTGGTTTGACTTTGAAACTTGATTAAGGAAAATTTTTTGATAAAACACTATGAAACCAATTGGAAGCACTAGATATTGTAGTTACAAATCTAAATTCAAAAAAAATAGAATTTTATCCTTCATCGAAAAAAAGTTGTGTTATACGGTGAGTGTCACTCCTTAAAAATGGTGTTTACTAGAAAAAACTAGTTTTTGAAGGAGATGGAAAAAGAAATGCAATCTAATTCCAAAAATTTTGAAAAAATAATATTTAGAATCTACAGAAAAAATGCCACAAATCACTAGTTTACATCATTTTCAAATTCCTCATGGTTTAGCTGCTATACGTGCTCGAAAGTGAAGATTTAGTTAAAAAAAATTAGTTCAGTGTCCAGTTTGGCCAAAAATTGTAACCATTATTGTGGGGTCACCCTATTTATACAAGTACTAATTTCCCAATAGATACATATTTGTTCAAGGGTTTAGTATAAAATCTAAATTTGATGAAGGTGAGGACATCCATAATTTAGTTGATTGAAAGGATGGTTCTACTTCCAAAACTCAGGGTAATTATTTTAAAGAGAAATATTTAGAATCTAAGTATATAATAAAGGAGATTAATATAACAAGAAATGATTTTTATAGTATGGATCTTGAGTGGTACAATAAAAAGAGAAGAATTTTGTGAATTTTTGAGAGCCTCAAAAGTATACCAAAAGAATATAAAATCATTTTAGAAAAGGAAATTACATTTAAGTTCATAGATGTGTGTCATGCCTCTAATCCTCATCTTAATATATGAAAGGCTCACTTTTTTCTTTGACTAAAAGGTATATTAATGAAACTATGTGAAGTTTGGGCCAACCAAACCAATTCTTTTATAGATGCAGTTGATGTTAAAAAGGATATTGATCTTCAAATTGATGCTTCTTTTCAAAGAAAACTTTAAGAACCCCTTAGCGAAGGTGTAAAATATTGGTGAATCTTGTATACTTCCCAATAAAAATATTAATTTTAGTGGAATTTTTTTTTTTTGTTTTTTGTCAAAAAAAAAGTTCATTGGAAAATCTTTTCCAATCGTTAGAAGTCTGTGGAAAATCTTGGTGAAATACAAATTTTTTAAAACCACTAAAATTTTTCCATTGGCGATTAAAATCTATTTTCAAACCAATAAAATATTTCAATTGGTGAATTAAACCTATTTTCAAACTAGAAAAAATATTTTTGTTGGTTATTAAAACTTTCTTTCAAACTAAAAAATAAAATTTATTGGCGAATTAAACCTATTTTCAAATGATTAAGGAAAAACATTGGCGAATTAAACATTGTTTAGTAATTGAAGGAGGCACAAAAGTTTTTGTAAAAAGTGAAGCATTTATTAAGGTTTTTTTTCTGACGCTGAACATACATATGTTCTATTGATAAATTAAAAGGGGAAGGAATTTAAATGAACAAACAATCACAAAATTTAAATGAATGGGTAATCATCCTTTGCATTTGCTGCTACTCCTTTGCACCTAATAAATTGGTCTCACACCTGACTGGGGGCAATCAAGTTTTGGTGCTTTTCCTAACCTTAGTTGCAAGTCTTCTTGGTCATCTATGTAGTCAGTGGGTCAGAAGTTTTGAAAAATTCAAAACTTTAGACTTTGGTTCTAAGGTTCCAAGTTTCAGTGACCACACGACATTATGGACCACTATTGTTCTATGAATTTTCAATGGACGACTATAGTTGCATTCTGGAAGTATATCTCTCAAGCAATAGATTTGTGAATTGAAACCTCCAGAGTTACACTAGAATCATTCGATTCGAATGAACCTGATGGGTTGGATTTTGGCGATGAGAGATAGAATAACTTAAGTGGTAGAAATATGCACGTACAAAAAGTTTGTTTTAAAAGAGAGACTACCTATGAAGAACGTAGGACCAAAGCTTAAAAACTTAAGAATGTTTTATCTACAAAGGATGTAAAGGAAAATCAATATAACCACGAGGTCCATGACCATTCGATGAAGTTTTGATGGACGGTTGTAGTTGCATTCCGGAAGTAAATCTCTGAAGCAGTGGACTTGCAAATTGAAACCTCTGGAATAACACTAGAACAATTAGATGCATACATGTGGTGAGATCAAGGCTCATTTCTATCTTTTCAATGCCTTGACGTATTACATTGCTTTTAATTGAAATTCTCAATCTTTTAGTTTTGAACATCTAAAGCAATTTATTAGACAACTCATAGCTTTAATGAAACAAGATTTGTAATGATTTCATATTGTTTAAGTGGCATTAGTAGTGCTGAATAGAGTCTGGTGATTTTGATGGCTTGTCAAGTTGAGGTACAATTTGCATGTAGCTAGACATCAATCAAATTAAACATTTTAATTTTTAATTGTACATGTAAGGCTTAAGATACACAAATTGACTAAGTTGGTTTTTTGGTCTACGTGAATCAAGCTGGTAGCAACACTAGTGGCCCATAAATTATTAAATAGGGTTAGTAATAGTGATATTAATAATGTGACATTGTAATTCAGTTGTAATAAAATAAATGGTTATAAATTTATAGTAAAAAGAAATTAAGTATTATCTATTTATGAAATAATTGCATGTAGATTTAAAAGTAAAACATAAAGCAATACAAATGGAAAAATAAAGTTGCCATCAAAGAGTTATTTTTTGAGTTCTACATCTATGAATCTATTCAAATCAGTTTCTTTTTCCTTTGAGAAATTTAGTATTATCTATTTATGAAATAATTGCATAAAAAGGTGGAGTAAGTAGCCATTTATCACATTGCATTAGCAAAATTCTAAGTAGTGGTAGAAAATTCTAGAAAGGCGAGCTATTGGCAAGGAGTAAAATGGAAACCCCGCTTGCATTGTACACAGAGAAGCAACAAAAAGCCTTCAAAGGGGAAATAACTGATAAGCGACTATAGGGGTTGATGAATTCCACCTGTCCACACATTCTTTGGGCAACCAAGCAGGTGGTTGGGCTAGAATTTATGAAGGCTTATCACAAAGCCAGAGCAAATATGGAGATTCTGACAATGTTCTTAGCAATCCTTTTGCATATGGGAGTCTCGAAAGAGATAAGCAAAAAATTGACCCAAATGGTCTTCATGCACGCATGGCTAGGAGACATTGATGCAACACTAGATAATGTGGATGAGAATAGGAAAATCCCCATGCCACAAAACTACTACATGATGCGGATGAGAGGGAGAGAGGTAATGAAGTTTCCTTTGGTCTGAACCATCGACCCAGAAGGATTTGAAAAATTGTGGGCTGAAAGGGACCGTAGCATTTTCTTTCTCCTCAGAGTAGCAAAGTTGATGACCAATCTCCCACATGGGTGGGAAATGAGATACATGGGGGAAAAAGGTTTGGCAGAGGAAATTGTAGCGGGTGATGATGATGATTGGGACCTTGGAGATGGGGAAGAATGGCTTGCGAATGATCCCAGGGACCCAGAGGAAAAGGCCAAAATCCCAGTGCACCAGAACTGTGGAGTAGACTACCCAGTGATTGCAAATTGCAAGGCGTACCTAAAACTCATAGAGTCAGAGGATGATGATGAATGATAAAGTCTGCTTGGTTGTGATTTCAACTTTTTGTTGTTGAAAACTTGAATAGCAATAGTAACAGTAATAGGGTAATTGATTCAGTCCCAAGTCTTTGAGTGTCTGTATTAAAATTCAGGCCAATTTTGTAATGAATTCTATAATGCATGAAAATCTGGAATCTAGATTATGGGTGGGCTAGCTAATCAAGGAAGGTCACTTGACAGAAAAGGCCTTTAGGGTGGTTTTTTGATAATCAATACAGGGTGCTACCCCTAGTAGCATTTTACCTAGCAAAAGAATAATAATTGCATGTAGATTTAAAAGTAAAACATAAAGCTATACAAATGAAAAAAGAAAATTACCATCAAATTGACAAAAAAACATTATAAACACTAAAAGTTGAATGTTGTCATTTCTTGTTAGGGTTTACCAAAAATTAAAATGTTATTGATTTCTAATATGTCTTTGACCTTCTCCCCCAGTTCTCGGTATCATTATTCATTTTATTAAGTCCTTTACAACGTCAAGTTACCAGTCCCTTGGCCTTGATGTCAATCCTAGCACATTAAAGTTTAAAACAACTTTAAAACACATGTTTATTTTTTTTTTTTTTTAGACTGCAGGAATCGGGTAGCACGACCCCCTATAAACTGCAGTGCGCCTGGTAAACTTTTTAACGTGACCGGCGGCACTGGCGCGACACGCCCTCCGGTACCACGGGACGGGGGGAGACTAGAACTCGTGACCAGCAGAGCCGCAACGGAATTACTTAGCCAACCGAGCTAGGGCCCCCGCCCTTAAAACACATGTTTATTATTTATATCATAATTCATAAATTACTCAACCATTTGATAAACATTTGATGTATGGTTGTAGTTGCATTCGGGAATGAAATGCATAGAGTGCTAATCTTGTGAACTTAAACCTCCGAAATCACCCTTTAACCGTTAGATTTACAATGATCAATGGTTTAGAATTTGCTACCAATGTAGGACTAAATGGCTAGTGAAACAAGATTTGTCATGATTTCATATCATTTGAACTTTGAGGGGCACTAGAAATTTTGACAATTATCAACCTGTCAGAGTCCGGACGTCAATCAAATTAAACATTTAAATAACTGTAAGTCTTAAGTTACATGAATCGATTAAAATTTAAGTATTTTTTTGGTTTGCGTGAATCACGATTATGATTCATGAATCATGATTATACCTAACCTCACACATGACACATGTGAGGTGTACACAAGGACTAGGTTGGTGGTGGCACTATTGGCAGCACTATTTCCCATAAATAAGGATAGTGAGCACAACTGAAAATGGAAATCATTCGTTGAAGGCTAAAGGCTTTACTATTGAGAATTTGAGTGCAATGTAATTCATTTTATAAAGGCCTTGATAATCTAAGCACATTAATGGTTAAAAATTAAAAAAACTAAAACACATGTTTATTATTTATATCATAAATTACTCAATGGTTCGATAGAACATTTGATGTATTGTTGTAGACTCAAGGGAGCAAAGCAAGCTTATTCGCTAGGCCTCTCAGTTTTATAACCATTTGACATGTTGCATTGTCGCGGAGTTCTTAATTTTCATAACTACCCGATTTCCCAACTTGGTTCACTTTGTTGAGTAACTTAAGTTCATGCATACATAACCTTTGAGTTATGATGTGTGGATTTAGTCAATGGGCCGGACATTTCAAAAATATTGAAACTTCAGACTTTGGCTTTGAGGTTCCAAGTTTCAGCGACCACGAGACATGATGGATTTATCTTTCCTTTCAAAGGCCCCGTCGTCTGACATCTCATTGAACACTATGTATAGAATAAACTTGAGTTGTCTTTTTAGGAATTTCCAAAAGCATGTAGGTTTAAAGACTATCTTTTTGAAGTGTGAAATTGAATTCTGCATTTAAAGCACGTCCTATAAAAAATAACGACATATGTGGGTGGTGAAGTTTTACTCAGACATTTAGCCTACATTCTAAGTTGTCAAGTTTTTGTTCATCGTGACAAAGTGATTAGATGCTTGTTCCATGGTTTCTAAGACGTCACCCTTGAATTTAATAAAGTGTATGGTACAGTCGGGAAACACTTTATCAAGGTTTCTACAAGGCACACAAACCTTAGGGTTTTCATTACTACAAAATAGAACAAAGTGTCATATTAATTCCACATTGATTGCACGTCTTGTAATTTTATATGGCTTGAAGGTGATGAGAACTTATTTGTTAAAGGCTCGGCTGTACTTCTTCCTGCTACTATTATTTCTTTAGGAATTCAAGCATCTCATTAGGCATAGTGAGCTCATGCATTCTGAAACTAAACATCACTGGCTCGTTGTGAGGGATATACAGAGCTAGGACTTTTTAAATTGGAAGAATTTTGGGCACGTCTAGATAGTAAAGAAAAATTTACTATAGATGTGAAGGTGTTCAAAAGTGGACTAGCTCAGGCTGGAGGTTTTCCAGAAACAGTGTTGAGTGTTGACCCAATTGTTGCATGTGCAAGAAGGTACATTCCTAAAACCTGGGAAATCAAGGCCGCGGATGGAACCATTGTAACTAAATTTTTTCTTGAGGTCGTTTCTCAAGCATTGGGAATTCTAGAGAAGGCATCTGTAAAGGAGATGTCTATTGTAACAATGAATGAATATTTCAGGACTAATTAAACCTAGAGTAAAAATTCTATGGCCAAAGGGTGGTTAAAATCAGAGAAGAAAGGTAAGTCTCAATTTCCCAATAAACTTAAGAGGATACATTTTAAAGCAAAAATTGCTGATGGGTGGGTGCATGAAGTTGAGTTACAATTTTGTGGCCAATTTAAAAAAATTTTGAAAACTCATAATGTGAGCACGTTATAATGCACTCGCGTAATGGCAATTTAAAAGCAAAAAAAAAAAAAAGTGAAAGTGATTCATTTTATGTCGACTATTCTTCTACTCTACCTGCGGCCAAAAACCCTCATTTTCGTGCTCGTGTTCTAGGAGGAGGGATTGAGCAAAAATATTCAACAACGGTTGCTACTTCTTTGCAAGGATGGTGCCATGATGATGAAGAGGTGAGAGAGGTAAGTATTGTTTGCTATTTTTTTTGAATTTCTTAGTTTTAGGTTATATTTGATATATAAATTTTTGAATTTGTCAAAGATGCAAATGAATCTGAAAACCCACAAAATCCTTAACAAGAAGAGAAACCAAATCCTGAAGAACAAAATCCTCAACAAGAAAATCAACCTCAACAACAACC
>VDFB02281492.1:866390069-866439866 GCA_007258455.2 Sequoia sempervirens | reverse complement strand
TCCCACTCCCTCTCTCTCCCACTCCCTCTCCCTACCTATCTCTTGAGACTATCCCTCTCACCCTACCTAGCTAAGTCCCCCTCACACTAACCCCTTCTCTCCCACTCCATCTCTATTAAACCCTCACTTCCAACCCCTCTCCCTCTCTTCAGACTCTCTCCCCCTCTCCCCATCCCACCTTACCTAGACAACTCTCTCTCACTCTTAAAATTATCCCTCCCTCTAAAGAAATACATAAATACATACAAGCATAATACATATGTACATAAAATCCTACATCCATACATGCACTGATACATATGAGGTTAACCCTTGAGCAGATACAAATTTTTGGTCTTTCTTTCTAAATTCCTAAATATGTGTCTAAAGATTTGATGGTTCTTGATCTCAAATACGAGAAGTTGCTTGATAAATCACATCCCAAAGTTGGCTCGGATAAAGATGAAGTTTTATATATGAGTAAATGGGCTGAACCAATACTCAAAAGGACTCAGGATTGGTTAGAGGGAAAATGGCATAGGGTTGCTAGTTCTATTCATGAACCAAAATCATCCTAGAAAAATGAGCAAGGATCTAGCCAAGTAGTCCTTGGAGGTACATCATCAGTGAGGAGAGTCTTTAAGTCTTCTAGCACCAATTCACAATCTAGGG
The DNA here is from genome assembly GCA_007258455.2 of Sequoia sempervirens. Classification (NCBI taxonomy): domain Eukaryota; kingdom Viridiplantae; phylum Streptophyta; class Pinopsida; order Cupressales; family Cupressaceae; genus Sequoia; species Sequoia sempervirens. The sequence continues at coordinate 866,439,215 of VDFB02281492.1, read as the reverse complement.
GTGATGGTGAAAAGCTAGAGAAATCAATTAAATCAAAATCAATATGTGAACAAGACATCCCATCCACCCCTACTCTTAAAAAGAAAAATTTCCAAGCAAAACATGTGTCAGAATAGGCATATTGTTGAAGATAGTACTTTCTCGCCCTTGAATGAAGAATCTTCTCGTACTATAGAGAACATATCAATTATTCCTAGTGAGTCTAGAGAGGTTGTTCAAAGTGATAAAGTCCCCAGTCTAATAGAAAACTCTCCAGTATGGTTGAGGAAATTGGTAGAAAAGAAGAGGAAATACACTCCTACGACATCCACTAGAGTAGATACAGTGACAAAATTACTCCAATCTTCCTCAAGGCCCAAGAAAGCCTAGAAAATGTTAAGAATTCTAAATGATGTTATCTCTGGTAATTAGGTGTTAGAAATTGTAGAACCTTTAAAAGATTTAGATGATGATAAGATAACCGTGGATTATTATAAAATCATACATGTTGACATGGGTCCCTAGACACTTGAAGGTGATGTATATCACACCAGTTACTTAGTCAATGCTTTAGCCAAGCAGGCAAAAGAAGAAAGGAAAGAAAGGGTAAAATTGCAATCTCAAATTTTAATTTGGATTTGAAAAGGTTTATCTCTTCCATTGTTTCTCCCTTTTTGTCTACTGAGGCTTCTAGTTCCCAAGAAAGATTTATTGATGAGTTTGTGATGTAGTTGATTAAGAAAAATATAAATTATTCCAAGGCTACTAGTGAGTGGATTGAAGAATTGTCTCAGGAATCTATATTTTTTATTAGTAAATCTATGATTTCCTACACTCACATTGTTGATAAAAGAAAAGGATTAATAACAAAATTATAGTAGGTTAGAAAGGATCAAACCAGTCTATATGTACTTTAGGAAGAAATGAAAGAGTTAGTTTCCATGGATCGACTGAAGTTGGAAAATGAACAGATTGTTAGTGATCCAAAGGAATTAGATCCTTTATGGCTTGATTCACTTAAATGGAAACTAAACATATATGATGACCTGGTAAAAGAAATCACAAAAGTTATAGAGAAGTATTAGGATATGTTAGGAGAAATCAAGGGGAAATTTCATGATCTGTAGGTGAAGATAACAGATGATTTTCATGAGAAAATTTTGGACACAAAAGAAATTTGCTCAAATTTTAGAGAAGTCTTCAACAAAGAAGTAGAAAATCCTACTACGATGACTAAAGAATATTTCTCAAAGCTTGGGAGGCTAGAGCTTTATCTCAAAAAATTGAAAGTTGAAGCAGAAAGGAGGTTTGACACACTAAACGAGTCTGAAGTTTCTCTCAGAAAATGGAGAACTAGGCATCAAATCACATTGACACCAGGCAGCAAGGATATTTTTGCAATCATTACCAGGTACAAGGAATATAAAGGCATCATGAAGATGCAAGAGAATTTTCTTTGACAAGGAGAGAACGAGGAGCCAGAAGCTGATGACGTTGAAGTGGCTAAGAATGATGCATAGTTTATTTTCAGCATTTTCATATACTTTCTTTAAAGTTGGCACTTTTAAGTTAATGACTTCTTTTAATTTTCAGTACGATTACTTTCAAGAAATTGTTATCAAAGACATTGGCTATGTTTAAATATTGGTTTGACTAATGTGATTAGGCTCTTTTGAGCAAACTTTTATTTACTCATTAGGGAAAACTCTGTTATTTTGGCTATTATCTGTTATTTTGATATAGAAGACATGGGTGGAGTTTATGCATGCATAATCTTTGAGTTATGGTGTATATATTTATTATGTTTATACTGAATGTTTTCTAGTGTGATATCTATTTTTGGGATGACAGATGATATAATTTTTCTATATTGATGTGGTGTTATTATCTGTGAATAAAATTTTTGCAGTGATATTGGTTTAGTTGTTATCTTTCTTTCAAAAGTTCTATTTCTATTTACATGAGATTGATAGATACCTTTGAATCTTTTTGGTTAAAAGCCCCATCCTTTATTTTCTTTCTAGTTAAAAGCATCATTAGTTTAAAAAAATCATTCATTGAACATTAGATAAAGGTAGCTGCCACCTTTAAAAATAAGCAGAGAATTAGTTTTGAAGTTTGTGTTGGCTCTCAGTTGTTTTAGTTTGTCCTTGATGTCAAAATTTGATGCTATATTCCTTGATGTGGCAATATTGATAAGGCATTCTAATAAGTTCACAAATTTGTCAGATCATCATTGGTTGGCACAACTTTGGCTACATACTTGCATATAGATACATGATCAATTTGGTGGATCAGTTTGTAAATGTTTTCATGTGGTTGATATTGGAATTCTTAATCATGACATATCACTCTTGTTCATGTTCAATTTTGGTATTCAGTGTCATGTTCAGTGACAACATTGTGGTGTTGGTTTATATCCAGTTTTGATGGTACTGATGTTTTGCTCCTTGTGCAGATTAACAAACATCTTGATTATAGGGTTATGTTTTCAGGTGTTTGTGATGTTCAGTTCAGTTGAGGTTTTGATCATATTTATATCATAGGTGGTAAAGTACTAGTTTGACAGGTTTGGCATTTTGAGCTATATTGTGCTAAGGTGATCTCAAGGTTTTCATTTTGTATATTTGACTATGATCATGCTTCCATTTCATTCTCATATAGCTATATGTATAGATTTGGTTTACATGTTCTTACTATGGTTATAATTGTGACATTATTTGTGTTTCATTCATATCTCATACTTATATATCTTGGCACATGGTTTATAAGTGATGTTTTTATGGTAAATTCTTTGGTCAGAATTAAGGCATATGTTATTTATATCACTTATAAAGTGATTGGCAAGTTGGCTTTTCCATCAACTTTTTGAATAAAGAATTGAAGGCTGATCATATTTTATTGGTATCGAGTTTTATTGCACATTCTATTTGTTTTTTAAGAGTGCATATTTCATAACACTTTGGGTCAACATGATAAATATTTTATTGGACTCCACTTGACGAGTTTTCATCGTCAGTCATTTGCTTTTGTTCACATGTTATTTGGCAGTGACAGTATTATCATTTTACTGCATGGTGACTTGGACGGTTGGTAAACGAACTCACATGGACTTTGACATAGATTATTATGTTGTCAGTGATTGTGGAATTCAAAATGATTACATTTGTGTTTATGGATTCCAAATGATTATGTTTTTTGACTAAGGGCTCGATGGTGAAGGAATTAGAGCAAAGTGATTATTTTGTTTGTTATTTCACTTTGCAAGTAGTTGAACCCTAGCAACCATAGGAAATACATTTGCAAATTCTGAGCTGAGTCTTGGTTTGAGCTGGAGGTATGTTGAACTAGAGAATTAGTTGGTAGTTTCTATGATGGACTCTTTTTGAGCTAAAAGTTGGAAGAGTTTTAGTGAGACTGTTATGAAGATTTTACACAATCAGTAGTAATGTTTTGGCCGCCATAACAAAGGTAATATTTATACATTTTCTTTAATCTTTCAAAGGAAAATTTGGTAAATGGAAGAGTAAAAATGAAAGAAGAATTTCTTTTCCAGATTCATGTTTTTTTTAAAAGAAAAGAAATAGAAATTGCAGTTAAAAGAAATGTGGTTTTATATATGCAACTATATTTTTTGTTTTAGTTTGATGAAACCCTAACTCAAGGGTTGTCACTTGGCTCGAGGGTTGTTCATTTTAGTAACAAGGGTTTCATTTTATTTTGTGCTCTATATAAACATGGCTTTAAGCCATTGTTCTGACAAGGATGTATGAGGAAAATATAGAGCATTTGTTGGTCATATCATTGTTATATTTGTAATACTTGAGAAGAGGAAAGAGGGTTTTATTTTGTGAAATATCTAGTTCTTATAATATAGATATCATTCATATTTATGAGAAATTATTGTGGTACTATTATGAACAGTACATATTGTAGATGGAATCTTTGAAAATCTTTTATGTTTATGTATTCATTAGTGATTTTGGGACTACAAATAAAGTGCAGTTGTAAGGTCATTAGTGTTTGCATTTTTTAGAAAGTAACTTTGTAAAAGAGTTGGTGCTCCTACTGAAGCTGGTGCTTCAAAATCTAGGTGGAGTTGGTGCTCCTATATTGTTACAGAGTTTGTGCTCCTATGAACTTGGTGCTTCAGAAACTTGTTACAGAGTTGGTGCTCTTTGATTAATGAAAAGGAATTTTTAGCGAGTGGTTTTTTATACCCCATGAGGGATTTTCCACTTAGGAAATCTTTGTGTTATGTGATCAATGTGATTTTGTCTCTCTTTCAGTTTCATGTGTTCAAGTCTGTAATACAATGTAAATTGTGAAAATCTAATCATTAAAAGTCTTTCATAAAGAAAATTGAAATCTATATTTTATACTTGTAATGTTGTAATGTTACCAATTCAACTGTGGTTACATTTATCACCTTTTATGGGCGTATGAATATAGAGTTAGGTGATAAATTTGTTAACCAATAGATATACAACTCTTCGAAAGTGGGCTAGCTCAGGCTACAGGGTTTCCAAAAGCTATGTTGAGTGCAAGATCTCCATGGCCAAAACCTGATTGAAGTCTGAAAAGAAAGGTTAGTCGCAACTACCGAGTAAACTAAAAAGATTACATTTTAAAGGAGAAATTTTAGATGCTATTGCTTTATTGCACCGTGTTGTTGGGAATGCATAGGTTGACTTATTTGGGGATTAGATGTTCTAGTTTATCTTGATATTCTATGATGAGGAAATTTTCATTGACTAGGTTGAAGTTATTTGCTTCCATTTGAATGAGCAATTAATTAATTTCCATAAGACTGCTACTTTCTATATGTGTTCTTGCTTGACATACATTGTAGGTAGTTAGAGATCCTTTTGGCCTAGATTAGAGCCACAAGGAACCCCAACTTCTGATATGCCTATGTATAAACACTTTCCTCAATTCACTAAAAAAATTGGAATGGGTGATTTTTGTCGTGTTAATGATGCATTTTTAATGGAGGTCATGAGAAAGCTAGATGGAAATCCAGAAATGCGTTTTTCCCCTGAACAAATTTCTCTTGTATCAAAATTTGGGAGTTTTTATATCTAGTTTGATAAGTTTTCCAACCTCAGAATACGGCATTTTGAGAAAGCCCCATTTAAATTACCTCGGTGTCTTAAAGATTTACTGATATTTTTGGAAATTTGTTGACAAATGGCCATGGTTAATATTAAGTATACAAACATGGGGTTCAAATGAGGGTATGTCTTCCCATTGGAGACCCCTTCTTTTGTGTGCAAAACAAACCAGATGGCCAGGGGAGTTGAAGGAATTCTTAAGGAATACAACCTCTAGAATATGTCTATGAGAGCTAATTTTGATAGTAAGGATTTTGTGAAGCATAATATTTATGGAGGGAGCTCATATTGGCATCAGCCATCTATCAAAGATTTCTAGGAAGATTGTGTCGATGAGAAGGAATTTTTGAGAAGAGATTATATAAGGCTAACACTAAAACAGATACAGGCTTTTGGTTTGTCATTTTGCATTCCTAAAAATGTAGTTGAGGATTCAACAATAAAAGATCTTGCATATGAATTTTTTTTGATAAATCCCACCATAGGGTTGATTGGAGCCAAAGTGGAATTTTAGATATGAGGGTGCGTGCTGCCCCAGTGCTTAAAAGAACCCAGGACTAGTTGGATGGGGAATGGTGGCAAGTTGTTGGTCCTGTTCAGGAGCCTAAGTCATCACAAAAGAATGAATAGGGGCCTACGCAAGCATCTAGTGCAAGTATATCATCGGGAAAAACCTCTATGAGGTCCTCTAGTAAAAATTCTCAATCAAGAGGTGATGGTGATAGGCGAGAAGAAACAGTCAAGTTGAAGAGCATCTGTGAACAAGACAATGTGCTTTCTCCTACCCCTAAGAAGAAGACCAATCAAGAAAAACTTGTGGTTGCAGATTCTGAAGCTATCTTTCAATAGATCGTTGAAGATAATATCTTTCCTCCTCTGTCTGAATTGCCCTCTTCTCTGCCTGATAGTGATAATCCACCTTTCACTCGGACTAATGCTCCTAAAGAAACTATTAGTGGAAATGAAGATTCTAGTCTGGTAGTAGCCTTCCCAAGATGGCTGAAAAAAGCAGTGGAGAAGAAAAGAAAGCATATTCCTACAATGACAGTTGGAGTGGACACAATTTCAAAGTTACTTCAAAGCTCTTCAAAATCTAAGAAAGCTAGGAGGATGTCAAGGATGGTGACTGATGCTACTTCTGGAAATTAAATGTTAGATTTATTGTTGAGCTTGTGAAGGATTTAAATAAAGATGAAATAACGGAGGCTGAATACAAAGTCACACATGTTGATATGGGGCCTCCAACACTAGAAGGTGATGTGTACCATGTCAATTATTCAGTCAATAGCTTGATTAAAAGAGTGAAAGAATAGAGGAAAGAAAATATAAAACTAGAATCTCAAGTTCTCGCATTGAGTAACTTTATTTCTTCCATGGCCACTCCTCCTACATCTATTGAAGCCTCAAGTTCTCAAGTAGAGGGCATCGATGTGCTCACCATAGAGAAAATTAAAAAGAATTTGAGCTATTCCAGAGCTGTTTGTGAGGGGATTGATAAAACATCTAGAGAGGCTATCTTCTTTCTGAATAAATCTCTACTCTTTTACACTCAAGTTGTTAATAAGGCGAAGGAGTTAGTAACAGAAGTTCAACAACTCAGAAAAGATCAAACTAGTCTCTATGTGCTTGCTTAGAAAATCAAAGAATTGAACTCTATGGATGTGAAGATATTAATTGGTGAGAAAATTGTGAATAATCCTAAGGATCTAGACCCTTCCTGGTCCATTTCAATGGAATGGAAATTGAATATGTATGATAATATGGTGAAGGAAATTAATAATGCACTTGATATATTATATGAAATGTTGGGGGAAGTTAATGAAGATTGTCATATTCTGGGAGTGGAAATTACTAATGAGTTTGATGAAAACATTCTAGATATAAAAGAGATCTATCTGAAGTTTAGAGAAATATTCAAGAAAGAAATAGTTGATCTTGCTACAGTGACATGGGAGTCCTTCTTGAAACTCAATGGAATGGAGATCCATCTGAGGACTTATAAATGTGGAGTTCAGAGAGAAGATTTCAGAAGTTGGTTGAGTGTGAAAATGCTTTGGTCACATGGAGAACTAGGTTACAGATTACTACAACTCCAGGAAGCAAAAACATCACTGCATTTGTCACTAAGTATCGAGAATATAGGAAAAGAGTAAAGGCATAGGAGGCATTACTAAAGGAAAAGGAGGCAAAAATAATTGATAGCGAAGGAGTTGGAGCTGGGAGTGGGACCGTTGCTTAGTTTTTAGATTTTATGTTATTTTCTTTAATTTGGCTCTCTTGATATTTCAATTTTTTTTTATTTTAAATTCTAAAATGGTTGTCTTCAAGAAATCGTTATGAAGACAAAAGAAACTCTATGTTTTCTAGTGGATTGCCTATTACTGGAATGTTAGATTTTTGGATAGTATCATTGATGTGGAATGCTTATCTATGAATAAAGATTTTATGGTGATAGATATGTAAGGATTTCTCAGTATAATTTAGGTGATTTGGTAGTTTAAGCTTTTATAGTTTAAGTTGGGTGGACACTGGATGCCTTTATAAGTTATTTATGTTAAACTGTTAGCTTTTGTTAGCTTATAACTTATAAGTTATGGATGTTGAATTGTTAGCTTCTATTCAAGGAATGGATTAATAATATTCCTTTCATTTATTTATCAAAGATTGTGTGAATGGCAATGCAATAGGAATTTATAAGTAGTGTGATAAGTGTTCTTTAAAAATGATGCATAATCACATATCAAATTCAATAACATGGAATTCAATATAAATTTTTTGGCTTTTCCTAACCTTAGTCGCTAATCCTCAAAGTTTTATAACCTTGTCATGGATTTCTAAATTTTCATAACTTACCGATTCTCTGAATTATTTGATGGTTCACTTTGTTGAGTTGCAAGTCTTTCCTGGTCATCTTTCTACTCAGTGGGTCAGAGGTTTTGAAAACTTTGAAACTTTAGAGTTTGGTTGTAAGGTTCACTTTGTTGAAGCAATAATGGAAAAGAGATAAAGAAAACTTATTATTATAACTAATAACACTATGAAGAAATGATCACTCACCTTTTCTACTCGAGGTGGGTCAAAGGTTTTGAAAACTTTGAAACTTTAGAGTTTGGTTCTAGAGTTTGTGTCTAAGGTTCACTTTGTTGAAGCAAGAATGGAAAAGAGATAAAGAAAATGTATTATTATAACTAATAACACTATGAAGAAATGATCACTCACCTTTTAAGTCTACATTTTTGGCTTCGCAGTTCACTGACTTCTAGTTCCGAATGGAGAAGTAGAACCTCAGAACCGAACAAAATGTTTAAGAATAAATGACACTTTTGATTGTATTTATATCAATCCCTGCTTCCATATTTGGTGATTTCCATGGGATTTTTAAATGGTATATTAAATATTTGGCGAATCTCATTTGCTTATACAATAATACATTATAATTTTCAAGGTGAAATGTGTCCCTAAATGTAATTATTTGTTAATGTTATTGGTGTAATAGGTCCTCATGAGCAACTATTTATAAATTTTAATTGGGGAAATGGGTCTTCACAAGCAACTGTTTGTAAATTTTAATTGGTGAAATGGGTCCTAATACAATGTTGTTTTAATAGTATTGGCAAATATGTAGGTGTTTTATTAAATGCTTTCAGGATTCCAAGTGAAAATATTAGTCGATCCAATTGAAACATGTAGTTTGAAAATGACAAATTTATTGCTTAAATATGCCTCATAAAAAAGCTCATTGGTGAATGGACATGCATTGGACCTATAGTTCATAAAATCCAGGCGATTTGGACATTCTGTTGGGTGTGAGAAATTCACCAATTTCGACTTGGCCAATTCCTATAATTTACCAATTGGCGAAGATTCACCACTAAATTTTTCCTTGCTTCTTTTACTTGGTCTCAAACTACGCTATTGTAAGATATCATTTTGTTTATTCTCATTGAGGATGATAGAAAACTCAACTTAAACTATGGACCTTACAAATTTCAAACTCTTGGTTAGGTTGCTTAGAGTTATTAGGAAATACAAGTACATGATCCAATAGAATAGTAGACAATAAATTATCCTCATACTTTAGAAGATTGTGTTAACCTTATTGGAAGTTGGGTTGAGGCAAATATACTAAGATCTACTCTCTAGGGGCATCATTATAGTATAGATTCAAATATAATCAAGGAAATGAGAGAAGCATCAGTTTTTGTAGAGTCTTCAAATCCTAATTATATTGAAGTGTCACAACAAAAGCTAATCAAATCACTAGGAGGAGCAATATCTAGGAATTACAAATCTACAAGGTTGATTTGGAATCCTAGTAGCTCCAAGATCATCCTAGCTTGTGATTGATTGAGGAAAGTGAATCTTGGTAAGGGTGGACTATAAAGATTTTCCTAAATTAATATCATCCAACCCAACAAACCTAGAAGAATTGATAAAATTCAATCATTGGTAGAAAATAATATAGGGAAACGACAGTTACTATGACAACTAATCCACAATCAATAATTAAAATGAGGTGATTTCCATACACATGTAAAAAATACTTAATAATAAATAACTAAAGGCCATAAGGCATATCAAGGGTCATGACTATTGGATAAATAAGGGTATATAAATAAGGTAAATTAAAGGGAAAAGATTATCATATCATGGAGAAGACATACTATATATTTTCCTTATAGAATACAAAATTAAGGATTCATAAATTTGAGGATGAAACCCCTCAAGATTAGAAATTAAAGATGGAAACCCTTAAAATACCTCTTATCAAATTAGTGGACCAAAACCCTAACTTGGATAGAAATTAGAAATACTTCAAAGCTATTTATACAAAAATAAATCACTACAAATTGAAGAATGATTACAACAAGTGTTGAGCAAAGGTTGTCATTGATGTCAAAGGTGTTGGTGAATTTTGTCATTGATGTCAAGATTTCTAAAAGAGTGCATCTAGAATATTGTAATTACTATTATGCCAAAGCAAAGGTTCAAAAAAGATAGATTCATTTATGCATATCTTTATGCTCTAGTATTAGTAGATCTTGATTTTCTATTGCATGTGCTAGTGTCTAAAAGTATCTATGGTATATTTCTAATATTGGTTGCTTAGAATTAGGTTGTGCACTCAATTGCAAGCACTATCATGGTGTTTGGCTCCACATTTTCTGCATTTGAATGTTGTGACCTGTAGTTTGGAACTGAAGTAAGGTTACTCATGATGTATAAACTCTAAAATTTTAGAGGTTGAGCTTTAGTGGTTCAAAGAAAGTTAGAAGTGATAGAGTGTTCATTATGTTACTTAGCTGATTAGGTTGATGTTCCAGATTATTGTGCCAGAAAAGGGAAGTGTGCACTAGTAGGAGGAAGCATGTGAAGATAAAATAGGACCTATTTAAGATCACTAAGGGAAGTACGTAACATAATCTAAAACTAGTGGTAATGCATTTGCTTTTGGACTGAGCTGACTGCATATTTCATATCAATTTAAATTAAGGTCTATGCTTAGCCAACATGGCTAATCACAGATGGTGTTAAGAAGTTCTTGGCCAACATGAGATATTGTTAATATGTAGGAATGTTATGTGATTAGGGATTCAATGCAAATATCAATGTGATGTAATGTGAGTTGTATTCCAATCATTGTGTGTTATTATCAAAATATCATATTTTGTGTAGGAGAGTGTCTAAAAGTAGATCCAATCAATTTCAAGTTATGTAATATGTATTGAAGATCCATAGACCACATTTATGTAATATAGTAGCATTGTTGTCTTACCTATTGACTTGGTGCTCAGATATCTGTATTGGGGGTTGGTGTGTCCAGTAGGTTGGTGCTTGCAAATACAATTGGGGATTGGTGTCTCCAGTAGGTTGGTTTCTACTACATGATTGTAAGTGATTCATTATTTTGAGAGGGTAGATTTGGATAGTAGCTCTAAGTAGATCTTCTCATCATTTTTTTTCCCATTCTGGGTTTCCAGGTATATCTAGTGTTTTTTGTGTGAATGTGTACATCTATATTGCTACATGTTTCTTTGATGTTTTAAGGATCATGTTTGGAAAAGTCACTAATGATAATTAATGTTGAATTAAAGAGTTTTTTCATATATTGATTCATCTCCTCTTAATATATTGTGTTCCCTTCAATTTGTATCAAAGCTAAGTTCCTTAGAAGAAGCTTAAAAACTTAAGGTAGATTCGAGATGGCACACACTCAATTGCTCAAGAAGTTATTTATTCAGACAAGACACCATTTTTTGATGGATCCAATTATGTGTTTTGCAGAGTAACGATGGAAGCCTATTTGATGGAATTAGGGTTTGATGTTTGGAAATTTGTTGTGGATGGCTATGATATTCCTGAAAGTCTCACAAGAGATCAAGCCAAAAAGAAATAATGTGAAATAAATGCAAAGACAAGAAATAATATTTTGTGTGGTATAGCTAACTTTGATTTTGTGAAAATAGCTCACTGATTGGAAAATAATTTTGGAATAAACTCTACAATATCTATGAAAGTAATGCTAAAGTTAAGGAGGAAAAAAATCATACCTAATGGGGATTGTTTGAAGGCCTAAACATGAAGGAGGAAGAAGGGCTAACTATATACCTACTCCAAGTTGATGAAGTTGTCAACACCATCAGAGGACTTGGTGAAGAAGTGAAAGAACCAATGATTGTTAAAAGGTACTTAGATCCCTTATTCTTAAGTTTGATTCAAAAGTTTCTACAATAGAAGGAGCCAAAAATCTAAATAGTTTGACTATGGATGAACTACATGGGACATTAACTACATATGAGATGGGAATTATGAATGCCAAATTTTAAATAAAGGAGGTAGCTTCCAAGGCATCAGTGGAGAATGAGTATTTAGATCATAGTGAAGATTTTGAATCAGAAGAATAAAATTTTGTGAGGAGATTAAAAAGAGGTCCTGACAAGTATAAAGGTAAGTTACCTTTTAAATGTTCCGATTGTGGTAAAATTGGGCACATCGCTTCTAAATGAAAACTAAGAACTAACAACAAGAAGAATGGTTTGTATGTGGAGGAAGAAGCTTACTCATCTGATGAATATTAGCAACATACATCTAGAAATGAAAAAGGCTCTACTCACATGGCATTAGAATCCCTAGATGATGATATTGAAAATATGTCTTCCGAAAATGAAGAAGAAGATGCATAAACAATATTATTACATTTCATTAGTCAAGATTCATGTTAGCAATAAATCAAGTTTATGAGTAATATTTTTCATGTTTTATGTTCATTTGTTTTGTGATTACTAACACTTGCATGGTCTTCTGTCAATAAGAAAATTGTCCTTGCATGAGATGTGTACCATGACTTCAATCCATCAAGGAGATCATGTATGAGTGGTAATTTTTACAATAGTCAAGTCATTTATCACTTTTTTAATCCATTTTCCTCTGCTCAATCAAGGGTAAGAATTTTTTTCATCATTATAGCCATTGTGGAGTTGGGAACACCAAAATTGGATTTGACTTGGGCAAGCCTGTATTTGGCACAACCCTTTCTCTTTGTTCCTTCTTGTAAGTGGCATATCTAAAGTGAATTTGGGAGAAGATTGAAGACATAATAACAAGATCAAGCATTCAATAATTCTACTTCAACAAATTAGGGAAAGAGCAATTATTCATTAAAAGATGAAGTTCTGAAGGTGAGTCCAACAAGAAAGAACCTATAGATTGTAACACACCTATACCTATTCAAATATTCTAGAAAGCAACATCTCTAGTCTATGGAACCTATGCCCCTGACTAGACTATTTTAGCTCAAATTTTTATGTCAAGTTCCTCCATCTTTTCCTTCTAATTTTCTATTATCAATTTCAACATTTGAGTTTTGTACTCTTTTGAGTTTGCATCAATTTTTTGTAGAAACATGGTTAACCTAGTTCACATTCACAAGATCACACACATTGTATCCAACACAAAAAATCCACCTTCCCAAAAGGGGACCAAAATCATGATCAACCATTCTAGCTCTTCCTTCGAGGATAGTAGCCAAGTAGTATTTCATGATATTTTTGTGTCCTTCAATTTCTAATACCTAGATAAAAGTGTGATTTAGACCCTAGATCCCTTTTTCCTACCAAACAACTAATCAAGAGTTACAAATAATAAAAACCTATAATAGCAAAAAGACAAGAGCCTTTTGACAATAGTTAAAAAGCCAAGTACAACAAGTAACAAAAACACTCAAATAGTGAGATATTATCAAGTAATTTAGTAAAAATGAGGTAATTACATCTCCTATTTTCTATTTCACATCCTTGATAAACTGTAATTTTGATGTTGAAATTGAAGCTTGCATTGAACAAGGTGTAAGCCTAATGTTAACTGTTATTTCTAAAATTAGAGGTTACAACTGTCCCAAATAGAAGCCTATGATTTAGGTGAGCATTCACTAAGAAAATACATAATTTTAAATTGAAAAATATGTACAAGAATAAATAATGTATATTACCAAAGCTTCAATTATAATCATGCCAATGTAACCCATGTTGAACACACTGTAGTGCTAAGAGGAGGGTGAATCAACATATATTAAAACTTAACTATTCCCATTTGCAGATTAAACATCACATCACATTAATTGAAAGAAGAGAAGAAATGAAAACATGCACCACACAAGGACACCAAGATTGTTATGTGGAAAAAACAATGAGGGAAAAACGACGATGAGAGTTAACTCACAATATATGAAGCTCACTACTTACAAAAATTACAATGTTTGTTTAAGGCTCTCTACCTAAGGACTTGCAAACTAAGGAACACAACCTTAGGGAAAGATACAAGGACCCTCTGAGACTTACTATCTCAAAGCATGATACATGAAAATTATAATGAGAAATATGAACATGAACTGCTATAAAGAAGCATCCAACATATGTTTGATGTTGCGGTCTCAATTCATCATACATAAATACCTTCACAAATGATTTTGATCTTATATAATATACTCCACAACAACTCAAAACCCCAATTAGGTCAACTTCAAGGTGACCCTTAGATGAAACACATGATACTACATAGGTTGGCTTCAAATATATGCATTATGAAGAGAAAATGAGTTGTGAAACAAAACACGACATAAAAATACCAACACGCATCTCAACACATCCTTCAAAGAAAGATTAATTAATTAGGACCAACCACATATGAAGGGAACAAGACTGTCAGCCCAAATAATGACAACACTACCAAATTTTCCAATTGTACAACTTTACTCCACCGAGGAGAGACCAAAAATTTATGCTGACCAAGATGAGAAAAATGTAGACTATGCACAATATCTCTTCAACCTTCTTCTAAAGAAACTGATGATCGTATGTCAGCACAAGGAGAGAAACATATTGAACTAGTAAAAATAGCTCGCATCTCAAACAGACTGTTGCACTCCAATACTTAGGATATTGCATTGTTATACATAAAACACCTGATACTTTCATGGAAGAGCTCTTATACCTCTCTAAACATATGTCCAGGTCTACACAATGACATCTATCATATTAGAGGAATGTGAAGCACTCCAATAGGCCTTCATCAACACTTTACTTTGCCAAAACACAGACCACAACACTGTCATTTGTAACTTTCACTGCATAAGGTGTAATGACTTGAATTCTTGAATATAACACCTTCACATCTTGACCATCTTATATTTTGAACTGCAAGATAAAATCTTGCTCTGAAGAAGGATGCATACCAAAACACCAAATTGGTAAAATATCAATGTAGGCATGCTATAAACATATTAGAACAAGTGTACCCACCTCCACATCATACTTAGAAATCAAACTGATCACCACTCTTCCTCATACTACATTTCTGACTCGTATCAACAAATATCTCTACACATCAACGAACTCCAGAGTATTATACAAACCTCAACACACACACACACTTGACATCAATGAAAACCAATCTTGAGTTGACATCAATGGTGAAACATATTTCCAACAACTCACTGATAATTAATAAATTAATCTCAATGCAATAAGCAAGACAAGTCAGAGCTATGGAGGGATAAGAATAGGTCTATTGACCAAATCCTCTCCCTTTACTCCACACAACCAAAGTTGTGATGCTTGAAGTTAGCCCATTATCCATTTCCTCTGGTATTTTCCCAAACAAATTGCATGGGTAGACGAGCCCAAGCAAGCAGATGGGTACATCCCCTCACTATGAGATAACTTAGTGTTCCAATTTTACTACATATTTTTATTCTCATTGAAAAACTCAAATGCTCAATTGTCCTAATGTTCTCTCAAATAGCAAGAACATATCATCTGTCATATGTTTGTTGGTCTTGATCCAATTGTTAGGCTAAAAGTGAGAATTAAACAAGGTTCATGCAACATTAGATGCTCTATTTCCCTCAATAATTGTGTGCATATTTAGAATGTGGAGATGTTGTTGGTCAAAATAATAATGCATTTGTATGTATCTAGGATGATGATAACAAAAATTATGTTGAGAATAATTTATATCTTTTAAACAAAACTATTCCTCATGTGGAATACTTTTGGGAAGATTGTGTAGATGATTTTAAATTCAAACAAAGAGATTAAACTAGAATGACTATTGAGAATCTAGAAAGTTATAATATCCCATGGGATATAGAAGGTATACAGGATGATGGTTTAGACTTGGTGGACCTTGTTTTCACCACTACGATTAAAACATAGTCTCTTCTCCCAATCAATTGGGCAAGGAAGGAGGTAGTTAAAATTAGAGAAAGAACACAATATATATCAAAAATTAAATTAAATTAACATAGATATTAAAAATTAAATTAACATAGATATTTTAAACATACTTAATTAAAAGACATAGAAATGTATCATAGATATTTTAAACATACTTAATTAAAAGACATAGAAATGTATCAATTTTTATTTTCAATATAGATATAACAAAATGGTATCTCTCTAACATCTTTTTATATATAAATAAACTTAAGATATCTATGAAGTATAAGATTTCTGAAATGCCACTCACTCCTTTTATGATAGAATATATTTTAAAGATTTTTTATAGTTTATAAAAATAGGAATATTTCATTTAAAAAAAAAAAACACAAAGACTAAGATAATGCATTATTAGCATTTGATACACAAGTCGCGCATTCATCGCTGACAACGTTCAGATTTGTTTTGACATTTCCACTATGGACTCGACTTTAATCGTACATTTTCACTCTAAATTAAGTCCGGCATTCACGGTGGACAACGTGGAGTCAGTTGTAATCAAGTCTGTTGGAAAATAAAAAAGTATTAAACATTGACTGGTGAGTCATGAAGCACTCCTTACCGAATCTATCAATTCTTGGAGAAACTTGTGAATGGTATATTTGCGTGTTGGAAACCATAGATTTAAATTACGTCAAAGTCTTTTTATAGTCCATATCTGAATTTCCACCTTCATCTGCACGCTACTTTCAAGTGATCATCGCCGACTGTTGAAGGAAAAAGAGGAGTTCCTTTCCTTTCCTTATTGGAATGGTAGGACACGCTTTCATACATAACTCCCGCATTCATGCCGGACAACGTTCACAATTTCTTTTCACATTTGCACTATCAACTCGACTTTAATCGTAACAAACATTGATTTTCTCATCTCCTTTGCTGTCTGGCATCCTGATGATGGATCACTGAGTGTGATCCGAAACGTTGATGAAAAAACTCTAACACAATCACAAATCCAGAAAATTAAAAATCTTCAGCACTATGGATTAATGTGGAAATCTCATAGCACTAATTGACTCATCACTCATGAAACACTCCTTACTGAATCTATCAATTCTTGGACAAACTTGTGAATGGTATATTTAAATTACGTCAAAGTCTTTTATAGATTTAAATATTTCCAACTTCATCTGCACAGCAATTCAACATGATCATCTCTGAGTATCAATGAAATTGATTTTTTTCGTTATGTTTTATTTACGTCGAAGGCGTATCCTAGCCGAAGTGAACCGGCTCACTTCTGAATCAGACGCTGCATACGTAGATTTTTACAGTTTTTCATTGGTGACATCAGGAAATTATCTTTATGAGATCTTTACGCTGCAACTTTCTATGCCATCTGTTCAGACACATTTTTTACTTTACCATAGCATGGATGATAGTGGAATACAACTGTAAAATATCTTTACTGCCACACCTCATTAACTGCTGTCTAGTTATAGCATCAATTGTTGTTTATGATCCAATTGTTGTTTACTCCATGCTCACCTGACCTCCAATAACTATTTACATTTTAGTTATTACAATATTTTAATTATGCCAATAAAAAATTACAAATTATACCAGTATATGTTCACTACTAAATGTGTAGCTAGCAAAAATAAATAAATAAATAAATTTAAATATATATTGGTACATATATATTTTCAACACAAGACAAGTTGAACAAAATAAAGTCATTTTTGAATTAATTAAAATACATTTATGTTTACAGTAGCCCCCAATAACTATTTACATTTTAGTTATTACAATGTTTTAATTATGCCAATAAAAAATTACAAATTACACCTGTATATGTTCACTACTAAATTTGTAGCTAACCAAAAAAATAAAATTTAAACATATATTGGTACATATATATTTTCAACACAAGACAAGTTGCACAGAACAAAGTCATTTTTGAATTAATTAAAACACATTTATGTGTACAATAGCCCCCAATAACTATTTACATTTTAGTTATTACAATGTTTTAATTATGCCAATAAAAAATTATAAATTACACACGTATATGTTCACTCCTAAATGTGTAGCTAACCAAAAAAAATAAAAAAAAAATAAATTTAAACATATATTGGTACATATATATTTTCAACACAAGACAAGTTGCACAAAATAAAGTCATTTTTGAATTAATTAAAATACATTTATGTTTACAATAACCCCCAATAACTATTTACATTTTAGTTATTACAATGTTTTAATTATGCCAATAAAAAATTACAAATTACACCCGTATATGTTCACTACTAAATGTGTATCTAACCAAAATAAATAAATTTAAACATATATTGGTACATAGATATATTCAACACAAGATAAGTTGCACAAAATAAAGCCGTTTTTGAATTTTTTTAAAATACATTTATGTTTACAATAACTACTCCATGCAAGTGGCTCAAAGCTTCAACTACATTGTATTTACATGTATACATAAACAGTTAATGGTGCACAATGTCACATAATTTAAAACATTATGAATAGTTAATGGTGCACATTGTGACATAATACAAAACATTGATCAACTTTATGAGCTATCAATTGCACATTCACCCACACTTACTATCACATCTTCATGTATTAACTCCATCTACTTCTGGTATCTACACACACAGTTAATGGTGTAAGGCTCCCTAATAAACCAAAAAACATATTATAATTCATCTATATGACTGAATTTATTCAAGCCACCTATTTTTTCAGTTAAAACAAATATAAAATTGATTTCCTAAAATACATGATAGAACTTAGGCATAAATGACCACTACAAAATGAAATGACAAATTATTTCCCACGGTAATTCAAATTTGAAATCAACCACCACAATTCAATGCATTCAATTAACATATTTGAATGATTTAATAAGAGGGAATTTCTAGGGTCATTTTCATTACGAATTCTCCTCTACTTTCACTTAATATCCTCTGCAAACTTCAGAGCTTAATAAGGCAACTTCTACAGATTCCTCTTAAAAGGGAGCTTATTCAGGTCGGTACACCTAGAATAGGATAATTTCTTGTTTTTATTTATCATTACACTGGATTTACATTTATGTTGTCTATTTCAATATTCAATACACTCTTTTATATTTATGCACTCAGTGTTTACATTATTTTCAGGCATATTGTCTTACATTTATTTTGTCTGTTTCATTATTCAATATACTCTTTTATATTTATGTACTTAGTGTTTACATTATTTTCTGGCATATTGTTTTACATTTATGTTATATGTTTCATTATTCAATATAATCTTCTATATTTATGTACTCAGTGTTTACATTATTTTCAGGCATATTGTTTTACATTTATGTTATCTATTTCATTATTCAATATACCCTTTTATATTATTTGTCACACTTGGACTGAAAATTTGAGGCACTTAAACAATGAATCTTAAAACAAGTCACTAATATGAAATCTAGCATTTTGAATCTAGTTTCCAAATATGTAAATTATTAAAATACCCAGATTATAGAAATTAAATTTTGATAGGGATCTATAAAAAACACTTTTTAAAAGTCCCTTTTTTTTACCATACCAAGCAGGTGTACGAACAACACTTTTTAACCCAAATAAAATTATTTTACTAATTACTTTTGGGAAAAGAGAGCTAACAACATGAAGTTTGATGTGGATTTTTTTTTGTAATTTTTGATTGAATATATTTTTTTTATTAAATTTTTATTGGCCTTAATTGATGTTTTTTAAAATCAACGTGTACGAACAACATAATTAGACCTAAACAAAACATTGTTTGACTTTTTTTTTTCATTGGGTAGAGAATTGTTTGAAGTTTGATGTCATATAATTTTTTTTACAAGAAACTTAACCAATAAAATTTTATTAAAAAACCAAAAAAAACCTGATATTTTAAGTTTAAGGACTAGTTTGCTTAGAAATTAATTAAAAAATAGAAAAGATAATCCAATCTTAACAAAATTTATATATTTAGAAAGTAGACATTGTGTTCTCTAATGGGTTTTAATTTTATAGATTCATTCAGAAAAAAAGTCCATCAGCTATGTTGTCAAAGTTGGACATTCTTCTTCAATCTACCTTAGTTTTTTAGTTGCAGGTCAAAGGCTAAGGCTTAGATTGCCAAGCCTTTCCCAAGCCTAAAACCAAGGCTGGATGTGGTGTCGAAATTCAATTTTTAAATAACGCATACACGTTACAGAAACACATACGCGTTATTCAAATGAAACACGTACACATTTCATAACACATACGCGTTACCCATTGACCCATTTATTTTAAAAAAATAAATACCTTCGCAAAACGTATATGCGTTTTGAGTGTGGAAATTCAATTTTTAAATAACACGTATGCGTTACAGAAATGCATACACATTATTCAAATGAAATGCGTATGCATTTCATAACACATACGTGTTATCCATTGACCCATTTATTTTTAAAAAATAAATACCTTCGCAAAACGCGTATGCATTTCGAAATGCGTACGTGTTTCATAATGTGTACGTATTCCTGATTCGCATACCCGTAGCTGAGTGTGTATGCATTTGGATTTTAGCTTGGGTACCTGATCCGTAACGCGTACGCATTTTTTAGATAACGTGTACACGTTTCTTAGATAACGCGTACACGTTTCCTTCGAAACTTTTTGTTTTGCCCAAAATTTCCCCTCTTCGTGTACTCAACTTCTTGCTTTTACCCTTTCCTAACAATGTACTTAGCTAAGGTAAGTTAGGGCAGCCTCTTGCATCTTGGCCCTTCGTGACCTAGGGTCTTGCATGCGGTGGTCGCCCTCTCTTACAATATCTTTATGCTCTAGTATTAGTAGATCTTGATTTTCTATTGCATGTGCTAGTGTTTGAAAGTATCTATGGTTTCTTAGAATAAGGTTGTACACTCAATTGCAAGCACTATCATGGGGTTTGGCTCTGTATTTTTTGTAGTTGAATGTTGTGACTTGCAGTTTGGAACTAAAGTAAGGTTACTCATGATGTACAAACTATAAAATTTTAGAGGTTGAGCTTTAGTGGAAAGAAACTTAGAAGTGATAGAATTTTCACCATGTTAGTTAGCTAATTGGGTTGATGTTCCAGATTATTACGCCAGAAAAGGGAAGTGTGCACTAGTTGGAGGAAGCATGTGAAGATAAAATAGGGTCTATTTAAGATCACTAAGGGAAGTACATAACATAATCTAAAACTAGAGGTAATGCATTTGCTTTTGGATTGAGCTGACTACATGTTTCATATCAATTTAAATAAAGGTCTATGCTTAGCCAACATGGCTAATTGCGGATGGTGTTAAGAGGTCCTTCGCCAACATGAGATATTGTTAATATGTAGGAATGCTATCTGATTAGGGCTTCAATGTGAATATTAGTGTGATGTAATTTGAATTGTATTCCAATCATTGTTTCTAATTATCAAAAGATCATATTTTGTGTAGGGGAGTGTCTACAAGTAGATATGATTAAGTGCAAGCTGTGTAATCAGTATTGAAGATCCACACACCATATTTATGTAATATAGTAGCACCGGTGTCTTACCTATTGAATTGGTGCTTTAAAATATAATTGGGGATTGGTGTCTCTGGTAGGTTGGTTCCTACTACATGATTGTAAGTGATTCATTTGTAGATTTGGATAGTAGGTCTAAGTAGATCTTCTCATCATTTTTTTTCCCATTCTGGGTTTCCACATATATCTGGTGTTCTTTGTGTGAATTTGTGCATCTATATTGTTACTTGTTGCATTGATGTTTTAAGGATTATGTTTGGAAAAGTCACTAATGATAATTAATGTTGAATTAAAGAGTTTTTGAATTTGTTGATTCACCCTCCTTTTAATATATTGTGTGCCCTTCAATTTGTATCAAAGCTAAGTTCCTTAGAAGAAGCTTAAAAACTTAAGGTAGATTTGGTATGGCACACTCAATTGCTCAAGAAGTTATTTATTCAAACAAGATGTACCATTTTTTGACAGATCCAATTATGTGTTTTGGAGAGTAAGGATGGAAGCCTATTTGATGGAATTAGGGTTTTATGTTTGGAAATTTGTTGTGGATGGCTATGATATTCTAGAAATTCCCACTAGAGATTAAGCCAAAAAGAAAGCATGTGAAATAAATGCAAAGAAAAGAAATAATATTTTTGTGGTCTAGCTAACTCTGATTTTCTAAAAATAGCTCACTGCAGGATTGCAAAATAATTTTGGAATAAAATCTACATTATCTATGAAAGTAATGGTAAATTCAAGGAGGAAAACATTTAGACCTACTGGGGATAGTTTGAAGGCCTAAACATGAAGGGGGAAGAAGGTCTCACTATATACTTGCTCTGAGTTGATGAAGAACAAGCTTTGTCAACACCATCAGAGGACTTGGTGAAGAAGTGAAAGAACCAATGATTGTTAATTAAGGGTGATCCCACAATAGTGGTTTACAATTTTTTCCCAAACTGGACACTGAAATTATTATTTTTTACTAAATCTTCACATTCAGGCACCTATAGTGGCTAAACTGTGAGGAATTTGAAGATGGTGCAAACTAGAGTCTCATCAAATTTTTTCTGTAGATTCTAAAAATATTTTTTTCAAAATTTTTGGAATGAAATTCCACTTCTTTTTCCATCTCCCATGAAAACTGGATTTTTTTCAGAAAACAACATTTTTAAAAAGTGACGCACACCGTATAATGCATAACTTTTTTTCCATGAAGGATACAATTCTAATTCTTTCGAATTTAGATTTGTAACTTTGGTATCTACTACTTCCATTTGGTTAGATAGTTTTTTATTGAATATTTTTTCCTTAATCAAGTTTCAAAGTCAAACTAATTACAATTTAGACACTGCACAACTATATAACACGTAACTTTTTTGTATATTTCAAAATTAATATATATATATATATATATATATTTTGGATCAAGGACTTCAATATCTGGTGCACTCATATTTTTTAAATTTTTATTTTGACAATCTGCTATTTTTCCACATGTGAAGAACAAAGACATTCATTTTCGATGAAAAACCTATGTTTAATAAAACTATAAAAATAAATACATAACAAAATCAAAACATATTAAAATTATATTAGTTGGATAGCTCATTCTGAGGAATACCATAATCATTTGAAATAAATTTTAAATGAATTCATTTGATCCCCAAAAGCTAAATCAAAAGTGATTTTTTATCAACATTTTGATAGGTGTAAAGGAGACTCATTTATAGGTATGGTTTAAAACTAGCAAGGTTCTATCCAAGGGGGTTTGATCTAAGGTGATTTGATCAAACTCTCTTCAATTGGAATCCTTAAAATGGAACTTTTTAAGGCTTAAATCATTATATTTTCTAAAAATATACGATTTCAACAAAAAATAGCTCCTCTCAGAAATCGTAAACCACTATTGTGGCAACATCTAAAAAGGTACTCAAATACCTTATTCTTAAGTTTGACTCAAATTTTTTAACAATAGAAGAAGCCAAAACTTTGAATAGTTTGACTATGGATGAACTACATGGGACATTAACTGCATATGAGATGAGAATTATGAATGCCAAATTTTAATAAAGGAGATAGCTTCGAAGGCATCCATGGAGAATGAGGATTAAGATCATAGTGAAGATTTTGACTCAAAAGAAGAAAATTTTGTGAGGAGATTAAAAAGAGATTTTGACAAGTATAAAGGTAAGTTACCTTTTAAATGTTTCAATTATGGTAAAATTGGGCACATCGCTTCTAAATGCAAACTAAGAACTAGCAAAAAGAAGAATGGTTTGTATGCTGAAGAAGAAGCTTACTCATTTGATGAGTATGAGCAACATACATCTAGAAATAAAAAAAGCTCTACTCATGGCATTGGAATCCCTAGATGGTGATGTTGAAAAGATGTTTTCCAAAAATGAAGAAGAAGATGCATAAACAATATTATTACAACATTTTCATTAGTCAAGATTTATGTTAGCAATAAATCAAGTTTATGAGTAATATTTTTCATGTTTTATGTTCATTTGTTTTGTGAGTACTAACACTTGCATGGTCTTCTGTCAATAAGAAAATCGTCCTTGCATGAGATGTGTACCATGACTTCAATCCCTCAAGGAGATCATATTTGAGTGGTAATTTGTACAGTAGTGAAGTCATTTATCACTTGTTTTAATCCATTTTCCTATACCCGATCAAGGGTAAGAAATTTTTCATCATCATAGCCATTGTGGAGGTGGGAACACCAAAATGGGATTTGACTTGGGCAAGCCCCTATTCATAGTAACCCTTTCTCTTTGTTCCTTCTTGCAAGTGGTAGATCTAAAGTGAATTTGGGAGAAGATTAAAGACATAATAACAAGATCAAGCATTCAATAATTCTACTTCAACAAATTAGGGAAAGAGAAATTATTCATTAAAAGATGAAGTTCTAAAGGTGAGTCCAACATGAAAGAACCTATAGATTGTAACACACCTATACCTATTCAGAGATTCTAGAAAGCAACATTTCTAGTCTAGGGCACCTATGCCATTGACCAAACTATTTTAGCTAAAAAATTTATGTCAAGTTCCTCCATCTTTTCCTTCTGCGTTTTTGTTATCAATTTCAACATTTGAGTTTTGTACTTTTTTGAGTTTGCTTCAATTTTTTGTAGACACATGGTTAACCTAGTTCACATTCATAAGATCACACACATTGTATCTAACACAACAAATCCACCCTCCCAAAAGGGGACCCAACTCTTGATCGACCATTCTAGCTCTTCCTTTGAGGATAGTAGCCAAGTGGTATTTCAAGATCATTTTTGTGTCCTTCAATTTCTAATAGGATAAAAGTGTGATTTAGACCCTAGATCCCTTTTTCCTACCAAACAACTAATTAAGAGTTATAATAATAAAAAAAGCTATAATAGCAAAAAGACCAGAACTTTTTGACAATAGTCAAAAAGCCAAGTTTAACAAGTAACAAAAAAACTCAAATAGTGAAATATTATCAAGTAATTTAGTAAAAATGAGGAAATTACATCTCCTATTTTCTATTTCACATCCTTGATAAACCATAATTTTGATGCTGAAATTGAATCTTGTGTCAAACAAGGTGTAAGCCGAATGTTAACATGATTTCTAAAATTAGAGGTTATAGCTGTCTGGAATAGAGGCCTATGATTTAGGTGCTTCACTGAGCAAATAAATAAGTGTAGACTGAAAAATATGTACAAAACTGAATAATGTGTATTACCAAAGCTTCAGTTATAATCATGCCAATGTAACCCATGCTGAACACACTGTATTGCTGAGAGGGGGGTGAATCAACATGCATTAAAACTTAGCTATTCCCATTTGTAGATTAAACATCACATCACATTAATTGAAAGCGGAGAAGAAATGAAAAAATGCACCACACAAGGACACCAAGACTGTTACGTGGAAAAACAAGTGAGGGAAAAATCACGATGAGAGTTAACTCACAATATATGAAGCTCACTATTTACTAAAAAATACAATGTTTGTTTAAGGCTCACTGCCTAAGGACTTGCAAACTAAGGCACACAACCTTAGGGAAAGATATAAGGACCCTCTAAGACTTACTATCTCAAAGCAAGATGCATGAAAATTATAATGAGAAATATGAACATGAACTGCTATAAAGAAGTGTCCAACATATGTTTGATGTTGTGGTCTCAATTCATTATCCAAAAATAACTTCACAAATGATTTTTATCTTCTATAAATATACTCCACAACAACTCAAAACCTCAATTAGGTCACCTCCAAGGTGACTCTTAGATGAAACACATGATACTACATAGGTTGGCTTCAAATATATACATTATGAAGAGAAAATGAGTTGTGAAATAACACACAACATACAAATACCAACGAGCATCTCAAAACATCCTCCAAAGAAAGATTAATTAATTAGGACCAACCACATATGAAGGGAACAAGACTGTTGGCCCAAATAATGACAACACCACCAAATCTGCCAATTATACAACTTTACACCACCGAGGAGACACCAAAAATTTATGCGAACCAAGATGAGAAAAATGTAGACTATACACAATATCTCTTCAACCTTGTTATAAGGAAACTGATCATCGTATGTTAGCACAAGGAGAGAAACATATTGAACTAGTAAAATTAGAGCATCTCGAATAGACTCTTGCACTCCAATACTTAGCATATTGCATTGTTATACATAAAACACCTAATACTCTCATGGAAGAGCTCTTATACCTTTCTAAACATATGTCCAATTTTGTACAATGACATCTATCATATCAGAGGAATGTGAAGCATTCCAATAGGTGTTCATCAACACTTTACTCTGCCAAAACACATACCACAACACTATCATTTGTAACTTTCACTACGAAAGGTGTAATGACTTGAATTCTTGAATATAACACCTTCACATCTCGGCCATCTTATATTTTGAACTACAAGATAAAAATCTTGCTCTGTAGAAGGATGCTGACCAAAACACCATGACACTATCTTAGAGTATACTCTATGATTATCTTAACAAAATTTTGAAACATATCTCTAAGTGTGGTACACAAAATTGGTAAAATATTAATGTAGGCATGCTATAAACATATTAGAGCTAGTGTACACACCTTCACATCATACTTAGACATCAGATTGATCACCACTAGATTCCTTATACTACATTTCTGACTCGTATCAACAAATATCTCTACACATCAACGAACTCCAGAGTATTATACAAACCTCAAAGCACACACACTTGACATCAATGACAACCAATCTTGAGAGTTGACATCAATGACAAAACATATTGCCAACAACCCACTAATAATTAATAAACTAGTCTCAATGCAATAAGCAAGACAAGTTAGAGCTATGGAGGGATAAGAATAGGTCTATTGACTAAATCCTCTCCCGTTACTCCACAAAACCAAAGTTGAGATTCTTAAAGTTAGCCCATTATCCATTTCCTCTGGTAATTTCCCAAAAAAATTGCAAGGGTAGACAAGTCCAAGGAAGCAGATGGGTACATCCCCTCAATATGAGACAACTTAGTGTTCCAATTTTGCTACATATTTTTATTCTCATTGAAAACCTCAAATGCTCAATTGTCCTAATGTTCTCTCAAATAGCAAGAATAGATCATTTGTCATATATTTGTTGGTCTTGATCTGATTGTTAGGCTAAAAGTGAGAGTTAAACAAGGTTTCTGCAAAATTCAATGCTCTATTTCCCTCAATAATTGTGTGCATATTTAGAATGTGGAGATGTTGTTGGTCAAAACAATAATGCATTTTTATGTATCTAGGATGATGATAACAAAAATTATGTTGAGAATAATTAATATCTTTTAAACAAAATTGTTCCTCATGTGGAATACTTTTGGGAAGATTGTGTAGATGATTTTAAATTCAAACAAAGGGATTAAACTAGAATAACCATTGAGAATCTAGAAAGTTATAATATCCCATGGGATATAGAAGGTATAGAGGATGATGGTTTAGACTTGGTGGACCTTGTTTTCACCACTATGATTAAAACATAGTCTCTTCTCCCAATCAATTGGGCAAAGAAGGAGGTAGTTAAAATTAGAGAAAGAGCACAATATGTATCAAAAATTAAATTAAATTAACATAGATATTTTAAACATACTTAATTAAAAGACATGGAAATGTATCAATTTTTATTTTCAATATAGAT
The DNA here is from genome assembly GCA_007258455.2 of Sequoia sempervirens. Lineage (NCBI taxonomy): Eukaryota > Viridiplantae > Streptophyta > Pinopsida > Cupressales > Cupressaceae > Sequoia > Sequoia sempervirens. Next base: position 866,411,696 of record VDFB02281492.1, on the reverse strand, counting down.
ATAACAAAATGGTATCTCTCTAACATCTTTTTATATACAAATAAACTTAAGATATCTATGTTAATAATATATATAAAATTGAAGTATAAGATTTCTGAAATGCCACTCACTCCTTTTTATGATATAATATATTTTAAAGATTTTTAATAGTTTATAAAAATAGGAATATTTCATTAAAAAAAAAAAACAACAAGACTAAGATAATGCATTATTAGCATTTGATACACAAGTCGCGCATTCATCGCGGACAACGTTCAGATTTGTTTTGACATTTCCACTATGGACTCGACTTTAATCGTACATTTTTACTCTAAATTAAGTCCCGCATTCACGGTGGACAACGTGGAGTCAGTTGTAATCAAGTCTGTTGGAAAATAAAAAAGTATTAAACATTGACTGGTGAGTCATGAAGCACTCCTTACCGAATGTATCAATTCTTGGAGAAACTTGTGAATGGTATATTTGCGTGTTGGAAACCATAGATTTAAATTACGTCAAAGTTTTTTTATAGTCCATATCTGAATTTCCACCTTCATCTGCACGCTACTTTCAAGTGATCATCTGTGAGTGTTGAAGGAAACAGAGGAGTTCCTTTCCTTTCCTTATTGGAATGGTAGGACACGCTTTCATACATAACTCCCGCATTCATGCCGGATAACGTTCACAATTTCTTTTCACATTTGCACTATCAACTCGACTTTAATTGTAACAGACATTGACTCATCACTCATGAAGCACTCCTTACTGAATCTATCAATTCTTGGACAAACTTGTGAATGGTATATTTAAATTACGTCAAAGTCTTTTTATAGATTTAAATATTTCCAACTTCATCTGCATGGCAATTCAACATGATCATCTCCGAGATCATCTCTGACTGTTTCGTATCACTGAAATTAATTTCTTTCATTATGTTTTATTTATGTCGAAGGCGTATCCTAGTCGAAGTGAATCAGACGCTGCAGACGTAGATTTTTACAGTTTTTCATTGGTGACGTTAGGAAATTATCTTTATGAGATCTTTACGCTGCAACTTTCTATTGCATCCGTTCAGATACATTTTCTACTTTACCGTACCATGGATGATAGTGGAATACAACTGTAAAATATCTTTACCACCACGCCTCATTAACGACTGTCTAGTTATAGTGTCACACCGATAATTAACTTAGACCATGGAAAAATTAGGGGAAATGTGTCAATTGTTGTTTATGATCTAATTGTTGTTTACTCCATGCTCACCTGACCCCCAATAACTATTTACATTTTAGTTATTACAATGTTTTAATTATGCCAACAAAAAATTACAAATTACACTTGTATATGTTCACTACTAATGTGTAGCTAACCAAAAAAAATTAAAAATAATAAATTTAAACATATATTGGTACATATATATTTTCAACACAAGACAAGTTGCACAAAATAAAGTCATTTTTGAATTAATTAAAGTACATTTATGTTTACAATAACTACTCCATGCAAGTGGCTCAAAACTTCAACTTCATTGTATTTACATGTATACATAAACAATTAATGGTGCACATTGTGACATAATACAAAACATTGATTAGCTTTATGAGCTATCAATTGCACATTCACCCACACTTGCTATCACATCTTCATGCATTAACTCCATCTATTTCTGGTACCTGCACATAACAGTTAATGGTGTAAGGCTCCCTAATAAACCAAAAAACATATTATAATTCATATATATGACTGAATTTATTCAAGCCACCTATTTTGTCAATTAAAACAAACATAAAATTGATTTCCTAAAAGCCACGACATAACTCAGGCATGAATGGCCACTGCAAAATGAAATGAAAGATTGTTTCCCACAAAAATTCAAATTTGAAAATCAACCACCACAATTCAATGCATTCAATTTACACATTCAAATAATTTTATAAGAGGGAATTTCCAGGGTCATTTTCATTACGAATTCTCCTCTGCTTTCACTGAATATCCTCTGCAAAATTAAGAGCTTACTAAGGCAACTTCTGCACATTCCTCTTAAAAGGGAGCTTATTCAGGTCGGTACACCCAAAATAGGATAATTTCTTGTTTTTATTTATCAGTATACTAGATTTACATTTATGTTGTCTATTTCATTATTCAATATACTCTTTTATATTTATGCACTTAGTGTTTACATTATTTTTAGGCATATTGTTTTACATTTATGTTGTTTGTTTCATTATTCAATATACTCTTTTATATTTATGTACTCAGTGTTTACATTATTTTCAGACATACTGTTTTACATTTATGTTGTCTGTTCATTATTCAATATACTCTTCTATATTTATGTACTCAGTGTTCACATTATTTTCAGGCATATTGTTTTACATTTATGTTATCTATTTCATTATTCAATATACTCTTTTATATTTATGTACTCAGTGTTTACATCATTTTCAGGCATACAAATTATTTTGTTTTCAATCAGCTGTTCAACTTAACATTATCCATTATTTACTCATATCACAGTTACATTTTTTTCACCTACATTCATCATAAATCAAAGATAATAATAATAGCATTATCCTTAGTAAAGCATACATCAAATATAATAACAACATTACCCATTTTTTAATCATATCACAGTTATATTCTAAATCCCTCTTTAATAATCATGAAGTTTAATGGGTATACAGTTTTTGTCCCACTTTATTGAATGGTTTTTGGATTACAATTTGCAGACACACACACACACACACACACACACACACACACACACACACACATATATATATATATATACAATCTAATAAGAATATATCATTGTCTACAAATACAATGATATAAATTCTTATCACATTGTATACACACACACACATATACAATCATGTCGTGTAGTGTTTCATCATATATTTCCATACCATCAAATACTTTCACCTTGCTCTATGATTGTCCTTGCATTACTCTATTGTCCAAGTCAATGGCATGTAGTAGACATAAAAATGTATCATGTAGTAGACATAAAAATTGCTTGGTGATCCATGCTGATGTAGATGCATCATAAGTCTCTTGGCCTATAGTGCATGCCATCAGAAGTATTTAAAATCCATGGAAAATACCATGACTTGTAATTTCTTGGCACATGCCATGAATTTTATAACACTCCACTGCATTCTCTGTAAGCCCAAATAGCTCCTCTATTTCTTCATCCTAACAAACTTAGATGCATATCCTATTAATTTGTTTACCTTTCCCCTGGCATTTTGTATGCTCAACATGGACCTTATCATGAGCCTCTATCAATGTTTTCCATTTAATAGTTCCCAAGTTTCTTGCCATGTATCCCTATAACTCAATTTCTTTAATAAACACATTGGCATTATTAGTTTAATATATATACATTCATGCTGCACTAAGAGTTTGACTGTAATCATTTCTATTTACATGTGAACGGTAGAAATTTGATCCACCTCTCTTCACCTACAATATTGTTTGTTTAATAGTGGGTTCTTATTGGTGTTGATGGTGTTTGAGTGCATTTTGGTGTGTTTAAAAAGTATTTCTCTGTATGGCATTAAGGGTTTGAATGTAATCATTTCTATTTACGTGCGGCTAGTAGAAATTTGATCCCTCATGAATTATTCTATCTATGGCATCAAGGGTGTGAGTGCTATATTTTTATTGACATTATTCTATGAACTAATCACATGTAATGTGATTTAAACATAATGTTTTCATATTTTTGAACAATATAATCTTGAAATTTAATGGGTATACTATCAAATGTCGGTATAATCATGAATTTTATGGATTTAAAGATATAGGTTAATGGGTAGATATTTTCTATTTTTAGTAATTATAATATGCACATGAAATTAAATGGGTATATAGATTTTGTGAGATTCTCTTTGAATCCCTACATTATAATCATAAAATTTAATCACATGAAGTTTCACAGAAAATGATATGTTCTTATCAGATTATATATATCTATGCAAACAATGATATATTCTTTGTTGCACTAACAAGTTATGCAATTTTTACTATTTGTGCAGGTTAAGTGGAAAATTATGGCACCTGCTAGAAGGACAAAAAGAGTTGTACCAAAATGACAACACACCATTAGAGTCACTCATAGGGTGCACTTTGTTGAAATAGAATCTGTTGAGGAAGTGCATGCAATTCCCAACCAACAAGATGTTCTTGACTCTGCAGATGAAGCCACCAACACAATAGAAGCTGAACCTCCTATTCAGCCAAATGTTCAACCTACTATGCAAACACCCTCACTTGTACCCATTAGGAAGTGGACATATGTTGATATGGAAGGATCAATTAAAAGTGTCAAAGAAAACATGTCAATTAGGGCAACAACAATCAAGTGGGGTATTCCACCTAGCAATTGTAGGGTGTGACTATTAGGAGTTACCACCACCAAGAGGAGGGGTCCACATACCATTTTATTTGAAGAGGAGGAGAATCAAGTTGTCTAATAGTGCAAGTACATGGAAGAATTGGGCCATAGACTACAAGTAAATTAGCTACAAGACACAGTTGCCCAAATAACTACAAGTTGGCCCAATCCTCACAAATGGGGTCCCCAAGAGGTCATGGTGGGTAAGATTTTGAAGAAGGAACCCAAATTTAACAATTAGAACAACTGAAGGAGTGGACATTGATAGAGTAATTCTAGTTCGTCTTTCTATCATACAAGAATTCTACGACAACCTTAAGAATATGATCAACCTTAACCACTATGGAGCAAGCCAAATATGGAACTATGATGAGACTGGTATTCAAGCTAGTAGAAACTATGGCATGAGAGTTATTGCCAAATTGGGTACAAAATGTGTACCACATTTGGTATCAAAAAGTAGAGAGTAGATCATAATGTTGGCTTGTGTAAGTTCATTTGGGTTAAGTATTCCTGGGTTCTACTTGTTTAAATCAAAGAGGCACATGCAAAACTATATCATAAATTGTGAGATAGGGGCATTGATGGCAGTCCAAGAAAATTCTTGGATGACAAAGGAACTATTTGTCAAATGGTTATACCATTTTGTAGCTAATATCCCCAGTAGGGTTTCACTAACAAATATGGTCTTGATTTTTTATGGTCATGGTAGCCACGTGGCTTTCAAGACCATAGAAGAAGCAAGAAAATTAGGAATAGACTTGCTAACACTACACAAGCTACAACCATTGGATGTCATCATTTTTACTTCATTTAAGGCATATTTCAGAGATCAAAGAACCATATGGAAAGCTGTAAACCCACATATTGATAACAACATGAAGAGTTGGAAAATCTTGCAAGCCAAGCTTTCAAAAAAGTGTTGAAACCAAGCAACATTGTTAGTCGATTCCGTAGAATAGAAATTTTGCCACTTAATCGATCAGCCCTTGATAGGGACATGGGGCCAAGTGAGGGTTATGTTGTTGAAGATGATGTTGCAACTCCTACAACAAAAGATGAAGCGGTCACAATGGAAAATGAAGACAATGTTATGGTAGCAGAGACATGATTGCATCTACTTGGTTACATTGAGGATGTAATAGATGGTTTTGTGTGGGAATACAATGCAAGGGATGTGGCATGTGATGTAGCAGAATGCAATGAGGGTGTTGAAACTACAACACACATTCAACTAGAAATACAACTAGTTTTTGTAGATTTCCAACCAAAAGTCCAACCAGTTATTGCACCCTACAATGAAGATACAACCACTACATCAGCAAGCCTAATTTTTTCAACTCAAGTTAGCCAATCAAAATGGATGCATGAAGCAACCATAAACCTTGGAGTGCAATTAAATCCAACTGATGAAGAAGTTAGCCTTTCTATACCATCCCCACCACATGTTGATCTAGTTGAAGTAATACATTACTTCATAACTGCAAGGAATTGGGAAGAGCATACTAATGGTCAAAGTGAAGATGCCAATGCAATTAGTGATGAAGAAGTTGAGTTTGTGCCATGCACTCCACATGATGGACAATAAACAACAATACCAAACAAAATTTTCTTGAAACTTCCGGTGCAGATGGTGCAAGGAACATCACGACAAGGTCGTTCGGGAGTGCCTCACCTTAGTAGGCAATCCCAAGTACTAACATCTGACGCCTTCATCAAATTGTACAATGAACAAGAGGTAGAGAAGAAAAGGAAAGAAGAGTTGCAACAACATAAGAAGGAGAAAATATTGCAGAGAAAGTCAGGACGTGAAGCAAAATATATTCAAAAGTAATGAGGGCTAAGAAGCAAGCAAGGAAAGTGATAGAAGATGAGAAGAAAATGATTAGAATGCGGGATAAATCCATTAGACAAGAGTAGGTGAAGGCTGAACATCTATAAAAGGAAACTAAAAAGAAAGGAAAACAAGCAGAGAAGATAAAACATAAGTCTACATTGGGGAATCCTATACAACCCCCCCCCCCCCAACACCCTATCATGCTTGATATGATGAGCATATTGTCACTAGCCTTTGCAACCATCAAAGATATGCAAGTTGGGAGTGGCTCACAACAAATGGGACTAATTGCAGATGCAAACCAGGCATTGCTTGCTCAAATAGCAACATGCCTTCAAGGAGGTATTAACCAAGTATCACCTCCTACAAGGTGGACCAAACTCAGCTATTGGTGGATATCACGCCACCTCCTTTTCCTAGCAATATGGAGAACTGATTATGTTCGTATTGAATTTTGTTTTTTGATCGATGTAGTAGTATATTTTGGTGATTTTCTTTGCATATCAGATCTATTTATCTACTTCAAGTTATAACTATGATATATTATAAGATGTGATAATGTTGTTATTATGTTTGAAACCTCACATATGTTTAAGGTGAGAAGTTGAATACAAGCTTTCAATAATATTTTCATATGTTTCAAGTATGTTCTAACCATGTTTTTCTGTCATACCACCCAATCAATTATTGCAATTTGATTAAAAATATAACTATGATGTGATTCTAAAATGTCCTAATGTTGTTTTTTATTGGAACCTCAAATTTCTCTCTTATATGTTTGATGAGGGTTTCAACCATCTATTTTCTGTGGTATCAATAATTACACTATGTTTCAGTGTTTTTCAATAAAAAAAATCTTAAAACTTTGATTGCAAACACAATTTGCAGACAATGATATGTTATTATCAAATTGTATATATATATATTTGTGTATAATGATATATTCTTATTAGATTGTATGTATATATACATAGAATTTGATAAGAATATATCATTGTTTGCAGATATATATTTGACAAGAAATTTGTGAGAGATGATGAGGTTAGGGCTTAAAGATGCCTAACAAACTACAGTTAGGTAAACCCATACGCATGGTTTGATGAAGGAATATGGGGCATGTGGTTAACAAGTTAATGTGGTCGGCTTGAGATTAAAGCGACCACCTCCTCGTAGACAATGATACATTCTTTGCAAACAATGATACGTTCTTATCAAATTGTATATATGTATTTGTAGACAATGATATATTCTTATTAGAATGCATGTATATATATACATACAATCTGATAAGAATATATACATACAATGATAAATTGTATATATGTATTTCCAGACAATGTATATATTCTTATCAGATTGTATGTATATATATACATACAATCTGATAAGAATATATCATTGTCTATAAATACTAATAATGGGATTTGCAGACACTTCAATATGTTCTTATAATATTGTATGTATATATTTGTAGAAAATGATATATTCTTATCAGATTATATGTATATATATACAATTTGATAAGAATATATCATTGTTTTCAAATTGTAATAAGTGTATTTGTAGACAATGATATATTCTTATTAATTATTAGTATGAAAATTTAACAAAACTACATATTAATTATCAGATTAATTTTATATATATATACATAGACACATATATATAGCTATATATGTACATACATATATGCATAACAATATATGTATGTACATATATAGCTATCAATATATATATGTATATATATACAGATATACAATTAATCTTATACTAACTAATCTCATAATTATTCTATACTATTACTCGATTCATCTAACTTTCAGCCTTATATATAAAAATGCATATTTTTCAGTATTACTAGGTCATTGCCAAAGTGAAGTCAAAGACTTTACCTATCATTAACACTTAATGTATTATGTTGATTGTGGAGATGTCCTCGCATGCCTGCCATTAAGAGACCAATGTAGTTAAATATATTCCTCCAATCAAATAAGAATTTGTAAGAACAAAATATTTATGAACACAATATAACAAAAAATGTAAACATTTCATAAAGCATTCAAAGCAAAATGTCCCTACAGAGTTTATTGTGTTAACAAACACAACTTCATTGGTATGTTGATAATCCACATACTTGATTCACCTCTCGACGCTCCTACTTGCCTGCAAAATAATTGTAATAAACAGGGGTAGTACTCAATACTCATGACATTCCCACATCAAATCATCCTTAGAATATTGCATGCACAACAATAAAAGTTTTGATTGGAGCATTAAAATCCATAATATTTTGATCCTTAGTATGAAGCTGAAAATAACAATGTATATTGCATATGATGGCACCCTACACAATAGTGCAATAGAAAGGACATATATATACATGTATATGTATGTGTATATATGTATATGTATATGCATATACATGTATGTATATACATATATTTATTGGTAGTCATGGCATGAAGTTTTTTGAGGGTGCATATTGTAGGTCACATTAAATGTACTTTACAGAATATTTGAGAACAAGTGTGAGAAAGATTTTAGAACAAGCATATTCTTTGAAATCTTTCTACACACTTCTCAAACCTTTAGTAAAGTACATTTAATAAGTGCATATATATGCACCCTCAAAAAACTTCATGCCACGACTGTCAATAAATATATGTATATGTATACAAATATACATGCCTATGTATATACATATACATGTATACATATACATTTATACATACATATTTATGTACATGTACATATACATGTATGTGTACGTGTACATATACATATGTATATGTACATACATATACATATACATGTACATGTATATGTATACAAATATATTTAATTTGATTATTGAAACACATAAAATAAGTGGGAGAAAATAGATTAACCCATATCAATTTATGTTGTGATATGATTATAGAATAGATAATGCTCACTTGATCAGCTAACTAAAAACTGAATAATTTGTATGCTTGAAAATAATGTATAGAGTAAGTACATAAATATAAAAGAGTGTATTGAATAATGAAACATACAACATAAATGTAAATTTAGTATGCACTGATAAATAAAAACATGAATTTAGTTATTCTGGGTGTACCAACATGAATAAGCTCCCTTTTAAGAGGAATGTGTATAGGTTGCCTTAGTAAGCTTTGAATTTTGCAGAGGATATTTAGGGAATGACCTTGGAAATTCTCTCTTATAAAATCATTTGAATGTGCAAAATTGAATCTTCATGGGAAACAATATGTCATTTCATTTTATAGTGGCCATTTATGCCTAAGTTCTATCGTGGCTTTTAGGAAATCAATTTTATATTTGGCTTAATTGACAAAATAGGTGGCTTGCATAAATTCAATCATATATATGAATTACAATATTTTTTTTGTTTTATTATATGTACCAAGCTGAATTTTGCAGAGGATATGCAGTGAAAGTAGAGGAGAATTCATAATGCAAATGACAATGGAAATTTCCTCTTATAAAATCATTCAAATGTGTATATTGAATGCATTGAATTGTAGTGATTGACTTTCAAATTTGATTTATCCTTCCAAACAATCAGTCATTTCATATTGTAGTTGCCATTTATGCCTAATTTCAATGGTGCGTTGAATGAAAAAAGCCTATTTATAATTATCAATAAACCTATTTTAAGTTATTTTTGTATGAGGGCCCGCTCAATATATCATGTGGGTCCACTAGTGGGTCCACTAGGAGGTGGATGCTTTAATCTCAACCAGAACAAATTACCATGTTAACCACATGCCACATATACCTTCAACAAACCATGCATATGAGTTTACCTAACTATAGGTTGCCGAGCATCTTTAAGCCCTAAACTCATCATCTCCTATGGTTTTCTTCCTCATTTTCACCTCTGTTATCCATATAAGATTATACATATACAATATGATATATATAATGTATACTAGATTATACATATAATATCATACATATATACAATATATATATAGATATGTAGATATATATATATATGTGTATAGATATATATATACATATATATACATATACATATACATATATATATATATATATATATATATATATCAGATTACATATGTATACTCTTATATAGATATATATCTATATCAGATTACATATGTATAGTCTTATATGGATATATATCTATATAAGATATCTATATAAGATTATACATATATAATCTGATATATATATATATCAAAATTGACATCTCTAAGATACCAAAAAATAAATTGTTGATTGAGGCTATGGAGAAAGAAGGTATAAAATTTTATGCAAAGTATATGGAGGTTTCCATGGATGATAGCAGCTACATAGTGACTATCCATTGTTACTATTTAACCAAGGTTCAGAAGCGATGGGAGGATAGTTCATGGGGAAGGAAACTAATTGTGCAAAAGTGAAGAGTTACATTAAATGACTTTGATCGATTTAAAGTCATGCTTGCAAAGATTAACGTTTATTTTATTCTTCAAGAAGTTGGTTTTACCTCTAAGCTAAAAAAGAAAACTCTACTTGAACCAACACTAGTTTTACCTTTTTGTAGTTGGATCATATTTTTAGCATCTATGGGTTTCCATGAGGATATGAACAAATGCAAAGTAACTGAGTTATAGGGATATTAAACTAATAATTCCAATGTGTTTATTAAAGATAACTGAGTTATAGGGATATATGGCAAGAAACTTAGGCATTAGTAAATGGAAGAAATTGATAGAGGATCATGTTAAGGTCCATGTGATGAAACCGTACACAGCTTGATATGATGAAACACTATAGGGAATAACTATATATATATAATCTATTAAGAATATATATTATATATAATCTGATTGTTTATATACAATCATGCCATGTATATATATATCAAGCCTCATGCTGTGGAGGGTTTCATCACATGAACCTATATGTGTGTGTGTGTGTGTACAAATATATATATATATATACAATCTGATAAGAACATATCATTGTCTAAAAAGAATATATCATTGCTTGCAAAATTATATATACATTTTGATAGTAACATATCATTGTCTGAAAATAATATATCATTGTCTGAAAAGAATACATCATTCTCTACAAAAATATATATACAATGTGATTAGAACATATCATTTTTTGTGAAGCTTCATGTGATGAAACCCTACACGACATGACTATATATATATATGTAATTTTCTACAAATTGTAATCTTAAAACCGATTGATAAATTGGGACAAAAACTATATACCCATTAATTTTCATGATTATAATGTAGGGATTCAAAGAGAATCCGATAAAATCTATATACCCATTTAATTTCATGTGAAAATTATAATTATTGAAAAATAGAAAACATCTACCCATTAACCCGTATCTTGAAACCCCTCAATAATTTGGGGAAAAAACTGAAAACCCATAAAATTTCATGATTATACCAACATTTGACAGTATACCCATTAAATTTCATGATTATACTTGGTCAAAATTTTGTCAATGTTCTATTTAAATCACATTACATGTGATTAGTTCATAGACTAATGTCAAAAAAATCATAGTAGTCAAACCCTCAATGCCATAGACAGAATAATTCATGAGGGATCAAATTTCTACCAGTCACATGTAAATAGAAATGATTGTAGTCAAACCCTTAATGCCATACAAAGAAATGATTTTTAAACACATCAAAATGTACTCAAACACCATCGATGCCAACAAAAACCCACTATTGAACAAACAATATTGCAGGTGAAGAGAGGTGGAGACATTACCTGCAATAGAAGGGAGTCAGAGGAAGTTGCCATGGTTGCATGAGGTCACGTTGACGGTGGGAGAAGGTATACCACAATGAAAATGATGAAAAAAATGATGAGAAATGATGAGTTTAAGGCTTAAAGATGCCCATCAACCTATGGTTAGGTAAACTCATACACATGGTTTGATGAAGGCATATGGAGCACGTGGTTAACAATGTAATGTGATGGGGTTGAGATTAAAGCTACCACCTCTTAGCGGACCCACGTGATATATTGAGTGGGACCACATACAAACGTAACTAGAAATAGGTTTATTGATAAATATAAATAGGCTTTTTAAAAAAAATAAAATTGGCTTTTTAATTGAACCAGCAATTTTGTGGTTCTATGTACTTCTCTTACACACTTAGGATTTTTCACCTAAAAGGCGAGAGATAGAACACTAAAATTGTGGTGGTTCGCTCAAATAAAAGATTGCATCATGTGATTAAGACTAAATGCAATAATGTGAATGCAACTAAATGATGTAATTAACTAATTATGAATGCAAAACTAATGTAATATGCAATGCTTGAAAACACAATGTGATATGCAAAAAATGAAATAGAGATGAAAGCTAATGTAAACAGAATTAAACAAGGTCAAACAAAGTGCACCAGAGAATTGGATTATGAATCTAGAATGTTCTGAAATCTGGCAGAAATCAATGTAAATCACTAGTGGGACTCATTCGCCACTGATGGTGAATCAGTCCTCCTATTGGTAAAAACACCTGAAACTGCTTTCCAACTATCAAAAACTGGAATATGACAAAATCACCTTTTTCAACCTTCAGGTGGGACTCATTTTCCACTAATGGGGAATTAGTCATCCTCCAAAATTTTGCAAATTCAAAGGTCAATTCTATAGATCTAGATCTACACTTGTCTTTTTGTCAAGTTGACAAAGTCACATATGCAAAAAATGAACTGTAGGTTGTCTCCAAGCTTGAAATAGAGTTTAGTTGACTTGAATTTTTTTTTTGACTTGTTTACCACCTTTCAACACCTATTTTCTTGAAAAATCTGCATGCAAAAGTCTACAAACACACATGCAAAAGGGGGAAAATGGTTAAGGGTTAGAGTATAGGTATTTTCCTTGGTCAAATCCCACTTTGGTAATCAAACCCTTACTGAAGAATTGAAATTAAATAAGCAAGGAATGATGAATAATAACATGCAATTTTCCTAAACTCACCACAATCTTGTTGAAGAAGTATGAAGCTATGTCAATGGCTACTCCAAGATGCTTGATTCAATAATGCTATGATGCTTCAATGCTTGAATGAGATGATTGAATGGATGATTGAATGCTTGAATGAATGATGTTTAAATGGATATAAAAACACTTATTTATACAAAATCATGCCCTAATAACCCACTAATACAACATCACAGGTTGACATAAGGTATTTTTGAATAAAAAACTAAAAGAAAATTTGAATTATTTTGAATTTGGAGCCAAGAGGGACTCATTCTCCACCCATGGCAAATAGGTCCCACCTTGGGCTTATAAGTGGGTTTCAAGAATTAAGTTGCATTTAATGTTGTTTTTCTAGTTTACATTGAAAAATACACTTAATTAAGTCTTATGAGTGCATAAAAGGGTCAAATAAAGCATAGGAAAGGTGTAAATAGTGAAATCAAGCCTAGAAAAGTGTGAAATCTTGTTACAAGACTTTACAACACTTTAGAATAGGACTTGATAAGTAATGAAAAGGTGATTTTTAGGTGAATTGTAATGAGAAGAGTCTAGAAAAGTGTAGAAATGTGTTATAACACTTCACAACACCTTCACAAGACATCATAATTTGAATATTAAGGTCCTAATGTGAATGCATAAGTTACATTGCAACATTAAATCAAAGAAAAATAGGTCAAGCATCATGAGAAAGACCTAAATGACCATGAAAATATCAATGATCCATTTTTCTATGGTACATTTAGCTCCCACTTTAGTGAGAGGATGAACTTGCTTCAAACTCACACTAAAGTAGCCATGCATATCAAGAGGGATCCAAATTCACGTATGCTAGCAAGATGGGATAACAAAAATCAAGAGGGATGATCAAGCCCCCAGGATAAAGATCCCATGGAAAACTAAACATAAGAACAAAGGAACACAAGTGTGAAAGAAAGAGAGAAAGAAGAGGGAAAGGAAAATTCGAATCAAGCTTTGATCGTTTGTTCAGCTAGTTGTGAATCAGATCTAGGTTGTTTGTCCAGAAAAGAAGATGCATACTCACTCTAGGGTGACAAAACACATGGCAGTCTACTTGGGTGAGAAGGCACAAAAGGTGACAAACATACACTGGTTGGTATGCACTCACAAACACATAGGTGGCTATGGGGAAAGTCATGTCGCGAAATGGGATTCCTGCTCAACCATATCAAAGCTATACCTCCTGATAACTTTAATAAGGTGCCACAAAGGAAATTTTTGGTTTGTGCTTCATGAAACAAGCAAAGCTTCATATGCTTAGAGCTCATGAACAAACAAGATAGTACCATAGGCATACAAGCTACATTAAACAAGGTGGCAAGGATGCAAAATGTAAAAAGAAAAAATGTAAAATATAAAAGTATAAAATGGAAATGTTCAAAAGAGTCTTGTTAAGTTCATGTGAGGTCTATCACTTAGGGAACATTGTGTGTAATGTATCCAAGAGAGGACCAATCAAAGAATAGAATATTCACAACTTAGGGGATGTAGTGCGTTGCATCAGGCCACTAAGAGGAATGTAATATGCTAAGATAGATCACACTTATGAAGGACATCACTCACAATGTCATCCACAAAGTGACAAATGCATTGTATGAAGTGACAAGGCTACACTAAGAACCAAGAATTCCAATGAATAATGCTAATGTATACCTCCCACTTTAAAGGAATTTCTACACACCGTTCTATGAGAAATTACTTTTAAGTAGCAAAGGAAAGATGCAAAAAGAAAAACAAGACATGAGAGCAAACTTGGAAAGCCCCTATGCCAAGTCATATGTTTCCAAGTAAGGCTACTGCTTCATGGAAACAAAAAAGAAAATAAAAGAAAGGGAGTTTCCACCTAGAAAGGAACACACCAAACACATAAGGGATCTATGGATTTGGGGTCAGTATTTTCATTGTTTTAATGTTTTGATTAAAGAGCTCAGAACTGTCATCATTCCCCAAAACACGTAGAACTAGAAGAATGACACAAAGAGAGTGAAAAATAAAGAAAAATAAAGTTTTTTTTGGGTCAACATGGAAGAGACATTTGGGTTTCAACCCTTTGCATCATCCCCAAAAGGAAAAACACAAGCAAAAAGAAAACAAAAAGGAGAAAGAAAAGGAAAAGCTTTTGGGTCAACATGGAGACATTTTGGTCTCGATTCCTTGCGTCATCCCCAAAAGGAAAAATAGAAGAAAAAGATAAAGTAAAAAGGAAAAGGAACCATTTGGGTCAACATGGAAGATACATAGGGCATCTCTACACTTTGTTTCATCCCCAAAAGAAGAACACAAAACAAAAGTGTAAAGGAAAAGATAAATTACTTCATATAGAAGAATAGATGTACAAATAGAGGAAGTGCACAAAGAGAGAGAACATCAAACGCACATTACAGGGGAACACAATACGCACTAAAAAGAAAGAGAAAATAAAAGAAAAATGCAAAAGGCTATCAAGGATAATGCAAGTCAATCATCTAACAAGTTATCCACCTCCCAATCATGTTCAGTGTATTGCAAAAGTGGTTGATTGTGCAAAGGAAGAATTGCAAGTGTCAAACTAGGGGAAGTGTTGGGTTCTTCACTCGGTGTAGAAGATTTATCATTTAAGCTTATGGTACATGAAAATAAAGAGTTTAGGTTGTTATTCACTTATTCATATATTTTAATGATCTCCTCATCATCATCATCATCAAGATTAATTACAATGGGAGGACGAAGGGTGATTTCCAAGGAAGGATGTATTAGAAGTTGTGGCTATTGGATCAGATCATTTTAATGCACAAGGGTTGATTTTCCTTGCTTTCTTCCATTTGTGACTAAAGAGCAAGGAGACAATGACAATTCCTACACTCCCTAGCACCATGGTTTCATTTAATTATATTTTGATGTTGTTGAGGTACAAGAGTAGGTTGATCCACCATAGGCTCCTTTTCTTCCCGAGGAGGAGGAATGGAAGGAATTGAAGGAGATGGGTCAATCAATTTCTCTTTGGCTTTATAAACTTGTTTAATGCAAGGAGGCATGATAGGGTTGGTTTCACTATCTCTTGGTCATTTAGATGATGAAGGTGAGTTGTTTGTTGGTGGTTGCTCGTGAGGTTACATTGTTTGTTCAAGTTTGGACTCAAGATGAAGCATTATCTCATCTATGATGGGAGAAACATAAGTGGACAAGGACATCGAGTGAACAGACAAGTCGGCTATTTGTTTGGCTTTGAAATTTTGATAGGCTATGAAAAAGAAATCCTTATGAGGGGTGATGGGCTCCATAGGTTCAGGCCAAAAGGCTTTTAAGGAGAAATTACCTTTAGAAGACAATAGATGAAAACCACTATGGTGTATGGTAAATATTTCATTGCCATGTTGAAACTTCAAACATTTGTGAACAATTGAAGGGACTACTTTCATCGAGCGAAGCCAAGGATGGCCTAACCACAAATGAAAATTATCTAATTGTGGAATGATAGAAAATGTTACACCCAAAGTTTTGGGTCCTATCTATAATGGGAGTACGATCAATCTAATCATAGGGCACACAAAACTAGTATGTTTTTTAATCCATGCAGTTGACTATTTTATCATAATGTTCTTGATAAAGCTCATGTAATACTAAAAATTCTTCAGTGATCACATTCTCACCACAGGCGGGATCTATTAATATCCCATTGATGGACTTATTATAGATTCAGTCAGCTATGTAAAGAGGACCATTGAGAAGCTTTTTAAGTATATCATGAGAAGAAAAGGTAATATCAAGAGATTTGTTGGTTGGGCCCTTATGAGGGACAATGTCTATCATACCCACAAGTTCATCCATAGGATTAACTTGGGTAACATTTGGAGTAATTTATCATGTTGTTCATTATTTGTATCAATGTTCATCACATGAGTGTTTGAAGGTTCACTAGCTTTGACAAATAAAACATTGTGTTTAGGCATGGGGTTGGTGAAAATTTGTAAATTCTGATTGGGGGGTGCAACAAACTTATTGCCTTGATCATTGACACCCACAATGGACAAATGGCTCAAATCAATGAGGTCTTGAACTAAGTGTTTGAGACTTACATTGTTTAGTGTCATGTCCATTTTGGTGATGAAAATGACAATAAGAATTTGGTTTAAAGGTGGGTGGTAAAGGGCTTGGTAGTATCAAGTGGTTTAATGGTAGGTAAAGTGATCATTTGTTGTTATAGCAGTTGATTCATTATATTATGGAGAGTATCAAGTAAGGGGGTAAACTGTCTCTTCGAGTCCCCTAGGTAAAGGTCATTGCTAATTTAATAGCAGCCACTTGACTAGGCATTAGTTGAGTTTGTTGTGGGGGAGGCAGATTGAACTATAAAAATCCTCTATTTGGTTTTCAAAAGTTTTGCATGTTGTTTTGGTTGCTTTGTTCAGACTTCTCAACTCAGTTAGAAGTGGACTTTGAATCATGACTAGTAACCAAGTTGTGATAGTAAAAAAGGGCTGTGCATAAATGCATGAACGAAGGAAATTTCATCATAGTCAACTTATCCTAAAGGTGAGTGTGCAATTTTTCGATAAACATCTTTTAAAGATGTTAATCAGGAATTTTGACATCTACTTGAGCATACAATGACTGATAATGTGAAATAAAATTAGTTACTTTTTCATCTAAATTTTTGTTACATCTCATTAAATATACCATTATCTTTTTGGGAGTCATATGAAATTGGAAATGATTGATAAAGGGATCAACAAGTTCATTAAATGATTAGATTGAATGATTGGGTAATTTTGAAAACCACTCCAATTCAGTGTCCTTTAAGGTCCTAGGAAAATGTTTGGCTAATATCTTATCATCAAGGACAAAATCACTGCACAAGGTTGTATAAGCATTGACATGATTAGTAGGGTCTCCTTTACCTTCGTACTTCTCAAACCTAGGCATTTCAATTCCTTGTGGCATCAGTATTCTTAAGACCTCTAAAGATAAGGGGCCACTACGAACATGATATGTGGGTGAAGCTTTTTGACTTTGGCTTAAGGTAGAATTTTTTTGTTTCATGGAAGAAATTGTGTTAAAGAGTTGTGTAATGAGGGGGTCGATGTAAGTGGTATGAGGAGGAAGGGAAAATGGTGATGGAGTGTATGTGATGTTAGGGGAAGTGAAGGGGACACTAAGAGGGGTGAAGGTGGAAGATGGAACATTTGATGCCACAAAAGAATTAGGAATGCTAGTTGGAATAACAAAAGGAGTCATGTGACTAACCTATTGCATGGTTGTTGTAGCTTGAGGAGTGGTATAAGTGGGTGTGGATGCTATGGTTGAAGGAGGAGGAATGTGAGGTCCTCCTTGGCTCACAACAATGTTTGTTGATTGGGAAGTAGAAGGAATAGGTTTGTTGTATATCTTAGAAATTCTTTTCATAGCATGTAAGCCATCATCACTTTCAATCAAACAATGAAGGTTTTCTATGGCAGGTATGGCAGTGGTGGAAATGTTTTCAAGGGATAAATCTTGTTGTAAATGTGCAAAATCCTCATGAATACTAATGAATTTTTCTTGTGGAATGGAACTAGTTTGTGTCTCAACATGTATTGTATGTGAAGGTAAAGTCATATTAGTGGTAGTATCCATTCCTAATGCACCATTGTCCCAAGGTCCACAATGAAAGTGCTATCATGGGAATCCATGAGTCTAAAACTTTGTCTCACTAAAGTATTATCAATGGAGCACCAAACACTCATACAAGTACCACAAGGGGTGAGGTGGATGAAAATGCAATGAAATCTAGGAGTTAAAAATGAAAATAACATAAATTTTGTAAATTGAAATAAAAAAACAACAATAGAAAACTGAAATGCAATAAATGCCCAGAAAATACCTGAAAATGCGGTTTAAAATGTTTAAGTGGACTGATTCACCCAAGGTGGCGAATGAGTCCAGGTATGAGAATTTTTTTTGTGTTTTTAAGAAAATTTAAAATGATTTTAATTCTTTTCAAATGCCAATTGAGGATGCAAATGCAGATTTTCCATTTTTTAATGATTTGATATGCAAAAATGAAATCTAAATGAGTCTTTCACTAATACAATTTTAAAAACTCTAGGATGCAAAAACAAGAGAAAACCTAATTGAATGTTGATGCAAAGGACATATAGGATGCAAGATGCAATTGAAATCAGGAAGATAAATGTGTTCAATATGCAGGTTCACCAAAATGAACCAACAATTTTGTTAGTTCTATGTGCTTCTCTTACACTCTTAGGATTTTTCACCTAAAAGGAGAGAGATAGAATGTACACTAAAATTGTGGTGGTTCACTCAAATAAAGGATTGTATCATGTGATTAAGACTAAATGTAATAATGTGAATGCAACTAAATGATGTAATTGCTTGATTATGAATTCAAAACTAATGTAATATGCAATGTTTGAAAACACAACGTGATATGTAGAAAATGAAATAGAGATGAAAACTAATGTAAATAGAATTGAACAAGGTTAAATAGAGTGCACTTGGGAATTGGATGATGAATCTAGAATGTTCTGAAATCTAGCAAAAATCAATGTAAATCACCAATGGGACTCATTCACCACTAATGGAAAATCAGTCCTCCTATTGGTAAAAACACCTGAAACTGCTTTTTGACTGTCGGGAACTGGATTATGAAAAAATCACCTTTTTCATCCTTCAGGTGGGAATCATTTGCAATTGATGGTGAATCAATCCTCCTCTAAAATTCTACAAATTCAAAGGTCAATTTTGTAGATCCAGATTATATGCACCTATCTTTTTGTTGGGTTGATAGAGTCAAATCTTCAGAAAATAGACTGTAGGTTGTCTCCAAGCTTGAAATAGGGTTTAGTTGACTTGAAACACTTTGTTGACTTGTTGACCACCTTTTAGCACCTATTTTATTGACAAATTTGCATACAAAAGTCTGCAAACATACATGCAAAAGGGGAAAAATGGTTAAGGCACTACTGAATTTGATAGCATTTTTCAACTGATGTTTGTCGGTCATTCGACAAATCTTTGTCGGACAAGCGACGAAATGGAAAAAATATTTTTGTCACTATTTTTTTGTCAAAAGGCCGATGATGAATTAAACATCGAAATAACGGTGAAGAATCGTTGGTCATCAGCATCATGAAATGGCTTGGACTTTCGTCGAAATATCAACGAACACTTTGTGTATCCACCAATGAATTACACTAGAATTTCGTTGCCAGTTCGATGAAATGGGCAAGGAGTAGCATCAAAACAACACCAGACGTTCATCGCCATTTTGATGAAATGGGCAAGGAGTAGCATGAAAACAACACCAAAATTTTGACGAATGTGCGACGAAATAGGCAAGTAGTAGCATCGAAAAAACACCAAGAGTTCATCGAAATTATGACAAAAAGAGAAAGAAGTAGCGTCGGAAGAACACCAAAAGTTCGTTGAAAGTGTGACGAAATGGGCAAGTAGTAGCCTGGAAACAACACCAAAATTTTGTCAAAATTGCGACAAAATGGGAAAGGAGTTACGACAAAACCTTCATTGCAGCTATAGCAACTTCGTCGAACCTTTTCATTGATTTGTCGGTGTGTTTCATTGAAATTGCGATGAAGAATCAATTTTTTTTTTTAAAATATACATGGAAATGTACCATTGCAGAGACTAACGGCTGATCATACATATAGACTACATATTGGTTTGATGCTTCAAATGATGCATTTCTTATATTGAAAAGTGCATTACCTTATTGAGCTTCTCTTTGTTTCGAGAATAGTTTAATATTCTCTACTTAACAGGGCCAATCACGTGACAGTGGAAGCTCATTTGGCCCCTCCCCCCCTCACATCACTCTCAATTCCCCATACCCAATCATATAACATTAATCATTCATTCATCCATTAATAACATATAACATTCATTCATTAACATATAACATTCATTAATTAACATATTCACATTCATTCATTAACATATAATATTCATTCTTTTCGAGTTTTACATATTATAAAAAATATGGTTGTCATGATATGATTACAATCACTTTTTTGTTTTCTTTTAAAGCCCATAAAGCTAAAGTGGAGTATCATTTTTCTAAATCAATATTTGTCCCCCCTTTAGTTATCCTACCCTCTGCTCATGATCTTAATGTACGCCTAGTCGTCTGCTCATGACATGGACGTCACTGCAAGGGGGGATCTACTACAATAAGAAAGAAATGTTAAACTAATATGTTTTATTATTATTGTTACAACTTGTATTTCATTAATTAAAAGAACATTAGAGTGGCTCTCTTTACCTGATGGGTCCACATCATGTTCCTGAAATTTTGTTATAGACTCA
Source organism: Sequoia sempervirens (assembly GCA_007258455.2). NCBI lineage: Eukaryota > Viridiplantae > Streptophyta > Pinopsida > Cupressales > Cupressaceae > Sequoia > Sequoia sempervirens. The sequence continues at coordinate 866,390,172 of VDFB02281492.1, read as the reverse complement.
TGCTCAACATGTTGAACACCCTCTAAATCATGATCTGCAATTGAAACAGGAAAGGTTACATTAATTAATACACCAATTGGAAATTAAATATGTTTAAGAGAAC
>VDFB02281492.1:866357711-866389969 GCA_007258455.2 Sequoia sempervirens | reverse complement strand
GCATGTATGTTTGCAGACTTTTGTATGCAAATTTGTCAATAAAATAGGTGCTAAAAGGTGGTCAACAAGTCAACAAAGTGTTTCAAGTCAACTAAACCCTATTTCAAGCTTGGAGACAACCTACAGTCTATTTTCTGAAGATTTGACTCTATCAACCCAACAAAAAGATAGGTGCATATAATCTGGATCTACAAAATTGACCTTTGAATTTGTAGAATTTTAGAGGAGGATTGATTCACCATCAATTGCAAATGATTCCCACCTGAAGGATGAAAAAGGTGATTTTTTCATAATCCAGTTCCCGACAGTCAAAAAGCAGTTTCAGGTGTTTTTACCAATAGGAGGACTGATTTTCCATTAGTGGTGAATGAGTCCCATTGGTGATTTACATTGATTTTTGCTAGATTTCAGAACATTCTAGATTCATCATCCAATTCCCAAGTGCACTCTATTTAACCTTGTTCAATTCTATTTACATTAGTTTTCATCTCTATTTCATTTTCTACATATCACGTTGTGTTTTCAAACATTGCATATTACATTAGTTTTGAATTCATAATCAAGCAATTACATCATTTAGTTGCATTCACATTATTACATTTAGTCTTAATCACATGATACAATCCTTTATTTGAGTGAACCACCACAATTTTAGTGTACATTCTATCTCTCTCCTTTTAGGTGAAAAATCCTAAGAGTGTAAGAGAAGCACATAGAACTAACAAAATTGTTGGTTCATTTTGGTGAACCTGCATATTGAACACATTTATCTTCCTGATTTCAATTGCATCTTGCATCCTATATGTCCTTTGCATCAACATTCAATTAGGTTTTCTCTTGTTTTTGCATCCTAGAGTTTTTAAAATTGTATTAGTGAAAGACTCATTTAGATTTCATTTTTGCATATCAAATCATTAAAAAATGGAAAATCTGCATTTGCATCCTCAATTGGCATTTGAAAAGAATTAAAATCATTTTAAATTTTCTTAAAAACACAAAAAAAATTCTCATACCTGGACTCATTCGCCACCTTGGGTGAATCAGTCCACTTAAACATTTTAAACCGCATTTTCAGGTATTTTCTGGGCATTTATTGCATTTCAGTTTTCTATTGTTGTTTTTTTATTTCAATTTACAAAATTTATGTTATTTTCATTTTTAACTCCTAGATTTCATTGCATTTTCATCCACCTCACCCCTTGTGGTACTTGTATGAGTGTTTGGTGCTCCATTGATAATACTTTAGTGAGACAAAGTTTTAGACTCATGGATTCCCATGATAGCACTTTCATTGTGGACCTTGGGACAATGGTGCATTAGGAATGGATACTACCACTAATATGACTTTACCTTCACATACAATACATGTTGAGACACAAACTAGTTCCATTCCACAAGAAAAATTCATTAGTATTCATGAGGATTTTGCACATTTACAACAAGATTTATCCCTTGAAAACATTTCCACCACTGCCATACCTGCCATAGAAAACCTTCATTGTTTGATTGAAAGTGATGATGGCTTACATGCTATGAAAAGAATTTCTAAGATATACAACAAACCTATTCCTTCTACTTCCCAATCAACAAACATTGTTGTGAGCCAAGGAGGACCTCACATTCCTCCTCCTTCAACCATAGCATCCACACCCACTTATACCACTCCTCAAGCTACAACAACCATGCAATAGGTTAGTCACATGACTCCTTTTGTTATTCCAACTAGCATTCCTAATTCTTTTGTGGCATCAAATGTTCCATCTTCCACCTTCACCCCTCTTAGTGTCCCCTTCACTTCCCCTAACATCACATACACTCCATCACCATTTTCCCTTCCTCCTCATACCACTTACATCGACCCCCTCATTACACAACTCTTTAACACAATTTCTTCCATGAAACAAAAAAATTCTACCTTAAGCCAAAGTCAAAAAGCTTCACCCACATATCATGTTCGTAGTGGCCCCTTATCTTTAGAGGTCTTAAGAATACTGATGCCACAAGGAATTGAAATGCCTAGGTTTGAGAAGTACGAAGGTAAAGGAGACCCTACTAATCATGTCAATGCTTATACAACCTTGTGCAGTGATTTTGTCCTTGATGATAAGATATTAGCCAAACATTTTCCTAGGACCTTAAAGGACACTGAATTGGAGTGGTTTTCAAAATTACCCAATCATTCAATCTAATCATTTAATGAACTTGTTGATCCCTTTATCAATCATTTCCAATTTCATATGACTCCCAAAAAGATAATGGTATATTTAATGAGATGTAACAAAAATTTAGATGAAAAAGTAACTAATTTTATTTCACATTATCAGTCATTGTATGCTCAAGTAGATGTCAAAATTCCTGATTAACATCTTTAAAAGATGTTTATCGAAAAATTGCACACTCACCTTTAGGATAAGTTGACTATGATGAAATTTCCTTCGTTCATGCATTTATGCACAGCCCTTTTTTACTATCACAACTTGGTTACTAGTCATGATTCAAAGTCCACTTCTAACTGAGTTGAGAAGTCTGAACAAAGCAACCAAAACAACATGCAAAACTTTTGAAAACCAAATAGAGGATTTTTATAGTTCAATCTGCCTCCCCCACAACAAACTCAACTAATGCCTAGTCAAGTGGCTGCTATTAAATTAGCAATGACCTTTACCTAGGGGACTCGAAGAGACAGTTTACCCCCTTACTTGATACTCTCCATAATATAATGAATCAACTGCTATAACAACAAATGATCACTTTACCTGTTAAACCACTTGATACCAAGCCTACCACCACCTTTAAACCAAATGCTTATTGTCATTCTCATCACCAAATGGACATGACACTAAACAATGTAAGTGTCTCAAACACTTAGTTCAAGACCTCATTGATTGACCTTTGTCCATTGTGGGTGTCAATGATCAAGGCAATAATTTTGTTGCACCCCCCAATTAGAATTTACAAATTTTCACCAACCCCATGCCTAAACACAATGTTTTATTTGTCAAAGCTAGTGAACCTTCAAACACTTATGTGATGAACATTGATACAAATAATGAACAACATGATAAATTACTCCAAATGTTACCCAAGTTAATCATTTGGATGAACTTGTGGGTATGATAGACATTGTCCCTCATAAGGGCCCAACCAAAAAATCTCTTGATATTACCTTTTCTTCTCATGATATACTTAAAAAGCTTCTCAATGGTCCTCTTTACATAGCTGACTAAATCTATGATAAGCCCATCAATGGGATATTAATAGATCCCACCTGTAGTGAGAATGTGATCACTCAAGAATTTTTAGTATTACATGAGCTTTATCAAGAACATTATGATAAACTAGTCAACTGCATGGATTAAAAAACATACTAGTTTTGTGTGCCCTACGATCAGATTGATCGTACTCCCATTATAGATAGGACCCAAAACTTTGGGTGTAACATTTCTATCATTCCATAATTAGATAATTTTTCATTGTGGTTAGGCCATCCTTGGCTTCACTCGATGAAAGTAGTCCCTTCAATTGTTCACAAATGTTTGAAGTTTCAACATGGCAATGAAATATTTACCATACACCATAGTGGTTTTCATCTATTGTCTTCCAAAGGTAATTTCTCCTTAGAAGCCTTTTGGCTTGAACCTATGGAGCCCATTACCCCTCGTAAGGATTTATTTTTCATAGCCTATCAAAAGTTCAAAGACAAACAAATAGCTGACTTGTCTGTTCACTCGATGTCCTTGTCCACTTCTATTCCTCCCATCACAGATGAAATAACACTTCAACTTTGAGTCCAAATATGAACAAATAATGTAACCTCATGAGCAACCACCAACAAAACAACTCACATTCATCATCTAAATGACCAAGAGATAGTGAACCAACCCTATCATCATGCCTCCTCACATTAAACAAGTTTATAAAGCCAAAGAGAAATTGATTGACCCATCTCCTTCAATTCCTTCCATTCCTCCGCCTCGGGAAGAAAAGGAGCCTATGGTGGATCAACCTACTCTTGTACCTCAACAACATCAAAATATAATTAAATGAAACCATGGTGCTAGGGAGTGTAGGCATTGTCATTGTCTCCTTGCTCATCAGTCACAAATGGAAGAAAGCAAGGAAAATCAACCCTTGTGCATTAAAATGATCTGATCCAACAGCCACAACTTCTAATACATCCTTCCTTGGAAATCATCCTTCGTCCTCCCATTGTAATTAATGTTGATGATGATGATGATGATGAAGAGATCATTAAAATAGATGAATAAGTGAATAATGGCCTAAACTCTTTATTTTCATGTACCATGAGCTTAAATGATAAATCTTCTACACCGAGTGAAGAACCCAACACTTCCCCTAGTTTGACACTTCCAATTCTTCCTTTGCACAATCAACTACTTTCACAATACACTAAACATGATTGGGAGGTGGATAACTTGTTAGATGATTGACTTGCATTCTCCTTGATAGCCTTTTTCATTTTTCTTTTATTTTGTCTTTCTTTTTTAGTGTGTATTGTGTTCCCCTGTAATGTGCATTTGATGTTCTCTCTCTTTGTGCACTTCCTCTATTTGTACATCTATTCTTCTATATGAAGTAATTTATCTTTTCCTTTACACTTTTGTTTTGTGTTCTTCTTTTGGGGATGACACAAAGTGTAGAGATGCCCTATGTCTCTTCCATGTTGACCCAAATGGTCCCTTTTCCTTTTTACTTTATCTTTTTCTTCTGTTTTTCCTTTTGGGGATGATGCAAGGAATTGAGACCAAAATGTCTCCATGTTGACCCAAAATCTTTTCCTTTTCTTTCTCCTTTTTGTTTTCTTTTTGCTTGTGTTTTTCCTTTTGGGGATGATGCAAAGGGTTGAAACCCAAATGTCTCTTCCATGTTGACCCAAAAAAAACTTTATTTTTCTTTATTTTTCACTCTCTTTGTGTCATTCTTCTAGTTCTACGTGTTTTGGGGAATGATGACAGTTCTGAGCTCTTTAATCAAAACATTAAAACAATGAAAATACTGACCCCAAATCCATAGATCCCTTATGTGTTTGGTGTGTTCCTTTCTAGGTGGAAACTCCCTTTCTTTTGTTTTCTTTTTTGTTTCCATTAAGCAGTAGCCTTACTTGGAAACATATGACTTGGCATAGGGGCTTTCCATGTTGGCTCTCATGTCTTGTTTTTATTTTTGCATCTTTCCTTTGCTACTTAAAAGTAATTTCTCATAGAACAATGTGTAGAAATTCCTTTAAAGTGGGAGGTATACATTAGCATTATTCATTGGAATTCTTGGTTCTTAGTGTAGCATTGTCACTTCATACAATGCATTTGTCACTTTGTGGATGACATTGTGAGTGATGTCCTCCATAAGTGTGATCTATCTTAGCATATTACATTCCTCTTAGTGGCCTGATGCAACGCACTACATCCCCTAAGTTGTGAATATTCTATTCTTTGATTGGTCCTCTCTTGGATACATTACACACAATGTTCCCTAAGTGATAGACCTCACATGAACTTAACAAGACTCTTTTGAACATTTCCATTTTATACTTTTATATTTTACATTTTTTCTTTTTACATTTTGCATCCTTGCCACCTTGCATAATGTAGCTTGTATGCCTATGGTACTATCTTGTTTGTTCATGAGCTCTAAGAATACGAAGCTTTTCTTGTTTCATGAAGCACAAACCAAAAATTTCCTTTGTGGCACCTTATTAAATTTATCAAGAGGTATAACTTTGATATGGTTGAGCAGGAATCCCATTTCGTGACATGACTTTCCCCATAGCCACCTATGTGTTTGTGAGTGCATACCAACCAGCGTATGTTTGTCACCTTTTGTGCCTTCTCACCCAGTAGACTGCCATGTGTTTTGTCACCCTAGAGTGAGTATGCATCTTCTTTTCTAGACAAACAACCTAGATCTGATTCACAACTAGCTGAACAAACGATCGAAGCTTGATTCGAATTTTCCTTTCCCTCTTCTTTCTCTCTTTCTTTCACACTTGTGTTCCTTTGTTCTTATGTTTAGTTTTCCATGGGATCTTTATCCTGGGGGCTTGATCATCCCTCTTGATTTTTGTTATCCCATCTTGCTAGCATACGTGATTTGGATCCCTCTTGATATGCATGGCTACTTTAGTGTGAGTTTGAAGCAAGTTCATCCTCTCACTAAAGTGGGAGCTAAATGTACCATAGAAAAATTGATCATTGATATTTTCATGGTCATTTAGGTCTTTCTCATGATGCTTGACCTATTTTTCTTTGATTTAATGTTGCAATGTAACTTATGCATTCACATTAGGACCTTAATATTCAAATTATGATGTCTTGTGAAGGTGTTGTGAAGTGTTATAACACATTTCTACACTTTTCTAGACTCTTCTCATTACAATTCACCTAAAAATAACCTTTTCATTACTTATCAAGTCCTATTCTAAAGTGTTGTAAAGTCTTGTAACAAGATTTCACACTTTTCTAGGCTTGATTTCACTATTTACACCTTTCCTATGCTTTATTTGACCCTTTTATGCACTCATAAGACTTAATTAAGTGTATTTTTCAATGTAAACTAGAAAAACAACATTAAATGCAACTTAATTCTTGAAACCCACTTATAAGCCCAAGGTGGGACCTATTTGCCATGGGTGGAGAATGAGTCCCTCTTGGCTCCAAATTCAAAATAATTCAAATTTTCTTTTAGTTTTTTATTCAAAAATACCTTATGTCAACCTGTGATGTTGTATTAGTGGGTTATTAGGGCATGATTTTGTATAAATAAGTGTTTTTATATCCATTTAAACATCATTCATTCAAGCATTCAATCATCCATTCAATCATCTCATTCAAGCATTGAAGCATCATAGCATTATTGAATCAAGCATCTTGGAGTAGCCATTGACATAGCTTCATACTTCTTCAACAAGATTGTGGTGAGTTTAGGAAAATTGCATGTTATTATTCATCATTCCTTGCTTATTTAATTTCAATTCTTCAGTAAGGGTTTGATTACCAAAGTGGGATTTGACCAAGGAAAATACCTATACTCTAACCCTTAACCATTTTCCCCCTTTTGCATGTGTGTTTGTAGACTTTTGCATGCAGATTTTTCAAGAAAATAGGTGTTGAAAGGTGGTAAACAAGTCAAAAAAAAAATTCAAGTCAACTAAACTCTATTTCAAGCTTGGAGACAACCTACAGTTCATTTTTTGCATATGTGACTTTGTCAACTTGACAAAAAGACAAGTGTAGATCTAGATCTATAGAATTGACCTTTGAATTTGCAAAATTTTGGAGGATGACTAATTCCCCATTAGTGGAAAATGAGTCCCACCTGAAGGTTGAAAAAGGTGATTTTGTCATATTCCAGTTTTTGATAGTTGGAAAGCAGTTTCAGGTGTTTTTACCAATAGGAGGACTGATTCACCATCAGTGGCGAATGAGTCCCACTAGTGATTTACATTGATTTCTGCCAGATTTCAGAACATTCTAGATTCATAATCCAATTCTCTGGTGCACTTTGTTTGACCTTGTTTAATTCTGTTTACATTAGCTTTCATCTCTATTTCATTTTTTGCATATCACATTGTGTTTTCAAGCATTGCATATTACATTAGTTTTGCATTCATAATTAGTTAATTACATCATTTAGTTGCATTCACATTATTGCATTTAGTCTTAATCACATGATGCAATCTTTTATTTGAGCGAACCACCACAATTTTAGTGTTCTATCTCTCGCCTTTTAGGTGAAAAATCCTAAGTGTGTAAGAGAAGTACATAGAACCACAAAATTGCTGGTTCAATTAAAAAGCCAATTTTATTTTTTTTAAAAAGCCTATTTATATTTATCAATAAACCTATTTCTAGTTACGTTTGTATGTGGTCCCACTCAATATATCACGTGGGTCCGCTAAGAGGTGGTAGCTTTAATCTCAACCCCATCACATTACATTGTTAACCACGTGCTCCATATGCCTTCATCAAACCATGTGTATGAGTTTACCTAACCATAGGTTGATGGGCATCTTTAAGCCTTAAACTCATCATTTCTCATCATTTTTTTCATCATTTTCATTGTGGTATACCTTCTCCCACCGTCAACGTGACCTCATGCAACCATGGCAACTTCCTCTGACTCCCTTCTATTGCAGGTAATGTCTCCACCTCTCTTCACCTGCAATATTGTTTGTTCAATAGTGGGTTTTTGTTGGCATCGATGGTGTTTGAGTACATTTTGATGTGTTTAAAAATCATTTCTTTGTATGGCATTAAGGGTTTGACTACAATCATTTCTATTTACATGTGACTGGTAGAAATTTGATCCCTCATGAATTATTCTGTCTATGGCATTGAGGGTTTGACTACTATGATTTTTTTGACATTAGTCTATGAACTAATCACATGTAATGTGATTTAAATAGAACATTGACAAAATTTTGACCAAGTATAATCATGAAATTTAATGGGTATACTGTCAAATGTTGGTATAATCATGAAATTTTATGGGTTTTCAGTTTTTTCCCCAAATTATTGAGGGGTTTCAAGATACGGGTTAATGGGTAGATGTTTTCTATTTTTCAATAATTATAATTTTCACATGAAATTAAATGGGTATATAGATTTTATCGGATTCTCTTTGAATCCCTACATTATAATCATGAAAATTAATGGGTATATAGTTTTTGTCCCAATTTATCAATCGGTTTTAAGATTACAATTTGTAGAAAATTACATATATATATATAGTCATGTCGTGTAGGGTTTCATCACATGAAGCTTCACAAAAAATGATATGTTCTAATCACATTGTATATATATTTTTGTAGAGAATGATGTATTCTTTTCAGACAATGATATATTATTTTCAGACAATGATATGTTACTATCAAAATGTATATATAATTTTGCAAGCAATGATATATTCTTTTTAGACAATGATATGTTCTTATCAGATTGTATATATATATATATATTTGTACACACACACACACACATATAGGTTCATGTGATGAAACCCTCCACAGCATGAGGCTTGATATATATATACATGGCATGATTGTATATAAACAATCAGATTATATATAATATATATTCTTAATAGATTATATATATATAGTTATTCCCTATAGTGTTTCATCATATCAAGCTGTGTACGGTTTCATCACATGGACCTTAACATGATCCTCTATCAATTTCTTCCATTTACTAATGCCTAAGTTTCTTGCCATATATCCCTATAACTCAGTTATCTTTAATAAACACATTGGAATTATTAGTTTAATATCCCTATAACTCAGTTACTTTGCATTTGTTCATATCCTCATGGAAACCCATAGATGCTAAAAATATGATCCAACTACAAAAAGGTAAAACTAGTGTTGGTTCAAGTAGAGTTTTCTTTTTTAGCTTAGAGGTAAAACCAACTTCTTGAAGAATAAAATAAACGTTAATCTTTGCAAGCATGACTTTAAATCGATCAAAGTCATTTAATGTAACTCTTCACTTTTGCACAATTAGTTTCCTTCCCCATGAACTATCCTCCCATCGCTTCTGAACCTTGGTTAAATAGTAACAATGGATAGTCACTATGTAGCTGCTATCATCCATGGAAACCTCCATATACTTTGCATAAAATTTTATACCTTCTTTCTCCATAGCCTCAATCAACAATTTATTTTTTGGTATCTTAGAGATGTCAATTTTGATATATATATATATCAGATTATATATGTATAATCTTATATAGATATCTTATATAGATATATATCCATATAAGACTATACATATGTAATCTGATATAGATATATATCTATATAAGAGTATACATATGTAATCTGATATATATATATATATATATATATATATATGTATATGTATATGTATATATATGTATATATATATCTATACACATATATATATATATCTACATATCTATATATATATTGTATATATGTATGATATTATATGTATAATCTAGTATACATTATATATATCATATTGTATATGTATAATCTTATATGGATAACAGAGGTGAAAATGAGGAAGAAAACCATAGGAGATGATGAGTTTAGGGCTTAAAGATGCTCGGCAACCTATAGTTAGGTAAACTCATATGCATGGTTTGTTGAAGGTATATGTGGCATGTGGTTAACATGGTAATTTGTTCTGGTTGAGATTAAAGCATCCACCTCCTAGTGGACCCACTAGTGGACCCACATGATATATTGAGCGGGCCCTCATACAAAAATAACTTAAAATAGGTTTATTGATAATTATAAATAGGCTTTTTTCATTCAACGCACCATTGAAATTAGGCATAAATGGCAACTACAATATGAAATGACTGATTGTTTGGAAGGATAAATCAAATTTGAAAGTCAATCACTACAATTCAATGCATTCAATATACACATTTGAATGATTTTATAAGAGGAAATTTCCATTGTCATTTGCATTATGAATTCTCCTCTACTTTCACTGCATATCCTCTGCAAAATTCAGCTTGGTACATATAATAAAACAAAAAAAATATTGTAATTCATATATATGATTGAATTTATGCAAGCCACCTATTTTGTCAATTAAGCCAAATATAAAATTGATTTCCTAAAAGCCACGATAGAACTTAGGCATAAATGGCCACTATAAAATGAAATGACATATTGTTTCCCATGAAGATTCAATTTTGCACATTCAAATGATTTTATAAGAGAGAATTTCCAAGGTCATTCCCTAAATATCCTCTGCAAAATTCAAAGCTTACTAAGGCAACCTATACACATTCCTCTTAAAAGGGAGCTTATTCATGTTGGTACACCCAGAATAACTAAATTCATGTTTTTATTTATCAGTGCATACTAAATTTACATTTATGTTGTATGTTTCATTATTCAATACACTCTTTTATATTTATGTACTTACTCTATACATTATTTTCAAGCATACAAATTATTCAGTTTTTAGTTAGCTGATCAAGTGAGCATTATCTATTCTATAATCATATCACAACATAAATTGATATGGGTTAATCTATTTTCTCCCACTTATTTTATGTGTTTCAATAATCAAATTAAATATATTTGTATACATATACATGTACATGTATATGTATATGTATGTACATATACATATGTATATGTACACGTACACATACATGTATATGTACATGTACATAAATATGTATGTATAAATGTATATGTATACATGTATATGTATATACATAGGCATGTATATTTGTATACATATACATATATTTATTGACAGTCGTGGCATGAAGTTTTTTGAGGGTGCATATATATGCACTTATTAAATGTACTTTACTAAAGGTTTGAGAAGTGTGTAGAAAGATTTCAAAGAATATGCTTGTTCTAAAATCTTTCTCACACTTGTTCTCAAATATTCTGTAAAGTACATTTAATGTGACCTACAATATGCACCCTCAAAAAACTTCATGCCATGACTACCAATAAATATATGTATATACATACATGTATATGCATATACATATACATATATACACATACATATACATGTATATATATGTCCTTTCTATTGCACTATTGTGTAGGGTGCCATCATATGCAATATACATTGTTATTTTCAGCTTCATACTAAGGATCAAAATATTATGGATTTTAATGCTCCAATCAAAACTTTTATTGTTGTGCATGCAATATTCTAAGGATGATTTGATGTGGGAATGTCATGAGTATTGAGTACTACCCCTGTTTATTACAATTATTTTGCAGGCAAGTAGGAGCGTCGAGAGGTGAATCAAGTATGTGGATTATCAACATACCAATGAAGTTGTGTTTGTTAACACAATAAACTCTGTAGGGACATTTTGCTTTGAATGCTTTATGAAATGTTTACATTTTTTGTTATATTGTGTTCATAAATATTTTGTTCTTACAAATTCTTATTTGATTGGAGGAATATATTTAACTACATTGGTCTCTTAATGGCAGGCATGCGAGGACATCTCCACAATCAACATAATACATTAAGTGTTAATGATAGGTAAAGTCTTTGACTTCACTTTGGCAATGACCTAGTAATACTGAAAAATATGCATTTTTATATATAAGGCTGAAAGTTAGATGAATCGAGTAATAGTATAGAATAATTATGAGATTAGTTAGTATAAGATTAATTGTATATCTGTATATATATACATATATATATTGATAGCTATATATGTACATACATATATTGTTATGCATATATGTATGTACATATATAGCTATATATATGTGTCTATGTATATATATATAAAATTAATCTGATAATTAATATGTAGTTTTGTTAAATTTTCATACTAATAATTAATAAGAATATATCATTGTCTACAAATACACTTATTACAATTTGAAAACAATGATATATTCTTATCAAATTGTATATATATACATATAATCTGATAAGAATATATCATTTTCTACAAATATATACATACAATATTATAAGAACATATTGAAGTGTCTGCAAATCCCATTATTAGTATTTATAGACAATGATATATTCTTATCAGATTGTATGTATATATATACATACAATCTGATAAGAATATATACATTGTCTGGAAATACATATATACAATTTATCATTGTATGTATATATTCTTATCAGATTGTATGTATATATATACATGCATTCTAATAAGAATATATCATTGTCTACAAATACATATATACAATTTGATAAGAACGTATCATTGTTTGCAAAGAATGTATCATTGTCTACGAGGAGGTGGTCGCTTTAATCTCAAGCCGACCACATTAACTTGTTAACCACATGCCCCATATTCCTTCATCAAACCATGCGTATGGGTTTACCTAACTGTAGTTTGTTAGGCATCTTTAAGCCCTAACCTCATCATCTCTCACAAATTTCTTGTCAAATATATATCTGCAAACAATGATATATTCTTATCAAATTCTATGTATATATACATACAATCTAATAAGAATATATCATTATACACAAATATATATATATACAATTTGATAATAACATATCATTGTCTGCAAATTGTGTTTGCAATCAAAGTTTTAAGATTTTTTTTATTGAAAAACACTGAAACATAGTGTAATTATTGATACCACAGAAAATAGATGGTTGAAACCCTCATCAAACATATAAGAGAGAAATTTGAGGTTCCAATAAAAAACAACATTAGGACATTTTAGAATCACATCATAGTTATATTTTTAATCAAATTGCAATAATTGATTGGGTGGTATGACAGAAAAACATGGTTAGAACATACTTGAAACATATGAAAATATTATTGAAAGCTTGTATTCAACTTCTCACCTTAAACATATGTGAGGTTTCAAACATAATAACAACATTATCACATCTTATAATATATCATAGTTATAACTTGAAGTAGATAAATAGATCTGATATGCAAAGAAAATCACCAAAATATACTACTACATCGATCAAAAAACAAAATTCAATACGAACATAATCAGTTCTCCATATTGCTAGGAAAAGGAGGTGGCGTGATATCCACCAATAGCTAAGTTTGGTCCACCTTGTAGGAGGTGATACTTGGTTAATACCTCCTTGAAGGCATGTTGCTATTTGAGCAAGCAATGCCTAGTTTGCATCTGCAATTAGTCCCATTTGTTGTGAGCCACTCCCAACTTGCATATTGTTGATGGTTGTAAAGGCTAGTGACAATATGCTCATCATATCAAGCAGGATAGGGTGTTGGGGGGGGGGGTGTATAGGATTCCCCACTGTAGACTTATGTTTTATCTTCTCTGCTTGTTTTTCTTTCTTTTTAGTTTCCTTTTATAGATGTTCAGCCTTCACCTACTCTTTTCTAATGGATTTCTCCCGCATTCTAATCATTTTCTTCTCATCTTCTATCACTTTCCTTGCTTGCTTCTTAGCCCTCATTACTTTTGAATTTATTTTGCTTCACGTCCTGCCTTTCTCTGCAATATTTGCTCCTTCTTATGTTGTTGCAACTCTTCTTTCCTTTTCTTCTCTACCTCTTGTTCATTGTACAATTTGATGAAGGTGTCAGATGTTAGTACTTGGGATTGCCTACTAAGGTGAGGCACTCCCGAACGACCTTGTCGTGATGTTCCTTGCACCATCTGCACCGGAAGTTTCAAGAAAATTTTGTTTGGTATTGTTGTTTATTGTCCATCATGTGGAGTGCATGGCACAAACTCAACTTCTTCTTCACTAATTGCATTGGCATCTTCACTTTGACCATCAGTATGCTCTTCCCAATTCCTTGCAGTTATGAAGTAATGTATTACTTCAACTAGATCAACATGTGGTGGGGATGGTATAGAAAGGCTGACTTCTTCATCAGTTGGATTTAATTGCACTCCAAGGTTTTTGGTTGCTTCATGCATCCATTTTGATTGGCTAACTTGAGTTGGAAAACTCAGGCTTGCTGATGTAGTGGTTGTATCTTCATTGTAGGGTGCAATAATTGGTTGGACTTTTGGTTGGAAATTTGCAAAAACTAGTTGTATTTCTAGTTGAATGTGTGTTGTAGTTTCAACACCCTCATTGCATTCTACTACATCACTTGCCACATCCCTTGCATTGTATTCCCACACAAAACCATCTATTACATCCTCAATGTAACCAAGTAGATGCAATCATGTCATTGCTACCATAACATTGTCTTCATTTTCCATTGTGACCGCTTCATCTTTTGTTGTATGAGGTGCAACATCATCTTCAACAACATAACCCTCACTTGGCCCCATGTCCCTGTCAAGGTCTGATCGATTAAGTGGCAAAATTCCTATTCTACGGAATCGACTAACAATGTTGCTTGGTTTCAACACTTTTTTGAAAGCTTGGCTTGCAAGATTTTCCAACTCTTCATGTCGATATCAATATGTGGGTTTACAGCTTTCCATATGGTTCTTTGATCTCTGAAATATGCCTTGAATGGAGCAAAAATGATGACATCCAATGGTTGTAGCTTGTGTAGCATTAACAGGTCTATTCCTAATTTTCTTGGTTCTTCTATGGTCTTGAAAGCCACGTGGCTACCATGACCATAAAAAATCAAGACCATATTTGTCAGTGAAACCCTATTGGGGATATTAGCTACAAAATGGTATAACCATTTGACAAATAGTTCCTTTGTCATCCAAGAATGTTCTTGGACTGCCATCAATGCCCCTATCTCAGAATTTATGATATAGTTTTGCATGTGCCTCTTTGATTTAAACAAGTAGAACCCAGGAATATTTAACCCAAACGAACTTACACAAGCCAAAATTATGATCTACTCTCTACTTTTTGATACCAAATGTGGTACACATTTTGTACCCAATTTGGCAATAACTCTCATGCCATAGTTTCTACCAGCTTGAATACCAGTCTCATCATAGTTCCATATTTGGCTTGCTCCATAGTGGTTAAGGTTGATCATATTCTTAAGGTTGTCATAGAATTCTTGTATGATAGAAGGACGAACTAGAATTGCTCTATCAATGTCCACTCCTTCAGTTGTTCTGATTGTCAAATCTGGGTTCCTTCTTCAAAATCCTACCCACCATGACCTCTCGGGGACCCCATTTGTGAGGATTGGGCCAACTTGTAGTTATTTGGGCAACTGTGTCTTGTAGCTGATTTACTAGCACTCTATGGCCCAATTCTTCCATGTACTTGCAATATTAGACAACTTGATTCTCCTCCTCTTCAGATAAAATGGTATGTGGACCCCTCCTCTTGGTGGTGGTAACTCCTAATAGTCATGCCCTCAAATTGCTAGGTGGAATACCCCACTTGATTGTTGTTGCCCTAATTGACATGTTTTCTTTGACACTTTTAATTGATCCTTCCATATCAACATATGTCCACTTCCTAATGGGTACAAGTGAGGCTGTTTGCATAGTAGGTTGAACATTTGGCTAAATAGGAGGTTCAACTTCTATTGTGTTGGTGGCTTCATCTGCAGAGTCAAGAACATCTTGTTGGCTGGGAATTGCATGCACTTCCTCAACAGATTCTATTTCAATGAAGTTCACCCTATGAGTGACTCTAATGGTGTGTTGTCATTTTCCTACAACCCTTTTTGTCCTTCTAGCAGGTGCCATAATTTTCCACTTAACCTGCACAAATAGTAAAAATTGCATAACTTGTTAGTGCAACAAAGAATATATCATTGCCTGCGTAGATATATATATAATCTGATAAGAACATATCATTTTCTGTGAAACTTCATGTGATTAAATTTTATGATTATAATGTAGGGATTCAAAGAGAATCTCACAAAATCTGTATACCCATTTAATTTCATGTGCATATTATAATTACTAAAAATAGAAAATATCTACCCATTAACCTATATCTTGAAATCCATAAAATTCATGATTATATCGACATTTGATAGTATACCCATTAAATTTCAAGATTATATTGTTCAAAAATATGAAAACATTCTGTTTAAATCACATTACATGTGATTAGTTCATAGAATAATGTCAATAAAAATATAGCACTCAAACCCTTGATGCCATAGATAGAATAATTCATGAGGGATCAAATTTCTACTAGCTGCATGTAAATAGAAAAGATTACATTCAAACCCTTAATGCCATACAGAGAAATACTTTTTAAACACACCAAAATGCACTCAAACACCATCAACACCAACAAGAACCCACTATTAAACAAACAATATTGTAGGTGAAGAGAGGTGGATCAAATTTCTACCATTCACATGTAAATAGAAATGATTATAGTCAAACCCTTAGTGCAGCATGAATGTATATATATTAAACTAATAATGCCAATGTGTTTATTAAAGAAATTGAGTTATAGGGATACATGGCAAGAAACTTGGGAACTATTAAATGGAAAACATTGATAGAGGCTCATGATAAGGTCCATGTGATGAAACCCTGCATGGCTTGATATGATGAAACAGTACATGGAATTACTAGATACATATATATATCCAATCTGATAAGAATATATCATTTTCTGCAAATACAAAGATAACAAATTACAGAAAATGATATATTCTTATCAAATT
Source organism: Sequoia sempervirens (assembly GCA_007258455.2). Lineage (NCBI taxonomy): Eukaryota > Viridiplantae > Streptophyta > Pinopsida > Cupressales > Cupressaceae > Sequoia > Sequoia sempervirens. The sequence continues at coordinate 866,372,938 of VDFB02281492.1, read as the reverse complement.
ATATATATACAGTCATGGCGTGTATATATATACAATCTGAAAAGAATATGTCATTGTCTGTGAAGCTTCATGTGATGAAACCTCGATGCCAACTGAAACCCATTGTTGAGCATACAAAATGCCAGGGGAAAGGTAAACAAATTAACAGGATATGCATCTAAGTTTGTTAGGATGAAGAAATAGGGGAGCTATTTGGGCTTGCAGAGAATGCAGTGGAGTGTTATAAAATTCATGGCATGTGCCAAGAAATTACCAGTCATGGTATTTTCCATGGATTTTATAATACTTCTGATGGCATGCACTATAGGCCAAGAGACTTATGATGCATCTACATTAGCATGGGTCACCAAGCAATTTTTATGTCTACTACATGATACATTTTTATGTTTACTACATGCCATTGACTTGGACAATAGAGTAATGCAAGGACAATCATAGAGCAAGGTGAAAGTATTTGATGGTATGGAAATATATGATGAAACACTACACGACTTGATTGTATATGTGTGTGTGTGTGTGTATACAATCTGATAAGAATTTATATCATTGTATTTGTAGACAATGATATATTCTTATCAGATTGTATATATATATATATATGTTTACAAATTGTAATCCAAAAACCATTCAATAAAGTGGGACAAAAACTGTATACCCATTAAACTTCATGATTATTAAAGAGGGATTTAGAATATAACTGTGATATGATTAAAAAATGGGTAATGTTGTTATTATATTTGATGTATGCTTTACTAAGGATAATGCTATTATTATTATCTTTGATTTATGATGAATGCAGGTGAAAAAAATGTAACTGTGATATGAGTAAATAATGGATAATGTTAAGTTGAATAGCTGATTGAAAACAAAATAATTTGTATGCCTGAAAATGATGTAAACATTGAGTACATAAATATAAAAGAGTATATTGAATAATGAAATAGATAACATAAATGTAAAACAATATGCCTGAAAATAAAGTGAACATTGAGTACATAAATATAGAAGAGTATGTTGAATAATGAACAGACAACATAAATGTAAAACAGTATGTCTAAAAATAATGTAAACACTGAGTACATAAATATAAAAGAGTATATTGAATAATGAAACAAACAACATAAATGTAAAACAATATGCCTGAAAATAATGTAAACACTAAGTGCATAAATATAAAAAGAGTATATTGAATAATGAAATAGACAACATAAATGTAAATCTAGTATACTGATAAATAAAAACAAGAAATTATCCTATTTTGGGTGTACTGACCTGAATAAGCTCCCTTTTAAGAGGAATGTGCAGAAGTTGCCTTAGTAAGCTCTTAATTTTGTAGAGGATATTCAGTGAAAGCAGAAGAGAATTCGTAATTAAAATGACCCTGGAAATTCCCTCTTATAAAATTATTTGAATGTGTAAATTGAATGCATTGAATTGTGGTGGTTGATTTTCAAATTTGAATTTTTGTGGGAAACAATCTTTCAGTTCATTTTGCAGTGGCCATTCATGCCTGAGTTATGTCATGGCTTTTAGGAAATCAATTTTATATTTGTTTTAATTGACAAAATAGGTGGCTTGAATAAATTCAGTCATATATATGAATTATAATATGTTTTTTTGTTTATTAGGGAGCCTTACACCATTAACTATTATGTGCAGGTACCAGAAGTAGATGGAGTTAATGCATGAAGATGTGATAGCAAGTGTGGGTGAATGTGCAATTGATAGCTCATAAAGCTGATCAATGTTTTGTATTATGTCACAATGTGCACCATTAATTGTTTATGTATACATGTAAATACAATGAAGTTGAAGTTTTGAGCCACTTGCATGGAGTAGTTATTGTAAACATAAATATACTTTAATTAATTCAAAAATGACTTTATTTTGTGCAACTTGTCTTGTGTTGAAAATATATATGTACCAATATACGTTTAAATTTTTTATTTTTTATTTTTTTTGGTTAGCTACACATTAGTAGTGAACATATACAAGTGTAATTTGTAATTTTTTGTTGGCATAATTAAAACATTGTAATAACTAAAATGTAAATAGTTATTGGGAGTCACGTGAGCATGGAGTAAACAACAATTAGATCATAAACAACAATTGACACATTTCCCCTAATTTTTCCATGGTCTAAGTTAATTATCGGTGTGACACTATAACTAGACAGCCATTAATGAGGCGTGGTGGTAAAGATATTTTACAGTTGTATTCCACTATCATCCATGGTACGGTAAAGTAAAAAATGTATCTGAACGGATGCAATAGAAAGTTGCAGCGTAAAGATCTCATAAAGATAATTTCCTAACGTCACCAATGAAAAACTGGAAAAATCTACGTCTGCAGCGTCTGATTCACTTCGACTAGGATACGCCTTCGACGTAAATAAAACATAACGAAAGAAATTAATTTCAGTGATACGAAAAAGTCGGAGATGATCTTGGAGATGATCGTGTTGAATTGCCGTGCAGATGAAGTTGGAAATATTTAAATCTATAAAAAGACTTTGACGTAATTTAAATATACCATTCACAAGTTTGTCCAAGAATTGATAGATTCAGTAAGGAGTGCTTCATGAGTGATGAGTCAATGTTTGTTACGATTAAAGTCGAGTTATGTATGAAAGCGTGTCCTACCATTCCAATAAGGAAAGGAAAGGAACTCCTCTTTTTCCTTCAACAGTCGGCGATGATCACTTGAAAGTAGCGTGCAGATGAAGGTGGAAATTCAGATATGGACTATAAAAAGACTTTGACGTACTTTAAATCTATGGTTTCCAACACGCAAATATACCATTCACAAGTTTCTCCAAGAATTGATAGATTCGGTAAGGAGTGCTTCATGACTCACCAGTCACCAGTCAATGTTTAATACTTTTTTATTTTCCAACAGACTTGATTACAACTGACTCCACGTTGTCCACCGTGAATGCCGGACTTAATTTAGAGTGAAAATGTACGATTAAAGTCGAGTCCATAGTGGAAATGTCAAAACAAATCTGAACGTTGTCAGCGATGAATGCGCGACTTGTGTATCAAATGCTAATAATGCATTATCTTAGTCTTTGTGTTTTTTTTTTTTAAATGAAATATTCCTATTTTTATAAACTATAAAAAATCTTTAAAATATATTCTATCATAAAAGGAGTGAGTGGCATTTCAGAAATCTTATACTTCATAGATATCTTAAGTTTATTTATATATAAAAAGATGTTAGAGAGATACCATTTTGTTATATCTATATTGAAAATAAAAATTGATACATTTCTATGTCTTTTAATTAAGTATGTTTAAAATATCTATGTTAATTTAATTTTTAATATCTATGTTAATTTAATTTAATTTTTGATATATATTGTGTTCTTTCTCTAATTTTAACTACCTCCTTCCTTGCCCAATTGATTGGGAGAAGAGACTATGTTTTAATCGTAGTGGTGAAAACAAGGTCCACCAAGTCTAAACCATCATCCTGTATACCTTCTATATCCCATGGGATATTATAACTTTCTAGATTCTCAATAGTCATTCTAGTTTAATCTCTTTGTTTGAATTTAAAATCATCTACACAATCTTCCCAAAAGTATTCCACATGAGGAATAGTTTTGTTTAAAAGATATAAATTATTCTCAACATAATTTTTGTTATCATCATCCTAGATACATACAAATGCATTATTATTTTGACCAACAACATCTCCACATTCTAAATATGCACACAATTATTGAGGGAAATAGAGCATCTAATGTTGCATGAACCTTGTTTAATTCTCACTTTTAGCCTAACAATTGGATCAAGACCAACAAACATATGACAGATGATATGTTCTTGCTATTTGAGAGAACATTAGGACAATTGAGCATTTGAGTTTTTCAATGAGAATAAAAATATGTAGTAAAATTGGAACACTAAGTTGTCTCATAGTGAGGGGATGTACCCATCTGCTTGCTTGGGCTCGTCTACCCATGCAATTTGTTTGGGAAAATACCAGAGGAAATGGATAATGGGCTAACTTCAAGCATCACAACTTTGGTTGTGTGGAGTAAAGGGAGAGGATTTGGTCAATAGACCTATTCTTATCCCTCCATAGCTCTGACTTGTCTTGCTTATTGCATTGAGATTAATTTATTAATTATCAGTGAGTTGTTGGAAATATGTTTCACCATTGATGTCAACTCAAGATTGGTTTTCATTGATGTCAAGTGTGTGTGTGTGTTGAGGTTTGTATAATACTCTGGAGTTCGTTGATGTGTAGAGATATTTGTTGATACGAGTCAGAAATGTAGTATGAGGAAGAGTGGTGATCAGTTTGATTTCTAAGTATGATGTGGAGGTGGGTACACTTGTTCTAATATGTTTATAGCATGCCTACATTGATATTTTACCAATTTGGTGTTTTGGTATGCATCCTTCTTCAGAGCAAGATTTTATCTTGCAGTTCAAAATATAAGATGGTCAAGATGTGAAGGTGTTATATTCAAGAATTCAATTCATTACACCTTCTGCAGTGAAAGTTACAAATGACAGTGTTGTGGTCTGTGTTTTGGCAAAGTAAAGTGTTGATGAAGGCCTATTGGAGTGCTTCACATTCCTCTAATATGATAGATGTCATTGTGTAGACCTGGACATATGTTTAGAGAGGTATAAGAGCTCTTCCATGAAAGTATCAGGTGTTTTATGTATAACAATGCAATATCCTAAGTATTGGAGTGCAACAGTCTGTTTGAGATGCGAGCTATTTTTACTAGTTCAATATGTTTCTCTCTTTGTGCTGACATACGATCATCAGTTTCTTTAGAAGAAGGTTGAAGAGATATTGTGCATAGTCTACATTTTTCTCATCTTGGTCAGCATAAATTTTTGGTCTCTCCTCGGTGGAGTAAAGTTGTACAATTGGAAAATTTGGTAGTGTTGTCATTATTTGGGCTGACAGTCTTGTTCCCTTCATATGTGGTTGGTCCTAATTAATTAATCTTTCTTTGGAGGATATGTTGAGATGCGTGTTGGTATTTTTATGTCGTGTTTTGTTTCACAACTCATTTTCTCTTCATAATGCATATATTTGAAGCCAACCTATGTAGTATCATGTGTTTCATCTAAGGGTCACCTTGAAGTTGACCTAATTGGGGTTTTGAGTTGTTGTGGAGTATATTATATAAGATCAAAATCATTTGTGAAGGTATTTATGTATGATGAATTGAGACCGCAACATCAAACATATGTTGGATGCTTCTTTATAGCAGTTCATGTTCATATTTCTCATTATAATTTTCATGTATCATGCTTTGAGATAGTAAGTCTCAGAGGGTCCTTGTATCTTTCCCTAAGGTTGTGTTCCTTAGTTTGCAAGTCCTTAGGTAGAGAGCCTTAAACAAACATTGTAATTTTTGTAAGTAGTGAGCTTCATATATTGTGAGTTAACTCTCATCGTCGTTTTTCCCTCATTGTTTTTTCCACATAACAATCTTGGTGTCCTTGTGTGGTGCATGTTTTCATTTCTTCTCTTCTTTCAATTAATGTGATGTGATGTTTAATCTGCAAATGGGAATAGTTAAGTTTTAATATATGTTGATTCACCCTCCTCTTAGCACTACAGTGTGTTCAACATGGGTTACATTGGCATGATTATAATTGAAGCTTTGGTAATATACATTATTTATTCTTGTACATATTTTTCAATTTAAAATTATGTATTTTCTTAGTGAATGCTCACCTAAATCATAGGCTTCTATTTGGGACAGTTGTAACCTCTAATTTTAGAAATAACAGTTAACATTAGGCTTACACCTTGTTCAATGCAAGCTTCAATTTCAACATCAAAATTACAGTTTATCAAGGATGTGAAATAGAAAATAGGAGATGTAATTACCTCATTTTTACTAAATTACTTGATAATATCTCACTATTTGAGTGTTTTTGTTACTTGTTGTACTTGGCTTTTTAACTATTGTCAAAAGGCTCTTGTCTTTTTGCTATTATAGGTTTTTATTATTTGTAACTCTTGATTAGTTGTTTGGTAGGAAAAAGGGATCTAGGGTCTAAATCACACTTTTATCTAGGTATTAGAAATTGAAGGACACAAAAATATCATGAAATACTACTTGGCTACTATCCTCGAAGGAAGAGCTAGAATGGTTGATCATGATTTTGGTCCCCTTTTGGGAAGGTGGATTTTTTGTGTTGGATACAATGTGTGTGATCTTGTGAATGTGAACTAGGTTAACCATGTTTCTACAAAAAATTGATGCAAACTCAAAAGAGTACAAAACTCAAATGTTGAAATTGATAATAGAAAAGTAGAAGGAAAAGATGGAGGAACTTGACATAAAAATTTGAGCTAAAATAGTCTAGTCAGGGGCATAGGTTCCGTAGACTAGAGATGTTTCTTTCTAGAATATTTGAATAGGTATAGGTGTGTTACAATCTATAGGTTCTTTCCTGTTGGACTCACCTTCAGAACTTCATCTTTTAATGAATAATTGCTCTTTCCCTAATTTGTTGAAGTAGAATTATTGAATGCTTGATCTTGTTATTATGTCTTCAATCTTCTCCCAAATTCACTTTAGATATGCCACTTACAAGAAGGAACAAAGAGAAAGGGTTGTGCCAAATACAGGCTTCCCCAAGTCAAATCCCATTTTGGTGTTCCCAACTCCACAATGGCTATAATGATGAAAAAATTTCTTACCCTTGATTGAGCAGAGGAAAATGGATTAAAAAAGTGATAAATGACTTGACTATTGTAAAAATTACCACTCATATATGATCTCCTTGATGGATTGAAGTCATGGTACACATCTCATGCAAGGAAAATTTTCTTATTGACAGAAGACCATGCAAGTGTTAGTAATCACAAAACAAATGAACATAAAACATGAAAAATATTACTCATAAACTTGATTTATTGCTAACATGAATCTTGACTAATGAAATGTAATAATATTGTTTATGCATCTTCTTCTTCATTTTTGGAAGACATATTTTCAGTATCATCATCTAGGGATTCTAATGCCATGTGAGTAGAGCCTTTTTCATTTCTAGATGTATGTTGCTAATATTCATCAGATGAGTAAGCTTCTTCCTCCACATACAAACCATTCTTCTTGTTGTTAGTTCTTAGTTTTCATTTAGAAGCGATGTGCCCAATTTTACCACAATCGGAACATTTAAAAGGTAACTTACCTTTATACTTGTCAGGACCTCTTTTTAATCTCCTCACAAAATTTTATTCTTCTGATTCAAAATCTTCACTATGATCTAAATACTCATTCTCCACTGATGCCTTGGAAGCTACCTCCTTTATTTAAAATTTGGCATTCATAATTCCCATCTCATATGTAGTTAATGTCCCATGTAGTTCATCCATAGTCAAACTATTTAGATTTTTGGCTCCTTCTATTGTAGAAACTTTTGAATCAAACTTAAGAATAAGGGATCTAAGTACCTTTTAACAATCATTGGTTCTTTCACTTCTTCACCAAGTCCTCTGATGGTGTTGACAACTTCATCAACTTGGAGTAGGTATATAGTTAGCCCTTCTTCCTCCTTCATGTTTAGGCCTTCAAACAATCCCCATTAGGTATGATTTTTTTCCTCCTTAACTTTAGCATTACTTTCATAGATATTGTAGAGTTTATTCCAAAATTATTTTCCAATCAGTGAGCTATTTTCACAAAATCAAAGTTAGCTATACCACACAAAATATTATTTCTTGTCTTTGCATTTATTTCACATTATTTCTTTTTGGCTTGATCTCTTGTGAGACTTTCAGGAATATCATAGCCATCCACAACAAATTTCCAAACATCAAACCCTAATTCCATCAAATAGGCTTCCATCGTTACTCTGCAAAACACATAATTGGATCCATCAAAAAATGGTGTCTTGTCTGAATAAATAACTTCTTGAGCAATTGAGTGTGTGCCATCTCGAATCTACCTTAAGTTTTTAAGCTTCTTCTAAGGAACTTAGCTTTGATACAAATTGAAGGGAACACAATATATTAAGAGGAGATGAATCAATATATGAAAAAACTCTTTAATTCAACATTAATTATCATTAGTGACTTTTCCAAACATGATCCTTAAAACATCAAAGAAACATGTAGCAATATAGATGTACACATTCACACAAAAAACACTAGATATACCTGGAAACCCAGAATGGGAAAAAAAATGATGAGAAGATCTACTTAGAGCTACTATCCAAATCTACCCTCTCAAAATAATGAATCACTTACAATCATGTAGTAGAAACCAACCTACTGGAGACACCAATCCCCAATTGTATTTGCAAGCACCAACCTACTGGACACACCAACCCCCAATACAGATATCTGAGCACCAAGTCAATAGGTAAGAAAACAATGCTACTATATTACATAAATGTGGTCTATGGATCTTCAATACATATTACATAACTTGAAATTGATTGGATCTACTTTTAGACACTCTCCTACACAAAATATGATATTTTGATAATAACACACAATGATTGGAATACAACTCACATTACATCACATTGATATTTGCATTGAATCCCTAATCACATAACATTCCTACATATTAACAATATCTCATGTTGGCCAAGAACTTCTTAACACCATCTATGATTAGCCATGTTGGCTAAGCATAGACCTTAATTTAAATTGATATGAAATATGCAGTCAGCTCAGTCCAAAAGCAAATGCATTACCACCAGTTTTAGATTATGTTACGTACTTCCCTTAGTGATCTTAAATAGGTCCTATTTTATCTTCACATGCTTCCTCCTACTAGTGCACACTTCCCTTTTCTGGCACAATAATCTGGAACATCAACCTAATTAGCTAAGTAACATAATGAACACTCTATCACTTCTAACTTTCTTTGAACCACTAAAGCTCAACCTCTAAAATTTTAGAGTTTATACATCATGAGTAACCTTACTTCAGTTCCAAACTACAGGTCACAACATTCAAATGCAGAAAATGTGGAGCCAAACACCATGATAGTGCTTGCAATTGAGTGCACAACCTAATTCTAAGCAACCAATATTAGAAATATACCATAGATACTTTTAGACACTAGCACATGCAATAGAAAATCAAGATCTACTAATACTAGAGCATAAAGATATGCATAAATGAATCTATCTTTTTTGAACCTTTGCTTTGGCATAATAGTAATTACAATATTCTAGATGCACTCTTTTAGAAATCTTGACATCAATGACAAAATTCACCAACACCTTTGACATCAATGACAACCTTTGCTCAACACTTGTTGTAATCATTCTTCAATTTGTAGTGATTTATTTTTGTATAAATAGCTTTGAAGTATTTCTAATTTCTATCCAAGTTAGGGTTTTGGTCCACTAATTTGATAAGAGGTATTTTAAGGGTTTCCATCTTTAATTTCTAATCTTGAGGGGTTTCATCCTCAAATTTATGAATCCTTAATTTTGTATTCTATAAGGAAAAGATATATTATGTCTTCTCCATGATATGATAATCTTTTCCCTTTAATTTACCTTATTTATATACCCTTATTTATACAATAGTCATGACCCTTGATATGCCTTATGGCCTTTAGTTATTTATTATTAAGTATTTTTTACATGTGTATGGAAATCACCTCATTTTAATTATTGATTGTGGATTAGTTGTCATAGTAACTGTCGTTTCCCTATATTATTTTCTACCAATGATTGAATTTTATCAATTCTTCTAGGTTTGTTGGGTTGGATGATATTAATTTAGGAAAAGTTTTATAGTCCACCCTTACCAAGATTCACTTTCCTCAATCAATCACAAGCTAGGATGATCTTGGAGCTACTAGGATTCCAAATCAACCTTGTAGATTTGTAATTCCTAGATATTGCTCCTCCTAGTGATTTGATTAGCTTTTGTTGTGACACTTCAATATAATTAGGATTTGAAGACTCTACAAAAATCGATGCTTCTCTCATTTCCTTGATTATATTTGAATCTATACTATAATGATGCCCCTAGAGAGTAGATCTTAGTATATTTGCCTCAACCCAACTTCCAATAAGGTTAACACAATCTTCTAAAGTATGAGGATAATTTATTGTCTACTATTCTATTGGATCATGTACTTGTATTTCCTAATAACTCTAAGCAACCTAACCAAGAGTTTGAAATTTGTAAGGTCCATAGTTTAAGTTGAGTTTTCTATCATCCTCAATGAGAATAAACAAAATGATATCTTACAATAGCGTAGTTTGAGACCAAGTAAAAGAAGCAAGGAAAAATTTAGTGGTGAATCTTTGCCAATTGGTAAATTATAGGAATTGGCCAAGTTGAAATTGGTGAATTTCTCACACCCAACAGAATGTCCAAATCGCCTGGATTTTATGAACTATAGGTCCAATGCATGTCCATTCACCAATGAGCTTTTTTATGAGGCATATTTAAGCAATAAATTTGTCATTTTCAAACTACATGTTTCAATTGGATCGACTAATATTTTCACTTGGAATCCTGAAAGCATTTAATAAAACACCTACATATTTGCCAATACTATTAAAACAACATTGTATTAGGACCCATTTCACCAATTAAAATTTACAAACAGTTGCTTGTGAAGACCCATTTCCCCAATTAAAATTTATAAATAGTTGCTCATGAGGACCTATTACACCAATAACATTAACAAATAATTACATTTAGGGACACATTTCACCTTGAAAATTATAATGTATTATTGTATAAGCAAGTGAGATTCGCCAAATATTTAATATACCATTTAAAAATCCCATGGAAATCACCAAATATGGAAGCAGGGATTGATATAAATACAATTGAAAGTGTCATTTATTCTTAAACATTTTGTTCGGTTCTGAGGTTCTACTTCTCCATTCGGAACTAGAAGTCAGTGAACTGCGAAGCCAAAAATGTAGACTTAAAAGGTGAGTGATCATTTCTTCATAGTGTTATTAGTTATAATAATACATTTTCTTTATCTCTTTTCCATTCTTGCTTCAACAAAGTGAACCTTAGACACAAACTCTAGAACCAAACTCTAAAGTTTCAAAGTTTTCAAAACCTTTGACCCACCTCGAGTAGAAAAGGTGAGTGATCATTTCTTCATAGTGTTATTAGTTATAATAATAAGTTTTCTTTATCTCTTTTCCATTATTGCTTCAACAAAGTGAACCTTAGAACCAAACTCTAAAGTTTCAAAGTTTTCAAAACCTCTGACCCACTGAGTAGAAAGATGACCAGGAAAGACTTGCAACTCAACAAAGTGAACCATCAAATAATTCAGAGAATCGGTAAGTTATGAAAATTTAGAAATCCATGACAAGGTTATAAAACTTTGAGGATTAGCGACTAAGGTTAGGAAAAGCCAAAATTTTTATATTGAATTCCATGTTATTGAATTTGATATGTGATTCTGCATCATTTTTAAAGAACACTTATCACACTACTTATAAATTCCTATTGCATTGCCATTCACACAATCTTTGATAAATAAATGAAAGGAATATTATTAATCCATTCCTTGAATAGAAGCTAACAATTCAACATCCATAACTTATAAGTTATAAGCTAACAGAAGCTAACAGTTTAACATAAATAACTTATAAAGGCATCCAGTGTCCACCCAACTTAAACTATAAAAGCTTAAACTACCAAATCACCTAAATTATACTGAGAAATCCTTACATATCTATCACCATAAAATCTTTATTCATAGATAAGCATTCCACATCAATGATACTATCCAAAAATCTAACATTCCAGTAATAGGCAATCCACTAGAAAACATAGAGTTTCTTTTGTCTTCATAACGATTTCTTGAAGACAACCATTTTAGAATTTAAAATAAAAAAAAATTGAAATATCAAGAGAGCCAAATTAAAGAAAATAACATAAAATCTAAAAACTAAGCAACGGTCCCACTCCCAGCTCCAACTCCTTCGCTATCAATTATTTTTGCCTCCTTTTCCTTTAGTAATGCCTCCTATGCCTTTACTCTTTTCCTATATTCTTGATACTTAGTGACAAATGCAGTGATGTTTTTGCTTCCTGGAGTTGTAGTAATCTGTAACCTAGTTCTCCATGTGACCAAAGCATTTTCACACTCAACCAACTTCTGAAATCTTCTCTCTGAACTCCACATTTATAAGTCCTCAGATGGATCTCCATTCCATTGAGTTTCAAGAAGGACTCCCATGTCACTGTAGCAAGATCAACTATTTCTTTCTTGAATATTTCTCTAAACTTCAGATAGATCTCTTTTATATCTAGAATGTTTTCATCAAACTCATTAGTAATTTCCACTCCCAGAATATGACAATCTTCATTAACTTCCCCCAACATTTCATATAATATATCAAGTGCATTATTAATTTCCTTCACCATATTATCATACATATTCAATTTCCATTCCATTGAAATGGACCAGGAAGGGTCTAGATCCTTAGGATTATTCACAATTTTCTCACCAATTAATATCTTCACATCCATAGAGTTCAATTCTTTGATTTTCTAAGCAAGCACATAGAGACTAGTTTGATCTTTTCTGAGTTGTTGAACTTCTGTTACTAACTCCTTTTCCTTATTAACAACTTGAGTGTAAAAGAGTAGAGATTTATTCAGAAAGAAGATATCCTCTCTAGATGTTTTATCAATCCCCTCACAAACAGCTCTGGAATAGCTCAAATTCTTTTTAATTTTCTCTATGGTGAGCACATCGATGCCCTCTACTTGAGAACTTGAGGCTTCATTAGATGTAGGAGGAGTGGCCATGGAAGAAATAAAGTTACTCAATGCGAGAACTTGAGATTCCAGTTTTATATTTTCTTTCCTCTATTCTTTCACTCTTTTAATCAAGCTATTGACTGAATAATTGACATGGTACACATCACCTTCTAGTGTTGGAGGCCCCATATCAACATGTGTGACTTTGTATTCAGCCTCCGTTATTTCATCTTTATTTAAATCCTTCACAAGCTCAACAATAAATCTAACATTTAATTTCCAGAAGTAGCATCAGTCACCATCCTTGACATCCTCCTAGCTTTCTTAGATTTTGAAGAGCTTTGAAGTAACTTTGAAATTGTGTCCACTCCAACTGTCATTGTAGGAATATGCTTTCTTTTCTTCTCCACTGCTTTTTTCAGCCATCTTGGGAAGGCTACTACCAGACTAGAATCTTCATTTCCACTAATAGTTTCTTTAGGAGCATTAGTCTGAGTGAAAGGTGGATTATCACTATCAGGCAGAGAAGAGGGCAATTCAGACAGAGGAGGAAAGATATTATCTTCAACGATCTATTGAAAGATAGCTTCAGAATCTGCAACCACAAGTTTTTCTTGATTGGTCTTCTTCTTAGGGGTAGGAGAAAGCACATTGTCTTGTTCACAGATGCTCTTCAACTTGACTGTTTCTTCTCGCCTATCACCATCACCTCTTGATTGAGAATTTTTACTAGAGGACCTCATAGAGGTTTTTCCCGATGATATACTTGCACTAGATGCTTGCGTAGGCCCCTATTCATTCTTTTGTGATGACTTAGGCTCCTGAACAGGACCAACAACTTGCCACCATTCCCCATCCAACTAGTCCTGGGTTCTTTTAAGCACTGGGGCAGCACGCACCCTCATATCTAAAATTCCACTTTGGCTCCAATCAACCCTATGGTGGGATTTATCAAAAAAAATTCATATGCAAGATCTTTTATTGTTGAATCCTCAACTACATTTTTAGGAATGCAAAATGACAAACCAAAAGCCTGTATCTGTTTTAGTGTTAGCCTTATATAATCTCTTCTCAAAAATTCCTTCTCATCGACACAATCTTCCTAGAAATCTTTGATAGATGGCTGATGCCAATATGAGCTCCCTCCATAAATATTATGCTTCACAAAATCCTTACTGTCAAAATTAGCTCTCATAGACATATTCTAGAGGTTGTATTCCTTAAGAATTCCTTCAACTCCCCTGGCCATCTGGTTTGTTTTGCACACAAAAGAAGGGGTCTCCAATGGGAAGACATACCCTCATTTGAACCCCATGTTTGTATACTTAATATTAACCATGGCCATTTGTCAACAAATTTCCAAAAATATCAGTAAATCTTTAAGACACCGAGGTAATTTAAATGGGGCTTTCTCAAAATGCCGTATTCTGAGGTTGGAAAACTTATCAAACTAGATATAAAAACTCCCAAATTTTGATACAAGAGAAATTTGTTCAGGGGAAAAACGCATTTCTGGATTTCCATCTAGCTTTCTCATGACCTCCATTAAAAATGCATCATTAACACGACAAAAATCACCCATTCCAATTTTTTTAGTGAATTGAGGAAAGTGTTTATACATAGGCATATCAGAAGTTGGGGTTCCTTGTGGCTCTAATCTAGGCCAAAAGGATCTCTAACTACCTACAATGTATGTCAAGCAAGAACACATATAGAAAGTAGCAGTCTTATGGAAATTAATTAATTGCTCATTCAAATGGAAGCAAATAACTTCAACCTAGTCAATGAAAATTTCCTCATCATAGAATATCAAGATAAACTAGAACATCCAATCCCCAAATAACTCAACCTATGCATTCCCAACAACACGGTGCAATAAAGCAATAGCATCTAAAATTTCTCCTTTAAAATGTAATCTTTTTAGTTTACTCGGTAGTTGCGACTAACCTTTCTTTTCAGACTTCAACCAGGTTTTGGCCATGGAGATCTTGCACTCAATATAGCTTTTGGAAACCCTATAGCCTGAGCTAGCCCACTTTCTAAGAGTTGTATATCTATTGGTTAACAAATTTATCACCTAACTCTATATTCATACGCCCATAAAAGGTGATAAATGTAACCACAGTTGAATTGGTAACATTACAACATTACAAACTGTTGGAGGTGGATTTACTCTAAGGGGGGGTGAATCAGAGTAAAATAATTTTAACAAGAATGCACAATTTAAACTTTTGACCTTTAACTCAATGTAACTTTGTTTATGCAAATGCAACTTGAAACTTGACTTAACATTTAACTCATATTAAAAGCATCATATGATATGTTCAATTAAACTTTATGAACAATCTTGTTGTGCTTTTCAAAACAAAACTTAAAGACTCCACAAAATATAACTTTGCTTTACTTTTGACATACTTCTAAACATTCACATATGGAGTATAAAATATAGATTTCAATTTTCTTTATGAAAGACTTTTAATGATTAGATTTTCACAATTTACATTGTATTACAGACT
>VDFB02281492.1:866242651-866349584 GCA_007258455.2 Sequoia sempervirens | reverse complement strand
GGGAGAATGGGAGGGAGAGAGTGGGAGAAAGTTAGAGAGGGTGGGAGAGGGTGGGAGAGAGTGTGGGAGAGTGGGTGAGAGGGTGGGAGAGAGGGTGTGAGAGAGTGGGAGAGAGTATAGACAAAGAGAAAATAAATCTATAAATGAAACCAACTTTATGATAATGTGAGCACATTTTTTAGAAGTAGAAATGGAAAAAAAACACAATATACCCGTGATGTCAGCCCACATTCTGCATATTCTCTTGGTTTTCCAAATTCTCCAACAAAAGTAGCTTTTTGAAGATTGAGTAAAGTGTCCATGTATGATTTTTAGATTCCACCACCTTTTTCATGATCTTTTCACCACCTTTGCATGAAATAGCATAGTTTTCACATTGAAAGCCATACAATATCAATTCATTTTTTAATTCTAGTGATACTTGATATACAATTGAAGTTTGGAGGGGAACAAGCTTTTGAAAAGGTCAAATTGTTGAGGATTTTGAGGAAAGAATAAGCAAAGGCTACATAATTGGGTAGAAATCCTCCATTTCAAACTCTAGTTTTTTAGGTATGTGAAGTCTTTGTACATTTCATTTCATTCTATTACAGCTTGCTTTCATTTTTTTTGTTTTGCATATTCCATGTTGATGATTGTTTGTTTGTCATGTTACAACCTTAGGTTGTCAATGGACACTTTAAATTACACAATTTTATACACTTTTCAATTACATTTTTAAACCACATTTCTTTGAGGCATTTTTTTATTTAACAATTGACTTACTTTGTGTATGCTTCCAAAGTTTTCATTGAGTTATTTTGTCAAATAGTTATACAAACTAGTTGATTGCCTTGTCTATGCTACCAAATTTTCCATAAAAGTCTATAAAAAGTTGGAATATACTCATAATGTAGTAGGGGGAGGCCTACAACACACAAATACACAACTTCAATATGCAAACACATTTTTTAATTTACAATTTCATTAGGACTTATTCATTCAACATATTCACACTACTCCTTGTAGTATATCAAAATCACTCAATCGAGTATAATTCCACTCACACAACCTTTCAACTCACAACATAATAGACATCAGGGACCCATTATAGAGCCTTTCAACTTATCCAACAATCACCAATGATTGTTTTGTACCAAACTACACAAATCAAGTTTTCTACACTTTTAAGGGCCCAAATTAGCCCACTTTTACAAAGGGACCACCTTCAAAACTTTGTGTAATCTCCTAAAACCTTGGGGAAGAATTTCATATTTGTTAAAACTTCAAATTACAGTGTTATATTGTAGAGATTCAATCATTTACCATCCAAACCATAAAACCCTCTCCCTAGGCTTAAAAACCCTAGGTTTTATTGAAAGTAGCACTTACCAAACACTCCAGAACTTGAAAAATGTTCAAACAAGCCTAAAATACCCTGCTCATGCTCAATCTAACATAAAATAATGCTTCCCAACTTAGAAACTCATTTTCACTCACCAAAACCTCATTTTTCTTAAGGAAAACTCAACATTTCCTCATTTGGTTTGATGCCCAATCCAAGGATCATCCTCCATTCAAGTTTCTCATGGCCTTTTATAATTTTTCCCTCCTAAAACAAACCAATTCAACTTCCAAAACTAACATTTTAAATAGGTGACCATTGGTCTCCCTCTTTAATACACTTTTAAAACCCTGGTGCAAGAGAACCTACACCTCATCCTCCTTATTTGATCATTTGATGGTAATTAGGAAGTTAATAGGTAGGTGGATGAGTCTTTGAGCATGTTTTGTTTTTAATAAGGTCAATCAAGACCATTGAGCATGTCTTAGGTTGAGTTTTTGAGTTTATGTGTTAAAATGTGAAAAATGGTGATCTTGCACTAAAGTATCTTTGTAGCCTTTGAAGGCAAGTTTTTGAATTTACATGTAAAGTGTGCAAGATTAGTGTTTTTTGGATGTAATAAGGCTCATTTCAAGCCATTGGTGTGGTTTTAGTGAGTTATAGGTGTTAGGGGTGCAAACTTACAATATGAGTAATTTATTGTTGTGAACAAAAATGAATGTGAATGAGGGCTTTGGCCTAGGATTTGGGAGAATCTCTATGGGAGGTCATGATGTTTTGAACTTTTAGGAATTCGAAGGGTTAATTTCCTTTGTTCAAGTAATTTAAAAGTCTGGGAAGTTGTGGAAGTAGCATATTCAATAAACCCTCTTGAATAGTGCATAAAACAAGGGTTTTTAGGTTTGGCATGAATTTGTCTGTACCTGAGGAATCTAGTCATGGTTTTGGAGGTTTTGGAACCTATGAAATGATTCCCCAATGTTTCAAGGTCATGTGATAAGTTCAAGGGCATGTTGCATTGCAAATTAGGCCTAATCAGCCTAATTAGGTTAGCCTAGAAGGGGTGTTTTTGGGGATTTGGTCCAAAGGACTTGTACTTGAAATTGAGATATGTGTAATAAATCTGAAATGGGTGTCTAAAACCATCAATATTTTCTCTGGTGTTTGGGAGAACATTTGAGTTATTGGGCACAAACTGAGTTTCCACTACTACTAGGGTTCAAGGGGTGAATGTGTGAAATCTAACTTTTGATGTTTGCTAATTTCAAAACTTAGTACTTTTTGCACATTTTGAAAATTCTACTACCTAGACCTCTAAATACTATTGAAAATGATGCAGAGTGGCAAGGGAAACAACTTCCTTTTCAAAAGCTTCTCTCAAATACTCTATATCCACACACCAACTTCACTATTCCTCTCAACAATGCAACTTGACCACTCAATTTCACTCACACATCCAAACGTCTAAATAGGACTTGGGGATGATGTAAACACTCTTCACACAACATAGCATGACCAAAAAAAAAGACCTTGCACCCAAAAACATCCATTCTTCCATCTCTCCTACACAAGCCTATGCAACTTTGCAACATTCACCAATAGGTCAATCAAAATAAAAATTGATTAAAGGAATTAACTAGACACTGAAACATGGTTTTAGACTCCTAAAAAAATCCTCCACAAGTTCCCAAAAGCACAGGATCAAACACCCAAAACAAATGTATCAAAGGATTGATTTACAAGCCATAAACAAGGCTTCACTAGGCCTATACAAGGAAGCTTTCAACTTGTCAAGGCACACCCCAACACCCCAAATGCCTTTAAAAGACTCCAACAAGCTCCCCAAGACCTGTTGCATGCTTTCCATCTATTTCTAAATTACCTCATTAGTATTTAGCTACCTCATCACCTATGTTGTCTATTTATGAAGCCTTGAATGACATATATATTTCATTTATTTTAATGGATACATTTTTGAGGAACTAATATTCGTCTCATTACCATGCTACAGGTAAAATTATCCGCCGTGGTAAAGAAATGAAAAAGGAAGAAAGATCTAACAGATGAAGAGTATGAAACCTTCAAAGAATAGGAGAGAGAATGGGTGGCAACATATTGTGAAAAGAAGAAATCGAAAACGATTGACGAAAACAAGCTAATTGAAGAGGAACCTCAACCATCAAAAAGAGAAAATAAATTGGTAGTACAAAGGGCACAAAAGTGAAAGAGTCATGCTAGGAGAGATGCAAATATCATAGTTGGAGACACACCCTCTACCACAAGTGAATACGAAGGGACACCATTAAGCACAAGCGAATATGGAGGGACACCATCTATCGCGAGTATGTTGGACACCATCCACCACATTTGAAGTTGAGATTACATCATCACTTGGATTTGATGAAGAAGGTATGCCATCATCCCC
Organism: Sequoia sempervirens; assembly: GCA_007258455.2. Taxonomy (NCBI): domain Eukaryota; kingdom Viridiplantae; phylum Streptophyta; class Pinopsida; order Cupressales; family Cupressaceae; genus Sequoia; species Sequoia sempervirens. Next base: position 866,345,835 of record VDFB02281492.1, on the reverse strand, counting down.
ACGTGAACCTCAAGGTATGTCTTCTATTCCACCCTTGATCAAAGGTACGCAATCTAGCTCACCTCAATTAAATATTGATGAAATTGCTAATGTTGAGATGTATGTACCTAGGAGAAAACCACCTAGAATTTTGTGTAGAAAGCAAAAGTATTTGATTAATATTGATGAGGATATTTTGCAGCACATGGAAGGTAAGATTTCAGAATGTACTTGTAGAAGATATGCTGATAAGATTTGAAAAATATTCTTTGAAAGGCTAAATGAGACTGCAAGATGTCAACTATTTGTTCAAATGATGTGGGGTTTAAAGTATAGAAACATCATGAAAACTCTTGGGTTGAGAACATCGAATACATCAAGTGAAAGCATTATTGTGAAGAATCTAATGGATGCTTATGAGTGTGGGTAAGACCTCATGCTCAAAGGATAGTAATGTCACCTGACATGTCATTACATCAACTTTGGTAAGCCATCAAACAAAGAGATCTTGTCTCATTAAAAAGACAAGTGAAAAAATGGGAATTAGTAGAAAAACCTTATCAAAAGCCATTCAAAGGTGGAAAAGAATTGAGGGCACCAATTCAAATGAATTATGGGAATTCTCGAGAAGACTGCCACATAAATATATAAAAGTTGTTGAAGCATTGAGAACACTAATTGAAAATTATTGGAATAATAATACAAGGCCATCTCTGAATCAAAGGGATGTTGTAAGAAGGAGAATTAGTAGTCAGAACTGTGTGCCACATCCAAAGCATTTTTTGGATATGACTCAAACCCAATTTTTTCGTAAATTTCAAAATGATTATCCTCAAATTAGTATTTCTCAAAGATTTTTTGAAATTCTTAAACCTTTTTATGTCAAGATAAATCACACACACACTACTTGTTCTTGTAGAATACATATTGAATTCGCTAACCATTATGATGTTTATCATTCTATATGTTTAGATTTGCATACTAATGATGTTTTATAGGATTGTGGTATAGGAGCCCCACCAAAATATTCAAGAGAGTTCTTATCAAAAAATTTATGTCAAATAGAGGATGGCCAAATATTCTACAGGACAACATGCTTGGATGGTTCATGCGAGCATTGTGGTGGCTTGCAACGAATGCGAGTATGTCAACATATGGAAAGTACATATGAGGTGGGACATAAACTAGTAGATTTCGGGAAGTATAAAATAGTGGCATACACTACAAAAGATGGTTCTCAAGCAAAAAAGTGTGATTTGGTTATTGATAAGATTCTAGTGTATCAGTTTATGTCCATGTTTCATGAGAATCTAGTGTATGAGTATGCAAGGAATACCCATAGAGCTCGATGGCTGGACACACAATTCAAGCTATGCAAGGACACCTTTCTAGTTGGCAGCATAGTATCAGTGGTTGACTTTGCAAAGAACTACACTCTACAACCACAGTTTGAGGTGTAGTCATAGTATTACAACTCCACACAGGTTTTGATATTTGTGCACATAGCATTCATTCATGCAGCTAATAGTACAAAGGACCAAAGGAAGGTATTGAGAGAGTATCACTTTTATATTAGTGATGATCGTACACATTCTCTAGAGTTCGTGCAAGGTTACTTCCAAATGTTCTATAGTGATTTGGCTCGGAGGGGCATAGCATACGGTTGGCATATAATATGGTTGGATAACTGTGCAGCACAGTTCAAGAACGTGCGCATGTTCTATTGGTTGTGTTGGATGCATCTCACTATAGGTGTTTAGCATATGTTGAACTTTTGTGAGGCCAAGCATGGAAAGGGGGAGCATGATGGTATAGGAGCATGCATGAAAAGAGCATTAGCACAAGAAGAGTTAAAGTATAAAGACAATGCAAAGTTGATAGATGCAAGTTCAATTGTCGAGTGGTGTAATGCTTCGATGGGTCCAGGTAATGAAGGTGCATCTTAAATTTGTAGATTATTTTGGTTGATGGATGATACTAACATTGCACCATATGAGGATTGTTGTACACTAATAGGATCGAGTGAGCTACTCTTTCCTTAGCTCAAATGCAGGTTCATGGAGTATCGATACACGTAAGATGGCATGCTTTTGTTCTTCATGTACAATGCAAGCCTGGAGTGATTGTGAGTTAGGGGAGTGGGTTGACAAATGGTTGACAAGTTATCTTAGCCCACTTCACACATATCGCCCTCCAACAACATTGGAACTAACACAGATGGATCATCGGTCAAATTTGACCACACATCAGATCTAGTTCAACTAGGTAATATATCTACTTGCTTAGTTTTTGAAATTCCATATTGTTATCTTACTTTGTATTGTATTTGTAATGTTGACTAATTTCAAGTGATTTTTTACATATATCAATGCATGGCATGTTTATGCAGTTATTGCAGATGAAGAAAATGAAGAGGGAATAGACTATTACTTGTGTCATTGTGTTGAGGCCAAAGATAAATTGGAAGCCCCCGTTATAGATGGAGAAAACATCGAATACCCTATAGGCTCAATTGTTGTTACTGGAACGTTACTTAGAAGGTACCCACATAAGAGTGTTAAACATTGGCTGTTTGAGGACTTTGACATGCATCGTAAGATTCTTCATTACTCGAACCTTGTTGTGGCATCCAATGTTCATTTGAGCAAATATGGGGGTAGACCTTTGAAGAAGACCTTGTGGAAGTCCGTGATTTTGACCATGAGGCAATACTTGATACAATAAAGAGTAGAGCAGATTTGGATGGTTCATTGGATTAATTTGTAAGTGTATGCACAATGGTTCTTATTAATTTATACTTGTATCCACGTTAATTTTTTTGATGTCAATGCTATCATTTTATTTTAATTTGTGTATCTGTAAGTAACCCGGTAAACATTGATTGGTGTCCGCTTGCAAAAAATGAAAATTTATGAGCCATCCAAGAGAATCTCAAACATAAAAGCAATGCAACATCCCTATTTTGACGATCTTAAAAAATCTCAATTATGATTTTCAGCCATTACAAAAGTGTGTATGAAGCTTGGTGAGGGAATTTCAAGTTATTCATTTGAAGTTAACCTTATCATGAGCACCTATGATGTAGACATTATAGGAGCATCTTGAATTTCAAGATATTCTAGATTCATGAGAGGTGTTGTGTGCAATAGGTATCTTGGAACTCGCAGTGAAGATGTATGACCAAGAATGACTAAGTTGAGAGATTATAGTTCCTTCCATCTATTTTCATTTCATTTCCATTTTGGATGAGTTGTTTCTTTTTATTCTTTTACTTTGCATACATCTGTAACTAAACTAGTAAAAATTGATTGGTCTCTCCTTGCAGAAAATGTTGATTTTTGAGCCATCAAAGAGAATCTCAACCAAAAAAGAATTGCAACATCCTTATTTTGATGATCTTGACAAATCTCAATTTTGATTTGAAGCCATTATAAAAGAGTGTGTGAAGGTTTGTGAGGGAATCTCAAGTTACTCATTTGAAGTTAACCTCTAAATGAGAACCTATGATGTAGACATTATAAGAAAATATTGAATGTATGAGTGACATTATAAAATATCCATGAGAACAGAGTACCTAAGGCATTGTAATGAGATTTTTACTTGTAATGACATTTATTGAAATATGAAAATTTGGTGTAGGGGCACCAAGGTTATTGAGCAAATTTGGTTCATGGAATTATTTTAAGTTAGTAAATTGTGTTTTGAGTAAATTGTTAATTGAATAAGGTCATATTACATGGTCAATTGATTTATAATGTAATAAGTCATGTTAGTTACAAGCTCAATAGCTAGGCATGATTGGAAAGATGTAGAATCATTTGTAAAGGCTAGATTTAAAGCCTCTTGAAGGATCAAACAATGTAATTTTGGTGTAGGAGCATCTAGTCTCCTAGTTGCAAAATTTCACTTTTTGAAGGTTGATAGGTGGTCAATAGATTAGATTAAGGTATTTTGTGTTTATTTATGCTAAATAAGGTCAATGAAGACCATTTAAGGTGTATTAGGGTGAGTTTTTGAGTCTCGGTGGTCAAATGTGCAAAAAAATGCATTCTTGCTACAAAATTGTCAATATTTGAATTTGTAGCCTTTTGAAGGCAAATATTTGAATTTGGTTGTAAATGTGCAAGAATGAGGTCTAAGAGTTTGATATACCATTTAGAGAGCTTTTTTTTCATGGAGTTCCTTTCAAAGCCTTTGCTTTTATTGTTCCTACAGTAAACTATTTGATAGAGTTGGTGGAATTACCTTTCTTAGTAATCACTATTAGTTCAAGATTGAGATTGTTAACCTTGAGAGAGTTTGACTTGGGAAAAAGGAATTTGATATGGCTATTATTTTTAAAGACTTCAAGTAGGATGTACTCCGCATTGATGCCATTCCTCAATCTTCACTTTGTGGCATGAAGGAATGGCTGAACTCCATGTATATAAAGTATTATGAAAGCAAAATGAACTTGAACTGGTGGCCAATTTATTGAAGATGGTGGTTGGGAATTTTTGAATATGGAAGCTAGTGATTCTAATTCTGATAATTTAGAAGAGACAAAACAAGGATATATGAGTTCCCTCTAATGTAGAAGAGGAATCAGAATTAGATTTCATGTAGCCACCATCAAGAGTGTTACAAGCCAACAAGATGGAGGGAATTCTTATATAAGGATAATTTTCAATGTTGTAGGTACTGGATTTAATACCAACTACAATGGAAACATTGAAATTCCCTAGTAGTATTTATGTTGAGGAAATTTCCTTTAGACACAAGGATTCAAAGCACATCAACCTTGTGGTACAAATGATTAAATCCTAGAGACGATCTGTAGTAATGAAAGAGTATGAAAAGGTAGAGAGAGCTACACTGGTGGCTCAAGAGAAACTTAAAATTTCAAAAAAAAAGTGAATTAGGTTGGCAGACATGTGGATCGGGCCAAAATTTGGTGGAAGAGGAAGAAAGATGACTAGAACTTTGGAGGCCCACATACTAGATTTTGGTATTCAACCATGAGAGTAGATGAGAGAGCTGATATCATGTATCAAAACATTAAGCATACATTCTTCCAACTAGTGGAGAAGTAGATGATTACTTTGCTTCATTTTCATTTGCATAAGCATAGCAAGGCATGGAAACCAAGAAGACCAAGGATGTCTAGTTTTATGTGGAGGTAATGGATGAGGTCCAAACTTTAGGAGGGGCAAGAAGGTCAATGTATGATCTTGATGAAATTGAGGAAGAACAACAAGAGAGGGACATGAAAAATAAAATCAATACAGATTTTCAAGGATTTGTCAAGCGAGTAAGAGAGCTATGGGAGTAGCCTCATCTAAAATATTTTGAACTAGAGTTTGATATACCATTTAGAGAGCTTGGTTTTCATGGAGTTCCTTTCAAAGCCTCTACTAGTGATTTTGATTCTGATAATTCAGAAGAGTCAGATCAAGGATATGAACCCTCTAATGTAGAAGAGGAATGAGAATCACTCTTCATGTTGCAGGTATTGGCTTTAATACCAACTACAGTGGCAACATTGAAATTCCATAGTAGTATTGATGTAAAGGAAATTTCCTTTAGATGCAAGCATTTAAAGCACATCAACCATGTGGTACAAATGATTAAATCCAAGAGATGATTTTTTTCAATGAAAGAGTCTAAAAACGAAGAGAGAGATACATTGGTGACTCAAGAGAAACTTCAGCTTTCAAAAACAAAGCCAATTAGGCTGGCAGACGTGTGGATCAGGCCAACATTTGGAGGAAGAGGAATAAAGATGACTGGAAATTTGGATTCCCACCATACTAGATTTCGATATTCAACCATGAGAGCAAAAGAGGGAATTGATATCATGTATCAAAATATTAAGAATGCATTCTTCTAGCTAGTGGAGAAGGAGATGATTACTTTGCTTCATTTTCATTTGCATAACCATATCAAGGCATGGAAACCAAGAAGACCAAGGATGTTTATTTTTATGTGGAGGTAATGGATGTGGTCCAAACTTTAGGAGGGGCAAGAAGGTTATCTTGTTTTTATTGCTGCTACCTACTTTCATAATGTTCTTGGATTGAAGGGTTTCATGATGTAATTCGACCCATTCCACTTTTTGTGCCTATTGTAACTTATGGAATGGGTCCTCTAACTTGTAAAATACATGCCTAACCTAATTATAATGTTGTGGAGTCAAGGATGGGTGTTTGGGATGATGTTCTAGGGCTACAACAGGGTATTTTCATGATGAAAATGAGGGTTTCAAGTGATGTTTTGACAAAATGTGGGAAGGACTATCCATGTAATGTATTATTCACCATGTGTAGGGTTTGGTAAGTGTGTTTGGTGATTTTGTTGGGTATGGCAGGTGCGGGAGATAGGAGTTTCATTAAAACTCCAAGTATTTTTCTTGAAATAGAAGGTTTGGTGTATTAGGGGTGTAGAGGTCTTGGACTTGGAAAAAAAACATGGAATTGGAGGTTTTGACACATAACATACTATTGTTTCAGGAGTTTGAGTGAAGATCTAGTGTTTAAAAGGTCGTCTCTTTGTAAATAGGGCTAATTTAGTAGCCTTTATGCAAGGTGGTCTATTGGATCTTACTGATGGTACAAAGAAACATGATATGATTTCTTGGGAATTTTTCTTAGGTTCTATGTTAAATTTTTATTGATGTTTGGTTGGCCATTGGATGACCTTTAAAAGATAAGCCCATTTGATGAGATTTAGAGACTATAAGCTAGGCAAGGGTTTGTTGAAAACCCATACTCAAAACTTCCCATAGCCAACCAAAGCCTAAAACACATTCAAAAAGGTCTGCACAAGCTTAAAAGTTCAAGAGATATCATTTCCCCCAAATATTACTTCAAACCCTAGCAGTAAACCACCATTTTTGACTAAAAAATGCACCATTTAACATCTAGGGCATCACCTAAAAACCCTCTATTCACCTCCCTTGCACAAAAAACTATGCACACATGTTTTATAACCATAACTAAGTCTTTCCATTGAGTTATAGAAGCATACAATGGGTGAAAGGCTTAATATGACATTTTAATGCACTCAAAACCCTTAAAATAAGGTATACAAACTAACCCTCAATAATTGGCTTCAAAAATTCACAAAATCACTTGAAATCCAACCAAACCAAAAATAAAATGGAGTTAAATCTACTGCCCACCAAATTCCATTGAAAATATAGCACAATCACCATGTACAAAATTGTACAATTCAATGAAACATCAAATCCCAAAGTGCAAAAGGGTAGCAATCTTTGACGGGGTATTACTCGGATACCATGGTGCTTACAAAATCTCTGTCTAAACCTATGGGATCATGTTGAGGCCATGTACAATAAACTCTCTTGGTTTTTTTAATCTCAAAGTGGTTTTCTCGTAGTTTCTATTTTTTAGTTGATGGAAATGGTGTCAAATGTAAGCAGTGGAAAGTTACAAAGTAGTGTAACTTTCATTCTATAACTCATATGACTAAATGGACTGTTCCAATGCATTCAAATAGGTATTTTTATGCTAGGCATGATTCTCTTTTGTACCCAAACACATGGAATCGCTTTGATCTACGTTCAACCGGATCAATCCTTTAAGGGTCCAAAGTGCAAAATGGCTACAAACTTTAGCATGTTGCTACTCAGATACTATGATGCTTAGAAACTTCTCAACTTATCCTATGTGATCATGTTGGGCCCCCCTACAATAACCTCTCTCAATTTTTATTATCTCAGAGTGGTTTTCCTGTGGTGTCAAATTTTCAGTTGATGGAAAAAGTGTCAAATAGAAGCAATGGAAAGTTGCAAAGTGGTACAGCTTTCGTTCTGCAACATGTGTGACCAAAAAAACTATTCCAAAACATCTAAATATGTATGTTTACACTAGGAATGGTCCTCTTTTGTACCCAAACATGCAAAATCGCTTCGAGCTACTTTCAACCAGATCGATCCCTTAAGGTTCCAAAGTGCAAAATGGCTGCAAACTTTAGCATGTTGCTACTTGGATACCATGATGCTTAAAAATTTCTCATCTGATCCTATGGGATCATGTTGGGACCCTGTACAATAACCTCTCTTGGTTTTTGTTATCTCTGAGTGGTTTTCTTGTGGTGTCCAGTTTTCAATTGATGGAAAAAGTGTCAAATGGAAGCAATGGAAAGTTGCAAAGTGGTGCAACTTTTGTTATGGAACTTGTGTGACCAAACAAACTATTCTAACATGTTTGAATAGGTATTTTATGTTAGGCATGGTCCTCTTTCTCACCCAAACACATGGAATCTCTCTGAGCTACGTTTAACCCGATCAATCCCTTAAAGGTCCAAAGTGCAAAATGGCCACAAACTTCAACATGTTACTAGGATACCATGATTCTTAGAAACTTATCATCTAATCCTATGGGATTGTGTTGGGCCCCTCTACAATAATCTCTTTTGATTTTTTTTATCTCAGAGTGGTTTTCTTGTGGTGTCCAGTTTTTAGTTGATAGAAAAAGTGTCAAATGGAAGTAGTGGAAAGTTTCAAAGTGGTGTAACTTTTGTTCTGCAACTCGTGTGACCAAACAAATTGTTCCAACACATCCAAATAGGTATGTTTACACTAGGCATGGTCCTCTTTTGCACCCAAACACATGGAATCACTCCAAGCTTCATTCAACCAGATCAATCCCTTAAGAGTCCAAAGTACAAAGTGGCTGCAAACTTCAACATGTTGTTACTTAGATACCGTAATACTTAGAAATTTCTCATATAATCCTATGGGATCATGTTGGGCCCCTCTACAATAACCTCTCTTGGTTTTTGTCATCTCAGAGTGGCTTTTCTGTGGTGTCTAGTTTTTAGTTGATGGAAAAAGTGTCAAATGGAAGCAGTGGAAAGTTGTAAAGTGGTGCAACTTTCGTTCAACAACTTGTGTGACCAAACAAACTATTCCAAAACATATGAATAGGTATGTTTATGCTAGGAATGGTCCCTTTTCATACACAAACACGCAGAATCACTCTGAGCTATGTTCAACCGGATTGATCCCTTAAGGGTCCAAAGTGCAAAATGGTTGCAAACTTCAACATGTTGTTACTCAGATACCGTGATGCTTAGAAACTTCTTGTCTAATCCTATGGGATCATGCTAGGTCCCTTTACAATAATATCTCTTGGTTTTTGTTATCTCAGAGTGGTTTTCCTATGGTGTCTAGTTTTCATTTGATGGAAAAAGTGTCAAATGGAAGCAGTGGAAAGTTGCAAAGTGGTGCAACTTTTTTTCTACAACTTGTGTGACCAAATGAACTATTCCAATGTGTCCAAATAGGTATGTTGACGCTAGGCATGGTCCTTTTTCACACCCAAACACATGGAATCGCTTTGAGCTACATTCAACCAGATCAATCCCTTAAGGGTTTGAGTCTAATATGTTGAAATAGGCCATTCCATGTATTGTTCAAGCTGTGTCTCAATGATATAGGCTTGATATAAGTAGGATAAGGAGTATGAATAAGAAAATAGCATTGGTAAAGGCATTGGAAGAGATTACTAATGCTACCCCTGTTCAAAATTCAAAACTGAGGTAGCTTAAAAGCAAGCCTAGAAGAGGTGAAAAGAATAAATTGCTTGAAAATAAGTTAGAATAGGTTGGAAATAGGGCAAGATTGTGGAGTTTGATGTGTTCAAAAGGTCTGCAAGGACAAGGGAGGTAAAAATTATGTTATGGCATGATGCCCTAGTTGGGAAAACAAAGGTTTTAAATGAAAAAGAGATGTTGAGGGAGTAAAAGTGGGTAAAGTGAAGAGGAAACATAATTTTGTGGTCAATTAAGTTTGTGCAGGAAAAATGAAGAGTGTTGGAATAGGTTTTGAGGTCTGGGTTTGGGTTTGGGGGCCCGGTTCGCTGGGTAGGCCAAGTTTTTTTGGAGGTGGGTTTGGTTTGTTTTGGGTTAGTTGGTACAAAAATCATGTAAAAAAAAAATATAGATATATATGTAGCCTAGAAGCATGCATTAGGATTAGAATATCACATCACATCATATAAACAACAAAACCACCATAAAATTGATTGTCATTTAAAACATGCATCATAAATATTCATCATTGAAACTTGAATTGTGGTAGCTTGATATACAGAGTCTATTTATGCTGGGGTTCAATTTGTATGATTTTGAAAAAAGAAGCCAATTGAGTAGTGTTATCAGCGTTCTTCATAAATAATAAGAATTTTTTTAGTACACTAGCCATTTCAATGTCTTCTTGTAGTCTCAAACATTATTTTGTATCATTGTTACATTGGTCTTGCGAGTGGTAGCTTAATATAGCTCCACAATACAAAATCTTGTTTACCTGTGCAGTGTAACAATGGCATAGGAAAATTTTTCTTTCAAAGAACCAAAGGGTGAGTGCACAATTGAAGTGTATAAACACATATCTTTTTGTAATATCAAGGATATTTTTTGAAACTTCCATGCATTGCTAATCTAAAAGGAAAAGTATTATACATATCCTTGGCTTTTAAATTGAGTTGTTCTAATAAAGGGATTAAATATATTGAAATCTTTTTATCAATCATTTCATATAATACCAAATGAAAATGTGTTTTTTGCTTTTAGATAAAGTTGTTTACCATCAATCAATTAATTTATTCAAAACAAACCATGAAGGACAACAATGATCAATGTTATGGCTAACCAATTAATAAGTATACGCGTGAGTAAGTCAAGCATGTACATGTGAATGAGGGAAGCACAAATAGTCACAAAAACATATGCCTTGAAGTATACACATGAATACATGGTATACACAACTTAATACAAAGTATATGCACGAATACAAGGTATACGCATGAAAACACATAAGTCACAAAGTATACATTGGAACACACGTAAATCACAATGAATACACGTACGTTGTAAAGTATACACTTGAATACACATAACTCATATCTATTGAACCATGAATTTATAACATGCAAATATGTACACCATCAATAAAAAAGATTTGTATTAACCAAATAGCCATGTACACATACATCAATATATGTCGATATAAGTATAAAATATAGGTACAAAATATCCATATAGGCTTACAAGAATGCCATAAAGGCATACAATGTCAAATATATCCAATACAAAATATGTACAAAACTACCATGTAGGCATACAACAAAGGGCTCTGGAATCAAAAGTCATTGCTTTCCAGGCTCTCGAAATAAACTATTTCCCTTTGTTGGTCGATCGGATGGCGATAGGTCTGTTACTCATTTCTACTACACTCGAGGAGTGCTCCTACTACTCCTACTAGCATTAAGCTCTTGGTGAAGTTTTAACTATTACAATTTAAGAAGTAAAGACATTAATATATAGAAATTACATTATAAAAAATGATATATTTAAAAAAAATCACTTATGACCATCTCACGATCACTCTCCATGAGGGAAATATTCACACGCCGATGCTGAGGCATGATCAAGCCCTGTATAAACCATCCAAATATAAATTAGACTACGAATCAATAATTTGGTTTGATTTTTCACTTGAACTAACATCTATAATAGCGAATGTAAATTGAAATTTAGTAATTTGCCTCATACCTCCCCTGTCAGATCCATCGAGGATTGTATAGCGGATGAAACACCAATATCCATTGCCCTCGTAACATTTGGAGGTGTTTCCACAACCAACATCTGAAAATAAAACAAAAACTATTTAATCACAAAAAAGTTACAATAGCAATCCACGCCATGACTTATAGTGTATGAGATCTAATGAACAAAATTTTGAGTAGTTATTAAACTATATATTTCTAATTATCATGCTTACTATTTTCCCTATCCATATCTTGTTCGAAAGGATGTGTTTTTAGGCTTTTACCCATAGCAGCAATCTGTTGAATCATTTGATTAAATGCTTTCATAGGTATGTACGATAAATGTGGTGGCATAGAGAAGGCAACTTGAATTGTTTGAAAAAATGCCTCAAAAGAAATGGGGTCTCATGGTGATGGAATTCCATTACAAAAAAATGAATGTCATGGCATTCCATCACCATAAGAACACATTTCTTTCAGGCATTTTTTCAAAAATTTCATTGCCTTCTCTATAATAAATTATTGCTTACTATTATGCTTTGATATATATTTTTCCAAGCATCCATAGTTTGTTGTTTTAGGATTTTAGCCATAGCAACAAGGAAGCACAAGTAGTTTGATAAAATGCTTTGGTGCACATGTATGAAAAATATGGTATCATAGAAAAGGTGGTGAGAATTTTGAAGAAATGCCTCGAAGAAATGTGGTCTCATGGTGTGGAATGGAATTCCATTGTGCCATGAGACCGCATTTCTTTGAGGCATTTTTTGAAACTACTAACTGCCTTGTCTATGCTATTGCTTATTATTATGGTTTCATTGGTTTTTTCCAAGCATCCATAGTTTGTTGTGTAGGTGCACCTTTGCAAGCACATGCCTCCATGTGAAGAAATTGCATCAAGTTGCTTATGTTGACTTTCTAAACAACTATATATTGAAGTTGAAATTTTGTCATCTATCAACATCTAGTTATTAGTTATGGAATGTGAAGTAATTCTTTGAGTTTGAATGATGTGCAATGCAACGTAACCAATGATATGAATATAGACTACACAAATCTATTAAGTACAATTCATTAGTTAAACTCTTTATTCTATTACCTTTGTGAAGGTTTGAGTAAATCCACTGGCACTAGGAAGTGTTCCCTCAAAACCTCCAATATTACCTTGTTCAACATCCAAACTCACATATTAAAATACCATTCGTAAAACATTGCTATTAACATGTAATAAATTTATAATTGTTTACTAGTTACGTACCTTGCCGATAGGTGTACTATAGAAATAAGTAGGTGGAGGGCCAGTGTATCCAGTCTCAACACTGTGACCCTACAATTTTATTAAAATCATAAAACTAAATTAGTTAATCTTGCATTTCAAAATCAAAATTTAATAAATTAAATTCAATGAACATGCTAACTTTTACCTGAGTATCAGTTCCATAAGCATCATGTAAAATGTCAGCCGCCATCTCCATCTTCGTAGCTACATATGGATCCTTTGCAATAGCCTCCTGAGTGTTAGTGGGGTCATATGAACAAGCCACCCCACAAGATTGACACACATGGGTTTGAAGGCCACCACTCGAAGACTCCTTTGCATGGTGCTGTAGAATTGGGCTAGTATGATGGATGAAACTCTGGGTCAAAGTGTTTATCTCCTGCAATGTCTCTACGCCAGCACTCTCCTACACGATGGCAGGCATAACAATGTGCTCACGAGGTGGCCTAGCAAGAGCTCATCTCCCTTGCCATGTAGGATCTGGCTGTGCACCAGGCCTATCCTGAGCCGACCCCCCTCCTCTCCCTTGGAAGTCCCTCATATCAAAATAATTTGGTATTTTGTTCAATATGAACTCACTATATAGTTTTCTAAGAAAATACTGGGGAACTTCACAATTGTTGCATGGTCGGTCATCAAAGACCATGTACCACCTATCATAAAAATGGTTCCTAATCTCTTGGTGGTGACACCAATGAATAGGAAACCTCTTGATATTGAGGGTAAGATATTTATTTGTGCGTGGGTCAGCGAATAATGAACATAAATCACCTTTTGTAATTTTTAAATCCTTTACTTGTTTATATGATAGTTTATCTGCATAATATGCCCTAGCCGCCTGCCTCCTATCTTGCCATCAAGTTCTTTGTTTGCTAATTGAATCCACATTTTTTAACATATCTTTCAATGAATTTGTGAGGGTTATTCTTTCTATGGTTGAACCATTTGGATCACTCAACCTACTAATAAAATCCTTAATTTTTTTTTTGTTTCTCTTAATCTCACTCATTAAATTTTGTTGAGTGCCAGGAGGGTGTTGAGGGATTGGTGGAGGAGGTTGTTGTTGAGGTTGATTTTCTTGTTGAGGATTTTGTTCTTCAGGATTTGGTTTCTCTTCTTGTTAAGGATTTTGTGGGTTTTCAGATTCATTTGCATCTTTGACAAATTCAAAAATTTATATATCAAATATAACCTAAAACTAAGAAATTCAAAAAAAATAGCAAACAATACTTACCTCTCTCACCTCTTCATCATCATGGCACCATCCTTGCAAAGAAGTAGCAACCGTTGTTGAATATTTTTGCTCAATCCCTCCTCCTAGAACACGAGCACGAAAATGAGGGTTTTTGGCCGCAGGTAGAGTAGAAGAATAGTCGACATAAAATGAATCACTTTCACTTTTTTTTTTTTTTGCTTTTAAATTGCCATTACGCGAGTGCATTATAACGTGCTCACATTATGAGTTTTCAAAATTTTTTTAAATTGGCCACAAAATTGTAACTCAACTTCATGCACCCACCCATCAGCAATTTTTGCTTTAAAATGTATCCTCTTAAGTTTATTGGGAAATTGAGACTTACCTTTCTTCTCTGATTTTAACCACCCTTTGGCCATAGAATTTTTACTCTAGGTTTAATTAGTCCTGAAATATTCATTCATTGTTACAATAGACATCTCCTTTACAGATGCCTTCTCTAGAATTCCCAATGCTTGAGAAACGACCTCAAGAAAAAATTTAGTTACAATGGTTCCATCCGCGGCCTTGATTTCCCAGGTTTTAGGAATGTACCTTCTTGCACATGCAACAATTGGGTCAACACTCAACACTGTTTCTGGAAAACCTCCAGCCTGAGCTAGTCCACTTTTGAACACCTTCACATCTATAGTAAATTTTTCTTTACTATCTAGACGTGCCCAAAATTCTTCCAATTTAAAAAGTCCTAGCTCTGTATATCCCTCACAACGAGCCAGTGATGTTTAGTTTCAGAATGCATGAGCTCACTATGCCTAATGAGATGCTTGAATTCCTAAAGAAATAATAGTAGCAGGAAGAAGTACAGCCGAGCCTTTAACAAATAAGTTCTCATCACCTTCAAGCCATATAAAATTACAAGACGTGCAATCAATGTGGAATTAATATGACACTTTGTTCTATTTTGTAGTAATGAAAACCCTAAGGTTTGTGTGCCTTGTAGAAACCTTGATAAAGTGTTTCCCGACTGTACCGTACACTTTATTAAATTCAAGGGTGACGTCTTAGAAACCATGGAACAAGCATCTAATCACTTTGTCACGATGAACAAAAACTTGACAACTTAGAATGTAGGCTAAATTTCTGAGTAAAACTTCACCACCCACATATGTTGTTATTTTTTATAGGACGTGCTTTAAATGCAGAATTCAATTTCACACCTCAAAAAGATAGTCTTTAAACCTACATGCTTTTGGAAATTCCTAAAAAGACAACTCAAGTTTATTCTATACATAGTGTTCAATGAGATGTCAGACGACGGGGCCTTTGAAAGGAAAGATAAATCCATCATGTCTCATGGTCGCTGAAACTTGGAACCTCAAAGCCAAAGTCTGAAGTTTCAATATTTTTGAAATGTCCGACCCATTGACTAAATCCACACATCATAACTCAAAGGTTATGTATGCATGAACTTAAGTTACTCAACAAAGTGAACCAAGTTGGGAAATCAGGTAGTTATGAAAATTAAGAACTCCGCGACAATGCAACATGTCAAATGGTTATAAAACTCAGAGGCCTAGCGAATAAGCTTGCTTTGCTCCCTTGAGTCTACAACAATACATCAAATGTTCTATCGAACCATTGAGTAATTTATGATATAAATAATAAACATGTGTTTTAGTTTTTTTAATTTTTAACCATTAATGTGCTTAGATTATCAAGGCCTTTATAAAATGAATTACATTGCACTCAAATTCTCAATAGTAAAGCCTTTAGCCTTCAATGAATGATTTCCATTTTCAGTTGTGCTCACTATCCTTATTTATGGGAAATAGTGCCACCAATAGTGCCACCACCAACCTAGTCCTTGTGTACACCTCACATGTGTCATGTGTGAGGTTAGGTATAATCATGATTCATGAATCATAATCGCGATTCATGCAAACCAAAAAAATACTTAAATTTTAATCAATTCATGTAACTTAAGACTTACAGTTATTTAAATGTTTAATTTGATTGACGTTCGGACTCTAACAGGTTGATAATTGTCAAAATTTCTAGTGCCCCTCAAAGTTCAAATGATATGAAATCATGACAAATCTTGTTTCACTAGCCATTTAGTCCTACATTGGTAGCAAATTCTAAACCATTGATCATTGTAAATCTAACAGTTAAAGGGTGATTTTGGAGGTTTAAGTTCACAAGATTAGCACTCTATGCATTTCATTCCCGAATGCAACTACAACCATACATCAAATGTTTATCAAATGGTTGAGTAATTTATGAATTATGATATAAATAATAAACATGTGTTTTAAAGTTGTTTTAAACTTTAATGTGCTAGGATTGACATCAAGGCCAAGGGACCGGTAACTTGACGTTGTAAAGGACTTAATAAAATGAATAATGATACCGAGAACTGGGGGAGAAGGTCAAAGACATATTAGAAATCAATAACATTTTAATTTTTGGTAAACCCTAACAAGAAATGACAACATTCAACTTTTAGTGTTTATAATGTTTTTTTGTCAATTTGATGGTAATTTTCTTTTTTCATTTGTATAGCTTTATGTTTTACTTTTAAATCTACATGCAATTATTATTCTTTTGCTAGGTAAAATGCTACTCGGGGTAGCACCCTGTATTGATTATCAAAAAACCACCCTAAAGGCCTTTTCTGTCAAGTGACCTTCCTTGATTAGCTAGCCCACCCATAATCTAGATTCCAGATTTTCATGCATTATAGAATTCATTACAAAATTGGCCTGAATTTTAATACAGACACTCAAAGACTTGGGACTGAATCAATTACCCTATTACTGTTACTATTGCTATTCAAGTTTTCAACAACAAAAAGTTGAAATCACAACCAAGCAGACTTTATCATTCATCATCATCCTCTGACTCTATGAGTTTTAGGTACGCCTTGCAATTTGCAATCACTGGGTAGTCTACTCCACAGTTCTGGTGCACTGGGATTTTGGCCTTTTCCTCTGGGTCCCTGGGATCATTCGCAAGCCATTCTTCCCCATCTCCAAGGTCCCAATCATCATCATCACCCGCTACAATTTCCTCTGCCAAACCTTTTTCCCCCATGTATCTCATTTCCCACCCATGTGGGAGATTGGTCATCAACTTTGCTACTCTGAGGAGAAAGAAAATGCTACGGTCCCTTTCAGCCCACAATTTTTCAAATCCTTCTGGGTCGATGGTTCAGACCAAAGGAAACTTCATTACCTCTCTCCCTCTCATCCGCATCATGTAGTAGTTTTGTGGCATGGGGATTTTCCTATTCTCATCCACATTATCTAGTGTTGCATCAATGTCTCCTAGCCATGCGTGCATGAAGACCATTTGGGTCAATTTTTTGCTTATCTCTTTCGAGACTCCCATATGCAAAAGGATTGCTAAGAACATTGTCAGAATCTCCATATTTGCTCTGGCTTTGTGATAAGCCTTCATAAATTCTAGCCCAACCACCTGCTTGGTTGCCCAAAGAATGTGTGGACAGGTGGAATTCATCAACCCCTATAGTCGCTTATCAGTTATTTCCCCTTTGAAGGCTTTTTGTTGCTTCTCTGTGTACAATGCAAGCGGGGTTTCCATTTTACTCCTTGCCAATAGCTCGCCTTTCTAGAATTTTCTACCACTACTTAGAATTTTGCTAATGCAATGTGATAAATGGCTACTTACTCCACCTTTTTATGCAATTATTTCATAAATAGATAATACTAAATTTCTCAAAGGAAAAAGAAACTGATTTGAATAGATTCATAGATGTAGAACTCAAAAAATAACTCTTTGATGGCAACTTTATTTTTCCATTTGTATTGCTTTATGTTTTACTTTTAAATCTACATGCAATTATTTCATAAATAGATAATACTTAATTTCTTTTTACTATAAATTTATAACCATTTATTTTATTACAACTGAATTACAATGTCACATTATTAATATCACTATTACTAACCCTATTTAATAATTTATGGGCCACTAGTGTTGCTACCAGCTTGATTCACGTAGACCAAAAAACCAACTTAGTCAATTTGTGTATCTTAAGCCTTACATGTACAATTAAAAATTAAAATGTTTAATTTGATTGATGTCTAGCTACATGCAAATTGTACCTCAACTTGACAAGCCATCAAAATCACCAGACTCTATTCAGCACTACTAATGCCACTTAAACAATATGAAATCATTACAAATCTTGTTTCATTAAAGCTATGAGTTGTCTAATAAATTGCTTTAGATGTTCAAAACTAAAAGATTGAGAATTTCAATTAAAAGCAATGTAATACGTCAAGGCATTGAAAAGATAGAAATGAGCCTTGATCTCACCACATGTATGCATCTAATTGTTCTAGTGTTATTCCAGAGGTTTCAATTTGCAAGTCCACTGCTTCAGAGATTTACTTCCGGAATGCAACTACAACCGTCCATCAAAACTTCATCGAATGGTCATGGACCTCGTGGTTATATTGATTTTCCTTTACATCCTTTGTAGATAAAACATTCTTAAGTTTTTAAGCTTTGGTCCTACGTTCTTCATAGGTAGTCTCTCTTTTAAAACAAACTTTTTGTACGTGCATATTTCTACCACTTAAGTTATTCTATCTCTCATCGCCAAAATCCAACCCATCAGGTTCATTCGAATCGAATGATTCTAGTGTAACTCTGGAGGTTTCAATTCACAAATCTATTGCTTGAGAGATATACTTCCAGAATGCAACTATAGTCGTCCATTGAAAATTCATAGAACAATAGTGGTCCATAATGTCGTGTGGTCACTGAAACTTGGAACCTTAGAACCAAAGTCTGAAGTTTTGAAGTTTTCAAAACTTCTGACCCACTGACTACATAGATGACCAAGAAGACTTGCAACTAAGGTTAGGAAAAGCACCAAAACTTGATTGCCCCCAGTCAGGTGTGAGACCAATTTATTAGGTGCAAAGGAGTAGCAGCAAATGCAAAGGATGATTACCCATTCATTTAAATTTTGTGATTGTTTGTTCATTTAAATTCCTTCCCCTTTTAATTTATCAATAGAACATATGTATGTTCAGCGTCAGAAAAAAAACCTTAATAAATGCTTCACTTTTTACGAAAACTTTTGTGCCTCCTTCAATTACTAAACAATGTTTAATTCGCCAATGTTTTTCCTTAATCATTTGAAAATAGGTTTAATTCACCAATAAATTTTATTTTTTAGTTTGAAAGAAAGTTTTAATAACCAACAAAAATATTTTTTCTAGTTTGAAAATAGGTTTAATTCGCCAATTGAAATATTTTATTGGTTTGAAAATAGATTTTAATCGCCAATGGAAAAATTTTAGTGGTTTTAAAAAATTTGTATTTCACCAAGATTTTCCACAGACTTCTAACGATTGGAAAAGATTTTCCAATGAACTTTTTTTTTGACAAAAAAAAAATAAAAAAATTCCACTAAAATTAATATTTTTATTGGGAAGTATACAAGATTCACCAATATTTTACACCTTCGCTAAGGGGTTCTTAAAGTTTTCTTTGAAAAGAAGCATCAATTTGAAGATCAATATCCTTTTTAACATCAACTGCATCTATAAAAGAATTGGTTTGGTTGGCCCAAACTTCACATAGTTTCATTAATATACCTTTTAGTCAAAGAAAAAAGTGAGCCTTTCATATATTAAGATGAGGATTAGAGGCATGACACACATCTATGAACTTAAATGTAATTTCCTTTTCTAAAATGATTTTATATTCTTTTGGTATACTTTTGAGGCTCTCAAAAATTCACAAAATTCTTCTCTTTTTATTGTACCACTCAAGATCCATACTATAAAAATCATTTCTTGTTATATTAATCTCCTTTATTATATACTTAGATTCTAAATATTTCTCTTTAAAATAATTACCCTGAGTTTTGGAAGTAGAACCATCCTTTCAATCAACTAAATTATGGATGTCCTCACCTTCATCAAATTTAGATTTTATACTAAACCCTTGAACAAATATGTATCTATTGGGAAATTAGTACTTGTATAAATAGGGTGACCCCACAATAATGGTTACAATTTTTGGCCAAACTGGACACTGAACTAATTTTTTTTAACTAAATCTTCACTTTCGAGCACGTATAGCAGCTAAACCATGAGGAATTTGAAAATGATGTAAACTAGTGATTTGTGGCATTTTTTCTGTAGATTCTAAATATTATTTTTTCAAAATTTTTGGAATTAGATTGCATTTCTTTTTCCATCTCCTTCAAAAACTAGTTTTTTCTAGTAAACACCATTTTTAAGGAGTGACACTCACCGTATAACACAACTTTTTTTCGATGAAGGATAAAATTCTATTTTTTTTGAATTTAGATTTGTAACTACAATATCTAGTGCTTCCAATTGGTTTCATAGTGTTTTATCAAAAAATTTTCCTTAATCAAGTTTCAAAGTCAAACCAATTACAATTCAGAAATAAGCAGACTGTATAACACATAACTTTTTTTGTATGTATTGAAATTCTTTTTTTTTTGTTGGATCAAGGACTTCAATATCTAGTTCACTCATATTTTTCATATTTTTTTTTACAATCTTCTATTTTACCACATGTGCAGAATAGGGAGCTTGATTTTCGATGAAAAACCTACATTCACAAGAAATAAAAAATAAATATAATAATAAAATTAAATTTGTTTAAAATTATACTTTTTGGGAAGCTTATAATAAGGACTACATACTTACAATTTTTTTTTTAAATGAATTCATTTTATCCCCCAAAAGGTAAATAAAAAGAGGTTTTTTATCAACATTTTGATAGGTGTAAAGGAGACTCTGTTATAGGTATGGTTTAAAACTAGCAGAGTTCTATCCAAGCGGGTTTGAAAGGTAATTTGATCAAACCCTCTTCAATTGGAATGCTTTAAATGGAAATTTTTAAGGCTTAAATCATTATATTTTCTAAAAATATGTGATTTTAGCAAAAATCAAAATCTCCCAAAAATTATAAACTAGCTTTGTGGGATCACCTGATATTGAATTGTATGATAAAATTTGATTCACTTTACTTAATTTATCTTAGTGTCTTTATGCATTCCATTTCAACCTCATGACATTGGCCAATTATTAATATATATTAGTGTGAAGTATATAGATTCCATTTTATTTTTATTAGCCCAAACAACCTTCTAGGTGAATTTTGGATTAGCTATCGATAGACTCAATGTGATATTTTCTTCCAATGCTTTCCTTCCTCCCCACTTATACAAAATTTAAAACATAGGATAATTATATTTATGTACTATAGATGGTACTAGCTTTCTTGGAATAGTGGTGAATATAAATTCCTCTTCTCCATTACCAATAGTAACAAAAGGATCTCCACTTTGAAAGAGAGTCCCTTAATAGATAGGTGGTAGGAATGCATTCTTCTTATTATAATCCAATAAAATAATTTACTTCTTCTGCATGAGATTTTTTCCACTAGTGTGAGTTTTAGGGGGTGATGTTACAAAGATTCCATCCAATGAATACCATAATAAGAAGATGAGAAATTATTTATCATTGTCATTTCCCATAGCAGATAGGGAGCTTTCCTAAGTTACTCATTTCTTATTAAAATGGATACTCATGTGCCACCCTCTCTTAGGTGCTAGATCTATGATTATAACAATATACTTTTCTTAACTTCCAAGGTACTATTAAAATTATACTCATTCATATATCTAGCATTATGTATTTCTTTTAACTGTCATTAGGAAAAACCTATAAGAGAATATGTATTCTCATTATATTTTGGCCTCGAAAAGAAACAAGAAACATTGGCTTGATCACATCAAATGAGGTCATTGTCATAATATTTTTCTCTCTCATTTTATTTTCACCCAAGATATTGGGCAATGAATACAAACTTTTCATTTTCATTGCTAACATCCAAAGTTATAGAAAAATGTGGCATCCTCTATCATGATGAATTAGGGAAGTGTCATGAATACCAGGATCCCACTCCATTGTGCATAGCCGAGTAAAGAGATCTAGATGTCTTTTACTACAAGTCATATCTTTCAATTCATTTAGCATCAAGCTCCTCAGGGTGACTATCTCCATCTTGTCTTCAAGTGTGGTGGGATGACAACTTGGTGAATGCATCTATTTTCCTTCAATGTCCATGTTGGTTATCCTAGACCCATCATGTGCAAGTCGAAAGTGTCCTTCTTATGACTACAAACTAAACCATCAATGCGCTCATCGATATTGAAACCAAAGAGTTTGAATGCTTCTTGGTCAATCTTAATGTATTCAATGTGTGTCATCATGGAGTTTTCTTGATAAATTTGTAACTCCTCCTCATGAGGGTCAATATTAGACATTATTCACAACATCTATAACTAATATCTTGCACATCATCATCACATGGCCCAATTGTTTTCATACATTACCAATCATGATTTCATAATTCAATTACTTTCCTACCTAAGAAATTGGATGGATGTTTCTTAGGCAGCATCTATAATTATTAACACATCTTTAACACCCAATATCAACTCTTCTTCTTCCTTTTTTTACCTCCTTATGTAGTCATATAGGTCTATTTTGTCGGGATATTGGTCCCTGAATGTCTCCAAATACTCATCAAAGGGAACACAAGTTTTTAAATCTTCTAACAACTTATGGTACTTGTGAATCATTTTTGGGGCCTCAAGTTTGTACAATAACTCTTGAACATGATCCATGTCCTTTTCCTTTCATAGACCTTCAAGTCTCTTTGAATGGAAGGCATCCAAAATGTTAGCTTTATCCTACAAGCTATTAGGATCAATGCTTTGATACCAAATGTAATATGACCCCCTTTTAGAATTTCCTTCTTTTTCCATGAATAAAAAATGCTCAAGCCATATTTGCATAGTTTTAATTATAAATATTAATTGTCCTTAAAATGGTAATTTTGATTATAAAATTCACATTTAAAGCTTATGATGTATCTTTGAAAATATAAAACTTATCCTTCAGTCGCTACTCTGGTTCTTCTTCAATTTGCAATGTTTTTGAAATATTTCTAATTTCTACCCAAGTAAGGGTTTTCTTCCACTAACTTGATAAGAGGTATTTAGGGTTTTCACCTTTAATTTATAATCTTGAGCCTAGGTTTCCTCTTCATATTTCTCAATCCTTAAATTTGTATTTCGTAAGGAAAAATAGATATTATATCTTCTCCATGTTATGATGATATTTTCCCTTTTGATTTACCTTCTTTATATACCCTTATTTCTCCAATATTCATGACCCTTTATATGCCTTATGACCTTTAGTTATTTATTATTTAGTATTTGTTTGCATGTGTAAGGAAATCACCCCATTTTAATTCTTGATTGTGGATTAGTTGTCATAGTAACTGTCATTGCCCTATGATTGCATTTTATCAATTCTTTAAGGGTTGTTGGGTTGGATGCCATTAATTTAGGTGGGGGCATTACAAACTTCATTATTCCTTTAGAATGTCAAGATAGACATTACCATTGTTATTGATATTAGGATGGTAAAATTTAGTGTGAATGCAACTTGCACATATGTTAAAACAAGGTCAACATCATGACCCCAATAAACATATGTGGGAAATTGGCTCCAAATACACACTACACAACATATCAGGATGGTCATTTTCATTAAAGGATTTAGCTAATAATGGGTTAATTTTGATATTTTTTACATTTTGATAAATGTAGCTATATCTACCTCCTCTTACCTTACATAGATTCAAAACATGTTTAGAAAATCCAACAAAATTAACAATTAAGCTTTCTCCTTTTTCTCCAAAATAGTAAGGAACAGTTCAATAGAAATTATTAAATTAATCTTTAAGACTTTGTTAAGGCCACCTACTATTTGGCAAGGTGCAAGCAAGTGCTTTGTTGATTTTTCTTAAGTGTCTCAAAATCCTTTTGTTGAGAATTTTCCAAATGAACGACTTGCTACTTAAAGATTACAAATGTTGTGATGATGAGTTCAATAAGATTAGTTTTTGCATTATTTGACTACACACACATAGATGAATGAATAATTATAGCAACATGGTAGGAAGTGGAATATCCCAACTAGACAAACTGGCAGGATGTTAGAAGCAGACTAAAGATGTTGAAATCCATTGCACCTGACAAACTAATGAGTAAATAGTTTCAAGCATTTGTACATTCCTATGTTCATGTGATCCACATATAACAAGGAGAGGCATTTGCTTTAACTTGAAATACAACTAATAGTAACAAAATGAAAGTGAGAAAGTTTTAAAAAAGTGTTATTAAACTCATTAAAAAAACTAATTGTTAGTTATAAAAGAGTAGAAAATTATGTTTACCTAGGTTGGGTATTGGGTGAGGGAGTTGGAGGAGGTGATGAAAAGTGGCTACAACTCATTGATATTTATCGACAAGTTGGGTGGTGATCAAGGGTAGCAACAAAGAAGCATGACTATGGATAGGAACACATGCATTAATGGGAAATTTTTTTGAAGGGGTAAATCAAATATGTAGACATTAATGCATTCAAATCGATGATATTTTCCTCATTAATAGATTAGATTGAATGGTTGCGAGCTAAAATTTGTTTTCAGGCATGACACAAGGAATGCTTGAACTACCTTAAAGTTGTCTTTGAGGTAACTTTCCTAGTGAAAGCTACTACAAAATATAGCTTGGAGGCTAACTATCCGCTCCACCTCATTTCCAACAACATAGCTAATTTGTGGGAGACTTGAATATGGTTGACATTTTTCCTTAGTTGCCTCTTATGGTTGCTACCATGGTTCATATCCATCAACGATTAGATGTGAGACTGTGTTTGGAGGCTTTTATCATTAACAAATTAGATGGCATCCTATTCCATGAAATGCCATTTGATTATCGACAACTAAGACTTATTTTCTGATGATGTGAGACTTGTTTTCAAACCTGAGACAAAAATTTCCTAATTAAATATGGACTCTAGATCCACTTAAAGAAACCTATCGCTAATTATCTAAGAAGTCACATTATATCTAATCTGATTTGCACCAAACCCACATCAAATCTTGTACCTATTTCTTCGCTCTGTTCAATATTAAAAATAAAATCTTATATCTGATTCCACCTAAAGAAAAGTTGTGATTCCAACGAAACAAGAAGTCGTGTAGGCGCATGTGAAAGGTCACTTCAACCGTCTATTACAAAATTAAAGCATTCTACGTTGCCGCTCTTTTCGGAGTGTCGTATTTGTGGGATTTATTTTTCTTCCATGTCTTTTTGACGGGTATGTCCATTTTCCCCATATCTTCCAACTGAGGTCTCTTTAAATTGACTTTGAATAAAAAATCATCCTTGCACGCAATAAGCAGCCTTTTTGACAGGTAATGTCAATTTTCCACTCTTTCTCGAGTGTCGTATTCGTGGGATATATTTTGTCGATGGAATCTCCTCATAAGTCTTCTTTCTTCCACGCCTTTTTGACTGAGGTTACGTATTCCTTCTGTAGACACAGCCTACTACTATAGGTCGAATTATTTAATGACATTATCAAGCAGAGTATTGAATAGTGTTGAAGGCAGCAGAACAAGAAGTAGTGTTGTAGGATTTTGAATTGCAAAATGACCGCTTCATCTATCTTCATTATACTTGTCCTTGCTATTATACTTGTCCTTGCTGTTATTCCCTGCGCTGTTCACTCCTCCCATTATACTTGTCCTTGCTATTATTCCTTGCTTCTGATCAGCACGCCCTCTTGGCTTTCAAGTCCGCTATCGAGTATGATCAATTCAATTCATTCACAACATGGACTCCCAACGTCTCATTCTGCAAGTGGAAAGGGATCTCCTGTTCTCACCGCAGGCAGAGGGTCGTCTCTCTCAATCTCTCCAGCGTGGGTTTGGTAGGTACCATCTCCCCTTTACTTGCCAATCTCTCATTTCTTCGGATTCTTGACCTCGGTGCTAATAACCTTCGTGGTCATATTCCCTATCACTTAGGAAGCCTCTCTCGCTTACAGATTCTTTGGTTATACTTCAATCAGCTGGGAGGTTCAATTCCAGCGACTCTTGGTGCCTGCCACGCTATAACCAGTATCTCTCTTATAGGAAACCATTTGACTGGAGAGATTCCTTCAGCTCTGGGTTTTCTCCCAAATTTAGCATTCCTTCAGCTTATGCGAAATAATTTGACTGGTAGCATTCCCAACAGCTTGGGGAACATATCCTCTTTGAATTATTTGGCTTTATCGGAGAACAATCTTGTGGGGTATATTCCTTGGGAACTAGGTATGCTTTCTCAAATCAGTGTCTTGGATTTGTCTATAAACCATTTTACTGGAGGAATTCCTTCCTCTTTGTCAAATTGCACTTCCCTGCAGGCAATAAGCGTCGTTGAAAATTACTTATCTGGAGAGATTCCAACGAATGTGTTCTCTAAGACAATCCACTTGACAGAATTGTATATGGGTGTTAACAATTTCAGCGGCAGGATTCCTCTCTCTCTATTCAATTGTTCGCAACTTGAAATTCTCTTCTTAGAGGGCAACCGGCTGAGTGGAATAGTGCCCTCAGAGTTGGGAAAGTTGCGTAGACTTAGGATCCTTTATTTATGGGGTAATCAGTTTATTAGTGGTAGCACTACAAGCTTACCCTTTCTCACCGCTCTTATTAATTGTTCTCTTCTTACAGTTCTAGAGTTGGGAAGTAATCCTTTGACAGGTGTCATACCCTCATCTATAGGACAACTTTCTACAAATCTAGAAACTTTAGTCTTGAGTTCCAACAGAATAACAGGAAAAATTCCTTCGCAGATTGGAAACCTCACCGATTTAACTACACTAAATTTACAAGAAAATCTTTTGACAGGTGGGATTCCTTCTACAATGGGTAGGCTCCAAAGGTTGGAGAGACTGTACTTGGGTTCCAATAATTTACAAGGAAACATCTCATAAAGACAGTTTTGTTGGAGCTGTTCCAATTACAGCATTTCAGTTTGATTTATCATCGTTGATAAGTAGCAGAAATGTTGTTGGCAATGATGATGAGAGCAGAAGTTCTTCATTCTGAACAAAAAAACCAAAAAGAATAGTATGAATAATTTGTAGTGGTTTTGTGTTTGCATGGGTCAAGTCTTCTCTGAGAGAAATTTCAGTTCAGAATTTTATGATTCAACGTCCTTGTAGATATTCCAGTGTTAAATGATTGGCAAGTGGTTAGTTTTTGTGTATCAGAATTTTATGAAACCAATAATAAGCAGCAGAGCTCTCAAAATGTGTATTTTTATTCACATTGGTTTGTTATTGGCTATCATGTTTTCTTGATGCTATAGTTGTTAATCTGTGCAAAGTGTATGAAGTAATTTTAACTAATTTTCTCATGTCCCCTAATAGGAAGTTTGCACCCTCTTGTGAATTTTCTTATTAATATTCTTTCCTACAGCTTATATATAATCTGATTTTAATGTGAAGTGTTGAAAATGCAGAATTAATTATTTTTTATTCATTAAAACATAAAAATGAGGCACAAATTTTTAAGAGTATAATGAAAAAAATATTTATATGTTTTTTAAAGTTCACAATAATATGAATATTGAACATAAATCTTATGATGGTGTTTCTAAAATGCAAAATATAGAATGAAAAAAATATTTATATGTTTTTGAAATTCACAATAATATAAATATTGAAAATAAATTGTTGACAACTATTGATTGATTGCTACTATAAAGATTGATTAAGATAAAGTATTCAATTAACTCAAAAAACTCATATGTTAGGCTCAAATCTTCTTGAAATTTTATTTAAATGGTAGATTGTAATCAAATACTTTAAACATATAGTAAAAAATTATGTTTC
Organism: Sequoia sempervirens; assembly: GCA_007258455.2. Classification (NCBI taxonomy): domain Eukaryota; kingdom Viridiplantae; phylum Streptophyta; class Pinopsida; order Cupressales; family Cupressaceae; genus Sequoia; species Sequoia sempervirens. The sequence continues at coordinate 866,318,004 of VDFB02281492.1, read as the reverse complement.
CACAATAAAACATTCTAAAATAGACTATAAATATTTGTGCAAAGATTTGTATGAAATTAACTTAAATCAAAGTGTAAGGTGACACCAACTTATAAAATAACTCTTTAAAAAACACAAAATAGTAAGTAAAATGGTTTAGGTACTTAAGATAAATAAAATGGTTATTCAAATTAAAGATAAAATTAATAATGTGTAAAATAAAGAAATTCTTAAAAAAATAAAATAATTTTCTCATATTTATTTATTTATGTGTATATTGTGTATATACTAATAATTAAAATAACTATTAACAATTTTTTCATATGGAAAAAATAAAATAATTTTTGAAGTAGAAATTAAAATAAATAATTTATTTTTCCCTTGATTTTTTTATGAAAACTAATGCATAGTCTTTACAATTTTTATTTTATTATTAGTTAAAATTAAATAGAACATGATAAAATAATGTTTAAAAAGTTAAAATAAATAGTATGTGTGTCTTCTTTTATTTATTTATTTACTTAGTTGTATGTCAAAACCTTATAGGAATTTAGATTGATACTAAAAAGGATATTTATATAGATATATAAGTGATATATGACTACCATAGATATCCTAAATACATTTATATAAAAAGATGCTAAGAGATATAGTTTTGAACTTCATATATTAAACTTCACAAAAAATTATATATTCTTATCTTTTGGCTAGGTGTATTTAAGATATTTATGCTAATTTAGGTTTTAATCAAATTTTAAATTAAGATTTACCAATTTTTTAGTTAGTGTTTTATTAATTATATTATGGGACAATAGTAAAATGGCATGAATTATAATAGAATGAATGTGTAAACACAAAAAAAAAATGTATCAATTTGATGTCCATTTAAATTAATAATTTATTTATAGTTATATTATATTAATATCTCTCAACATTTTTATATAAATGTATTTAAGATATCTATACTAGTTTTAAGAGAGTTGGTATCTTATTCACTCATACATATCTTAGAAAATGACTTTATTTCCCTTCATTGATAATAGTTAAAAATATTGGTTGTATTTTATGATTTATACTCTCAAATTCTTGAGATGAGGCATCAAAATTATTATTGATATTTTTTCCAAAACTACTTGCTCCTCACTTTCATGGTTTGAAGCTAAAGTCAATATCATTTAAGTAATAAATTAAGAGTCCTTAAAGAAATCCTACTAGTTTTTCATCCTCATTTAAATCACAAAATTGGCATACTTTCCATTAAGAGTTGGTGGAAGGATTAAAATGGTTTAGATTGCCACTCTTAACTATAACTATACTAATCACAAGGGGTATTATTGCCTCTCTCTAATTTTCATATGGTTTAGAAGTTGAATGAGAGTTGATCTCTTCATTCCACTTTACAATTTTATAACAATAGATTTAAAATATTTGGAAAGCCATTCTTGGGCCTAAGCTAGTTCAGTTTACTTGGTGTGTTGTATATCAAGGTTTTCCTTTGGGATCTCAACTAATACTCTTAGGGGTTTCAAATCCCAAGCAACCATTCAAGGGAATATGGAGACCTAAAACATTTTTTCTAGTTTTGTCCAAGATCCCAAGTTTCTTGGGGTTATCTAATTCATGGTTTTCTCAAACCTTATAAATACCTAATTATTTTCTTGGTAGAATGTGATTTTAGGGGATTGCCTAAAATTGCCTTCTAGCTCACTTAGATTTTTCTTTCTTTTCATGTGGAAATCATATTCCCAATTTGGCAAGACAAAAATTCATCTATTTACTCGAGTGTTTTTGTTTATCAATATTTCTCCTTATATACGAAGTTAATCATCATTTCTAATGCTCTTTTACAAATCAATTATCATTATCTCTAATGTTAGTCTTCTAACCATTTTACAAATTTGGAGTCATGAGTTTTAATAGATATTTTATAAAGTTGTTATTGGGCATAAATTGGCTCATTTTACTTAGCTTATTATTTATTATGAGTAAGTGCATGGAAATGGGTGGTCAAAAGAGGGTCAAAAGTCATCACTCTTTTTTCTTAAAACCAATAAAAGATAAAATTTAATAAGTAATTTTGAAAAGAAATATGCATCAACCCAAGATAATTTCCACATAGCCCAAATACAGAAATCTATGCAAACTCGTATTCAAAATTTGTATGCAAAAGAATAGACAAGATACCATCAAACATAACCCAAATAGAGAAATCTATGCAAACATGTATTCAAAATTTATATGCAAAAGAATAGACAAGATACGATCAAAGATGACACAAGATATACCCTGGAAAAACCCTCACGAGGGAAAAACCAACCTCCAAAAGCATCCATCACATGTATTAAATTCAACAATAAATATTACAATACATATTCAGAGTCTTCATAAATACCATTGAAACATCAAGCCCTCTACAAGAACTCCATGTGAATAAGCATGTAACCACACATCCCATGTCATGCTTCAAACCTCACAAATCCTATCAAGACATGTTCTCAACCCCTTAGCCAAATAGCCAAGTCAACCAGCCAACCTTAGACAACTACCCATGTGCTTACTTATATAGACATAAGCTCACACAAAACCACCAAGTGGTATTACATAAACCATGTGACTACTATTGTGAGATTATAAAACCATTAGCCCCCACATTTACATTTTGGTACTAAGTTTTCCCAATATTAAATATTATCCCAGTGTGCAACCCCACATTAAATATTTAATCCAATGTTAAATACAACACATAAAGTGGCCCCAAGAATGCTAACCCATGTGATGCACACATCCTTGGATCTCCTAACTACACTACATAATAATAAAATATTACATTATAACATTATGCAAGGTGGGCAATGCACCTTTTCCCAACATTATCTCACTTGTTGTATACATCGCATAAGAGGTAAATAACTAAACTCAAACATGAAAAGGGAACAATCTCTATAGCCACACATACCATCAAGATACCTGCAACTAGAATCAAGGTGACCACTGTCTCAAGATTGAATGCTTTCATCCTCCATCATGCCAATGCATAAAGATAAGAATCCATCCAAAGAGATGCCACACTAACTATCACAAAGAAGCATAAGTCATGCCTCCAACTGATATCCCAATACACAAACACTCAATCCAAAGGTAACAAGTATGTATAGTAGCTATCAAGATATAATCACCATAGCTGAAATAGGACCACAATAAATTCTAACACATCCAACTATCCATACTTGAAAGGTATACAAATCATAACAAGTAAACCTCATCCCATCAACATATACAACCCATGACATGCAATCACAAGAGCTCCAAGTGTCAAACATGTCATATGATGAACATTACCATCTAGGAACTCCCACTAATCTAGGAACTCCCACTACATAAGTAATGTCAAATATGAAAAATGATCAAGGCATCCAAGATCCACCAATAGCATCACATAGAAGGTGTAACCAATACCATGTAGTACCAAGGAACATCCACAAAGATATGCAAAACCTACAAACCAATGTGTTGCAATGTATCTCTCACCACAAGTCTCCTTATCCTGCAATTTCTCCACACTCAACAAAGGAAAGAGATAAAGGAACATCCATGTCATCACTAAAGAATAATCAACTACGCATGACCAAAAACATAGTGATCACCATAGATCCACACAAGATCTCAAATCTAATGTCATGTGAACACAAACATCTAAGAATTAAAACAACACCAAAGAGGGAATATGCAAATCAAAACTTGTAGTATGTCCATCTACACACACCTCTAAATGCTAAGTTGTGATAAGTATGATATTCTCCATAAAACCTAAAAGAGAATATAATTATCCACATCTAACCATAACCAAGATGTATACATCTCAAACCAAAGGAAGATGAAACCAAATCCATTCTCAAATCAAGGGAATAAGCCTAATAACATCTCCTAAACACAACATCAATTGAATAATCTCACAATAGATAAGGAGATAAACATGTCAAAACTCCTCAAATGAACCCTCTAGAACTAGAAAACCATAGCTCAAGATCCATATGCATGAGAAGAAAAAGCATAGAACATAAAGCATTTAAAAATTATTTAATGGGTAATACCTCTCAGATGATAAACTACTAAGTAGACCAAAAGTGGGGAATAAGAACTATCCTCCAAGATATCCAAGTCACCATGACTCATCTAAGAAAAATATCCTCATAGGTTCATGTTGAGCTAATGTCCAACCAAGGTGTAGGCTCCTCAGAATTCTAGCTAAAACCTCATCAATGAGTAACTATCTCAACAAATGTCTCTAATCCCAAGAGATTTCCTAACCTCACTTATGTCTCCAAGTATCCATGAGCACCTGTAACCGATCAATCCATGCCAAACTCCAAATGAAACATAGCACTATCATGAAGCTACCAAGAAAATGATCAATGTACTCAATACCAAGAGAACCAACCAAGATCAAATTCAAAGCCCCAATTGCAAATCATGAACACATCATGACATCATGATCTCACATCTCCTCAAAGGAAGAACATATGCTCCAATGAACATATCATGCCAAAACTCTAATGTGCACAAACAAGAGTATATCATGATATAATAACAAAACCATCCTATCAATCAAGGTTCACATGTCAAAAGACTAATCATGACACCTCAACCAAAGACTAAAGAGTCCTCCATCACTAACCAATATGCCAATATCTCCAAACCACATTAATATAACCATCTCTTTTCAATGAAAACTAAAATGTCAATGAATCCTCAATGCATAGAAGAAACAAAATCCAAGAGTCCATCCATGATACCAATAATCACTGCAAAAGATCATTCATCACCAAGTGATTAATCCACATCATCGCCACAAGCTCCCACTAAATTATGTTACTGAGCTCTCCACAACATCATGATAGTCATCCTTTAAATGAGGATCCTTCATGGCCCCAACACAATCAAGGAACTCAACACCAAGAGATTCTAATAGGAAGAGTCAAACCATGATCACCAAAACTAAGTAGATAAAATACTACCAAACCATCACTATCACTAGCTCCCACTAAATCATGTAATCAAGTTATCCATGACATCATGATAACAACCTCCTCAATGAAGATCAACCAAAGGCCATCACATAATCAAAAACTCAACTGCAACATGAGGAGTTCCCAAAAGGAAAATTAAAGCCATGATCCTTAAACCAAGAAGACACATCGCTACAAACCAAATAGGAATCAAACCAACACCACCAATAAAGCACTTGCATAAAAAATCATGCCATGCCAAAGTTCCTAAGGCACAAGGAACATCCATGCCACCATGATCACCACCAAATGCACCAACAACAAACTCCAACCATGTCACACATATCTACATCACATAGTCAACAACATAGTTCCTACATCATGACTGTACTTGGTAATACCATCTCTCCATCTCAACATGACAATCAAACCAAAAAAAAGTGAGTAAAACAAGCCACAAATCTGAATTGGAACCAATATTAAAGCATCTATGGAGATAGAAAATCCACACTCGAACTTCATATATGTAACCTATACTAATAACCATGTCAAATAAGAGTAATCATAGGTATGCAGTGAGTATAGAATGACTGAAACACCAAATCACCAAGATCTAAATATCCATAAGCTCACAAAAGTACCAATATCAATAGGAACCCATAAACCACTCAAATTGAAACAACAAGAAATAAATAATACCAAAACATTTGCAAACTTGATCCATTTGTACCATCATAAATTGTCACCCATGATAAATTCACCTTATATTTTGTCTCCCCTTAAATTATTGAACCTGATTGAGTACTTCATTTCCTAAATTATGCATTCTATGGCCTATTTTTGACAATTACCAATGAATTACAAGCGGGAAATAGATGCATTTATCTAATAACTTTCCCCCAACACTTAAAATCCTAAAAAAATGGGTGTTGAACACAACAGATACTGAAAGGGGGGGTGAATCAGTATCTTCAAAAACTTAAACCCCTCTAAAACTTAACACTTCCAACACAATTCAAACTTCTTAATCAAACTTGAAACCCTTAAACAGATCAGCAGAAATGAAAAATATATCAATTTAATCTCTTAAAAAGTTTAGCAACCCTTAACTCTAAGATCAGTAGTAATAAAATATAAAACAAGGAAAACACATATAGGTGAGATGAAAAAAGAGGCAAAGCAGTGCAAAAAGGTAGATTTGGAATATGGGAACTTATGGTAAGTGTAGTGGGATGGGCTAAAGTAGATAGTATGTTAAGGTGAAGTTGATACATAGGGTTTTGGTTATTGCCAAGACTCTAGATGGGTTGAGAAGGTAATGAGAGAGTGGGGAGTGTATTCGGTGGAAGGCTTGTTGTCATGCTACAACCAATAAATTTTTCTTGTCAATAGAGATTTACCCCATTGGCTTTTTAAATCCAACTTTGGGGTCTCTTGTCTTACTATGTCTCCCACTCAAACAAGTCAAAAGAGGGGGGAAGCTTTGCACCTTCATTTATGATTTGTTCAAGAATTATATCCTTATTTAGGTTTATGGCCCTATCAATTATATCTAGTGTCTCTTGGATGTTTATAAAATCATGAAACCTTGGAGATAGTTCAACCATGGGTCCTTGTTTATTGTGTTGTTCTTGGTGTTTGGGTTGATTTGATGGTCCTCCTTGAGTAGATAAGTCATGATACTCATACTCTAGCATTCCTAGAGTGAAGGGTGATTGCTTCATTTGTATGTTTTCTTGTAAATGTGTGATGTGCATCAAATGTTGTTAATATGTTTGAGAGTGGTTATGGTTTGATTATGTTTGGTGTGTTTTCTTTAGTTGAAGTGCTTTGTGTTTTTGTTGTGAGACATGTTTGTTGATGGGTGGATATATTTTTAGTTAAGATCTTAGTTTGATGTTTGTTTGATTTCCTACTTGGGATAGACTATGTTCCCAAGAAAGGAGATGTGGGTTCAAACTATGTCTTTGGCTCAAGACGAATAGCTTGGATTAAGGATTGCTAACTTGAGATAGAAAAATTTCTCAAGAGAGAATTACTCAATTTTTACGTGTGATTAAGCTCTTGATTTAAGCCTAAGAAGCGATTTTGTGAGTTGGATGTCTATAATGTGGAATATGTGAATGTTTTTAGGAGGTGATACCTTGTTTGTATCAAAATATAGGTGATTTTAGATGGATTATTATGTGCTAAATAGGGAGATGTGTTTGTTGTATTTTAGTGATAGAGATCTGGCATGTTCACTTTTTGGTTTTAATGTTTTGGAGCTACAACATGATTCTATCTTTAGGATTATTGTTTTATGGTTTTATTTTATGTGATGCAACCACTAAAACATGAGTCATAACTTGATTTAAAATTGGATATGTTGGATGGTGAAAATAAACTGGCAATAGAACCACAGATGTAGGGTGTTAGGTCTCAAAATTATTGTTCCATCTCTTAGAACTAGATTTCACCCACACGGCTAGGGTTGTCAAAAAATGAATGAAACTAGTTCATATATAGACTATGGAGGTTTCTAAGTTAACTCTATAATAGTGGTTCATCTCTCTTGAACTTTGAGATCATCTTAAACTCAAGGAGGGTGTTCCTAGGGGTATACCTCAAAAGGTATTAAACACACACAAAATATACTCAACAAACAACTGCAACCAAACCCAAACATTCTTAACCCAAAATATTGTTATTGAGTTAAGAAAATCTAGTTGCATATACCCCCTACATAGGTGATAATGTTGTGCAATCATAACCTGTACAAAATGAATTCATTTGAAGCTTAGTAAATATGGATCCCTAGTCAAGCATTACAAGGTTATGAATGCACAAAGGGACTTACTACTCCTATACTACCTATTTAATGATTTGAGATTGGTTAGGTGGACTAGATACCAATGCCTTATTCATTGAGCTATAGAGTCATAGATAATAGAAAAGAAAACAATGAGATAAATACAAAAGATTCAATCTGGGCACATATTCCATCAAATTACAAGAATTAAATAATGAGCATACTTAGTAATTAAAAATGAACTACATAAATGCATATGTAATACATAGATGACTATTACAAAGCTTCTAATACATTAGAATGCTATCACATTATCAAATGATCATTACATTCATTTCAGCAAGTGTGACAAGGGGAAATCATGCATAATAGTGAAGGTTTTCCTAGAGAAATACAAAGCTTGGAGACATTCATTGCACAATACAAATACATATGCTATGTCATTCATATGCCTCACTAATTCAATGCCCTTATACAATTGGACATGGCATGGTTGAAACCCTATAAAAATCCTTGCACTTGTGTAGCCTCTAGTCACCACCAACATAATCAAACTTTATTAAAAAATGATTCAAATTTTCCTTTAATAAAAATAAGGTGTCAACCCTAATCGTTGCATTATTCATCGGTTCAAACTTCACAGATCATATCATCTCTCACCTAGAATGGATGCCTTAGATCAATGGAAAAAATCTGCAATAACTTTTGGTAGCTAGAAAAAATAATTTTATAGTTGTGAGTAGGTGGAAAAGAAGTGCACAATTATTACACAATTGGGTCATTTAAACTTAACAAATAAAGTCTTGTGGACCTAGTTATTTCCTTTGTCGATACTTGTAACCCTATCTAGAACCTCCACCATACACTCTTACACCCAACTCTCTATTTGTGATTTCATGTTAAATGGAAACCAACACCATTTATGTGCAACCCTTGCTTAATTAATGGTTCCATACCAAGCAGGAACTAACACCACACACTTGAACACTCATCCTTTCATTTTCCCTTGTTAATGCTTTCACACATTCCCATCATGGTCTCATGGGAACTGGGAAACAATGGTTCTTGGTTCCAATGGAACCTCTGACCAGTTTATTACTTACCTAATCTTCTGACCTCAACTTTGGGGAATAGGCTGAAAATAAGTGAATACAATACAACCAAGAGCACAATATAAATGGTGGCCCCCAACAAAACTTCTTATATTGGTTATTGATGAGCATACACACTTTATAAGAACACAAACATAAGGGAGTCAAGAAAAAAGAATAATGGTAAATTTGAGTCCCAACAATGGCTCTAATTAGGGACATGTGCCTCATGTAGGAAGAACAAGAATCCAGAATCTCCAAGCAAAAAAAAATGGAAAGAAGGGATCAAGATTGACTCATGAAAGGAAAAAAAATTGTACACATGAAAACACATGGACAAGAAAAAGAGGGTTATGGATCAAAATCTTAACATAATGTAGGCCACTCTATAGAAAATGGATGGAGCTACTTTCCTTGGTAAAAAACAAGCTTGAAAAAGGACCCAACTCTCATCACATTGAAGTTGCATTGATCACCCATTACTAGAAGTAGATGATATCTTTTCCACTCATCCACCTGCAAATTGTTAATCCAAGTATCATTATGATGGGAATGGATTTGATGGTCACTTATATTTGACAACCACAAAAATTAAGAGCCACCATCACCTTTCCCCACATGGCAACATTCAATTTCAAACTCCCTAGCACTATGCATGCTCAAATTTGCACATAGATTTGCATTAAGAAAAACATCTTCATGAGCACAAACCTCAAGTGTTCCTTGCTCAATTGGAACCTCAAATCGAGCCATGAAAAATTATCGCTCAAATTCACACATTCCTATCAGGGTTTCATGGGAACTGAAAATCAATTATTCTTGGTTCCTATGGAACATCCAACCACTTTATTACTTACCCAATCTTCTGACCTCGACTTTGGGGAATATGATGAAAAAAGGGAATACAATACAACTAAGAGAACAATACAAATGGTGATCCCTAAACAAACTTCCCATATTGGTTATTGAGAAGGGGTCACACTTTATATGAACACTAGCGAAAGGGAGTCAAGAAAACAATGGTAAAATTGAGTCTCAATAATGGCTCTAATTGGGTACATGTGCCTCATGCAAGAAGAACAAGAATCTAGAGTCTCTAGGAAAACCAAAATGGAAATACAAAGTTATACACATGAAAAAAAATCACAATCAATTGACATGAAAACACATGGACAAGAAAAGATGGCTTTGGATCAAAATTTTAACATAATTCAGGACACCCTATAGAAAATGGATGTAGCTACTTACCTTGGTAAAAAACAAGCTTGAGAAAGGACCCAACCCTCATCACATTGAAGTTGCATTGATCACCCATTACTAGAAGTAGATATCTTTTCCACTCGTGCACCTACAAATTGTTAATCCAAGTATCATTATGGTGGGAATGGAGTTGATGGTCACATGGATGTGACAACCACAAAACTTAAGAGCCATCATCATCTTCCCTCACATGGTAACATTCAATTTCAAACTCCCTAGAAGCACTATGTATGCTCAAATTTGCACACAACTTTGCATGAAGAAAAAGATCTTCATGAGCACCAACCTCAAGTGTTACTTTCTCAATTGAAACCTCAACCTGAGTCATGACAAATGATTTCTCAAATTTGTGCAATCTAGATGTACCACTTGAATGTTGGCATGCTCTTCTATAATTGAATCAAAAACTTGACTCAAATCTAACTCCATATCATTAGCATGCAATTTAGAAATTTGAGGCACCTTTTTTGAAGACTCATCATCTTCAAATTGTCCCTTTGTTTCATATCCTTTATTGCAATCTACTGCAAAAATGTTATTGTTAAGAAAACAATCAATAACTTGTTCTTTATCCTCACCTTGTGGGCCAAAAATTAAAACCACTGAGAACACATAACATTAGCATTTATAAGCTCAACCAAGGAGCTCAAAATTTGTCCCCAACGCAATCCACTTCAATAAAACAATTTTTTTCCAATCCAAGCTCTAAAAAGATTCCATGTCAAAGTGTTCATGGATGGAAGCAACCAAATTATGCACATCCCTAAATTGTTTTTTGTGTTTACTATAGGGGGTGTTCAAGCCTCATCACCAATAGGATTGACAAGACAAGGAAATAAATCAAATGAAAAACATAATTGTTGCACCTCAACTTCCTTATTTGCATCCTCGATTATAATGTCATTGTTGCACATTGGAGCTAACCCATCAACCTAACCACCAAGAAAAGCCATATCACCATTAGCAATGGTAGGAAAATGATCAGGAATTGATTGAACACAACAAACCTAAGTACAACATGTTTACACTCTCTAGCTTGTACTCAAGGGGTAGCAAACTTCCATCGAGATAGAAGGCCTCACAATACATGTCTATGCTCTCAATAACATTAGGATTGCACTCACATGGGACATTATTAATAACAACAACAAACCTAAGTTGTAGAAATCATGAACTAATTCTCCACGTTATCTTTTGAGAAACTCCAAAATTTGGTAAGAAGAGCCAAGATCATGTGAATCCAACAAACTGAAATTAGTAAGTCAACATGTTTATCATGGCTATCACTGTGGCAACGAGTTGGGTTTTTACAAATATAAGATAACCACTAGACCTCTCATCATCATTAAGAAGAATGCAAACATGTCTGGCTAAATCTTCAATCTCTAGATCAAAATGGTTAGAGGAATGAGCAACAATCCCATTCAAACTTGCTTTACTTGCACAACCAATTGTGCACTCAAATGAGACATCATCAAATTGCTCCATGATCGCAATGCACTAGATATACTAAAACAAGACTACATAACCTTCCATAAAGAAAAGGCCATTGTATAATAATAAAAGCATTCCAAGAGAGAAAGGGAAGAACACACTTGTGTACCTTGACTAGATGATACACTAGAATAAAGGAAATTTTTTAGCATTACCAATAAGCACAAGTTAGTAGTAGAACATCATATTCAAGACAAAAGAGTCACCATCTCATAAAATGAGGAAAACCTTGGAGCAAATTGAACCACCAAGGCAAGAAATTTTGGGTCTTCTTACCAATAGAAGCTTCAAATTAATATCAACCCATTAGCCATCTTCTTGAGTTGGTAGCCCACCAAATTATGCCAACAAGTCTATCCTTGACAACAATGCCATTCTACTAGGTCTCAAAATCACTACTCCACTTCCTAGAACTAGATTTCACCCACAAGGCCAAGGTTGTCAAAAAATGTGAAATCAATTCATCTATAGACTATGGAGGATTTTGAGTTAACTCTACGAGAGTGGGTTATCTCTCCTTCACTTTGACCTCAGCTTAGACATGGGAGGGTGTTCTTACGAGTATACCTCAACATGTATTAAAATCACAAAATACACTCAACAAATGTTCAGCTACAACCAAACCAAATGGTATTCTTAACCCCAAGTATTGTCACTATTGACATTTCATGCCACCCTTTGATGACCCATCACTGATAACTGATCTAATAGATCCTACATGGGACATCTTGAATGAATTATCCTTAAAGGGTCCTAAAATTGGCTAAGTCTTGAAGTATTGGGCTTCCGGGTTGTCACTTACTTGCTTATCTACATGCCTTCTCCATCACCCTATTTTCCTTCTTCATTCCTCCCACTTCTTCTCCTCTTAAGCCTCTCACCTTCCTTCCTTTTCCCCAATAGATTCTTTTAAAAATTTGACTAAGTGTCAATTTTTTGAATTTCGGGGGTAACCCTTAACCCTTACCTCCGACTTCAAGGTTCAGGTTTTAGGCTTTCGTCTTACCTCTTACCTTCTTTAAGTAAGAGGTAAGGCTTCTTCCCAATTTGTGAAATTTTATTTCTTTTGGGCTTTCGGTCTTCATTTTTCCTTTCCTTTGTAGGAGGTAAAACTTTCTTCCCCCCCCTTCTTCCCCGATACCTCCTTTTAAAATTTTGACTAAGTGTCAAATTTTTTAATTTTGGGGATAAGCCTTAACCCTTTCTTCTAATTTTGGAGGTAATGCTTAACCCTTACTTCTAATTTCGGAGGTAAGCCTTCCCTTTACCTCTGATTTTTAGAGGTAAGCCTTCTCTCTTACTTTTGATTTTCGGATTCCAGCTTTTTCTCATCCCTTCTTCTAAGCATGTGGTATGAGGTAAGCCCAATGACTAATTCTCGACAATGTGCTCTTTTTAGGGGTCTAGAACATTTAATGCATAAGAAAAGGTTTCTTTTTGGGCCCGGTGCCCTAACCTTCCCACGGATTTGACAAGTTTTCTGGGCAACAACATTAATGTTTGAATGACTTTCTAAGTGGCCTAGTTCGATTCTAGGGCTTCAAGGACAACATTTATTTCTCCCTAACTTCTGAAAGTGTATTTTATGGGTTCCCATGCTCATTTATTGCTCATTATTAACTTTCGTGATGAATACATGCCTTAGTCATGATTTTCACATAATGGCTCCATCCTTTCACATAGCCTTTATTGCTAACCCTAGCTAGGGTCAGGGTTCGGTTTGTGATTCCAAGTTATGCATGATCTATAAAGGCAAGTATGTATTCATTTCAAGGGTTCTTCATGTAGCTCCTCTAGGGTTTTTCTTTGGTAGACTTGCATTTTGCACTCTGCAATTGTAAAAATTGGTTCTATGCCTCTACATCAATGAAGTTGATCATTGTTGTTGGTTCTCTCCTCTTTTGTGTATGAGTAATCTTTCATTACCTTTGTATTTGAGTTATTTCTATCATTTTTATGCATATATGCTGAGTTATTCTTTTTATAGTTGTTTTGAGAATCTTCTTTCTTTCCATCAACTTGTCAAACCCTAACCTCCATGTTTGCCTCTGAGAATCACTCAAATAGAGAAATATGTGAGTCCTTTGGTCCCCTTCTTCAATGTACTGAGCAATCTTAGCCATGAAGAAACAACTTTCCATCTTGGTGTACCACCTCCCATTTCCCCTTCATGCATTCCTTCTACCCATTTTCCCCTATGAACTATTAAAGTAATATAGTGGTAGGATTTCATGTGTTGGGTTGGAACAACACATTGCACTTGGATTGAAAGAGGAAGTCGGCCTTCTCTAAAGATTCGACCTCATACATGCAAGGTCCCACACCTTGAGGTCGATTTCATTGTGTCATTGGAATGCTAAACCCCGTGTTCAATAGGGTACAACTTCATGTGACAACAACCACTAAGTTAAGAACATTTAGTTGCATATAACCCCTATATAGCTAATAATATTTTTGAAATCATAACCTAAACAAAATGAATTTGTTTGAAGCTCACTACAGATGGATCCCTAGTTACATTACAAGATTATGAATGCATAGAAGGACTAACTACTCCTATACTATTGAGTTAATGATTTGAGATTGTTACGGTGTACTAGATATTGATGCCTTATTCATTGGACTATAGAGTCACAAATAACAAAAAGAAAGCAATGAAGGAAACATAGAAGATTCAATTTGGACACATATGCCATCAAATTACAAGCATTACACAATGAGCATATTTAGTAATCCAAACCGAACTACATAAATCCATATGTAAAACATAGATGACCATTATAAAGCTTATAATGCATTAGAATATTGTCACATTATGAAATGTTCATTATATTTGTGTTAGCAAGTGTGACAAGGGGAATCTTGCACAAAAATGAAGATTTTCCTAAAGAAATGAAAACATCTTGGAGACATTCACTACACAATACAAATACATAAGTCATGTCATTCGTATGCCTCACTAATTCAATTCCCTTCTACAATTGTACATGGCATGGTTGAAACCCTAGAAAAATCCGTCCACTTATGTAGCATATAGTCATCACCAACATAACCAATCTCTTAAAAAATGATTCAAAATTATCTTTAACATCAGTAGGGCGTTAACCCTAACCATTGCAATAAATTCAAAATTCATAGCTCAAATCATCTACACCTAGAATGGATGCCTCAAATCAATAGAAAATATCTGCAATAAATTTTGGTAGCTAGAAAAAATGATTTTATAGCTACGATTAGGTGGAAAAGAAGTGCATAATTATCACACCATCGGGCCACCTACACTTAGCAAATAAGTCTTATGGTCCTTTTTCTTTCAACCCCATCTGAAACCTCCACCATTTGCATGTGCATCCAACTCTCCATTGGTAATTTCATGTTGATTGAGAACCAACACCACTCATGTGTAGCCCCTCCTCAATTGCCAATTCCATACCAAGAAAAAACCAACACCACACACCCACACACTCATCCTTTTGTGTTCCCTTTTCATCACCTTCACACATTCCTATTGAGGGTTTCATGGGAGCTGAAAACCAATACTTCATGGTTCCTATGTAATATTTGACCACTTTATTACTTAGTCAATCTCTAACCTCAACTTTGGGTAATAGGTCAAAAATAAGGAAATACAACACAACCAAGAGTTCAATACAAATGGTGACCCCTAAATGAACTTCTCATATTGGTTATTGATGAGGGGTTACACTTTACACACACACAAACAAAAGAGACTCAAGAAAAAAGGACAATGATAAAACTAAGTCCCAACAAAGGGTGCATAAGCGCTAAAGGTGGAACGAAAATGCTAATTTAAAGTTTGACATTTTTTGGACTAGTGACTATGTGGGATGCAATCATTGAAGTAGGCAACAAAACTGCTAAACTACAAATGGATACACTAGACTAGATTTAGGCTCAAGGATTGTGTATGTTTTAAGGTGATAGTAAAACCATCGAAACAAGTGATGAAAATTAAAAATTAGAGTTCGAATCCAAAACTATTATCTAGATAGATAGAATGAAACCACCAAAATGGGTGATAAAATAATGGAATGGGAACAAAAACACTGAACTAAGGTTAGACTCTAAGATTGTGGTTTGGAGAGATAGAACAAATCCACCAAAATAGGTGAGAGAAACATTGGGATTTACTTGAATTCACTAAATTGAGTGAAAGTTTTACAAAAAGTAGTCATTTTAGGTGTTTCCAAACAATTCCACATAATAAGAAAGATTTATTGGACTTAAGGGATTTTAGGACTTTGGCATTCATTGGTATAATAAATTAATACACACCGAACACTCACACATACCTAAAATTATTCAAGTGGGTTTATCACCTAATGTGGGCTCACAACATAAAGCTAATACCATCTACAAAGTGAGGGATAGCTAGGTTGTGCCATGTTTTATGAGATCCCTTACCAAGGATGGCCACAATCTTCCCTTGCGCCATAATAATAGATGGCCAAAAGGTCTTAACTAGGATTGATACCTATTGTTTAGGGATATCCTCAAAATAACACAAGGGTATGTAAGGCCTAATCCATGAAAACTAGCCCACCAACAAACATGTGACCTTTACAAGAAAATATTCCTTCACCTTGGGTCACCCAAAGTTGTGAAAAACATAATGTGTAGCTAGATTGGGATACAAATTGTGTTCTCCCATTTTATATTTTACCCCATTGGAATGTGTGGTTGAGTTCATCCCTTGGGGTGATGACATTCCCAAGAAAGCCTCCTAAAGGGTAAGAAATACTAGACACTTTTGATCTCCAATATTGAATGAAGCTTGAGGAGAGAGCATGTTTGGCTCCAATACTCTTGGGTTTTAATCTAAACAAAGGGGAAAGTCTAGAACTTTTGATCCTCAAGATCACCCAAAAGTGTGAGGGGAGAGTGTATGTTCTACAAGCTCCCAAGACAATGCACACAATTTATTTTCCCACTACTCTAGTTAGATGCAACTGAATTTAGTGGAAAACAAGTTATTTGGCAAGTAGTGTTGCAAGACAATGTGTTAGTATTTTTATGCTTGTATGGTCTTCGACTTATAATAAAAAGTTGCAAAAAAATGTTAGGAATAATCATAGTAGCCAAGCAAACAAGTTAGCACATTAGACCAACATAAATAAAAATAAAACTGATAATTTAAGTAGAACGCCGAAAGATAGGATGGAGCCAATGTTTTAAGGATGGAACCATTGAACCCCCAAATATAGAAAATTATACCAATGATGGATTCATCGATGTAGGGTACAAAACTGTTGAAATGTGAATGAAGTTATTGTGATAGGGTACCTACACAGAGAACATTTTTTTATTAGTTACAAGGTATTTTAGTTTGATTTCCTTGTGGCAATTGGTAATTTGGACATCTACCCTTGCAAAATTGATTTCTATTAGGAAAAAAGAGCATATGTTAGTGAAAATGATAAAAACACATTTTAAACACACAAACTAACATATGCTTGATTAACAATAGAACTATCAAAACATAGGATGGAATCGTTAGTCAATAAACACAACTGCCAAATTAAAACATAATGGCTAAAACATCAAATCATGCAAAAATAATTGTTAACCCTACACAAAGAGTAATTGTGAGTTGATTTTGGAAATATAAAGACCTATAAATCCACC
This sequence comes from Sequoia sempervirens, assembly GCA_007258455.2. NCBI lineage: Eukaryota > Viridiplantae > Streptophyta > Pinopsida > Cupressales > Cupressaceae > Sequoia > Sequoia sempervirens. The sequence continues at coordinate 866,300,737 of VDFB02281492.1, read as the reverse complement.
CCTTATCAAAAAGAGGAATATTAAGTCACAAGAAATCACTAAAACATGTGTTAATAAATGTTAAACACAACCACCAAACTCGAAATGTAATTGCCAAACTATAACTTGCACACAAAAACACACAAATTCGATTAGTAGAAAGGTATGTGAGTCTCACTGTGTGTATCAAAAAATGTGTAATTGAAAGTGACAATAATGAACAACCTAAGACAACCTAAATTGATCTATCACAATCAAATACAAACACTCAAGATTAGGTCATTTAAAAGATTAAAACAACTACAAGTATGCAAAGACACCTATATTAATCTCTTAGTTGCGCTATTAAAAGTGGTTTTTCCCAATTGCTTAAATGATGTTTGTGCTCACTTCTATAGCATACTATTACACTCAAAAAGTTGTTATAAAAGACTTAGGGGACCTCCAATTCATAACTTTTTGGGGTATTGGATGGAGAGCTATAATGTAAAGGAAAAATAAATGACTCACAATGGATGAGAGCTTTCAAGCAAGGAGGATTGGACAAGTGGAAAATGGGATTAGTTTGGAGGGTTGGTTCCAAGATTATAGGAAGATCAATGGTGGGGATCGGACTTGGGAGACAATGGACAGTGGAGATTTTATGGGAAAAAATAAAATATCTTAGGGGGTTTTTGAAAAGGGAAAATTTCAATTGTCTCATACTTTCAAGGACATAGGGAATTTAAAATTTGGATTCATTGAAAAGAATTAGATTTTCCCCGCACCCCAAGTACCTAGGCCAAATTAAAAAATAAGGAATAGAAGCTTTGGTTATACTCTTGAGTACCACTTGCCATGTACATGCTATGACAAGTGGATCCTCATGGGGACTTGGGTGGGTCAAATCATAGGTTTATCATTACTAATCCTGTGTGTTCATGATTAGAGGATGATAGGCGGTAATGAAGGATTAAGATGGATAATGTAAAGAGTACAAAATAGCCAATTAAATAAATAAAAATATGTATTTAATTCAGGAAGAAAAGAGGATAATGAGTTGGTAAATAATTATTTACCAAGTGCTAGACATTAGGGATGAATAGAAGAAAGGATTTTAAATGTGGGACAAGGATAAAACATTACTAAAAAATATTAATTAAATAATAAAAATATTAGTTAATTAAAATGGATGTCAAGAATAGGGATTATTGATCAAATGTAAATGACCGATTATGGAAGAAATAATTGGAACTGACAAAGTGTCAATTTTATGTGTCTACACATACCACAAGATTACACAAGATATACCTTGAGAAAACCCTCAAAAGGAAAAAAATCTAACCTCCAAAAACATTCACAATGTATTATTCAACAATGAAACATTACAATACACTTATAGAGTCTTCATGAATACTTCTAAAACATCAAGATCATCTAGTGAATCCTTCATGTGTCCAAACACGTAAGCACACATTTCATGCCATGTTTCACATATGCACTCAACAAGAGAGCTTAATACAATGACAACAAGGCCAAGCAACCAACTAACCAAACTCAACCACTACAAATGTGTGTTTTTATATAATCAAGCTCACACAAAAAAACCAAGTGGTAAAATAAAACTATGAATGCATAAAACCATTGACCCCAACATTTGCTTTTTGAGACTGAGTTTTTCCAATATTAAATATTTTTTTCATGTGCAACCCACACATAAAATATCTAAACAATGTTGCATACAACTTAACAAGTGGACCCAAATAAATATCTAATGTGGCTAAACACATCACTTAAGATGCACCACCAATAAATAATTATTTAGCATAATTAAAATTACTTTATTGTGCAAGGTGCACAACACCATTTTCCTAACAACGAAAGCTTTATTAAATGCCAAGTAAAATCATGAATTTGGTAAATATTCAAAAGATGGTTGATACCAATTTACCTACTAATGCAAAAAGGAAAATACCTATGTAAGACTGATGGTAAGGATAATCCCCCTTTTCTTCATTATCTATTTTAAGATGGATGTCACCTTAGGTCCATTGATTCAAGTGTTGTAATTATATAAATAGTGTACAACTTGTGTGTTGGGAGCAATTTTGACAATTTGAAACTTTTGGTTGCAAGTCTTAGGGAGAAGCAAAAAACAATTAGATAAGTACATGTAGGTACAATTGAAGCATACACAACATGAACATAAATCAATAAGGGCTCTTGCAAGGATGTATTTTATCTGAATTTGGAAAAAAATGTTTATTGAATCAAGAATGAATTCTAATACATGAAGTGCATTAGAATGCTTGAATCTACTCTTGAAAATTGGAAGGACTTAGTAATTGCAAAGGATGTAAGAGAAACCAAGTCTATATGCCTAAATTTGTAGATAATAGTGGAAGAGTTGTGGAAGAGTTGAGTTTTATCACAAGAGAAAATGCCATTCATCTAAGGATAATGAGATAATGAGAAAGGATCTATTATGTGTTATATAATTTGCAAAATAGGTATTAGCTCGACTATCCATAATTTATGTTGAAGTTGTCCAAGGTGCATAAAAAAAGTATGTAATAGCCTAGATGTGCCTTGTCACCATTTCCAATTTATAAGAGAAGGATTAATGTGTCTCATTTTTTGCTATAATATTTCTGGAAGTAAATATTGTAGAAAAAAATAACCAGATTTAATATAAACGAAACATGTGTTAATCATCCAAAGATGTTAGCCTTGCTTTCTTGTTATAAATTGAAATTATTATTTTTAGTTTATGCTTCATTTTTTTTGGATCTCTGTTGTTGTGCCAAAGTCCTGTGTATTGTCTCAAAGATTAATGTCAAACAAGTTTAAGAATTCTAGTGAATTGTGTCAATGTATCAAAATGTAAATTACCGGTGATATTTCAATGTTATATATCCTTTAATTTAACCATACTAGATAAAGAATTTTCTAATTTATTGATGTTTTCTTTAAGGTTCGACTTTATTGCCAATTGGACCAAGGGAACAGTCTTTATATGCAAATAATCAAGACAATTTATCAAGCTTGTTTATAGCTTTAAGTATTAAGCTAAATATTTACTAGCTTGCAAGTCTCTGATAGGGAACCATAAATAGTTATCAAACATAAGGGTTTCACCAAATATATCTTTATAATGAATCATGTCAGTTTTGAATTATTTTTTATTGCATTAAATCCTAAATTGCAATGTTGCAAAGGCTAACATAGAAAATAAGTAGCGGTCAATATTAGATCATATGTGTTAGATGGGTTTAGTCTTTGATTACGACATTTTTAAACATCTTTTTAATCAATAAGTATGAGGTATTTTCCACAGTGTGTCAACTTTTAATATTGCTATCAGGATTCAATATCACAATCTCTTTAATTGTCATTTGGAATCCTTAAAGAACCCCATCCTAAATTGAGCAAAACTTAGATAGTAGAAAATTCATGCCCACTCTTGTTAATTGGTCTATATCCACTTCTAATTTGTTGATAAATCTTTTCTCAGTATGTGCTTAACACGTCCTTAGGAGTATTCCTCTTGATAAATTTGTAGAATTATAAAAAGTGAGCTTGAAGCACCAACACAAAACCCCCGAGTGAAAAAGGAGGGAGGCCAGTAGTTTGCTTGAGATGCACTTGTGTATGTTAATGTAATCCAAGTTAGCATTCCAAACCAGTGATGTCTGTAGCACCCCAAGTGGAAAAGGAGGAAGGCCAGTAGTCTACTTAAGATGCACTTGTGCATGTTAATGTAATCCTAACTTACCATTCCAAACTAATCATGTCTATAGCACATATTAAGCTCAAATTCAGCTAAACATACTCTTACTAAGTAGAAGACAGTTGAATAATTGCACTGAAGATACATTTAAAAGTGTCATGTAGACTTTCATACATTAACCCTATATTTATTCTCCACTTATGACATAAATCAACTAACCTAATTCATTGTAAAAAATCTCTAAAACATTTCAATTTAAGCTTCACCAACACAGCCCTATTATTTAACAAAACAAGCTCTTCCCTCGTCACCTACATTAAATTTAGCACCTTGTAATTCCATAATTCAAAGTAAAGGATGTAAATTTGCAACTATTTTAATATGGTGAATTAACTAACTATTTCGTAAAACCAAACATCACAAATCAATTTGACTTTAATTTTAGGAGGTATTTATTTTAATATGTTTGCCCAAAGTACAAAATAAATGAAATATGAATTATTTAAAATTTTAGTTGAGTTGTATATTTAATGATTTTTTATTTTTTATTTTACCTTTATGTGAGTTAATTTCATCGTTACCGGTACGGGGCCTAGCTTGGTTGGCTAATTCCGTTCTTGCATAAAGTTATAGTCTCCCCGTCCGCGTGTATGGGCGCCGCCGGTCCGTTAAAAGTTCTGGGCGCACTGCGTTTATAGGGTGCTACTCGATTCTGCAGTCTAAAAATCATCGTTACCATTATTTGTATTCTAGGGAGCTACCTTGTTTTTTAATTTCCATCTTAAAAAATATATGTTTACAATCTGGTAGAAAATTTACCCATTTAGAATTTCTTCAGCATATACATTTGACTATTCTGATATAATTAAAAACATTACACATCAAAATAACAATTTTGATGCAGAATCTCAGTTGCAGATAACATCAAAACAAATTGTTCAATGATCTTCTCGCAACATTCTTCATTATTTAAAATAATATTCAAATCCATCCCCAACCCCCACCCACTAGTTATAAGATAATTTTGATGTAAAATCTTAGTTGCATCTTACAGCCAAACAAAGTGTACAATTAATCTTTTCACAATGTTCTTAAATATTAAAAGACTGCTCAATTTATCCACTCCTAATCACAAGAAAATATTCAATTTATCCCAATAAATCACTGGGCTGGGCACAACATTCTGCAATAAAACACAAGTTGACAGGATGGATTGCCTAAACACAGGCTTCAATCTCCAAAGAGAAACCACTGGACAATGGGTATTTTTCCTTGGACATACTTCTAGTCTTTGGATTAATTATTATACATCTCTCCACCTTTGTGCGCTTGAACTCTCTATAATGCACCTCTACTAGAAAATGCAAATTGATACATTCCTGGTGCAGATTAGCTTAGGAATGGTCCGGCCTCATTTCTAGAATTGTAAGGACCTTCATAAAATTGATTTATCTAATTGAACCCAAACAATTGCCCAATACAATTATTAGTCTAGCTTGTCCTCGAGTTTTTAACCTGTCCACAATGTCACTCTATCTTATGACCTCTGCTTGATTAAATTATTCAAATATTTTGGTTGACAATGGCATAGATCTACATTCTTAGCACAAAAACCCAGCTGACCACAACAAATACTTGGATGTTCCATATTTCTCCTCTAGTTAAAAGTTCTGGAATCCTTTCAAATTATTCAGCTCCTTATCATATGATTATTTTCTCAGCTTGTAGCATGCATGGTGGACAAGCTATATAGACGTGCTACATTGAAAACTAAAGGACCTCAAACACGACTGCCATTTCAAAGGGGATTGCCCATCTCAAAAATAACATTTTATGCACTAGCATATTACTCTCCGTGCATCATCTTTCTAAAATAAGCTTATAACAGCCCTCACCCAGAGGTCAAAAGCTGTTAAGATTCCATGTGAAATGGCAATTAGATTTCACTCCTACAAAAGCCACTGTAATAAGTTCCATTTCCTATTCCTCTCTCCCAAAGGAAGTGCTCTCATTAACACCTTCCCTTCTTATGCCATGAATAGACTTTGTGCTTAAATCAAAATATCTGACTTTAGCAAGATCTGCTGCAGCACGAGCAGATGCTGCTGCACGATCTGCAGCTGCTACCGCTGTTTTGGCAACAGCTAAGATATCCTGAAGATCTGCAATGGCTTCAGCTTTAGAATTTGAAACAGAATGTGTGCTAGTTAGTTTCTTGTCATCAGCAGATCCGTTAGGAGCTGAGGGAGAAACAAAGCCAACAAACTGCTTCTCCCCGTACATGCCAGTGGAATCAAAAGAAGATGAAGCAGGTGAACTTTTGTTCACAACTGTAGGATGTGAGCTGGTGGATCTGACCTGCAAGCTCTCAGGCTGCCCTATTGAATGAATAACCTCCGATGAAATCTGTTTAACAGGATCTGATGTCACTGTAGCACTTTGTGAATCCTTTCCAATACCAAGTTGTGGCTCTGTCCTTTGAGAGACTGCCCTGTTAGGAACTGTTGGAAGGTCTAAAATATCAGAAGTCACCCCTGATGTAGTGCCTTTGTCAGTAAGTAAATTTGGAGTTGGACAAGACTCATTTTCTTCTTTTGGTTTGATTGGCACCTTCACCCCATTAGATACGTGATTTTCTCCAATTCCATTCTATCAAAAGAAAATTAAAAGTATAAATTATTATTTGATCTTCTGTAGCATCTGCCCTACTCTTACACTGTTCTGCATAGTTAACTTACCAGCAAATCTTCATGCAGCTTAAAGAACTCTGAAGCAGTAGCAGATGAATCCCATTCTACATCATGTTCTGCAGCTATATCTTTCAATGTATTCAATTTTATCTGAGCAGCTGGTGCACGAACTGAAAGCTTTTCAATGATCTACATCTCAACATATCAAAAAAGCACCAACATGAAGTGACAAAAAATCAAGAAAGCATCTGAAGAACATTTTCAATGTTAGTTTTATGGCCCAAATTAATCTGCACAAAAAGGGACAATAGACAAGCAATCAACATGGTATTTAAATAATTAATGAAAAGCTTAGACATGAAAAAATAGTGTGTATAAACTAAAAGAGGAGTTCCTAAGACTAACATTTAGCAAGTGAACTTCCCACTGCAATACCCTATGTACAGAGGCATAATATACTCTAATTGTTTCAATTTTAATATTTTATCAATATGTTTCATTAATTGCAATACATGCATTAGCATTTATTGTATTGTTTTTGAATCTTTGGGTAAGAGAACAACAGTCTATATAAACAAACATATGGTTGGAATGGTGTGACCCTGGTGGAGAAATGGTAGCTTCACTCATCCTTGGATGTGCAATTCAGAAGTAACTTTCAGGTGGGAATGAGCAGAGTTGGAGAGAAAAAACCCTCTGAGATTTCAGGCAGGAATGAGCAGAGATGGAAAGAAAAATGCCCTCCTGTCACAGGAAACCCTTTTCTTGTGTTCTGTTTTTCAAATTTGGTTTTGAGCGGGAAATTCCTGTTCACCAGCTGCCTAAACCCAGGAATGTAATGATGAGTGAATATTGAATAATCTTCCAGTGGGGAAGGGAGTATCTGGGAATATCCTACTGCTGAAGCTACAGTGCCTTATGCTTTGGTGGCAGACTCCACACCTCTAGTTCCTATTTTGTGTACTTGTATAGAGTTTGAGATTCATAAGTTACAAGAAATGGAGTTGATTGTATGTTGTAAACATTGTTGATATTCTTCTGCCAATAAGTTTTTTCATGATTCAGTTTAGCTCTCTGGAAGATTGCCATAAGGCTCTGGTCTCAGCTCCTTCCAGTAAGGTTTGGGATCTCACTCTCCAATAATGGTCTCCAGGGTTTTCAGGCTCTTCCTTTCCCTAAGCTACTTCAGAGGTTTGGATAAGGCTCTTGGTCTTCCTCTGGATTTCTGGAGCCAAGAATGCCTTGAATCCATTTGTTGCAGTTTAGGTGATCTGATAGATGTGGACCAGCACTCTTTGGAGACATCTCACATAGTGCATGCAAGATTGAAGATAGTGTGTAATTAGTGTGAATTGAAAGAGCTATGACACAGTAAAGAAGTTGAGAAGGCAGCAAAGGAAGAGGGTGATAAGAAATTGATTGATATGGCGGATAACCTATTGGGACATAGGTTATCTTGCATCCTACATCACCTTGAAGGGACTTGGAATGTCTATAACACCCTAAGAAATACCTATGCCAGCCATGTTCAAGTGAAGAATAATCTGAAAGGCATCTTGGTTATTTGGAATCCAAGAATGACATTGATAGGCAAATGGTTAATCTGGCCAATTTTGATGCTGATGCTCCTGGTGATTTGTCAGCAATTTTGGAAAAGTATAGCGCCTTGGAAAAGATCCTAGCAAATCATGGAAGCTTTCAAGTTGCTTTGGAGTAAGTTTTAAATTCTTTTGAGGAATTAGAAGGTGATTTGATGCCAAAGATACTGGCAAATGAAGGAGAAGTCAAGGCATACAAATCATGGAGAACAGATTTTAGTAATATCTTGCCTCCCCTTCTCAATTCCATTTGCGCCAACAGCAAAGTTGATGGGCATTTGCAACACTGCAGTGTACAAATAGGTGAACCTGGAAGCAGGTTTAATGAAGTTCTCTGAAGCAGCCAAGGAATGGACAAATGAGGAACATTCTTCTCATTTGAATTTTGCCAGCCAAATTCTTGCATTCCCTTGGCCTTCAGATGATACATTTGCAGCAAAGGTCCAGAGTACAACTAAAAGAATCATGCAGTTGCTCCAATTTTGTCCTATTCTGCACACTTGGCAATATCTTCTGCAGCGGCTTCTACAACTGTTTTTGTCTCTGAGTAAACTATTTTTTGTCTTGTCTGTGGGTAGTTGTACTTATATTTTGTCTGGTCACGTGAACAAGTTGTCAAATGAAAATGTGACATATGTTCAAGGCTCTAAGCTTGTTTGCTCCCTTGTTTCTATAAAAGGGAATTCTAAGCCTTCTTTGAGGATTCTGGATATTGTGATTAGGCAAGTTTTGTTTAAAGAGGCCGAGTCTTTTTCTAGGTTTTAGGGAAAAGTGACTGCAAGTGTAATTTTTTGTACATCAATATACAATTCAAAAGATACATATACTTGAAAATGTGATTCAATGACAATTATCTCCAATGTACAATCTATTTCTCTTATGAATAAAATGATCAAAGATCTGTGAGTTCATATTTGCAATGTTATGCAATGAGTGTTTCTTTTATGGCTTCTATTAAAGTAATAGATTAATTTGTTATAATTGGGATATTGAGAGTCTTAAATTGTTCAGGCTAAGTTACCGGTTCAGGTACGGGAGCAAATACGTGTACGGGTACGGTGGTAGGGCAAAAAAAATTCTTTGGGTACGAGTACAGGAATATATATGTATGTGTCATGCCCCCAAAATTGTAGCACTAGAACATGAAGGAAAGAAATATCAAGAATATATACATATATATAATTGCAATTCAAACATCATTATTATTATAATTATCCCAGATAATATTATAATTATAATACAATTGACATAATAAATAGAACAATTAATATTATTAATTGTAAATATCATAATAATAAAAATAATATTCATAAGAAACTAATATTATCTAAATATGACTATGCCTTAGTTAATAAATAAATAAATCTAAAACACATCGATCCCTAGTAAAGAGGGCATAATAACTATCATTAAAACAAGCAGCGGTCACTATACCAACAGCCACGATTAAGTGGAAGGAGCGATCACCATATGCAAGGGATACGTCACTCCAAGGGGGTGTGATTAATGCCAAAAGGCATGAAACAATGAGAAGGGCCGTGTCTTATGGGCAGATTGGGTCATACATAAACGCATATAATTTCAAATGAGAGCAGCATCAAAGAAAATATAGGGAAATAAAAGTAAGAGATCTGCTGACAAACAAAGGTTCAGTTTGTATTGTGAGTTGATATACATATGATGGAATAACCATAGGATATAATGCATTGTTATGATTTCAGAATTATAGATTCCTCTATATCAGTTAGCATAATTATTTTATGGTTTCAGAATTATGAATTAACTTATATTACGGTAGAATTTTTATATAAGATTATAATGTATTGTTCAAATATAATTAATGATTCATGCACATGTTCACTTATATCTTACAATAGTATATTCATTATGTACTGCTGATGTATTTATTTGCAAACATGAATTTAATTAATCTAATATGCACATATCTTCACCATGATGGGAGATGGGAGATGGGAGAATTGCCAAGGGAATACAGCGAAGGGGCCCTCTCCTAGGCACGCCACCTCTTTAATGGAGAACCAATGTGCTCTATAATGGAGGACCAAGTGTCCTATAACGGAGAACCAATGTGTTCTATAATGGAGGACCGAGTGTCCTATAATGGAGAACCAATGTGCTCTATAATGGAGGACTAAATGTCCTATAATGGAGAACCAATGTGTTGTATAATGGAGGACCGAGTGTCCTATAATGGAGAACCAATGTGCTCTATAATGGAGAACCAATGTGTTCTATAATCGAGGACCGAGTGTCCTATAATGGAGAACCAATGTGCTCTATAATGGAGGACTAAGTGTCCTATAATGGAGGACCAGTGTGTCCTATAAGGGAGAACCAATGTGTTCTATAGTGGGGGACCAAGTAGTCCCAAGGAGGCCAAGGGGGTATCCATTTGGGGTGCCAATGGTACAGTGCCTTGGGCCTAGGAGAGATGGCATTTTCGAGGCACTTGTTGTAATCTCAACCCTCCATCATGGTGAATCAGCACAAGAGGTCAAATCATAGAGAGAGGGAAATGATTGACAAGATGAAGGATAACGGAAACGGAACACCTCCTAGGTAGAGGCCAAGAAATCTGCTCTTGGGCCTAGGGTAGAAAGGGTCCTAGGCACCCCATCAAGTCACGTTCTCCCATGCTCTCCTATGGTTGAGCCCTCCAACGATATTAAATGTTTCGTGATTGGATTAGTAATTTGGCCTTAAGTTTGCTAATATTTATGATAATCTGCTAATTAGTATTATTGCGGTAAATGATTATAATCTGCTAATCAGTATGATTGCGGTAAATGATTCTAATCTGTGTGCAGGGCTTCAATCAGGTGAAAAATATTATCTAACCTATTTGTTCATTTAAAAATTAAGGATTTAGGGCAAATTTAGGGCATTCCCAATTAGGGGACATTACAGTACGTACGTATGTATGTATGTATGTATGTATGTGTATGTATGGGTATGTAAGTATGTATGCATGTGTATGTATGTATGTATGTATTGCAAAATTTAAAATTATATAATATAAAACAATGATATTCATAATTGCCAATAAAAAAATATTGAAATACCTCATAATTTGCAAAAATGAAAATACTCATACATTCATAATTCAATGATTTGTCAAATGTCAATACACAATGAAAATTACAATCAATATTTAGTAATCTTTATATTGCTCTTCATCAAAAGCATCAAAGTCTTAAGATTTCTAATATTTGGTTCAATTTCACTTAAACCACAATGAGTTACAATGCCACTTTCACTAGCCATGTACTATACAAGCTGCCTCATCTAAAGATATTTTTTGGCAAATTGTGCAACAATAACGTCTAAGTCAACACACTCAAGAGTTAGATCCCAATTCCTCGTCACCCCCTCATTGTAATCAAGTTTCTTATGTGACAAGAGATCCTAATAACTAGAGGGTGGGAGTGGAGATCCCAATGGGGTTGAGGGGCAGCACCCCTCATTATGTACACATAACATTTTCACAAACCTTTGAAATGACACAAACCTTCATGACGCATGCCATTTTCACAATTTTGTCACTTAAGGGCAATATTATGTATGCAAGCATTTTTTTATTTATAAAAGTGTTTTAAAAAATCTTTTTTTGCTTTTTTTGGGCAACCCATGGGTCCCCCTAGGTTCACCTAGGTTCGGCCCAAGTTCGCCCAAGGTCCCTCCCAGGGTGCCCACGAGCAACCTTGGGGGAACCTTGAGGCAAACCAGCAACAAACTAGGACCCATACCAGACCCACACAAGTACGTGGGAAAAAAGTGAAGGACCTGATAATTTAGTGTTCAAGGATTGCTAAGTAGAATTGAAATTGAATCTCAATATAAGACATTATTGTAATGTAGTAATATTGAATATCTACTGGGTTTGTTTGAAATTGTTGTTCAAAAGACATTTGTAGGATCTTATGACTCGATTACCCATGGTTTAAGGCACCAATCCAAGCAAGTAGGCTAGTCACAGATCCAAGATCATTCAAAGTGAAAAATCTTAATGCATTTCTACGTTATAGTAATTATTTGATGTTCTCATGGCTGGGAATTTAAATTTTACAAGGAATTTAGCCTATTGTATCAAACTTCATATATCCTTTTCTAAATGCATGATAATCTATCTACTATTTTAGTGTCTTATGTGAATTACCAATTCTTTCTAAATGTTGTTTGAAGGTATACCCACCTAGGTTTTGCAGAGCCTGAAGCGCAAAAGGATTATTGAAATCTGTGTTCATTGGCCAGCTCTCTACAATTTTTGAGCATTAGAATTGGCTATTCTATAGAGAATTGTAGACATCAAGTGGAACAACCAACAACACCAACACATCGTTTCTAGATGTTGTTTGAAGGTATACCTACCTAGGTTTTGCAGAGCCTGAAGTGTAGAAGGATTATTGAAATCCTTGTTCATTGGCCAACTCCCTCCAATTTTTGAGCATTAGAATTGGCTATTCTATAGAGAATTGTAGACATCAATTGGAACAACCAACAACACCAACACCTGTTCACTAAGTGTGCAACTTAGGGAGAATGATAAAACATGCAAGAATGCAAGGATGCAATGATGGATCCTAGCTACAAGGCCATGTTAAATACTAAATGTACAGATGTATCTCTCACAAACAGAGAAAAGGAGAAACACCCATAGGATAAAACCCCTCTCCAAAAGAGAAAAACAAATGCAAATAAACATGTACAATTGATGGAAGGAAGGAGGATTCAACATGACCCCCAAGGACTACTTTTCTCACCAATATACAGTCAACATCTCCCCATAAGAGGGAAAAAAAGAGACTGTGCATCCCTCCCACATTGTATAATCTCAAGCAATGATGGCGAATGCTTGACAAAGGGCAATGATGAAGATCCAAGAACACTAAACAACATGCCTCCGCTTGGGGAGAAACAAAACCAAGTATAGATGTAGGATGTTATCCCATGAACGAAGAAAAATCATGATGTGGGATGATGTCTCTAAACTCTACTCAAGTGTCACCATGTCAGTATTAAAGTATGCCACAATCAAATGAAGTACAAGCCCAATCAATGAAGGTGACAAGCAAGGACCATGTGGATATGAATAAAGACATGTGACAACTATGATGGGTTTGTCATCAAAGAGGAGATGAACACCCTCAAGTGTGTCCTCCAAGTCTACAAGATGAGACTCATGAAACAAATGTGCAATACCTATCAAGTACTCATCCCTATTTACCAAAATTTGGAAGACTATGATGTACCTACTACAAAGAATCACTTAAGCGACAAGTGATGGAGAAGATGTGATCTCAATGTATGTCATCCAACTATACTGGCCACCCCATGATGTGTACACACAAGATGTCTAAATATGAACACCTAGAGATGAACCAAACAATGCTAGAATGCAAGAGTCCTTAGCCTCAAGATAGTGACTTAAGCTAAAGAAGATGAAGTCTCTAAATCTAGATTAGGAGTCACAAAAGCCAAATAATCAATGGATGTCTTAGAGGGAGGAGGAGCATCAAGAGAAGCCTCAATGTCATCAAAAATATCAAGGCCTACCAAAAAGTCAAGTTGCTCTTCTATACCATCATCATACTCTAGGTTATCACAATCATCAAGGGGCACAAGACTATCCATAATAGGATCTATTGGGAAAAAGAGTGAAGTAGATCTCCCAAATTCTAGTTCAAAAAGTGCATGGGCACTCAATATGTGAGATGGAACATATTATGTCACCATCAATAGTAAAACCAATCAATCCAAGGACATAATCATTCTTGATATCCCATGCTTACTTCCATGTCATGCACCCAAAATTGTAACACACTGAAATGCAAATAAAGAAAAATAAATAAATAACAAAATACATATTAGTAACTTAATGTTATTATAGTTATAATTATCAAAGATATTATAATTATAGATATAATATTGACAATTTAAATATCATTGTAATTATAATCATTATAAAATATAAATACTAAAAGAGATAAAACAAGAGAAAACCAATATTAAAATAATAATAATATTTAAAGAAAAACATTTAATATAAAATAAATATATATATAGGGTCAGCAGCAGCAAGACCCATCGCATATAGATAGAAACATAAGCAGTGAATATCATTATTTGGGAAGACAGCGATCAGGGGATGTTAGTAAAAAGGTATGACTCTCCAAAGGATCGCACCCCTTCTCCAAGTAAGAGAAGATATAAGATCGGGTGTTATAAGGGGAAGAAAGTCATCAATGGGGAGTAGAGAAAAGAAGAAATCAGGAAACAATAATAGTCTGCACTCAGAATAAGCAGGGAGATAAATAGAGATAAAGGAACAACAAACGAAAATTTGGGAATAAATAAAGTCTGTTGTATATGAAGACATAAATCAGATGTGCAGGGATACATCTGCATTAGGTTTAAACACATGAGCAGTAAGTTTATATATATATATATATATATATGGAGTATTGAAATTAATTAAAACTTTATATATATATATATGGAGTAATGAAATTAATTAAAACTAGTTATATGTCTATATATGTCTATCTTATACGATTATGCAATAATGATGCTTGCAGCAATTATTGAACCTTATAAGTAATTGTGATGTTTTAGTATAATTTTGGATAATAGATTCTTATGTGATTGATTCACACTAACAATATCTTCTGAGTGTTAAGAACAGATCAATGAAAGAAGAGGAATATTCAGATCAGTGATCATCTTCAGAAATGCATTCATTACTCAAGCAACAAACATTATAGGCATGGATAAAATCTGAGAAGGAAATACAACAGATATTATGAACAGTCATATTATTCTGGTTTAGCAATAATTGGTCATTAAGGGATGAGGTAGGGCTGCGATAAGGAGAACTGCTAAGAGGGCACCCTATTAAGGAGAACTGCTAAGAGGGCACCCTATAAAGGGAGAACTGCAAAAAGGGCACCCTATTAGGGTGGGGTCCCATGGAGGGGCTTCAGGGTCTATTTTTAAGGAGCAGGAGGTCTCATGAAGTTAAAAAAAAAAAATTTACAGGATTAATTGGAATCTTTTCCTGAAGAATAGCAGCTCCTATCTTGTAGGGCTGTAGATTTGAGGGGGTGAAAATGGGGTGGGGCTAGAGATTGCCCCTACAATTTAGGATTTTTATCTGCCATTTGTCAATCTATTCAAGTTTTAGATTCCCACCAGAATAAAATTGAAAGAAAAATGATATATGTTTACTTGTTTTTATCTTGTTTCTGACCCCTAGTATGAGCTCCCGCGCCTCACAGAATCACACAGCAGGTAAAAACCAGTAGCTACAGCTCCCTAATAGATCATACACGCCATTTCTGGAAGGTCTGGATATCATGCAAAGGTCTACAATGATTACGACCTGGAGGAGTGGTCCCACAACTCGCACGCTAGTCACAATATGCCTTCCATACTTCACGCCATACCTTTGAAATTCCCACAATGCTCAGCCATATATATATTTTATTTGTAAACCTCTGATTATGCTACTATGCCTTTTTAAATTGACAAATGTTACTATGTAAAAAAAATTGAGATAATATTTTAAGCTGAACTGTCTTACTAAATTCATGGGGTCGCCAGCTTTAAAATACTCCTAAAAATTCTCACCAGCACCCGCTGAAATTTTTCAGGAAGCCCCCCTCCATTGGACCCGACCCTTAGGGAGAACTGCTAAGAGGGCACCCTATTAGGGAGAACTAATAGAAGGCCACCCTATCATGCAGCCTCCTAACAATCCCCGAGTGAATCAATTGTTGAAGAAAATGAAGAGGGTCTTCAATCATAAGGGGAGGATACTTAGGGCAACCTCACCATGTCCTCCTCAAAATGGTTGAGCCCACATAGTCCTTTGGACTTGTTATATTGTTATATATAATCTTTCTTAGACTTAGAATTAAATGTATTTCATATCATATTCATCTAACATGGTTGCAGGTTTCCATGACCAAACTTACATCATTTCAATTTTGTGTAGGAAATTGTATCTTTAACTATGATCTGCTATTGGTTTCATTTTTGAATTGTGATTTCAGGGCGAAATATAAGGTGATCCCAAAAGGGGACATTACATTCCAGTTAGGTGTACTTGGTTTAGGGACAAGTACATAGAAATAGGGCAAGAGATGAAGTCACCCACAATGTTTCAAGATGTCATCTTGTTGAGCCTCATGGTTCCCTTTAGTCAAAGTGATTACAAAGGGATATGTTGAAAAACCCCTGATTTTACAATCATATACTCTTCATATATAGATTAGAGATAAAACATGTGAAATTGGAACCCCTGTAACATAAAAAATGGCCCCATATTTTGCAAGATATCCAAAGTACAAATTGAAACAAGAAAAGTGACTTCAAATTGACATAATGAGTACCTAGGGAAAATTCAAAAAAATCCATATCAATGATTGTGAAGTATGTGGAACTAGCTTTCCAACACCTATTTGTTTTGTGAAAACTTGATACCATATGTAGTTATGCTCCATGGAAAAAATCTCCCCTGTATGCCTTTAAAAACAAGCCTTGGCACTCTGGGCAACATCACTTGGCTAAGCAAGCTTGTGGTTGTTAGAGAGCAATAGAGAATTAGTGAACTTGAGTTTGGGGCAGCAGATCAGCTAAATGTTGATGTTAACATGCAGCGTCAGGAGTAATCTTCCAGCGATCTTCTTATTGGCAATCAATTAAATAATAGCTCCAAGCTATTTAATTTATTGAGACTCAAGAGGCACGATTTTCTAACAAGGCCGACCTTGTTGCAAGAGGCGCGAATCTGTAAAAGACGTCTTCTTGATGGTGGCCGACTTTGTACTTGGAAAAGTCACGTCCTCTCCTCTAGTTTGTATTTATATTCGATGGTATTCTCATTGTTGATCATTAAGTTCAAGTTCAGTTCAATATTATTCATTGAAGTCTAAGTGAGAATCATCAAGAAGAAAAAGTGAATTCTATAAGAGAGCTTAGTGGTAGAGGCTGAGTTCTATCAGCATAATAATTCTGTGTTGCATCACTCTTTGGTGCATAATTTTGGGCCTGCATATTGGCCTCTTGTAAGAAGATCAATTTTGTGACAATTCAATATATAAGTGATATATTGTTGCTGGGTTTTTCTCCCTCAAGAGGAGGGTTTTCCCAGGGTATCTACTGTGTCTTTGCATCTGATTTGAATTAATTTTCTGTGCTTTAATCTGATCATAAAACTTACACTAAAGACACCCATGGTAGTCAACAATTCGTAGTGGTGGCAATCCTTGTGCCACTCACTTAGGTTAAGCCCCCGGGGTTGGTAAAAACTAAGGCTTTGGCCCATTGTGACTAGGGGCTACAAACCCTATTCCATCAAATGATGCCAACCTCCCACAAACAAGTAAAAAAAATATTGTATTAGTAATGACATAGTTTGACACATGCAACGGAATATGCTTCAAAATATACTGAATAGTTTGCCAATGGTCCTACATTACAAGTATTAGACCTAAATGGCAACCATACAGCCTATACAGAGATTTTCTAGCAAAAAATTGCAAACCCTACCAAAAATGGCTGAAATTTTCCCAGCTCCAAAGCCTATTGATTTTTATATCGAAATATAGGTTTTGGGGCCTTCTAGACTCAATAAGTCCACTATGAAGTCTATTCTTGGCGATAATGCTCCAAAGATGATGGGTCCACTACACTCCAAAACCTAGCAATGGTTGTTCTAAACACATCTTCAAGGACTTGGTTGCTCTATCTTTTATTGCCTAGGCGTTTTGGTCACATGATTGTTTTGAATTTGGGTGGAGATGAAAGTTAAGGAAGAAGTAAAGGCTATAGGTGAAGACACTCATTATTTTAAAAAAGAGCTCCTACCAGGCTTTGTTGTCGACAGTGAGGAAGTGAAGAGGTTGAGACAAGATCTATTGGTGCTCAAGGCTTACTATGTTGACATCTGTAAGGTACTAGTGGCTCTCAAGCTGACCCACAACAAGGATCATATTGAGGTTTCCAGTGACACAGTGATAATGTGCATAGGTCTTAGCAACGTAAGGAGATTTTCCATGGTGTTTGCTTCCCATCACTCAATCCTTCTATGGAAAGGGGAGATAGCTAGAACTCCAATGCAGTCCAAGTCGAGGACATGGTTGAATGGGGGCTGCAGAGAATTTTGGTGTCAGAAGGCAGGGTGTGCTAATTTTCTGTGGTTTTCAGCTAGTTGGTTGGTGAGTGTTTCCAAATGGTAACTTTGTTTTTGTTTTTGTTTTTGGCTGGCAGATGTATGTTTGATGCTCAAATGTATTTTTTGAAGTTGGTTTTCCTTCTGCAGCCATAATAGCTGTTTGGCTCTTTTATATTGTAATATTTTTTTTATACTTTTCTAGGACAGGTGCCACAATAGACCCCCACTAACTAATATAAAGAAAAGAGAGCGAACGATAATCGCTATTATGGATGCAGAATTTGAATCCTTAGCCATTTTGGGCTTTATTGTGCCTCTATGAAAAATCTATGACCTTACAAGGACAACTATCTCCATATTCTTCAACAATGACCACAAACTTCATTGCCTTTAAGCATTAGAGGGTGACATAAATGTACAGGGCACAAATTGCAGTTCATGTTGAAATAAGGGTAGCAACCTGTGTTTATAGTGCAGATATCACTATTACATGCATTTTTTGGACTTTAACCTCCATTATAAGCATCAATGACCTCTGCACTGAACATATTTTGATTTTCAAAACTTGGATTCTGATTCAGGCTACAAAGGTTTTCACTGAATTTTAATCTCATTCGACCTTTCTTTCTATTTTTTGGGGAATAGTATGAGTCATTTTCCTAAAGATATGATGCATTAATGAAATATCACATGCTTCATCCCTTCACCATGTTCTCATTTATCCATGCAACTCTGGCACATCCAAGTGGTTGTTTAGGTCCATGATTCTGCACACATATCTTGTCATCATAAACACACAGTTTTTGCTTTCATCCTGATGATATCATGTAGTGTGATTCAAAACATCAATGCAAATAAATTACATAGTTATTCCAGAAGCTTTTTTTCAATCTAATATACTGAAATTCTCATGTACACTACCATAAACGTAGTAAAACAAACCCTAGGTTAATGTAAAAAGTTAGAATTCACTGTAGATAAGGAATTATCTTCACAGGTGTCCATACTGGCCAAATGGACATCGAGCTGGTACAGATGACAGCAACCTAATTTTATATATAGGATTAATTCACCTAAGATTAACTAGACTCTTTCCTTAAGAAAAGAGCTTATTTTCAAATATATTATTGCATTAACCTTATTTGTCCCATGTCCAGGTAATGGAGATCCCAACTAGGTTCACGAAGGAATTGTGCTTATAAGCATAATGCTATCTTTTCTTATTATTTTTTGGAAAGGGTATATGGGCCGTGAAATTATAAACCTCATACCCCTAACTATATGGTGATTGTGGAGACAACTGCAATCCAAATGCCTAATTTTACTGTAACATGACCCTGTAGCACTGACCACTGGATAAACGCTTCTGAGGGAGATTTGATTTGCCATATAGATTTTCCTACAGGCATTGAGAATGCTTACTGTGCAAATAATGCAAACTATTAATAATATCAAGCCTATAGTTGATTGAGTTATCTATTAGCTAATATTATAGCTGATATCCTATTATGTTTACAGTTTCAGATGTGGAGAATAGATCTTTTACAGTGACTCACCTGACGATTAACGGCACAATCAGGTCGGAGCTCTGTTGCAGCTACAATAAATTCTTTTCCATATTTAGCACCAAACAAATTGCGTATGTGTAGTAGTTCTGGTAGATCAGAACATCTTGGTGCAGCAAAAATTAAACTAGCTATTGCTTCTCGTAAGTCCAGGGGGCATTCCCTGCAGTTGCCAGAAGTTCCTTTATGGAATAAGGTTATATTGCATTATGAAACATGTAACAAATATGTATGAATGAAGCTCAATGCTATAAAAAAACTGTAACAATAAAAAAGAAGCAACCATCAAAATGAATAAATCCAGCCATTTTCTTTCTTTCCTCAAAGGTAAAAGTAGATGTTTATTGCTTCATTGAGCTCTAGTCAATTATCTATAACAGAGAGGCAGATCAATTTTGTTAACCCTAAGCAACTCTATTCAATCAATATCATAGACTATAACCACAGAGGTAAGGAAAATCTACAATGCCCATCATAGACAACTTTAAACTCAATCGTTTTGCTCACTCTGCAAATTAATTTATTAATTATTATGCTTCCTCTCTTTACTCTGCATATGGACTTCGAAGTTTTAGCCTATGTAGTTATTCAGTTATTCATGACTACATTGCACAAATTAATTTTGAGGCTATGTGTCTTAACCCCATTTGATGGTTCATTATGTTAATATATATATATTGAAAGCAATTTGTTGTGTGATCAATTGCATAGGATTTCACAAGTTAAATCTCCGTTAGTGTCAACCAATGTCCCACTAGGAACTAGGTTCTTGGAGGTGAAAAGGCTAACAACAGATGGGGGTTGACTGAGTTGACAGCAAATGGAGCTACAAAAGCTACAAGTAGAAAAGAAAACGCAAATGGACACCAAAAGGGTGTTGTGCATGTAAAAAGATACACAAAGAAAGTAAGATCTATGTTACCACCTGTTACTTGGCTGGTTCAAGTAAGATCCACTCTGGATCTTGATTCTGGTCAGGTGCAAGTGGGGGTGCAGCTAGGGTTCACTATTTCAGCTATGGGTTTGTCTCAAACAAACCTAGGAGAACCCATGTTAAATCCAAGGGCATTTGTGGATTCCAAAATGAATTTGTCCACTTTAAAAAAATAAATAAAAACATTGCATTTTGCAAGGGTTGTCCATTTTCCTTATCATGGAGCTATGGGCATTTTTCCTAGAAAACCCCCAAAATGTAATTGCAATAGAATGAGCAAAATATTAAAATATAATCATGACATTTATTCCTCTAACAACAGACATTGCATATTTTAATAGTCACAACATAAGAAACATAGAAGTGAAGCAGAATATAATTGCAATTTTAATGCGTTCGTGGAAGCAACTAATTAGTACACAATATTATAATTATGACATAATGTTTATTAATTTGTAAATTAATAATATTTATAAATATTATTATCAACTTTATTTTTAATTTATCATTATATTATATGATTTTATTACTATTATACAAGATTCATAAATCTTTTTGCACATTAAAAATGTTAGAAAATTCAAAATATATGTGTTGCCTCTAATATTTCTAATTTTAGGCCGCAAATAGGTATATATTTATTATTTGTACATGTTTCTATATGGACAAACCCAATCCCAATTTTTTTTATCAAACCACTAAACCCGAACCCGAACCAATACCAAGATAAAGTATAAACAACTTAGGGTAAGATACGATGATTTTACTAGATTGAAAGCATGGCCAATAATATTACATGAAAAATGCTCGCTGGTTAATGGGGTAAAAATCAAACAATTGTTAAAAAAACTAGTATGATTGAGACCCCCAAAAGGATTTCTTAAGTCAACTTTAATGGAGCACCTTAGGGCAATCTAGATTTTTCTGATGCAAATGTGGTGCTTAGAGATGAGAAAGGTGGCTTTGTTCATAGTGGTTCTCTTTTTCTTGGCTGTTGAACAAATAAGAAAACATAATGGGAGGTTGTGGTTGTTGGGATTTCTTTGGCTTCATCCCTTGGTTTTAAGAAAGTTATGGTTGAAGGTGACCCTCTTAACATCATCAACAGTCTTTGTTAAGGCTTTTGTCCTAATTGGACACTTTGGCATTTTCAAGAGGAGGCACAAGCTCTTTGTTCTTCCTTTATTGATGTGGTTTTCTTGCATTGCTTTCAAAAGGTGAATCCAGTGGCAGACTTTTTAGCCAGCTTGGGTGTGGATCAAGAGCCTTTGATGACATCATACAACATGCATCCTAAATCTTGGTTGGGACTTAGGGAGCCACCATAGTACCCTTTTCTTCTATCTTTGGCCATGTGGTGGCATTCTATATTGTAACTACTATCTACTCTTATTTCACTTTGACAGTGACTCATTTAGTCAGTGTATGCAGGGGGTGACTTGATGGCCGATGGTGTTTTAGTGAATTCATTGTTTGTATCTTAATCATCAGAGGGTGCAAAGGTGGTTTTTTTAATGCCATCAATTTTTCTTCATTGTATTCTTTCTCTCAGCAATTGGCATCGAACACAGTGTTGGCAGGTGGCTATGTAGTTCAGATTTGGTGACATTTTCTTCTTCTGGATTTGTGTTTCAATGGAAAAACATGGTGCTTCTTTGTGGCTGTAAGGTTACAAATTGCCTACCTTGCAATCCCCACCTTACATTTCTGCACTCACTTCAGTGTCCACTCCTCTAGTGTGTTTTTAAGTCCATTTCCACCTGGTTTTAGCCTTTCCCTCGGTCACAGAAAGATACTGCAGGTAACCTCAGCCTTAGGAACCTGTCATTAGCCACCCCCAGAAACTTGGAATCTCACCAGGCAAATACACATGGGCATTAGCTTTCGGTCACCTGCACCCCCTGTGCTTGTACCAAGTTTGAAACTCACAAAGTGAAGTTTCCCACCCCTTTGTGCCCTAAAACTTAAATGTCATTTTAATAGTCCCTACCTATTCCCTTTACCATCATAGATTTTATGCCTTTCTATTTGTTTGAAGAAAGAAAGTGTCTGCTGATCTGAAAGTGGATCAATTTAGGTGGACCAATGAGGTCATGCTAAAGTTCACCTGCAGCAAGTCGATAGGACACCCACAGCAAGGCAAGTTCATCTATGGCAGCTTGCTAGTGCTTAGCAGTGCTGCAAGTTCACCTGTAGCAGAAGCCACAAGTGTCCCAATCTGTTGCAAACATCACCTACAGCCATAGTAGTACGAAACAGGAAGACCCCAAGGTCAGCTGCAGGTAGTCAACACCCACCAACTTTCCTATGCCAGTCAGAACCAGAACAACTAGTTTAATCAATAAACTGATCAATACCAAGTCAAACACCAAAAAATCAGGTAAATGTGAAAAACACGTAAGTTAAATGCATTTTAATTAGAAAACTGGCGGTTTTTTTCAAAATGAGGGTGGGTTCTTCAATACTAGTTGATCAGGCATAGTTTTACACTCGATTCAACACTCTTTTATGTACTTGAAAAAAGATGGTGTCAATATGGCATATTGTTCAATGTCATGGAAATGGAAACATAATGAAACTAGTGAGACATTCCAAATGCTGTATCTCTAACTAACCTTTGCAGAAGGTCTTGGTAAAGATAAGGCAAATGCATCAATTCAAATTAACATGCTAGGAGACTATGCACAACATGCTTTTATATGACTTAGATCTTGTTTCCTTGGATAAATGTTGACACCATTTCTGTAAATGGTAAAAAGTCTCTTAGATTAACAAGAAAAAAGTTACATTATATAGAGGTTACATATAATTGTAGATATTAAATATATCTACCTACCTATAGTTACTGTAGAAACAGTAACAGCTAAACAAACTAAACAAAATAAAATAACATTGACCATTAACAGTAATAATAATATTCTAACACCCTCCCTTAATGGTCAATCCGTCAACAACACCAAGTTGCCCCCTAAATTTTACAAACTTATCCAGGCTCAGAGACTTGGTGAGAATATCTGCAATCTGATCCGCTATTGGAACATACTGCAGCTGAACTGATCCGTCTTCTACCAGCTTGCGGATGTAATGTCAATGAAGCTCGACATGCTTGGTACGTTCATGGAAGACTGGATTTTTGGCCAGTTTGAGCACCCCTTGATTATCAGTGTACAAGGGAGAAGGTCCTGCTTGTGACATGTGCATGTCAGAAAGCATCCTGAAAAACTGCCTCACATGCTGCTTTAACAGTTCCTCGATATTCAGCTTCTGTCAAGGAAAGAGCCACTGCCTGTTGCTTCTTGTTGGTCCATGTTACAGCACCTGTACCCAAACTAAAGACATACCCAGAAGTAGATTTTTTTGTCATCCACTAAACCTGCCCAATCTGAGTCTGTGTAACCAATCAGCTTTGGATCCTTGCATCTGCCATACAGAATGCCATACTCTGAAGTGCCCTTAACATATCTCAGCACCCGCTTCGCTGCAATCCAATGATCAGCTTTTGGAGCTGTCATGAAGCGAGAAATGTAGTTCACTGCAAAACTAATGTCAAGTCTAGTGGCAGTGAGATAGATGAGACTGCCCACTAGTTGCCTGAAGGTCGTTTCACCGACCAGAGGTGAATCAGAGTTGGCTAACAACTTCAGCCCCTTCTCCATAGGTGTGGAGGCAAGTTTGCAATCCTGCATCCAGAATTTGTCAAGCAGACTGTGAGCATACTTAGACTGAGAGATAAAAATACTATCAGTTGTCTGCCAAACCTCAATACCCAAATAGTAAGGGAGAAGCCCCAAATCTGTCATGTCAAAAGTCTGACACAAATCATGTTTGATTGTTGCAATCAAATGTGCAGAACTGCCAGTAATGATCAAATCGTCAACATAGACAACAAGAAAGAGAATATCATCAACATAGTGTTTGACATAGAGATTACTGTCAGAAGGGCTGCGCTAAAAACAATGATCAACCAAGTACTGATCAATCTTGAAGTACCATGCATGTGGAGCCTGTTTCAGTCCATAGAGCGCTTTCATGAGCCTACACACCTGATGTTCTTTGTTGGCAACCTTGAAACCAGGAGGCTACATCATGTAGACTTCTTCCTGCAAATCACCGTTGAGGAAGGCACTCTTGACGTCCATCTGATGAACTGTCCATCCAAATTGGGCTGCAATAGCGAGAAGAAGACGAATTGTGCTCATCTTGGCAGTAGGAGCAAATGTCTCCTCGTAATCAATGCCCTCCCGCTGTGTGAATCCCCGAGCAACCAATCTAGCCTTGTACTTATCCAAAGTACCATCTGCATGATACTTGACCTTGTAAACCCATTTGCAGCTGATAGGTTTCTTCCCAGGAGGAAGACCAGAAAGAACCCAAGTGTGATTTTTCAGAAGACTATGATATTCAATCTGCATAGCCTTTTCCCACTCTAGAATTCCTTTAGCCTCTGAATATGTATGAGGCTCGTAGATGCTGTTGATGTTGGCCATAAGAGCGAAGTTGACTATGTACAGCTGCTTGCTCTTGCTACGAGTGGATCTTCCCTCAATGAGTTCATCATCATGAAGATCGTCGATTGTCTTGGCCCACCACTTAGACCGACGAGTAGAAGCACCAACATCTGGAATAGGAGTAACAACATCGCCTGGGATTTCTAGAACAAAATCATCTGGATGTGAGTCCTGAGGAAAATCAGGTGGTGTTATATCATGGTCTGTAGACTCCTCATCTTCAGAGTCAGAATGCTCTGAAGCCCTCCCATCATGGGAACCAAGAGGAAGACGAACACCCTCATCAGGAACCTTCATAGGCTGATCCGCAGGACTGGTAGTAGGAACAAAGGGACCAGTAGTCTCATCAATCACAACATCACGATTGAATATGAGACGATCCATCTCCACATCAATTAACCTGTATGCCTTGTGATTGTCACTGTAACCAGTAAACATAAGTGTCTAACTCTTGGGGTCCAACTTGGTACGCTTAGCATCTGGAATCCATACATGAGCTGTAGAACCGAAGACTTTCAGATGGCCCACCTTAGGCTTACGTCCTGACCAGGCTTCTTCAGGAGTCATCTTCTTAACGGCCTGTGTAGGTGACCGATTAAGGAGGTAGACTGCAGTGTAGACTGCTTCAGCCTAGTATTTCTTAGGTACATTTTTGTACTCGAGCATAGAACGAGCCATTTCAGTAATGGTGCAATTCCTACGTTCAACGACACCATTCTGTTGAGGAGTGTATGGTGTGGTGAGTTGTCATTTAATGCCGTGTGCAACACAAAAAGAAGAGAAGTCAGCTGAACAAAACTCCCCCCCATTATCTGACCTTAGAGTAACAATCTTAGAACCCAATTCTTTCTCAACTAAGACTTTAAACTGCTGAAATGTACTGAACACATCTGATTTATGTTTCAAAAAATACACCCACATTTTTCAACTGAAATCATCAACAAACAATAAAAATTACCTGGACTCAGTAACAGATGGAGTGTTCATCGGTCCACATACATCAGCGTGAACCCATTGAAGTACCTTGGAGGCTCACCAAGAATCACCATTCATGAATGGTGTCCAATGCTACTTGCCATCTTGACAGGCTCCACAAACTCCATGATTTTGAGTTTGGATCTCAGGTAGACCAACAACCAAACTCTCCCAAGACAGTTGAGAGAGATAGTGCACATTCAAGTGCCCATAACGCTGATGCCAAAGTTTGTTGATGGTTGTACTCCTAGCTGCCAAAGCGTGCTCCTGAGAATCACTGGACTCAGCAAGTATGTACAGACCGCGATCCTCAAGTCCCATAGCTATTGTAGTACAAGTCTCCCTATCAATGATGCTGCAAGTGGAGGAACTGAAAACAACATCCAACTGGGGAGAATGCCTCATGATTTAACTGACTGAGAGAAGATTATGTTCCATGCCTGGAACATAGTAGACATCGAGAAAGAGTAAATTTCTTCCTCCTGAGTGAATTTGGACAGTGCCCTTACCAGCAACTGTGTACTCTTCGCCTCCTCCAAAAATAACAGAATCAGAGAAGGGTTCGAATTTGGTGAACCAATCCCGACGATGAGTAAAATGTGGCAATGCCCCTGAGTCAATATACCAGGCAGAAGAATGTACTGGATCTGCAGTTCTCTTGGCCATAAACACATAGAATGTAGACTCTTTCTGCTCAGTGTGCTCGGCGACATGTGCTTTTTGTTGAGACCCTCCCTACTTCTTTTGTTCAGAAGCCAACCAAGTGCAACAATCAGCCTTAATGTGACCGTATTTATGGCAATAATTGCACTGAACGTTCTTCTTCTTCTTGCTGTCCTGAGAAGAACCAAAGCCTTTCGGCTAAGAAGATTGAGCCTTCCCTTTGTTCTTAGCAGAAGATTTGGCAAAGAACGCTTGTTCTGTGGAGGACGAACTGGTACTGCTTCCAAACTACTGTCTCCAACGATCCTGTTGTAGAAGCTTGTTACACAAGTTTGGAAACTTCAAGTCAACATTTGTTGAAGTAATATTGAGCGTCTCAATGAAATGCTCGTAAGACTTTGGCAAACTTTTCAAAGTAATGACGACCATGTCCTCTTCCTCCATCTTTCGACCAATAGCTTCCAGCTGGTCACGAATCTCCTTGATCTTTGTTAGATGCTCTTGGAGAGTGGTGTTCTTCTCGTCCATCATTATCGAAAAGAGCATGTTCTTAAGAAAGAACACACGACTCTTATCTGACGTTTCATGGAGATCCTTCAGGTTCGTCCAAACCTCAGCAGCTGTTTTGCCTGACAGCACTTGTGGCAACTGGTCGTCAGTGACTAAAAGCTTGATGAGAATAACGGCTTCTCGGTTGCGTTCATCCCATTTGTCCTGATCCTTTCCGACTACAGTGGGATGAGTTGAGTTCCCCAAGACGACCTGATCGAGACAACAATATTCAAAGATCATTAGCATGTGCTGCTTCCAGGTGTTGTAATTCTTCCCGTTGAACTTCTGGCTGCTTTCGAGCATTATGTTTGTCAGAGATGCCATCACGTACCTCGCGGTCAAACTGGTGACGACAAAATAATGCATAGAAAATAGAAATACATAAACCCTAACACGGATTTTGAGGTTTTACTGAAAACCTAGAAAAGATAAATAAAAACCGAGAAGATTTGAGGAATACCCAGAAGAAATGAATGACAACCCAGATGAGATCTCGGAAAACCCAGAAGGAATCTGCAATCGAAAAAAAAAAATTGCCTTGAAACGGAGGGTCAAAACCCTAGATGAAAATTTCTAAACGCTAGGTGGCCAAATCATCTTCAAAAAAATGCAGAAAACTCCATGAAATCACAGCAAAAGGAGGCTACCACAAACGTTTTTTTGGAGAAACAAAAGAAACGGAGGAAACGACTGAGAACTGCGGCCAAGACAAGGAAAATCGCGTCCAAAACAAAGAGAAAACGCGACTTTAGGACGCTTCAAAGCGCAGGCAAAAACAGTCTCAAAAACGCGTGTCTTGCATAGGTCGCGAAATCAAGCAAAAACCAACCAGAAAGACGTCATTTTGCAAATGAAAAATGTGCGACCAGAAACAGAAAAGCATGACCTCAAGATCTGTAAATCGCGTCACACAAGTCGCGCGGCCAGAAGACAAAAGAAAATCGCGTGCCCGGTAAGTAAAAAACGCAGCCTGCAAATGAGAAATTGCGCCAGATGACTAAAAATTGCATCCAGAACTGAAAACGCCAACAAAGGGTTTTAAAACGCGTTTTTGGAGACAAAAAATCATGCGATTTAAAAAATGCAAATTTAAAACAGAAACCCTCGATTTGTTTTCAAAAAGGCCACGATTTGAGCCACAAATTTTATAACCAGAGAGCCCTAAACAGAGAAAACTTGTCACACAGAAGTTTTTTTCAGAAACCCTAATGCCGAAAAAAATTTGAATTATGACTTCTTTTTAAGCCCACGAATTTTTAGGGTTTTTTTCTTACGGCTCTGATACCATGTAAATGGTAAAAAGTCTCTTAGATTAACAAGAAAAAAGTTACATTATATAGAGGTTACATATAATTGTAGATATTAAATATATCTACCTACCTATAGTTATTGTAGAAATAGTAACAGCTAAACAAACTAAACAAAATAAAATAACATTGACCATTAACAGTAATAATAATATTCTAACAATTTCAAGACAAGGGCATGGATATTTTTATCATCAAGAATTGTTTCTAGCATTAGACTATGAAGCAACTTTTCTAAATGTTGAAGCTCTTCCAGTTCTTTTAAATCCCATCTCTATTTCCATGTGATCATCAATGCTATGCCCTGTTGTTGCCCCAAAACCACCAGTCTCATTCAAAATAGCAGATAAGGAATAGATCAATGTATATGGCAAAGTACACATCCATAAGTAGGGTAAAGTCAAACAGAGAATTAGGAGTTCTCTTGGAAACAACAAAAGGTCCGAATCAGCAGTCTCCAAATATAATTAGCTCAATGTAGTCCCTAATAATCCTAAAGAGACACTTTCAATAAAGGAATGAAATAACAATTGTACTTTTTTTTCTGTTTTTTATGATTATTTTAGCATTTTTTAATTTGCCTTGTTTTGTATTTTATGATTATAATGCTACTATGCCTGCAACAACATTCAGAGTGATAGGCTTCACTCCTACAGTCAGTTGACTGTTTCCAACACTGTATTTGCTCCAGTTATCTGACAGAACACATGCAACAGCTCGAATTGTTCCTATTGGAGATGATACTATTGCTTGCAGCAATGTTGCAGGTATGGCCCAAGGCACTATCATTGCTTGCAACAATGTTGTAGGTGTCCCAGAATGTAAAGGACAATTAATCAAGCAGTGTTGTAGTTTTCAGAAATTGTACGAAGGATAGAAAATGTCAGATTAGTGTCGTTGGCAACAGCAGAGATTTTAAGCAACAAATAGGAAGTCAACAGGATTGTTTATTTGGGTGGTGACTATTTTCCTATTATGGCAACAACCATTTTCCCTGACAGCAACAGTGTTTTCCCTATTTGGCCACACTACTATTCTCCTCTAATACAGGTTGTTATTCCTTGATAGGCATCATCTGTTATGTTTTGGCAACGTGTTCTCCTTTGGGCACATCTGTTCACATTCACTAACAACATGTTTACCCTTGTTGGCACATGCAACCGTTCATTCTTCTTGAGGGCAACCATTTACCTTTCATCGGTGGCAACACTTTCTCTTCCTGGCAGCACATATGTTCTCCATTGGCACGCATGCCTTTCATTCCTGGCCGATCATTTTCCATTGTTGGCAGAACAATTTCCCTTTCCTAGCTGTATCTATTTATCCTAGCAAGGGCAATGATAGTTTTGGGGGCCATAGTTGTTCTCCCATTGCATGTTGGCTGTCGATTTTCCCATTGTATCCTTTGCTATTCTAGGCAGTGTTGTTGTAATATCCAAAAAAAAAATTGAAATATAAAATACCCTAGCCATAATTAACCACAACCTTACAAAGGAATACAAATGAAAATCTGCAATGTAAACCCTTATTTATTGACAATATGTACTGCAGTTATAGTTTGTCTCCCTCCCAGAATGATTTTATATTTATTTCCAAAGTATAAGGGTTAGAACAGCAAACTCTAATATATTAGTAGTACTTGAACTTATTCCAGAAATCTTTGATGTTGTTTCATTCTTCCTTTGATCTGAAAATTTATCAAAATCAAACATTGTGCAAAGAAGAAACAGAAAACTCTAGCATCTGTTTTCCTCCAAAAATGCACTTTTTCCAATGACCTATGGTGAGAATGTATCGTAGGGAGTTGGTGATGCAGCAGCAGGTGAAACTTTAGGTGAGGATGCTTAGTTTGTTGAATAAACCTTAAAATTGCAATCTAAAATTTAGATCAATTATGCCCAGTGGTGATCTCTATGTGAAATCACTCTATGGAATGGTGGGTTTTCATCCTCCGATTCCAGACCTAGACAGGTTCCATCCTTAGGTTAGTTGAACCATAGTTCTATGCTCCACAAGGAGTAGAAATCAAATAATAAATTTTTCTCTCAATATGCTCCTTATTCCTTGCTTCGTCTCTCTTAAATACCTTTTCCTCCAATGGTCACAACTATTTACATGTCCCTTGAAATTAAAATTAATCTTTAATTATAACTAGTAATATTTTTAATCCTTTCTGAAATAGCATACTCTCTTTGTAAGTATATGCCCAACACTTCATGTAATTGTTACTTAAAAACTTATTTTCTTCTAAGTGTTGGGCATACTTCTGGGATCAAATTTAATGCTCAATTTTATTTTATTTTGTCTTTTCTTAATGCATTTTCCTAGAGATTTTAACTGCAGTGATAGTTTTAAAGCATATTCTATCCACCCAACCATGTTCATGGATTGTGGAAAGTGACCCAGTATGTGGACATAGTTAAAGTTTGAAGATAGAATATTACAGTCCACCCTTCCCAAGAGTGCCCATCCCCAAGCAATCACAAATTAGGATGTTAAAGAGTTTTCGTACCCTCCCATGTAGCATCCTCTTTAGGGAA
The DNA here is from genome assembly GCA_007258455.2 of Sequoia sempervirens. Lineage (NCBI taxonomy): Eukaryota > Viridiplantae > Streptophyta > Pinopsida > Cupressales > Cupressaceae > Sequoia > Sequoia sempervirens. Next base: position 866,269,522 of record VDFB02281492.1, on the reverse strand, counting down.
ATCTTTCCATTGGATCAAATATTCTATCATTGACTTGTCCTTAGCTTTCTTTCTCTAAAATTTATAATAGCCTCAGGAATCAAAATCAATTTTCCTTCATCATCTAGTGGGGTAGCTCAATGAAAGAATAATTTAACTTCCTAATGTCCTTTTCAAACAAGAGGCATCAAATACGTTATGAATCTTACTGTTTTCTAGCAATTCTAGTTCACATGCCACCTCCCCAATTCTTTGCTTAATTCTGCAAGGGCCATAGAACCTTGGTTTTAACTTCTCTACACCACTCTTTTTCAAGGAAGATTGTCTATAAGGTTGTAGTTTTAAGAAGACCATATCTCCTTCTTTAAATGTTCTTTCAATTCAACATTGATCAGCATATAACTTTTGCTGATTTTGTGCTCTTTGTAGGTTCTCCTTGAGTGATCCCAAAAATTCTTGCCTTTGCTTGACTAAATCTTTTGCCCCTGGTACTCATCTATCTAAGATGACCAAATCTACAAAGGATAAAGCATCATAACCATATAAGGCCTTGAAAGGTGTAATCTCAATGGACATGTGATATGGAACTAGAATAGTAACAGTCTTGCATCTCAAATAACCAAGTTGTGACTGAGATCTTGTCTGATCCATCAAAAGTGGGAGCTGAAAATTTTGTGACTTTGCTCCTAAGATTTCTTCCATCAGAGTTTGAATGTTGTCTATGACCCTTGATGGCAATCATGCTCTACATCTGAGTGATATATCACTATATAGGATTGCATTTCTAAATCCTTCATCTTGTTTAATATATGTTTCTCTAATGGCCGCAAGATCTCTAGCCAAATCTTCCATGTGATCAACCATCTTTTAACTCCTCTTTCCTTTTGCAAAATATGATCAAACCCTCAGGTTGACAAAATCATGGCTTTGATACCACTGTAATGTCCCAAGTAAAAAATAAACTCAAATAAACCCCTCAAATATTTAACAAAAATCTGGAAAAACTCATGAATTTTACCAAATAAACTTATTGGGATTTTATTTTTATCAATTTTATAAATATGCAAATCGGGTATTCTAAAAACAACTCCAAAAAATTAAAATGCATTAAATGGAAATCGAGTAGTGATCAAATCATGTAGAATGATTTATCATTAATTGTAATATATGACCCCAATTTTTTTAATTTTTTTTCTACTACTGTTTTGAAGGGGTTTCTGAGTTTGGTTGTTTTATGTTTCTCATATGCCATTCACGAATAAAACATTCCAAAGATATATATAACAGATTGCTTTGGAAACAAGAAAGAAACTTGCAAGGAAAGGGAGATTTCTGCCTTCTCAATATTCTTATTTCATTAACATCTAAGTTCAGATTTACAAGATAAATATCAGAAACTGATAGTGATTTTCAGACCTGGAAAAGATAGCATAACAGCAAACAAGCAGCTCACACAATGATTTGAACAGCACCAATTCTTTGACCCTTATCTCCTAGCTTTCCAACGACTGGGAATCTCAGCAATCAGACCATAATAACCAGCAGTTGCAGCCTCAACAATGGCAGGCTTCAAACTGGAAATTTTCACCAAACAAGGATGCCTGGCTCTAGTAGGGTGATTTTCTTAATAAATTCAGTCCTTGTCCAAAAAATGCAAATGAGTACACCAAATGGAGCACCTTGACATGGAGAGTCCAATAAATCAATACCCACGTTGAGAATAAATTATGTTCAAGAACTGTGCACCAAACCAGGTTCAGACCCACACCAAAAAGTGCCCAAAAATCATGAATATCATCACCAAAAAGCAACTCAAACTTCACCAAATCAATACCAAGTCTCCACAAGCCAAAAAACAAACAACCCACATCAAAAATGCTCAAAAAATTTCATCCTTTATGACTGTAATTCTCTAACTTGAAGCACAAATGTGATTTCTGATGGAAACCACCCTTCTACCAGCTAGGGTAGGTCTTGCACTACCAAAACCAGTCCTAGATATTGAGGGTTTTCGTCCTCAACTCCATTTATCTAACCTCCTGGAAAAAAACCAGCAGCATTTCCTGAAGCAACCAAATCATCCCTCACCAAATGAGAGCCAAAACTCATATTTATAAGGTGAGGGAAGGATTAAGGCAACTTGCATTTGAGTTTGAATAAATTTCCCTCTCATTTCACTTTATGAAATAACATGAAATTACCCCAAAAGGGGCGTCCAACATTTTGCCTATAAAATTCCACTTTTGATTTTTAATTTAAAATTGACATTAAGCCCAAACTAAGCATCCCACCTTATAATGCATAACATTAGCCTTTAAAATTGATTAATAAACCTCTTTTCTAGGCATCCACTTGAAATACATGGCACCTCTTTTAAAACAAGGTTGTGCAACTAGGCCAAGGGGGTCTGCTCATAAGGAAACTATTTGCACTTTTGTAGCCTTCTAAAACGACTTAAAGTTATCACTTAGGCACCAAGGTACTTTACCCTTCAACTTAAAATTATAAAGTAACTTTATTTTAATTTATTTTTTGAAAAAGAGAACAAATATTTAAATATTCCAACCTTAACAACCAAAAGCCTCAACTGAAATAATGTTGTTGAATGTAGCCTGACCAGGTCCAGCATCTAAAAATAGAATTACTATTTTTAATAAGTACTAAAAATAGAATTACTATTTTTAGTAGGTACTAAAAATAGACTTACTATTTTTAGTAAGTACTAAAAATAACATCAGACACAAGCTGAAAAGATAACTGATATGCCAAAGAGCTCACTATAGATAGTAAGCACTGGACTGGTCCCTTGCTAAAAATATAAAGCCACGCCTGAAACACCGAAAAACCCCACAAAAAAGACTGGCACAAGGCATTAAAGCTCATCGGGCAACTTCCACACAGTGCCCAAACAAGAAACTCTACACCGCTCTGTCTGTCGAACCAATTACTAAATATAGCACTTACTAAAAATAGTGTGTCAGAACCAAACTAATCCAAAAGAGGACATTGAAAATGGGGAAATTACATTAATAATTTCATGGATTTACAACATTTTTACTGTCACATACAGTAGATGACAGCCATGAACAGCAGCATCAAGTCACATTAAAGACCTCTAACAAAATGGCCAAACAATCACTAAAACGGAAGCCAACTCCGCCCAACTCACCAAACTTCACACCAATGATCAAGTACAGCAAGATACATCAATGAAATTCTTCAGTGGCATCGAAATATGATGCTAAAGCATCATCTACAACAGCAAACCAAAATCTGGAAGAAGCACACCAAACTAGATCCAAATCTAGAATCTGGAAGCTCCAACACACACTCCAAACTGAAATCTATCACCACACAACACACCAAACTAAAAGACCACTCATTTGTGCAAAAAAATACATGAGAGCAATACCTCCGCTACAAATATATTTGCTGTATACAACAGCCACCCAAATTGAAATTCAAAACACACTCAAACTGGAACAAACCCAGCAAATAAACTAAAGACAAGTTACCAAACTAAAAAGCATTCGGCACAATGGCAATCTCTAGATGAAATTGCACCTAGAGACCCTCAGAACCACTATGTTTGATCCTCAATCTCCTTAGTTTACCATCCTTGGAGATCCTTTCTTCATTGGTTTACCAGCCTTCAAAGAAGAGCAAACGCTCAGCCAAAATCTGCAACAAGAATCCTCCAAAATGAAGCCCAAATTCATGTTTTATTGAAAAATCTTCAATTTCCAAGTTAAGGACCCAAAAATCACAACCAAGGAAAGATTCTCTTTTGCATGTAGTGCATGTAGCCTCCAACGCCAAGTGTCCATTGATTTCTTCCACTCCCATGCAAATTGCCATGTGTCGGTTGAAGTCTTGCAACAAAATTTGCCAAAATTGCTTCAAAATAACTCCTCTCAATTTCCAACGTCCCATTTGGACCCATGATAATAAAATTAAAATAAATATTTATTTGTTCCCCAAATATGATTTTATAAATGTATCTTGTAAATCCAATTTACCTGATTTACCCATAGGTCCTGATTGGTAATTTTGAAAACCGGGTTTACTAAAAATAAAAAATCCTACTTTTAAAAAAGAGGACATTACAGAAGTCCAACTCTCCTCATTACAAAGGTTTCAATCCTTCATTTCCACTACTACAAGTGTAGCTACAAGTCATGTTCTCTTCAGCACAGTATGTGGGTATATGCGAATGCCCATGGGACAATGTAACACTTGTAGAACTGTGGATTAGTGGCATAAGGAGCATTGCTCACTGTTCCTAGATTTTTTTGCCCATTTGAGGATTTCTCCAAAGTTAACCTCGCATTTGCCTTTTGTGTACAATTGCAAGGTTGTTTTATTTTTGCATGTATGATGTGTTCTCGATTTAGTCCTTGATTGCATATGCCATGGAAATTGATAGCCATTATAATTGATATTGGTACATAGAGAGGTTATTTGAAGACATCTCACAAAACCCATATTGCTCATTTGCTGGAGTGAGGCATAATAGCTGCCCCAGATTATGAATCATCTATGGCTTGATGCTGGATGGAGTCTTGCTCCTTCACTAGTGATAAAACTCAACCTAAATATATAAACTATTATAAACTATATCAAGCCATGTGGGTGATAGGCAATCATTTGCATTACCTCACAAATTACTTATTGATTCTAATCTTTCCTAATGTTACCCAGTGCTAAGAATAATAAGAAGACACGTAAAAATCATACTAGAAAGGAAAGCATGTCAAAAAAGTTGATGACAACTAAGCTATGTGAGTAGAGCAAAAACCAGATAACTTCTGGATCATCCAGATCGAATAGATCATTTAAAACACAAAATTTGAAAGAATAGGTATCTTATGCCAACTCCTAATAATGCCACCAATGTAGATATTGAAGCTTTTGTGGAACTACTAATTGATATAAAATGATATATCTGCGAGACACAGAGATATTTAAGTTGTGATAAAATTTATATAAATGGAACAATACATTAAAGGAAAGAAAGCAACTTTTTCCTTAATCAATATTTTTCAAGGAGAAGGAGAATTTAGCTCCTTACAGTGTACAGAGCTCAAATATCAAACCAAAACAACCCACAAATTAAATTCCACCATGCACATAATGTCTCTTGGAAAACTGCATTGATTCTTATACTTGTAAAAAAAATCAGAAGTATTCTTATACTTGTAATCAGAAGTACAAAAATAGAGAATTATATCACTTGCTAACCGCTGTGATTCAATAATTGGTAGCCGAGCAGCCAGTAATTCACAAAATAGCTCCAGAATCTCATATGCAGCTAAAATGTTTTGCTCCCGTATGATGTGTTCCACCTGAAACAAAACACTAATTTACAATTTTTTTGTTGCATGAAAGCATTGCATCTTTCCAGAAGAATTTTGCTTATCAGGGTCTAAATGCATAGGCAATAACTGTTACAGAGGAACAAAATTTCAGAATTTTCAGTGACATTATGATACTCTTTGTAGGAAAGAATGCCCTTAAGGGTCTCTTCTCTCTACAATATGATCACTCAATGTTTTTTAAGTTGTAAACATACCCGAATACGAGCAGTAGCCTCTTGTCCAGCCTGTAGAAATTGTGCAACCTCCTTCTGCATTTGTTTCAGTTGCATTTCCCTTCTATTTTTTAGCAACTTAATACGTGCAAGACTCAATTTCAACAACGTTTTGCTATTCAGAAATAGGATGAGATTAGTTGTCTGAAATAAGATTAACTGGAAAATAAAATAACTTACAAGAAAAAAATAAGGTTGTTTTCTACAGATTTCATATCAATTAAATAAAGCTCATTCCATCTCAGGGCTAATTTAATGTTATTGCCAACTTTAAAGAATATATCCTATTTGTCACTACAATTATATTGCATCTGAAAATCACATATAATAGTCTCAAGAAAAATGTAATATAAACTGCTCATTAATGTGCTTTTCCGATTTTTATATGCCATTAAGTAAACTCCAGTGATTGAAGCTTGGGTAAGTCATTTACCATTCATAATGCCATAGAATTGACAGACGTCTTGGTATGGTAGCAGAAATTTATGGAAACATGTATTAAATATGGGAAAACTGCACAATTCATCAAAACAACATTAAGATCCATAAAATGTTGTGATGTTTAAGATCCAGCTTGCAGTTTAACATGAGGGCCTTCTCAGATCATGCTAACCCCAGCCAACTCACTGTCACTTCCCTTGCACGCCTTTGAGATACAGGGCCAGCAGCTACTTACCAGATCAAGGGGCAAAGCCCCTGGTAGAATTGTGAAGTCCACAATTGTCTCTAAATGCTATATCATCAACAATAGATGTTATCTTTCAGTTAAGAAGAGTGGGTTTCCTTCTCCCACAAAAAGGTTCACTGCACATTTGCACATACATACATGCATCTTGAACAGAAGAACAGAGCAAGAGTATTTCTCTACAAAGAAGTCAGGACTCAGTGCACTACTTGGCATTGTAAATTTTGCACATGCAGCTCACTCTCACATACAGGAATTCTAAGCACATTTCTTGAGGAGCACAATTGTATAAACATACCCTCACTGCTTTGCATTGGGGCCAGGGATGCTACATTATGTTCATCTGAAGAAGCATACAGCATGCAGCTCTTTACTCCAAATTCATAATGTTATGCGCTCTATTCATATTACAGAGTTTACATCAATACATGTAGTTTATACTTACAGTATCTAAAGGGAGCATTATTTTCCCCTTATCTGGCTTGGATTAATCAAATTAAATCTCAAGTAATTGAAATCCATTGTATACTTTTGGTTTGCTGAATCAATCCTGATTCTGAATAATGCTACTATGATCAACATAGACTTATGTGTTCTCTAAAATTCTATATTCATTTTTTATGCTTCTCATGCATCATTTAAGATTATTTTGTGGATTCATGTAATTTATTTTATTTCTGGAGTCTTGACGAGTTTTTTGCCAGGTCCAAGTTTGAATCAACTTTTGGGCTGCCAAGTTTTAGCCGAGTCTGAATTTTTGAACTATGGTTCACCATCACAACCCCAGCTAAATTTTCTCCCAGCTCAGCATAGTGGCTTTGACAAAGAGTTGATCAGAAATCAAAATAGTGGGGTTTGAATTTAATCATTTGCAAATGGATAAATGCTGTATGTAGAGAAAGCAAGCGTCATTGCAATCACTAAGAGAATGGAGACAAGGGTTTTTAATAAACTTAACCTGTGGCAGACAGTGGAACATAATGGGAAAGCGTCAGATCTCATCCTGGGTAACCTGGGATTTGGAATCTGTTTGGATCACATTTTTTTTAAAAATTTGCAAAGTCTTTCCATAGATGTTAATTGCTCTTTGGTTACCACCAAATATCCTCTTGGGATTTAGACTTAATTTTGGATCATAATTCCTTGATTTACATAAAGTTTGGTTACCGACTCCAAAATCTTACTAACTACACTTCCTGCATAATATGCTGGATATGACTTGCTTTTGGATCAGGAAAACATATTTTTGGATGGTGCTTGTGATATGCACTTATATCCAGTTTTTACAGAAATCTCCAATTGAACAAGAATTGATAATATCTCTGTTTTAGGATTCCTAATTTTCATTAAGAATACAGTCTTCAGATTTCTATGAGAATTTTTGTTGATTGTTTCATTATTTTGTCATCTTTTTATTTTTCATATGTTTCAATTAACATCTTGGACCCATTACCAACCATTCACTGAGCATGCTGCCTCAAAAGTCACAATAATTTATCCCTAAGGGTCCGAATGATAAGGCTGTAACTGCTGCCTTGTAGGTTCCAACAAAGAAGGCTATTGCATTGTCAAGGATGAAAGCATAAATGAGTAGAGATCAAGATTTGAGTCAAAGGTGAAGGGGATAGGAGAATAGAAGGGAGTGACTAAAGTTAAAATCCAAGCTGAGGGCTGAAGAAGAGGTTATAATGAAGGAAGTTGTTTTCCAGCACTCCGATATAATATTTTGCTGTCCCCTTTCATACCACAAATCTCATGTTTTTTGAATTATTAAATGTGTTTGGGTAGAAGCTTTGAACACAAAGTACATATCTAAACAGAAGGGATTGCCATGTTGACAGCCCACAAAGGGATTTACACTAAAATTCTCCCCAAAGGGAATTGAACCACAACTCTCCATTTGGTAATTGTGACCATTTGCAGCTACACCATCCCATAAAGGACCATGACATGATTCCTGTTGACTATATTGACTCATAATTATGGATGGGATGCTTATCATAGACCCATTATTGCCCTTGTTCAACGATGGCAGTTAATTGATACAATTTGGAAATGTAATTGTCAATTAGATCGATAATGTAGTTACATCATAGGGGGAGATTGGCTTTTGTTGACTAATAGGTTACATCAAACTTGACTACTGCCAAATTGGAAAGTATCTGGCACTGTGTAGGACACTCTCTATAACAGGTAGCATGATTGTATCATTAGCAAGCATGGCATAAATGTGTCCACATGTATTTATGCACGTATGTATATGTATCCAAACAGAAATAACATAAAATGTACATGTTAGGTATGATTGCATGTATCTAAGCATTGATAAATGCTTGGTTTCTGATAATGGACATAGGTTTTCAAAGGCATAAGCTGTTGCATGGGTAATGGGAAATTTTGAGGAAACAAGGGAAGAAACCAAGTAACTTGGCAAGTTGACCTAAAGGCACTAAAGATGGTCATGATCCATGTCTGGAACTATGACATAATGTGCAGAGCCACAAGCAGGTTACTGTCGTTGTAATGTAATTATGACAATTTTATCGTTGTGCTTATAACAATACACGTATCTCTGCTAATGAAATCTCAATCCAAAGCTTGAACCCAGATATCTTAGCTAATTGAGTAGGGTTTTATGTGTTTTTAAGCGAAAAATATGCAATTATTAGCACCTATGGATGATAGCAGCATTACATATCATTTCTATGATAGTTGATTTTTAAATGGGAGCTTTGAACGCCCCTATTATTATCATCTTTAGACTTCAATGAATATGAAACATCTGCATACAGAAGTATTTGAAAATGTATAATTTGATGTTTCTTACAAATGATTGTAATGTGCTATTCTGTATTTATTTAACTTCTAATAAGATAATAAATTCTATATTAATTTGAACGAAAATCCTTTTGCACTAAGAAGCCACAAAAAGATGCTGGCTGAAAGGATTTCAGCCCTTTTATTTTAATTTCAAATGAGCAGATGATATCACAGTTCACCATTTCAAGATATATTATGTCTAGATCACAAAAGAAAATGCAAGGCATCCTTCTACATATCACAAAAGAAAATGCAAGGCATCCTTCTACATATCACAAAAGAAAATGAAAGGCGTCCTTTTAATTTCAAGTTATATCACAAAAGAAAATGAAAAGCGTCCTTTTAATTTCAAGTTATATCACAAAAGAAAATGAAAGGCATCCTTCTACATATCCATATTTTAGATAAGGGCTATTCATCATCCCTGTTTAAATTGAGTTCAAATAATATTATTTTGAACAGTTGCTCGCAGCTTTTCATGAGTTGTTGAATCAATTATGTGGAGCACCTACACCAAATCCTTATGTTTGCTGATAATCTGTATGCTTCTCACGATTATTTACAGAAGACATTTTCAACTTGATTTGGGAAAAAAATTTGGATAAAAGAAAATTCGGTGAGTGCCATTTCATTCACAATTGGGTAAGTGCCGGTTCATGTGAACATTATATCAGTAATTGATGATCTTAAACACTTCTTCACATATTAAATTAGAGAAAATCAGTGAAATGCCTGCAGTAGGTTATCAGTTACTTTAAGAAAGGAAAGAAACACATATTTTACAAACTTAGTTTGACTTATCCTCCCCCACTGAACAATGATATAATGGTAAGGCAGAGAGATGAAATGATGATGACACGTGTTCAATCCTTACTAGCATCCAGCATTGCAATCATCTGCTGAGCATATCTGATACCACACACTAGGGCCCATATTTCTTTTTATTCAAAAGTCCACAATAACTTCACCATTAGTCATGGAAAAATCTCCAAAAAAATCTTGAATCCCTTCCATTCATTTAGATTGCCTGAAATCATTTATACCACATAGTGCATGCATGGCCAGTTCACCCTATCCCAACCCTACTCCATACTTATTTAGATCTATATTATCTCGCCATGTATAGTTTAAATTAATAATGTGCCCTATTGACGGTGCAAAAAGGTCCTAAGTTTCCTAAAACATATCGAGAAAGTTAACAATGCCAGTGAACTACGGGTGCAGCGTGCCTGATTGCAACACTCTTCAAATAATGACCGAAACAAAAGAAAATTTTCCATAGACTAAATATAAGGCTGTCATAGAACACTAAAAGAGAGCAAAACCACACTTGGATGAGCTCAACGGGCATTTATGGAAAAAACCCAAGTTCGAATGGCCCAAAAACAAGTTCTAAATTGAGAAAATTTCTCCTTCCAAAAACAACCAAGTTTGAATCCGAGAAAGATAAAATTTAACATTGGGAGAATCACTGCATCGGACGGGCATCCGTAGCAAAAACTCAAAATCAAATGGTTTAACAACATGTTTAAAATTTGAACAAGCTACCGCATCCAATTCTGGAAGTGACTGTGGCATACTTAAAGATAATATATCAGGAGCAAGCCCTAGGTAAAATTGACCCCATAAATATTCATGGTTGAAGCGTCTAATACAAAGGTACTCTAAAAGGAGGGTAATTTTTGGGGGGATGTTTTCACGCAACTATTAAATTTCTCTCTGTAATCAGAATAAACGATCCAGATTGTTATTCTGTTCTAAACTTAATTAAACTATAATAATTCGGGGAGAACAGGAGAAAGCTGCAAATCTGTTACTAAATTACTAATTACTTATTTAATAGAAATGATAAAGAAGTCTGACCACTTGGCTCCTGGGAAGTTCTTGCCCAGTAATAAATCCAGCATTGACATTTTTGTCTTCCTTCAAACCTGCAATTCTCATAGATCTGCTGTTGTGTCGAAGAGTCTTATGCATTAACGCAGTGGTTAGTATTGGAGAAGGAGGAAATCCTCACCCACCTCCTACAGCATACCCCTCTTAGAAAACAAGTTTTAATTTTGAACTTATCGATAATCAAAGATATTTACGAGGATTTTTAAGTCGGGGAGGGGGCCCATAGTGGAGCGGGGTCCTGGGTAAAATAAGGAGCTGACCGAAATAGGTTCCACACCGGAATATTTTATTAACTAGCAATTGCATCTTGGTGTGCAATGGGTAAACCGAAAAATGTGTGGATGGTCAATTAGATAATTTTTTGGTTTATTGTTTACATACATTTGTGTAATATACATGAAATCAATTGGTAGGCTATTTTAAAAATTATTTTCAAATATGCATCTACTTACAGGGATCCAAACACAACTAAAACAAAACCTTTGAATCAGGAAGATAATAAGGCTCCATTACCAATAGGCTCATGATATGTTTGAAATAGGGAGAGAGGGAGAGAGAGGGAGATATGTGGATAGAAAGAGGGAGAAATATAGGGGGAAGAAAGAGAGAGAGAGAGAGAGAGAGAGGGGTAAGGAGATAGAGATAAAGAGGAAGTTAGAGATAGAGATGGAGATGGAAATGGAGATGGAGATGGAGGAGAGGGATATCGAGAGAAGGAGAGGGAGAGATAAAGAGAGAGGACAAAGGTATAGATATAGATGGAAGCAATAAATGTATAGAGATGGGGAGAGAGGGAGAGAATGAGAGAGGGAAAGATTTATAAAGATATAGGAAGTGATATATAGAGAGGGGTGGAGAGGGAAAGATTATAAGGGTAAAGAGAGATGGATAGATAATGAGATAGAGATAGAGATAGAGCTAAAGATAGGGAGAGAGAAACAAGGAATGTGAGTGTATGAGTAAGAGAGATATGGAGAGAGATAGAGAGGGAGAGGGAGAGGGAGATAGATATGTACAAATAGATAGAGAGGGAGGTAGATGAAGGGAGAGAAACAAAGATAGGAGAGAGAATTAAGGAGATATAGAAAGAGGAAGTGATAGGGAGAGGGAGAGGGAAAATAGGGATATAAAGGAGAGAGAGATAAATATAACTTGGGAAAGATAGAGAGGGTGAGAAAGAGACAAAGATAAAGACAAAGATAGAGAAAGATAAATATAAAGGGAGAGATGAAAGGAGAGAGGAAGAGGGAGAGGGAGAGGAGGAGATAGATATAGAAAGAGGGAGAGATGGAGAGAAATTTAAAGATATAGGAAGTGATATATAGAGAGAGGTAGAGAGAGGGATATATATATAAAGAGAGAGTAGGAGAGATGGAATAAATAAGAGAGAGGAGATAAAGATAATGAGATATAAATAGAGAGGAAGAGGGAGAGATGAGAATATAGAAATAGAGGAGGCAAGAGTGAGAGATAAAGGAGGTGATATAGAAAATTAATGTAGAGAGAAATATAAATATATAGGAAGTGATATATAGAGAGAGGTAGAGAGAGGGATATATATAAAGAGAGTAGGAGAGATGGAATAAATAAGAGAGAGATAGAGAAGAGATAATGAGATATAAATAGAGAGGAAGAGGGAGAGATGAGAAGATAGAAAGAGGGGATATATATAGAAAGAGAGGGGGGATAGAGAAGTTGAGATATATAGAAAGAGAGACTGATAGGGAGAGAGGGAGAGATAGAGAGATATATAGAGGGAAAGATTGAGGGGAAAGAGATGTGAGGAGAGGTAATGAGATAGAGATAGAGAGGAAAATAGAGATGGAGATGGAGTGGAAATGGAGAGAGGGAGAGAGAGAGAGAGAGAGAAATAGAGATACAAAGAGGCGGATACAAAGAGAGAGGGAGATATGGAGGGAGAAAGATAGAGATAGGAAGTTATATAGAGAGAGGTAGAGAGAGATATATAGAGAGAGAGGTAGGGAGAAGTACATATGGGGAGATATTACAAAGATATGGGAAGAGAAAGAGATAGATCTCTTTATATCTTTGTATCCCTCTCTGTATTTATATTTTTATTATCTTTCAATCTCTCTCTTCCTCTCTCTCTCCCCTATTTCTCTCCATATGTGTCTTCCCTTCTCTCTTCCTCTATCTATCTTTCTCTCATTTTTTCTCTTTGTCTATTTCCTTCTCCCTATCTTTCTCCCCTTACTATTTTTTTATATCCCTATTTATCTCCCTCCTCTCTCCTCCTTTCCCTCTTTATCTCTTGATCTCTCGACCTCTATATATATCATTGTCTCCTATGTCTCTGTATCTCTCTATCTCTCTTTATGTGACTATATCTATTTATGTCTCTCATCTTCCCTTTTCCTCTCTCTTTCTTTATCTCTCTTCCTCCATATTTATTCCTTTATATTTATACCCCTATTTTTGTATCTCTATCTCTCTATATCTCTTTGTCTCCCTCTCTATTCTCTATTTCTCTCTCTTTATTTTCTCTCTTTCTCTCTCTATCTATTTTCCTCATAAGAAGAGGTTTTAAAGGTGAATTATCATATCCTTAACCAAATGACATGCAACCTTGAGCATAAATCCCTACGACATGCTATCCTTGGATTGTTGCCATGAAATGACTAATTAAAAGTTACCTTCTTTTTCTCACTCTATAAATTTTAATTTATATTTTAAGTTTGAAATTCATTTTATTATATAAATTATAACAAAAATATAAAAAAGAATTATTCTAAAAAAATTAAAGTTATAATAAGATAAATAATTATAAATTAAATTAATTCTACTATTTTTTTAATTATTATTTGTAATTTCATAAAAAGACATAAATAATAAAAATAAATTTCAAGCTTAAATCTAAATTTAAAACTAAAATAAAATAAACTAAATGGAAATTCAAAATATATAAACATCTAAATATTAATAAACATAATAATTTTATAAAATTAGAAACGAATAATAAACTTATTGAGTTAATAAATGATTAAATAAAAAAGTAAAACTATTTTTTTAATTTATTAGAATTGAAATATTTATAGAATATGTACCTAAAAAATATAATTAATGTATCAAAAACAATATTAACATAAACTCAATATTGACAAATAAAAAACATCAGCAACCTATCATGGCCTCCTTGCGAAAGAGGTTGGGTGAGAAAAGTGTGGTTGGAAGGGGAGTCCCTTAATATTATTAACTGTTTAATGAAGGTGAATCCCCCATTCTGGTCCATAGTGCATATCATTGAGGACTATCTTTCTATTCCAAGTTCCTTTGATGATTACAAAATTTCACATGTTTTATGTGAGGTTAATACCTTAGCTGATGGTTTTGCGAATGTGGGGGTCTTGTCTCATAAATGTTGACATTCTTATGATGCCATCCCCGTTAATCTTCAAAGCATTATTTATCATGATCAAGTGTCTTGTCATGGTGGTGGTAACCTTGGGAGATAATGGTGTTTTATTTTGGCTTTATCTCCTTTCTATATGGATTAGGAGTTTAGAGTTCAAAGCCCGTCCTTTTAATAATTACATCTTATGGAAACGAGCTGATGGATCTTTCAATTATAGCTAGGGGTACTCATGTTGTCAAGTTTACACAGATTATGGGGGCTTTATTGCCTTGTTTCTGGATTGCTCTCTTAGTTCTTTCTGCTCATCGGAATAAGGTGAAGGTTACGGTGAGGGTGTCTCTGGTTGCCATGGGGGGAATTGTTGCAAACAAGAGCCTCTTTCTTATGAGGAGTTTAGTGGTAATGCAGTTGTGTGGGAGCATCTAGAGAAGGGGGCATTTTCCCTTATCTGCTTAAGCTACATGGGTTTAATTATGAGGCCACTGAGGTTTTTGTGAAGGGCTAGAATAATCGTATGTTGCACTATCAGGGGGTGGAGGTGAATATTACTAAGGATTTAATTGTTGAAATCACAAGATTACCCACAAAGGGTAAGAAATTTTATGGAGACCATGGGGCCTCCAAGTGTGCTTTGGCTAATTTCTTCAAGGGTAAGGAATGGGACAAGCTCGAGGGTGTGGGAAGCAAAGGGTATGACCGCTCCTCTATCAAGCTACTTTAGAGGGATATGGCACTGGCGATTATGAAATATGTCACTCTCAATGGAAAGTATTATATAATCTATGGGTACCATTTTATGTTGTTGAATCACTTTAGGCACAATAGTTTGGTGTCATTTCCTTACTATTTGCTCCTCTCGATGGAAACTAGTATAGAAGAAATCCTAGCAAAGCTATTCTCCATGAGGGCTCATGCTCCTTATCATTGATTATATCAAAATGAAATTTATTCCTGAAATTCCTAAGATTTTCAATGGTTGAAAAGGTAAGGGGCTTACTTCGGGTTATGATATATGAGACTCTGCAAAGGAGTGGGATGGGGATTATGAGGAGGATGGTTCTGAAGAGTTGGAGTCTTCAGATAAAGATGGTGGTAATAAGTCTATGTAGGACCTTGATCCTGAGATTTCTAATTCTTGGTCGAAGGGCTATGAGACTAATATTGAGATGGAGGTTGTGTCATATGGTGCCAAGAAGGGGTTTACAGGGAAGAAAGGTGCTCAAAAGGATGAGAATTAGGAATGTGGGAAAGGAAAAATTTTGGTCGAGGACTATGGGAAAGATTTTGGTGTGTCTATTTTTCATATTGTTAAGGAGAAATACGGGAGCAATAAGGTTGAGAAGGGGCTTCGTGTGGAAGAAAAAGGTCTTGTGGGTGATGGATTTAAGAGTTCTATGGATTTTTCCCCTATTCAAACCGGGTTGGAGACTCTTGAATGTAAGGGTTTCAACCAAGTTGATGATAAGAAGTGGTTATTGGAGTTGTTGGCGAACTTGACGATGATCTCTAATAAGAAGCGTGTAGATGTTGAAGTGGTAGACTTGGAGGATTCTCCTACTAGTGAATATTTGAAGGGTGAAGGTTTGGATTTGAAGTGTCAGCCTGAGAATGTTGCTAGTCCTTCTATTGAGCCTCTGAATTGGGAAAAGATAAACCTGGGTGCTTTTTGTAGAATGGCGGAGGATGGAACTAGTAATCTCCTTTCATTGTTCAAATGAATTTTCTTGGAGGTCAAGGATCTTAATGTCAAGTTGAATGAGTTGCAGAGTATCTGTGTGGCTTTGGTTAATTGTAACAAGGAGTGGACAGTGAGGAGCAAGTTTAAATCTATGAATGTTGTCCTTGACAAGGTGGCGGTGGATGCTGAGAAAATGGGTAAGGATCATGAGGACAGGCTTGTGTCCTTGGAGGATAAATTCAACAAAATTTGTAATGACTTGCAGTCTGTGGTGCAAATTAGTAATCAGTCTCTCAATTCAAGTGTGCAAGGGATTACTTTGTTGAATGAAAAAGTGCTTAGGTGGACTAGTAAACCGAAAGAGGATTAATTAGTTGGATCTCAGTGAGAATGAGGAGGTGATCACTGATGTTAACCGAAAGAGTCAAATGGAGAAAATCATGGATGATGGACTGTGTGTTTGAACCAAAAGCAAGACCAAAAAGAGGGTGGCTATTCCCTTCTAGGAGCTCAAGGAGGTGGTGGAGATGCATGATAATGTTATCTCCAGTAATCTAGAGTTGGCCAAGGTTTTAGATAATCTACTTTAGGTTTTGTAGGTTTAGCTTTTTTGCTGATGTTTTGTTGTGGGTTTAGCTATTTGTGTCAAGGTTCATCTTGTAACAACTATTTTGTTTTTTGGGGCTGTATGGTGGTAGTTGCTTAATCTTTTGGAGCTTACTCTCGATGTTAAGGGTTTCAGGATCCCTTCAAAACCTAGTTTTCCTTATCAAAAACAAATAAAAAATATTATTAAATATTATTAAATAAATTAAATTTTAAAAACTAAAATTGCATTTCAAATAAAATATTAAAAATAAATATAAACTATATTAAAATTGTTAAAAGTAAAATTCTAATTTTTAAATCAAAAATTGCAAGTAACATCTAACTGAACGAAAAATAAAATGAAACCCTATTTAAAAGATCAAAAATCAATTTGTAATTTATTGATTTATTATTAATAATATTATTATTTGAAAAATATATCTATTTATTAAAAACTTATTATTATTTATCTAAAAATCTAAGTTTAAAAAGTTTAAAAGAAAAAAACAATTCTTATCCTATCTTTTCTTAATTTAAAGCTTTAAGACTAGATAAGAATGCAATTATTATTTTTAATTATATATTATATTTTTTAATACTTTAAAAAATTTGATGGTTGAGATCATTTCAACGGTTTTGCATCCTTCTCTATAATTTCCAATCATTGATTTTCAAAAGTAGGTTGTTCACTTCATATAAGAAACACCTTTGATGTAATTATTATTTATTTAATTTATCTTTAAAACTAATTAAATTAAAATCAAATAATGTTTAGAAATTTGTTATTTTAAAATTGATTTTTATTTGTTTCAAAAAGGTGGCGATTATAGTCTTACATGTTAAAGAATATCAAATTCGCTTCTAACATAAACCATACACATTTCATGCTACAAAGATATGCAATGTTCCATATAAGTTTTTGTGCATACATGTAAACAAAACACTTTAATACTCTCACCTACATATGGTAGGTGTACCCAATATAAAGTTATATGATTAATAAAATAACTATTTTTTCAACATAAAACATGTCCATTTGTCTCATCATCCAATCACATATGACTTACAATGGATCTTTGTTTTTCAATTATAAAATCATGTTTAAAAAAAAAGAATGGTCATGTGTCCCATCAATTAAACTCAAATTTCCAACTATTGGTCAATTTCTCCTTTAATACCTACATGCAACATAGTGAAGTCATCAAAACAAGAGGATCAAAAATAATCAATCCAGACCATTGAAGCATTCAACCAAATCAATCAACTCTCAAATTAATGGCCAAATAAAAATTCTCCAAACCCTACAAGCAACACAATCGATGGTGGAAAGCTCATGATTTAAAAAAAGAGGACATAAATTTAACACTTCATACCAAACAAGCATTCAAGATTGATTTAATATTACCAATTCAAATAGGCATAACATTCATTGAATCCACTTGTTTATCTCATTTCAATCCGCCAATTTCACAACCTATTTTGTTCTTTGTTTTCTCTCATGTTCTATAGTTTAGTGGTGGCAACAATGTAAGAAGAGGAGACAACAATTAAAGATTAACAAAAGAAAATTGTATATTCTTCCAAGTATTATACTAGTTTACCATATATTGTATATGCTTAGTTCTTTTGTATGATGTTATTGTTTTAGCCATTGTGTTTTAAGTGTATACATGGGGCTTATAGTTGTACTATTAATGCATATATGTTCTAAATTGTTCATGCCCATCTGCTTTATATAATGTTAATGTTGCACCCACTATATTGTAAGTGCATATATGAGGTTTTAAGTTTTATTATTGATGCTTATTTGTTCTATGTTGTTATTGTGTATTTATTATTTACAATGTAAAGGTTGTATCCATTGTACTATAAATGCATATATGGGGTATTTAGATATATTGTTAATGTCTATTTTTTTCTAAAATGATAATGCCCATCTCTTTGATACGATGTAAATGTTGTTTTGTAAATGTATATATTCTATACGATGTAAATGTTGTAGCCATTCTAATGCAAGTGCATATGTGAGGTTTTTAGTTATATATTATTAATGCCTATCTCTTCTCTGAGATGTAAATGTTGTAGCCACTATACTGCAAGTGCATATATGGAGATTTTAGTTATCTATCTCTTCTATATGATGTAAATGTTGTTTTGTAAATGTTTATCTATTGCATATACAATGTAAATTTTGTTCTTTAAATGTCTATTTGTTGTGTATATGATGTAAATATTGTTCTCTAAATGAGATAAATAATTGAATTCAATGAATGATGTAAATGATGTTCTATTAATTCCCATCTCTTCTATATGATGTACATGATGTTATGTAAATGTCTATATGTTGTATATATCCCGCTATTTGTTCTAAATTGTTAATGCTTATATGTTGTATATAATGTAAATGTTGTAGCCATTGTATTGTAAGTGCATATATGGGGTTCTTAGTTATACTATTAACGTTTATATATTCATAGGATGTAAATGTTATAGACAATGAACTATAATTGCATATATGCATGTCTTTAGTTATATTTGTTGGTGTGAATAAATGTCTTGTACCTAGTTAATTCATTTATTAGGGACTTAGGGGATATATTCACATGTTAAGTTTCTTTAGGTCCTAAG
Organism: Sequoia sempervirens; assembly: GCA_007258455.2. Classification (NCBI taxonomy): domain Eukaryota; kingdom Viridiplantae; phylum Streptophyta; class Pinopsida; order Cupressales; family Cupressaceae; genus Sequoia; species Sequoia sempervirens. Next base: position 866,250,285 of record VDFB02281492.1, on the reverse strand, counting down.
ATTCTTTCTTGAAGATTTAGTTGTCATGTCTAGATCTTATCTTTTTCACTTTTATGTCAAGTTAGTTTTTCTCATGTCACAAGATTAAGACACTTGTCATAATCTTATGACATCTTATGTCTCACCTTGGCTATATAACCAAGTGGTCTCTTATGTAATTCATATTGAGTTGTTGTATAATAAATTCCATTGCAATCTTGAGCATTGCTTAGTGATCTCTTTGTGCTTTCTATTTGGCCTCTAGATCTTGGTACCTATCTACATAGCCAACTCTAACATGGTATCAAAGTGGGTTGGGTACCATTGGATAGTCCTTTTCTGAAGAGATCTTTGAAGATCTTGAAAGTTTGAGTATGTTCTTCTCTTGCATCATATGATGATCTAGAGAATCAGAAAAACTTGATAGAAATATAAGATTTTGGGAGGGTTCCTCTTTGTGGATTTCTATTGCAAATTCAAATCAGAGCTTGTTGGTGCAAATCTAAGCTTACCATTGAGTTTAGGGTGTTTGAGAAAGTCATTTTTTCCTTTTTTTTCATCCAAATCAGACATATGAGGCCACATCTATGAGGGTTTGAAGCTAAAGAGTGGTTGCCAAATTCGGAAGGTAGCTACAATTTTGGAGTGTTTTGGATCAAAATCAACCCTACCATTGCATCCAGAAGGGCCAAAAACCCTAACATCAATTGTCAAATCATCGAATTTGGAGAAAGTTGTTCGTTGAGGCAAAAAAAATTGCCCAGGGAGTCATACAGCCCCCCAAATCACCATTATTGCAAGTCATACAATTAATTTATAATTTTTTCTAATTTTTTTAAAAATCCGTCAACATATTTTTGTAAAAAATTTCAAAACAAAAATAAAAAAATTATATAGTCAGCATATAAAGTTTCAGAGATTTAAAAAAAAAAAACAATTTAAAAGGTCCTATAGACCATAGCAAGTCTACAGACTTGCACAGTCGCAAGCACCCGCCGCAGGTTGGGGTGCCACATGGTGCTATTTAATTTGGTGTGGCCCCACAATCCATTAATCGTCTTCTTTCAAAAATATTTTGGCAACCAAAGACAAACACGGTGACATAAATTATGAATATTTTGATAAGTATAAAGATTATGCCGACTTTCCATTATCACCTGCGAAAAAGAGAATATTTTTTGTTTTCTACAAAACATACTGGTCTCTTCTATGACATCTAGTTGGATGTCAAAATTAAAGTTGCTACAGAGAGAATATTCGGCCAGAGGGAGAATATTTCATTTTGAGGACTAGGCGACCATCAATTTTAAGCTCTCAGTTTGCTGACATCAACAAGGCATCATCAGTTTTTTGAAAAAAAATTCCCCTCACAAATGGATTTTTTTTTGCATTCCAACTCTAGAAGGCAATAACTTAGTCATCCGACCTCCGTTTTTCAAGCAATTTTTTTAATTTAGGCTAATTTTTCGCACTCTATGTAGTGGTGCCATCATTTTTTTGATTTTGGTGTCTAGTTTTTCTAGAAATTATAGATTCTCACAAGTGTTGATGAGTCATCCTCATTTTGATAACTTTCAGAGCTTCGTTCTTGCTCCTACGGTAACATATTTGAGTCATTTTTTTTAAAGTGCATATTTTTCATGTACTTTGCAATGGTGTAATCAAATTGATCAAATTTTATGTAATTTCACTTTGATCTTGTTGCCAATTTTGGCATCTGTAAGCACTAAGATCAAGTCTAGTTTGTTGATTTTAGCATCTAGCATCTATAAATGCACTAAATATAAAGTGCCAAATCATATATTGTTGGGGGGATTCTTGATTGAGTGATTTGGGGGTCTCTTGGTGCATTGTTTTGATATGTTTGCTTGTGCTCTCTCATTTTCCATGGGTCATTCTAAGGTTCATTTTCTCACATCATATAATTACTCAACATGGAATAAAAATACATGGAGTATTCTAATGATTGATGGTCACTCTCTATATGTTGAAAATAAGGTACCTGAACCTATAGATGCAGATAAAAAGATAAAATAGATGATTGAACATACCAAAGCTCTTGGATGTCTTCGTAGACTTGTTTCTCAAGATCTATTGTTTCAAATTGAATCATGTAAGAATTATCATGAAGCTTGGGACAAATTAAAAATATTGTATGGTACTACAGATGAAGTAAGAGGCTATCACATTGATAATGAACTGATGAGCCTTGATCCTAAGAACTTTGACAACATCTAGGACTACATCACTAAGGTTAATTATCTAAGAGAGAAATGTAAAGCATGTGGAATTGATAAGGACATTCAATTGGTATATAATACAATGAACAAACTTGGTCCTAATTATGCTTCTTTTGTTTCTAACTTTCATACTCATAGGTTGACTATGGGTTTTGCATATACTAAACCTTTATTTGCATCATTTTCTAAGATTTTAATATATGAGCAACAAAAGCTTATATCAATGGGTCTCATCAAGACTTCTAAATCTCAGGTATTGTTGGTTAGTCAAGTAAAAAAAATAGAATCAGATAAGAAATAGAAGGAAGCAAAGAATAATCCACATTTAGATCAAGCAAAGAATAAATTATCTTCCAAAGAGAAAACATCTAAGAAGGAGAAGCAAACTTTTTCATATTGCAAGAATCTTAGACATGATGAACATTATTGTTATAAGAAGGATATTGATGAGTTGAAACATCTTCTCAAAAAGAATTGGATTGATTTTTTTTCCAAAATGTCTAAGTCACCTTCTTCTTCAAAACATTCTAATAAGGATAAAGATCATGTTGGTTTGGCTTCTACATCTAGAAATAAAGGGCATGCTCTTTGTGCTTTCTCAGGTCTTGAATCAGGGAGATGGCTTCTAGATTCGAGAGCTTCTCATCATATGGCATCTTCATAGTCTATATTCTCTTTTTTTGAGCCTTGTACTATGTCTCCTTTTTTATGGGAAACAATGCATACATTAGTGTAATTGGGAAGGGATCTATTGATATTGGGGAGGGTGTTGGAAATAGGATGCCATTTAATTGCAATCCTAAACATATTTCATGTATCTCCTAAGTCCTTGGAAAGTGTTCCCCAACACTAGGATTAGAAAGAGATTAAATTCGAATGAAATGAACATGTAAATTGAATTTTGTAATTATTCCTAAATGATAGGAACATCTGGGCATGCCCAAGAAGATATCCTACAAAATAGGAGCACATGGGGTGCTCACATGGAAGGTGGAACCCACCTTGGTTCAATTGACTAATTGGAGAATTGATAACTCTTGTGTAATGCATGTCTAGTTCCTACAAAATAGAGATTGATAATTACAATGTGTGGAGTGGCACTATCAGTTCAGTATCAGTTTAGTATCAGTTATGTTCAGTTTAGTTCAATTCAATTCAATTCAGATATGGTTCAGTTCAGTTCAGTTCAATTCAATTGCATGCAGTTAGTTTGAGTTGCATGTAGTTGACTTCAGTTGCATGACAGATAACAGGTTGATACTTTTAATTAAGTGGGGATGATCAATCATGCATGATATTTGCATGAATGGTGGAGAGATATGTTTTAGTTAACTCAGATTGGCTTGGACCCACCTTGGGCGCCCAAGTTGGCATCTTTCAGTTAACACCTTTGCATGAGAAGATATTTACAAGTATCAGTTAAGTGGGGCCCGTTCTTAGGTGCCAACTTTGAGGTGATTTCAAGATATCTTCGTAATCAACGATCAGTTAAGTCTTCAATTTGGGACGCCCAAATTGATGAAGGACTTGGTTTGAATTTGTTTTCACGGAAGAACTCTACTTGCACAAGAATGGCATAGATATTTGTGAGGAGCTTTATCCTCTTGTAATTGTCAACTCTTTGGAATTTACAATGTTCATAATTATCTATTAAGTGCAACAATTTGAAGAGAGCTATATCAAAGTTTATTTGCAAGTTGTGAAGAAGGATTGTTGAAGGAAAGGAAGCATACCAATCAAGGATTGATAGAGAATTATTGTAATCTTGTTCTAAGGTTAAATAATACAAGCATTATTGATTTTGGTGGTGGAGTTTTTTTCCCGAAAGGGTTTCTCCATGTATATGTTGTGTCACTTCTATCTTGTTGTCTCATTCTTCTACAATCTTCTGTCTCTTTCTACAATTGGTAAAATTGAACTAATCAGATTAATCACCCACAAAGAATTGTGACAAAGAATACTTAATTAATCTATAGTCTCATAGGAATACAAGTTTTAAGCTACAAATTTACCTTCAATTTTCAATAGAGGGCACTTCTAATGATGTTTTGTGCATACCTCATTTTTCAAATAATCTTCTTTCCATTTATCAGATTACACATGGTGGAGATGGGAGGATTCTGAAATTAACTCTTGATTCAGTTATCATTAGAGACTTGGAGAGTAGAGAGATTATTGCTACTGGGATGGTTGATCATTCATCTCAGTTATACACCTTTACAATTTTTTCTTCTGATGGCAACATTGTTCCTTCGGCTGTTGATTACACTTCTAATGTGAACCATGACTTTGAGGAGACTTTTGGCTACTTGAACTTGGGAGTTCTCACATTGGATCCTAATCTTAAGCCTTGCATTTTATCTCCTCCATTTATTGTTACATTTGATGATGCTTGTGCTACTACAAATATGGTTTCTTGTGATTCGGTGCAATAGGATCTTCATTGTCTTCTAGCTACATCTATCTTGGATGCATGCTTGATAGACATTGGCGGTTTGTTTGTTGCGTCTCATATTTCATATTTGGGAGACATTATTGATTGCATGCATCTTCTCTTTGATGAAGATGATTCTTCTTCAGTTGTTATGAGGGAATACTCTGACCCTCTTGTTTATTATCTACATGATCATTCTACACAGTTTGACATGAGTGTGGATACTTTTGGACAACATTTGGAGGAGGCTTCTTTGTCTTCAAAGGAGGTATATTTTTCTTTGGATTATGTTTTGCATCCATCTCTAGGAGGTTTTGGATTGACATCTTCAATTGTGTGGCCTAGAACGGTATTTTGGAGTGTGTCAATTTTTTGGCATCGACATGGAGACACTTGAGCATTCTTCAAAGACATCATCACATCTCATTCTTCTTCCCATATCTTACTTTCAGGAATGGGAATACATCCCACATACTATCTTGGTTTTTTTTTTGTAAGAGAGGGGGACCACCATGTGCAAGGCCCTAGGTCACAGAGGGCCAAGATGCAAAAGGTTGCCCTAACTTACCTCAACTTAGCGGGGTGTTAGGATATGCGAGATGAGAATGATGAGGAATATAAGGTCCTTCAATCACTCTACAAACCCGAAATACATAATGGGGCTAGGCGAGCTAGTTTTCAGGTTCAACACTGCGCCTCAAGAAGCTCTTTTCCTGAAGACAGAAGCACAGTCCTGGGACAACAGCACGACACGTTGATGTCTCTCAAGTGTGTTGGCGTTCGCATGACTAGACAACTACAGAGACAAGGTCAAACCTAAGAATATAAGATAACGACCCAGATAACTACTATCAAAGGGCCAAAATAACATGATTAAGTGAAATACTCTCTAATGTGATAAAGTAAAAATGCAATGGTTAGGGTGGCAAGAAGGATCTCACAAAGAAACTTGTTTTCCAGCTAGCTCCTTGAAAGTATGTTCACCTAAACACAAAGAGGAGGAAAATGTTGGGTGGCTATATAGGGGCATGCCTCATTCAAACCCCCGTTTAGGTGTTTCCACCTCCACAAACAACCAAGAAAGCGAATATGATAAAGAAAGTAATAAAGAACACTATGAACACTACAAAACAGTAAGTGTGCTTACTCAACCAAGTAATAGAGGAGAGGAAAGAGAATCTGACCACCTCCACCAAAAGAACTCAAGGTTGATAGAGGAGGGAATGAGAGTACTCGAGCCTCTACTGCAATGGTGTTGTCCCCAACTTGCTCTACTAAAGTGATAGAGTGAGGGTGCTACTAGAATGTTGGAATGGAGACTAGAATGCTTGAAGATTGCTTGAAGGGTTGCTAAATAAGTTGTGAAGTATGTAGGAGGAGTGGATTTGAATGGGAGATGAAGGAAACAACCATATTTAGGTCGGTCGGCTGAAGAAGGCATTACAACTTGACTCCCAATGAGAAGTGTAACACCTCTATAGGTTCAACCGCAAGAATTTTCTAGGGACGTAAGTGTTCTGCACGGACATCTGTGTGTTGCGTAGGTGTCCTCGACAAAAAATACTCTGTCGACACTCAAAATAGATGCCAAGTGGGACAAAAGTAGTATGCTTATGTGTAATTAAGCCTCTGAAATTGGTTTTCTAAAGTGGAGAAAGGTAATAGGGGAATTTGCATAAGGGGTGCAAATTCACTCCTATACAGCTTCTTTCTAAGGGGAGGAATGATTTTTGGTGAGATTGGATCATCTTCAGCATTCAATGTTGAGCTTATACCATTGCAAGAGACTCACCATTGAGGGGGGTTGCATGGTCTCTATTCTTCTTCTCTCTTATGGGGGGTCTTTTTCCTCACATGTGGTTTTGGCCTTCTCATGCATCATTGAGAGAATCTTTGTGTTTCATATTTTTTGGGCAGGAGTTTTGTCCCACTGGGTTTTCTCCTTTCCTCCATTTGTGAGAGATTGTAATTTCATTTGTACATGGGTACCTAACATGGCCTCGTAGTTGGGACCCATTCTTACATCTTTGTGTCAAGTTGCACTTAAGGGGGGATGTTGTTGTGAATAAATGTCTTACACCTAGTTAATTCACTTACTAGGGACTTAAGGGGACATATTCACATGTTAAGTTTACTTAGGTCCTAGGATTCTTTCTAGAAGATTTAGTTGTCATGTCTAGATCTTATCCTTTTGTCTTTTATGTCAAGTTAGTTGTCTCATGTCACAAGATTAAGAAACTTGTCATAACCTTATGACATCTTATGTCTCACTTTGGCTATATAACTAGTTGGTCTCTTATGTAATTCTTATTGAGTTGTTGGATAATAAATTCTATTGTAATCTTGAGCGTTGCATATTGATCTCTTTGTGCTTTCCATTTGGCCTCTAGATCTTGGGTATCTACATAGCCAACTCTAACAATATTATTGATTATCTATGTGTGATATAGGAAGTAAATGTTTTATCCACGATATTGCAAGTGCATATATGGGGTTTTAGTTATATTTTTAATGTCTATTTGTTCTAAAATGTTAATCGCCACCTCTTCTTATGAAGTAAATGATGTTATCTTAATTCATATATCTTCTAAATTATTAATGGCCACATATTTTGTATGATGTAAATGTTGTTCTGTGAATGCACATTTATTTTATAGGATGTAAATGTTGTAGCCATTGTATTATAAGTGCATATATGGGGTTTTAAGTTATTTTTTTAATGCTAATATAAAAACATTAAAGTATAAAAGTATAAAAAGAAAATAGTAAATATCTTATAGAATACAAATTGTCAAACAATACACGTAAATTAAAAATAAGACTTTTCTTCGATCATCAACTACTAATATTTTGTTCAAGAATCACTATAAACTACTAAACTCAACTTACAAACTCAAGCTACACACAAAAAAAATCATTGGCTATGAAAATGGTATACAATAATTTTTATTGTATGTCAAATATACAAAACTCTATTCCAT
>VDFB02281492.1:866064998-866242551 GCA_007258455.2 Sequoia sempervirens | reverse complement strand
TGTCCTAAAAATTTTTACATCTTTGACCAATGCATAGGCCTGCTTCTCTATGGCATCATACTTGAGCTTAGTAGCTTACAAAGACTTGCAAAAGAAAGCAATTGGCTGCTCAAAACCCTCATCATTCTTATGTAACAACACTCCTGCCACAGTATAGAAAGAAGCAAAAGTGAATAGTTGAAATGGCTTTAAATAGTCAGGGGATTTGAGCATAGGCCCCTCTTTAATGGTTTCCTTTATAGCTTGAAAGGCTTTGGTAGGATCTTGTGTCCATGCTACCTTTCCTCCTTTCTTTATCATTTTAGAGATAGGCCTAACAATTTCAACAAAATTTGTGGCAAACCAAGTAGCACAAAATTTATCTACCCAAAAAATGATTGAATCGGCTTCGCATTTCTAGGCTGTGGGATCTTATCTATAGCTGATACACGTTTAGGATCAATCCTAACTCCTTCTTTAGACACACATTTGTGTCCCAAAAACTTACCCTCCTTGATACCAAAATCACATTTCTTAGGATTCAAAGAAATCCCATATTCAAGAGCTCTAACAAATATTTTCTCCAAGTGAGAATAATGATCTTCTTTCTAACTATGTGCAGTCAAATCATCCTGATATATAGCTAGGAATAGATCAATAAATTATGTAAATGCCACATCCATGTCTCTTTGAAATGTTGCACCTGCATTGATCATGCCGAATGACATTCTCACATACACATAGGTTCCCCATGGTGTAGTGAATGTGGTCTTTTATTGTTTAGATTCTTTCACCATGACCTAGTTATAACCTGAGAACCCATCCATCATCGATAAAAATTCACATCCTATCACCTTTTGTAGCATTGCCTCTATATTAGGAAGAGGGTAATTGTCCTTCAAGGATGCTACATTTATATTCCTAAAATCAACAAAAAGCTCGAGGTCACTGTTCTTTTTCTAATTGGAACCAAGTTTGAGACCCATGAAGAATGCCCGATAGGATTAATAATCCCCACATCCTTTAACTTTGTGATTTCCTCTTGCATTTTGGGTTGCAGTGTAGGATTTATTGGCCTTTGCTTCCACCTAAAAGGTTTTACATCAAGATTCAAAGGTATCTCATGCTGAAATTAATCTTCCCTGTAAGCCTTTAGGTCATCATATGACCATGCAAATACATGTCTATACTTTCTTAATAGAGCAATCAGCATGGTTCTAAAATGAGGCTTCATCTTATTTCCTATGTATACCTTCTTGGGAGAATTCTCGGTTCCTAGATTCATTTCTTCCAAATCTTCCTTGTGGGAAGATGTCTACTTAAAATTTATTTTATCACGACCATCAAAGACCCTCTCCAATGTAACTAATCCTTTGGGAATCTTATTGGTTTTTAGTTGGATTACTTCATTCCTAAATAGTGTTTCTTTACCATCTATTTCCACCACCAATGAATGAAAATCAATTTCTTGGCTTTCATATTGATCAATACAATACAAAAACTTCAAAATATCACTGTCATCATCAAATACTTGCTAGTTGCAAATATTATCAGGCACTATAGGTTGAGTTTCTACCTTTATCTTTGAGATGCCATCAAAAGTGACATCATCTAATCTGACGACAATATTAGCTAACAAATATGCACTGACATTCATTCCCCTTTCTATCTAGTCTATTTTGAAAGCATCAAAGACCTCTATGGTATCCCAAACTGCATTTCTATATTACTTAAGCCTTTTAGTTTTGGAAATAAATTTGGATCTAACCTGGGAAACCACTAATTAAAAATCTTCCAACACTTTTAACATCTTGATACCATGCTTTGAAGCTAATTTTAGACCAAGCAACAGAGCCTCATTTTTGGCTACACTATTTGTGCAAGAAAATTTCAACAAGAAAGAGTACTTTAATGTTTTACCTTGTGGGGAAATGAGGACAACTCCTAGAACCAAAACCTTCTTTGGAACAAGCTTCATCAAAGTACATAGTCCAAAGAGAATATCCTTGTGGTGTATCTAGGACCTCTCTATCAATTGGTGCAGGCCTAGCCTCTTCCTCTTGTTTCAATTCTTCAACCCAAAAATTATCTATACTAGTATCGAAAAAGTTGATTATTGTTGGTACTTATGGCTCCTCAACATACTCAATCATGTGAAAAACTCTTGGTTCCTTAGAAATTTTGACATCCTTTTCGTCGATGCAAAAGGTAGCAAAAGATAAATCACACTGAATGCTTCCATGCATGGATGCACTCCACTATCTTGATAGCAACATCCTATAATTTAGTGGGATATCCACCACTATGATACTCATGTACAATTCCTTCTCTAGGAATGTTGCAAGCTTGTATGGGACTCTATTAATCACTCCTATGGAAGGTACTTCTTTTGAGTCCATAGTGTAACACTTTCCATAAGCATTATCAATCTTCAAACCCATTTCTTCCATATTTTTTATTGGTATCACATTGATTGAGGCCCCTGAATCAATCATGTAGTTTCTTAACTTCCCATCAATGATCAAACTTAGGAAAAATGGATTAATATGACTTGGGCTTGTAGTAATTGCAGTCCCCAAATAGATATCAGGATTTTATCAACCACTCCTTCAACTTTATCACTCTTTTCTTGATTCTTTACCACTTTAGGTGGATCAACAACCAATTTGTCATTAGAGGCTAAGGCTACACTATTGATGAGGGAAACTATCTTATTTTTATGTTCATCAATCCTAATCATTTCCAAAAGTGGGACTGTAACCTTGACCTGAGACAACACTTGAAACATGCCCATAGGAGTGTATTTTTGTAATTAAGGAAAGACTACTTCCTTATCCATTATTTTGTCAATTTGTTTCTCACCCTTTTCCATAATATGTTCCTTCTCTTTAGCCCTCATAGCTAGGGAAATGACTTGATCATCCACCTTGGTTTTACCCTTTTTAGCTCAAGTTTTGGGTCCTTTATCCTCATTGGGTTTTGTTTCATCTTTCTTTCTTTCTAAGGTCTTAGTCCCCTTGTCATCTACTTTCTTCTCTTTAATGAACATGATACCAGGTTTACCTTGATCACCATTCAAAACTCTTCTTCTCAAATGATAATTACTTATTTCTTGATTAGCTAATGCAACTGCCATACTTTCAATCTCTTCATTTGAGGGTCTTCTCAAACAAACATTACCTACTTCAAGATTATAAACATGGTAGTCATCATCCCCCTCTTCATCAGAGAATATTTGTTGGTGGTGTGCACTCACTTTTTGTCTTCGCATATCAATATCACCTCTGCAAGGCTCATCATCAAAAGAATAATCATCACAAGCAAGATCAAATGTAGTCATTAGTACATTTACTATCTCATCTTGATCTTGAGGAGTATCAAAACCTCCTTGATCATCTTGGGACTCTTGTACAAATCTTTCCACTGCACATTGTTGTTGCAAGTGAGGTAATTGGCATACCATGCACCATGGTAAATCTTTAGTGACATTTGAAGAGTTCTTCTATAATGGGTCAGGTGTACCTTGTGTCTAAACATTTCTCTGGTTGTTTTTAACCGGCTTTCCATTTTTCCAATTAGTATGATAGGGGTAATCTTGTAGCCTTGGCAGCCTTTCATTTCTTTGGAATTGAGGTTTTTCATTCATTTCCACCTTCTACAGAAGAATAAGAACTTGATCCAATTTCTCTTCAGGAGCTACAACTTTACCAACCTTTTCATTCTGAACTCTAGGATTCTTTAGAGGTTTAGGTTCATCCCTTCTTCCCACTTTACCTAATGCTCTCTTGTTGTTTTCTATATAAAATACCATTTTGTAGTCCTCTCTCGGATTCTGTGGATTCTTATCCCTAAGTAACTAACACATTTTTGAATCATATGCATTGCAGTATACCACTAGACATGCATTTTCATTGGGCCTTAAATAACTAGGGACTCTATACATAGCCTTTTGGAACCTGCATTAATCTCTATTTCCATTTAATTATGCCCCTTTATGATATTATTAAAATCATTTAACCTGAACCTAGGATCAGTTTGGTCTCCATACTATTCTCTGAAGATTCTACATAAAGCATCTTTTGTGATATTATTAAAATCATTTAACCTAAGCCTAGGATCAGTTTGGCCTCCATATTGTTCTCTGAAGATTATATAGAAATCATCTTTTGAATAAATACTTGCATTAGGAAAGATTCTATACCAATCCCTAGCATCTTAATTCAATGATTGCATAAAGTATTTCATAGCAACATCATCCTCCCACAGCTCAAAATATTCCACAAAACTCTAAAAGGATTTCAAATGATCTTCACCATTGAGAGCATTATTACTGGTAAATTTGGGTACATGTTTTCTTGCATTATCTGGGACAAGATTTGGGTACCCTAGGATGTTATCAAAACATAGTTTCCTATATCTATCAGTATGCGATAATCTTCTTCCAAAGGGTCCCTTCTCATTTTGATTTTCATGATTCCTTCTCCTGTCATAATTATTTTTGGGCCTTCTCGATTGTAAATCATATTGGTCATACTGCTGAGTTTTCCTAGCCCTATTCTCTGGCTGTAAAGGTGAATTGGAAGGATTTGCACTAGATGAAGGGTTTTCATTCACATGGGGACTTGAAGATGGTCTACGAGCTTGAGGGATTTTAATTTTAGGGACAATGACCTTTATGGTAGACTCTAGGAAACTTTGTTTCTGCTTCATTTCAGTGTTCACAACTAGCAGTTCCATCTCTTGCACTTTCTTCTGAAACTCCTCATTTTCTTTTATTAACTTATCATCCAATGAGATAGAATCATTTTGTGATGTGTCCTTCTTAAAATAATCTCCCTCATTTATCTTTACTCCCCCCATAGGCTTCTTACCTTTATCAACATTCTGGGAAGCATCCTTTGTATTACTAAGGGGTGGATTAATTGGGATGGAATCCTTTACAATAGGATTGTTTCATGAGTTTACAAAAGTATTATCAGTGGAGGGAACTATAGGAGCCCTCATTACAATCTCCTCAATAGTAGGACTAATTGTTTGGGTAGATTTAGTTGCTAACTTGTCTAATTCCTCTATTTTCTCAAATTTTCTTCGTAACATATCTCTCTCAATCAACCTAGAAGAAACATATGGAAAATTCTTCACAATCTTAACCAAACAAGGATGTCATACAAAAAGTGAACATGAGATTCATCAAATCCTAGAACAAAAACCAACCGATGAAAACACAAAGGGATTAGGATATCAAGATCCCTCTCATAACGAAAAGCCTCCTAGAGAATATCTAAGGCTTCGAAGTGATGGTACCGTGATCTTTGATTCTCCTCTTGATCTGAATATCCTTCTTCCTAAAGAATAACTAATAGATCATAACAATAGCAAGGATAAAGATAGGATCATCTCAGGATCTCCTACCCTAATCCCATCTAGAGAAGTTGGTGAATCTAGCAAGTGCAAGAGGCCTCACAAATTACAAAAGTTGCAACTTCTTTGTACACCACCTGGAAGTGAAAGGAAACTACAACTACTTCTCAAAAATGGAATTATAACATTACCACCTATGAATAGATTAGTTCTTTATCAAAGGGATTAGGATATCAAGATACCTCTTTCTTTCTCAACAATTGCATTCAAGCATAGATAAGTATGAATACTTACAATACCACCTCTTGTGATGTTTGGTGACTCCTAATGCATTTCCTCCTCATGATGTTGACATCACTAGAGAAGATGATGACAACATGAATAAGTTCCTAAATGATTGTCTTGATAACCTTGAAGCTAATGCATCTATCTATCCCTCCATGGAATAGCCAGATCCTCCCACAATACCACCTCTTGAGATGTTTGGTTTCTTACATCCTAAAATCGAAGCAAAATTTGAACCTAAGTTCCCTACAATACGTGAACCTAGTTCCTCTAAACAAAAAAAATACTCAAACCTTTTATGATTACAAAGTAAAAAACACTCCAATCAACCTAGAAGAAACATATGGAAAAGGCTTCATAATATTAAGAAAACAAGGATTTGATACAACAAGTGAACATGAGATTCATCAAATCCTAGAAAAAATCTAGCCAATGAAAACACAAAGGGATTAGGATACCAAGATCCCTCTCATAAGGAAAAAACCTCCTAGAGAATATCTAAGGCTTTAAAGTGATGGTACGATGATCTTTGATTCTCCTCCTGATCTAGATATCCTTCTTCTTAAAGAACAACTAATAGATCATAACAATAACAAGGATAAATATAGGATCATCTCAGGACCTCTTGCCCTAATCCCATCTAGATAAGTTGGTGAATCTAGCAAGGGCAAGAGGCCTTATGAATTACAAAAGTTACAACCTCTTTGTCTACCACCTAAAAGTGAAAGGAAACTACAATTGCTTCTCAAAAAAAGACTTATAACATTACCACCTATGAATAGCTTATTTCTTTATCCTAAAGATCCAAAAGTCCCACATTGCACATATCATCAAACTCTCGGACATAGTACCTATCAGTGTCATGCATTCAAGTTAGTATTGCAAAAATTTCACTTTGATGGCAACGATTTCCATCAAGTGATTGCATAGCTTATCCTTTTCCACCTTTCTCGTCATGTAATAGTTGTAGAATATTCTATTCTCACTATTACATGATTCTTCTCATCACCTACCTCAGCCCATTCTTGTCTTACACTCAGTAGGGACAAGAAGTAGATGGCCTTGTCCTAGTAAGGAATTTGTTGTTGTCCCTAAGGTGTTTTATCTACCTTTCGCTTATACACACTAAGATTGGCAAATAGATAACTTGCTTTAGGTTGACTCACCTATGCCTTACTAGTCCTTTGCATTTTCTTTTTGCTTTCTTGCAGCATGTGTGTAATGTGATCCCCCATGATTTTTTGTTTGATGTTCCTCTCTCTATGTACATTCCTCTATTTGTACCTTCATTCTTCTATATGTTGTATACTTTTTCCTTTTAATTTATCTTTTCTTTTCCTTTCATTTTTCTTTTTTTTTCTCATGTTTTCCTTTTGGGGATGATGCAAGGTGTCAAGATGCCCTATGTCTCTTCCATTTTGACCCAAAAAGCTTTCTTTTTCTTTTTTTTTTCTCTCTTTGTGTCATTCTTCTAGTTCTATGTGTATTTGGAGAATGATGATAGTTCCGATCTCTATACTATTATTGCAGCAAAGACAAATACTGACTTGTTGTGCCCTTAGCACACATGCCCCATTCAGAATGGGGACCCTCTTTTCTTTCACCTTGTCAGGTTATTTTTATCATTGCTTCATTTTGGGTGCCTCCCTTTTGATGTCTCAGATGGTCGATGTTGCTTCAAAGTCCCATCATAAATTGACCATGCCTTCCCCTTTTAATTTTGCTGCATTCCGGCACCTTGTGGGGTCCCTCTGGTAGTTTGGCCCTACCAATAGCCCCGAGCCCTACCGGGTCCAGCCGTCCGGGTTTCCCTCTCTAGGTTTCTACGCTGGAATTGTCATTCTCGGCGACATCTACTGGGTATCCTTCCAGACCTCCGGGTCCGAACCCCCATCTGCCATCTGCAAAAGGCTTGTTGAAATGTTTTGCGGTGCCCCGTCCTTCAGGACTCGGGCCCCGAAGGTCTGCCTCTGGGGTTCCGTCTGTGTTTGGCCGTCCGTGATGGCAGACTTTCTGTGGTGTCCCGCCCCCCAGGTCCCACCAGCCTTTTTGCCATCTGAAGTCTTTGAAGCAACCTGCCTGCCATCGGTCGTTCCGGGCCCGACCATCCAGAATTCCATGATGGTCCCGCCATCCATAACAATAGATCTCTAGAGGCATCCCGCCCTCTGGGCCCTGAATCGTTTCCCGCCACCGCCATTCGACAGAGTGGAAAACTTAAAATGGCCATTGTCTTGCACCTCCCCGGCCGTTGGGCCTCGGCTTTCCCCCCGCTGTCGTCGATATTTTTGAGTCCACCAACTTTTTTTGCTGCTATACCTGCATTTAATGCTAACATTCATGGTGGTTAGGGGTATAAAATGCCTAGCTCAGCCGATCATTTTCATCTCACAAGACTGCAGAGCGATTAGAGAACCTGCGATTTGGAGCCCACCGTCTTCGGCATCATCACGCTCACCACCCTCTGCATCATTTCGTCGACCGTAGGTGGATCCCACATCTCCCCGCTTGGCGTGTTTGAGGTAGGCCATCCGTCTGCCCTTCCCAAGCTTTGTTTCATGATTTTGAGGGATTTAATTGAATGAACAATCATTAAGAGGACACTAGATAGTAGAACATAAAATTGCACACAAAACCCACATGTTTAAAACTTGAGAAAACCTCTTAGAAAGCCCTCCTTGTCAATCCAGAGTTTCTCCTCACCGTGGCCATTCTTCACACAGGGAAAATGTCTGCCTCGGGCCTGAGACTCACCTTCACCATCTGATTACAAAAATTTGAACACCTGCCGACGGCAACATCGCTCTCCGGGCCTGTCCCATCAGACTTCTCTATTCGGATTTCCGCTTGTATGCTGTCGTTTGAAACTGCAAACCCCCGCCTGCCTCTCGGCTGCTGGATCCCAACTATCTCCTTGCCATGAAACCTCAAACTGAATGAGCCTCTGTCGGGCCTCTCGCGCCCGGAAACCCGGGGTTCCACCTGCAGGGTTCCCCGCCTATTTTGTCGTCATCCACGACGAAACTCACCTGGCATCCCGGCCTCTAGGCTCCGCCTTCATGTCCATTGTTGACCTCTGGCAATTTAATTCATGCGTCCTTCGGCTCTTCGGGCTCCTAACGTTGGGTGTTCTTGACTCCTATTTTGTTGTCCTCATGGTGATGTCTCTCCATCCCTTCGGCCTCCGGGTTCTACCCTTCCATCTGCTACCGAGGCGTAAACAAAGTTCAAATAGTGGAGCCCTCTCTTGGGCCCGGTCTTGCTCCTCACTGTTCAGATGTCCGTCTGACCGCCAGACCCCAAACCGCCATTCACCATAGGATCTCGCTGAAACTTTTAACAGCCCTCTGCTCATCGAGCTCTATGGCCTGGGACTCCCGTCCTCGGTCACCTTTGCAAACAAGAAAATGATGCCCGACATCCCGGCCTCCAGGCTCCACCCTGCCAATTGCCACCAAACTTAAAACACAAAACCATGCTGCTGGGTTCTTATTGCTGGACTTCCCCTCCTGAACTTCTGTCTGGCATTGGCCATCCCAAACGGTGAAGTTCAAGTGCTTTCCCGGTGCTACCAGCCTGAGTGCTCAAAATCAAATGACAAATTTCCAGCCGCCCATTGGCCCTCCGGGCCCTGAACCCTGGAGTTTTAGCTCCAGATTTCTGCCTACTGTCTGCCTCTGCAAACTACTATCTCCTGACAACTTTCTCGCCCGAGACTTCCAAACTCCCTTAAATCGATCCAAACAAACCCAAATATGAGATCTAACTTCGACCCACGTGCTGAATTTTGCTCTTCTTCATCATGAACCTCCTGAAATATTGAAATGTGACAAAGAAAGTCTCAGATGGGGCCTTCCGCCATGTTTTCCCTTCCAAACAGCATTCCTACCAGGGAAGTCCGACCCTCCGGGCCTGGATTGTCCAAATTCCCTTAATGAAAAGATCAATAACATCTAGAGATGAAAGTTCATGATATGCTTGATTGATTATTTGAAATGAATAATGTTTTCAAGATATGGACTAATGTGAATGCTTTTTGTGATCCATTGTGCTAACTTTACCCTTGCTTGCAGAATATATGGAATCAGGTGTAGGGACTTCAAGGGCATCCGCCAAAGGGGACAAGGGTAAAAAGTCAGGAAGGACCCCTTGAGGGAAAGAAGACAAGTATCAAATGAAGTACCAATTACAGGGTGAGCCGCTCCACTCAAAGGTCACAGCAGATTGGAAAGAAATCACAGACACCAACATTGGCCAGGTGGATATCGATGAATTCACACAAAGAGTCAGGGTCAACCTGACAACAAAGAATGTCAGATTGATAAGGCAGAGTGGAATAGCTAAGGCTACCAGTTTCCCTCCATCCCTCATGGCACCCGAGCTAGTCATGGCTTCCCGAGAAGCATACCAAACCAATACGAGAACAATTGTTGATAAGGAGGGCAACATTCTTGTTGACATGTCACCAGAGGGGATCATCAAGACCTTCCACATTCCCACATTTCAACAAATGGAGGTCCCCACCTTAGAGGAGTGTCAGGTGGCATGGGATGATAATCCGACTAGATGTAAGAAGTCAATAAACCTACATTGGCTCAAGGAAAGATGGGGCAGTGTTGCGAAGGTTCCTCATGAGCTCTTCCGTAGCGATTTTCATGAGGATTACCACGACCTGGTAACCATGTTGAGCAGGGTTATGGGTCTTCCTATGGCCATCTACTTTCAGGAGTGGATGGTATATTTTATTGAACAAATCCTGTGTGGAAACGAGGACGTCACAACAAAGGTTTCATTCTACTGGGGAGGAATCAGAAGCAACTGCTTCCATGAGCAGTTTGTCAATCTACAAAAAAGCTCAAAATTCTATATGACCTCCTACCTTTTATATTCCCTGGCAGATCAAAGACAGTACAACAAGTTGTTTGTGGCACCCGATCAGGGGCAGAAGCGAGGACTCAAGCCCTTTGATAAATATCTGCAACTCCAATACCAGAATTTCAAGAGGGATTACTGTAGGGTTAATGATGCCTTCATTGGCCATGTCATCAGATTGATTGCTGGAGACTTCGAGAGGAGGGTCTCCCACAGCGCCAGAGCACTTTTGAAGCAATACGCCTTTCTTTATATCCAGTACCCGAAATTCACATATATCCGGGCCCAAGGCTTCACTGAAAGGCCAAATAGATTGCCTTGATATCTAAACAATAGAATCATCCTCCTGGAGCTTTCTCGGTAGCTCCAACACCTCCAGACAATCTTTAGGAATAAACATATAGTGGGGATCTCCTATCCCATGACCCTTGGACAGGGCATGTACCGACTGCAAATGTCACAATGTGCTAGTAACTCTGAGAAGGCTCTAAAGGAGTACCATTTCGACCTGCACACTGCTCGCCCACAGATGGACCCACATGGCCATGTTAGGAAAGCGTTGGGGCCAGCATATACCCATCTCCATCACATTGAGGATTTCTGGGCCGACTGCCAAGATGACAAAGAAGTGCACACAAGGTACTACATGTGCATGACTATGTAGTTCCTAAGAAGAGTGCAACCATTTCTGGTACCGGACCAGGTCGAGGAGGATGAGTCCATAATCATGCATTCGAGGTACCTTGCGGTTGCCAACCTACCAATACTATCAATTGACTGGGATGAACAGGAGGTCAATGACTTAGACACCATAACCCATCCACTATTAACTCATACCAAGGAGTGGATCGATGGGTAGGTGGCTCATTTAAAGTGACATGGGGTAGTATTGACTTATGAAGGGCTCAAAAGCGAGTCAAGTGCCATAAAGGATGTTGCTGCCACCATGTCAATTGGCGGGACCTCCAAGTCTCCTCTCATCACCAGGTCCCAGAAAAGAAAAGGAACAGAGACCGAGTAGTCCCCAGACCCCAAGGCCCATACCAAGAAAGAAACAGGAGGCTCATCCCCCAAAAGGCTTAAATAGGCGGAAGGTGCGGGTCAATTGCAGCCTCCTTTGGCTCTCCCTGCCCCTCTTGTTGCACCACCCACCTCCCTGGCTATGGTCACTGCATCTCCACTGGTGGTGGACATTTTTGTCCATCTTGCCCCTTCGCCTCCGGCCGAGTCGGTAATAGTCATTGACTCATCTTCCGCTATGACTTCTCCCCCCTCCTCTGTTGCTATGTCACCAATCACATCACTCCCTCTGGCAACAATAACATCACCTACTCCCACTGCCACTGTGCCCGAGGCTCTTACGAGACATATGTAGAACCTTCCCCTAGAGCTCTCCTAGATCTTAATGGATCCAACTCTCCAAACATCCCTTGTCCAAGTCCTTGCAATTGCTCAACGTTCACAACCACCGACAGGGCCACCAGCCATGGAGGCCATAATGATAATCTCAAAGGAGTTGGAGGAATGAGAGCAGGAAGCCTCGAAGCCTACTGAGGAGGAGGCTGATGAGTATCATGAGCACCCAGAGTACGAACATCGAGCCATCGACAAGATGGTTTATGAGGAGGAGGAGGAGACGGGCTCTTCTGAGAGTGGGGATGAGGAGGACAACTCTGGTGCTAAGGTAATCATCTAAACCTTTGATGATGACCTTGAGGAAGAAATGGCACAACAATTGAAGGACATTGGGGCAGAAATAGAAGGGTCACTACATGAGGAAGAGGGGCAGCCACCAGAAGAACAACAGATAAAGGACTTAACTGAGGTTGAGACCCATGTTGTCAGAAGCCCCGAGGCTGAATGTACCGTGGAAAAGAAAGAAGAAGAAACAGCGAGAGAAGAAAGCCCCATCCAGCAACCATCCCCTCAGCTACCTATCAAACACCTCGTGTTTGTTCATGACTCCGATGAGGAGGAGGAGGATGCTGCCAAAAGGAAAGGAGGATCCCCAAAGGAAAAGGAAGTAGAAATCTTTCCCTTGACTGAGAAGGGCAAGGGTGGCCATGATTTGCCCAAGGGGAAATCTGTTGTGCCTGAATGGTTAGAGAAGTAGATCGAAAGAAAAACCCCTGTGCTGAAGGACCCAAGGGCGAAGCTAGAGGCCATCTTGGCTTGAGCCCAAATCACGACGAAGAAGGAGAAGAAGCCCAAGGTTTGATCCAAAGTAACGATGGATGCTTCTGGCTCTCGAGCAGCACAAATTGCAATGCCCACGATTGGTCAAGCTGGGGTAAGTTATAATATATCTACCATTGACTTAGGGACCACCACCAGAGAGCAGAAGGTCAAGCACCTTGAGGAATTAGTGGCTACAGTGGTGCACCTGATAAGGCAGGATAAAATCTCAAAGGATGAGCTCAAGACACAGGTTGCAGCATTAATAGATTATATACAACAATGGTCTTCAGTAGACGACCTGCGTACCACCTCCACGACCGCACCTCAGCTACTATCCAAAGAGCAGATCGACAAAATGGAAAGAAGAAAGAGCTTGGAGAAGACCACTGAGGACTGGTTCCAACAAGTCTCATACGTCGGAAACATGGGAATCAGCCGGGCTATGCGAACAGCCAACAAGTTCTTGGACTTGATGCAGTCTCTAGAGAGCACGAAGAAGCTCTGCACCGATTTCCCCATGGCCTACGACTCCACCTTCCCAAGGATTGAAGCTATCCTTCAATTGCCTAAAGCCATGTGGGAAAAGAAGCTCTCATTTAAGAAAGAAGATCACTGGCTGATGGATATATGGCGCTGAGACTTCGACAACCGAAAGGAGAGGTTGGAGCAAATATTGAGCAGGGTGGATCCAGACATTGAGTGGATCAAGGAAATCCAGGTGGAATGTGCCCGATATCTTAAGCTAATGACGGGCTATGATATGCCCATTGTGCAAATGGATCCGAAGAAGATAAAACCCTACTTCCAGGAGAAGATGAAGGACGGGATGGCTGAAGAAATCACAACGGAGTTCCTGAGTTTTGTTGAATATTGGGGGGTAGGTGAAACCCTATTTTGTAATGAATCTTGGCCACACAATAAGAATGAATCTTTTCCATTCATTTGACTTTTGAAAAACTATAAATAGGGCTCTCCTCTCATTTGCAAAGGTGAGAGTTGAGTTGTTGTAAAAACATGCTACAAAAATTTATAGAGAAAAGGCATTGACTTGGTGTATTTCCTTAGTTTCTCTCATGTTGCTTGATTTAGTCTCCAATGTTAGATGTTTGACTTAGATTTTACTGCTGTTCTAGTTATTTTTCTTCTTTCTTTGGGTAGAATTTAGAAATGTTGTTTGGTGATTCTAAAATTCCTGCCTTGTTGATGATTTCTTTGTCCATACTTTTGGCTGTTTGCTGATGGTAGATAGTTGTGCAAAGTTAGCCTGGACTTGATTTCAAAGCTGCTCCAAAACATTTATCTTTGATTCATGCATGTATGTGGTGGATGAAGGATAAATATCTGTAGACCTTAGAAGATAGCACAATTTCCATGATACTATGAAATCCCTGGTTAAGTGGGATATTGTTTCGAGGAATTGTCCATTGTAGGAACTCCATTGTCACTATTCATAGTTAGTTGCAGACTTAGGAACTTTATCCCTTCCTTTCCTTTTCTTCTTTTTTTAATAACTAATCTATGCTAAGGCTCATTGTGCATTCTGAAGCCAAATCCAACAACAAAATGGAGTCCAAGACTGCTGTTTGAACCTACAGCCAACACATGACAACTTTTCATCCTAAGAACTCCATTTCATGCCTTGTATCCATGCTTTGTATTTCCTGTGTAAGACCGCCATGTGATTCCAACAAATCATATCAAACTACTGAGGTATCTAAGCACTGTCAAGACCTGACATCCGAGAGACCTTGGGATAGTGTTTTGCAATCCGATTGTGGAAGATTGTCTTTCAAGAGAGGTAGTGCACCTACACACTGCCTGTGTTGAAAAGTGCATAAAAACACCATCAACATGACCCTAAATTCCTAGATCCCTTATGTGTTTTGGGGGTGTTACCCCAAATTTTGAGCATTGAAAATTTTGAAATCTCCCCTATCCTGGTGCTAGTCAAACCTACAATGGTTGTGCAATATGTTTCCATGTTGCCTATCATGTTGAGTAGAGGTAAATATTTTAATCCTTTAATCAAGGTATCTCATGTAATCAATATCAATAAGGATATCTATGCTAGGTTCAATTCTACACTATGACAACTCTAGAAATGTTATCCATCATGAATAAATTCAGGTTGGAAAGGGTTGAGATGTTGAACTTAACCAGAATGTGTTCTTTGAGGGAAAAGTTGTTTGTGGCAATGGAGAACAGATCTTGAGGAAAGGGTATGTGCAAAATCATGATGGGCCAAAAAGTGGCAATATGATGAGTATGTGTAGGGTATGTGGCTACCAACTTTTTTTAACCCAAAATTGATGAAATGAAAATGGTTTTTAAAGGAGATTCTCAGCTTTCCACCAATATAAATTATACTTTACTTTGAATTTAATAAATTATTATTATTCATTTTCTATTTTAATTACGATTAAAGTCCTAATTGATAGGCTAATTGAAAAAAATATATAGCTTTCAAACAGTATCACAATTTTTGAATCTGAAACATGCATTACATTCTATGCTTTGTGTACCATAAGATTAAAAAGAATAACTGAATTTCATGAAGTTTTGACTAAGTTAAGGTGGTTAGACATACAAGTTTTCTATTTCTTAAAAGTGGTAGTAAAAAATTCATAATTAATTATTTACTTGCAAAAACATTACAAAAAGATATGCATCACATCGGGACATGAGTCCTCTACTTATATCTAAAATATTATAAAAGAATATTATCATTTTATTGTGGTTAGGGTGGTCAGAAAGACACCTACTTATTTTTTCCCTGAAATTTAAGTACTACTGCATTGAAATTTCAAATTTTCACCAAATAGATTTCTTTTTTCAAAATAAACCTAGTAGTTTAGAAACTACATTCAATTTTATATAGATTATATTCTTACATATTTTTGAAATAATATGGATAACTTATTCAAATTTTATGTCAAGTTTCCTAACTTTGATTTTTCTAAATTTTTCGCCACTTAAGGGGCTATTTTTTACATGATGATCCTGCACATACCCAAAGATGTATACAGGCTTGGACAACTTTTTGAATTCTTCAGGATGTTTTCATTCTACATTAATATTGTTGGCTTTTATGTTTGAACAATGATGATAGTCTTGACCATTTACATTTTTCTTTATGGGAAAGCATACTTGGCTCTCTCTGTCTTAGATGAGGCTATTGAAAAAGAAGTTAGAAACTGGATGATACGTCTCTAGAGGCAGTCCTCAATACTCAATTATTGTTACAAATTGTTGTATTTATAGTAGTGCCAATGATAATGGGGTTCATCTTGGAGTAGGGACTATTAAAGGATATTGTGCCAAGTACAGAGCAACCATAAGAGGATTTGTTGTTCATCATATCAAATTTGTAGAGAATTACAAGCTTTACTCTCACAACCATTTTTGTAAAAGGACTAGAAGTGGTGTTGCTCCTTATATCTTATGTGGGATATGGTTCATTGTCATAATTTCATGGAGTGGGAAGCTTGACCTCTTCCAAATTGAGAGATTTTAAGAAAGCTAGAAGTAATATTTATATATATTATGATGCTAGCAACATAAATGAGTGGTCTCAAAACTTGTGAAATGTATTTCCCAAAATGTGAGAGTGGGTTCAAATGAATATATGAAGGAATCTTTAAATGTTTCATTGGGAATTTTTAAGGATTCTTCCAAGGATTCAAAAAAAATGTCAACTAAGGCATATGAAATAAATATTTCTGACCATCAGCATATACACTTGTCCCTAAAACTCTTGGTGGTGAAGGAGCATAAAGAGATATTTTATTGGTCATCAGTAGAGAAGCAGATACTCTATTTCGAATCTATGAAAAAATTCTCTCAAAAACATTTTAAAGCTATTGAAATTTCCAACAAATCTTCAAAGGTTATTGGTGGCTGTGGTGAAGTCAGGAAGTCAGGAGTTTTGGGAACTCCCAAACTCTTAATTAGAGGTTGAAACATTCCAAAATTTGTTGATGAACCAATATACGCATTGTTGGTGATGTTAAAGGCTTAGGAACTTATATCTCCACCGAAACCTTTTTATTTAGTGATCTTTGAGCCACTAATCAATGCAAAGTCAATCTACTCAGACCTTGTAGGACACTATTTGATGGAAGAAATGCCATTTGTATTGGATCCATATCCCAACTCAACTTTGCAGTGACAATGGCAACATTAATTTGTATGCCTTTTCCTTTCAAAGAATTGAACATGTGAACCCAAGGCTTTATGGTTTAATTACAAGAACATGGTTTGAACCAAATTATGTTGTTGATGATAACTCTAGTACCTATTTGAACTTGCAAAGATGGATGGAACACTATACAAATGTTATGTGTATTAATAGTTGGCAGGTCAAACAATACATTGGTTCACATTATGCATCTTCTATTATTGGTTTTTCCTTAGAATATCTAATAGAATTCAAAGATATTTACAATTGTTGGGTATGTGTAGGATCATCATGGAAAAAATAGGCCCTTAAGTGGCAAAAAATTAAGAAAAATTAGAGTTACGCAACTTGACGTAAAATTTTGAATAAGTTATCTATATTATTTCAAAAATATGTAAGAATAAAATAAGTAGCAAATTGAATGTAGTTTCTAAACTACTAGGTTTATTAAAAAAAATCTATTTGGTGAAAATTTAGAACTTCAATGCAGTAGTACTTAAATTTCAGGGAAAAATAAGTAGTAGGTGTATGTCTGATCACCTTAACCACAATAAAATGATAATATTTTTTTATAAGATTTTAGATATATGGTGATCCCACAATACTAGTTTACAATTTTTTGCCAAACTAGACATTGAACTGATTTTTTGTAACTAAATCTTCACTTTTTGGGCACCTATAGCAGCTAAATCATGAGGAATTTCAAGATGATGCAAACTAGTGATTTATGACATTTTGTCTGTAGATTCTAAATATTTTTTTTTCAAAAGTTTTGGAATCAGATTGCACTTATTTTTTCATCTCCTTTGAAAACTATTTTTTTAAGTAAACACCATTTTTAAGGAGTGATGCTCACCGTATAACACAACTTTTTTTTCATCAAGGATAAAATTCTAATTTTATCAAATTTAGATTTGTAACTATGATATCTAGTTCTCCCGATTGGTTTCATATTGTTTTATTGAATATTTTTTCCTTAATCAAGTTTTAAAGTCAAACCAATTACAATTCAGAAATAGGTGGACTGCATAACACAATTTTTTTTGTATGTATCGAAATTCATTTTTTTTGTTGGATCAAGGACTTCAATATCTAGTGCACTCATATTTTTCAATCTTTTTTTTTGATAATCTTCTATTTTTACACATGTACAAAACAAAGATCTTGATTTTCAATGAAAAACCTAGATTCATAAGAAATAAAAAATAAATATAATAATAAAAATAAATTTATTTAAAATTATAATTTTTGGGAAGCTTATAATAAGTACTACATAATTCAAATTTTTTTTTTAATGAATTCATTTGATCCCCTAAAAGGTAAATCAAAAGTGGATTTTTATAGGTATGGTTTAAAACTAGCAGGGTTCTATCCAAGGGGGTTTGATCTAAGGAAGTTTGATCAATCCCTCTTCAATTGGAATGCTTTAAATGGAACTTTTAAAGGCTTAAATCATTATATTTTCTAAGAATATGTGATTTCAACAAAAATCAGAATCTCTTAGAAATTATAAACCAGCTTTGTGGGATCACCCTATAAGTAGAGGACTCATGTAGATGTGATGCATATTTTTTTATAATTTTTTTCCAAGTAAATAATTAATTATGAATTTTTTATTAAAACTTTTTAAAAATATAAAAACTTGTATGTTTGACCACTTTAACTTGGTCAAAACTTCATGAAATTCATTTTTTTCTTTTAATCCTATTGTATGCGAATCATAGAATGTGACACATGTTTCAGATTCAAAAATGTGATACCATTTGAAAGCTATAGATGTTTTTCAATCAGTGTATCAATCAAGACTTTATTCGTAATTCAAATAGAAAATGAATAATAATTATTTATTAAATTCAAAGTAAAGAATAATTTATATTGGTGGAAAGCTGAGAATCTCCTTTAAAAACCCTTTTGGTTTAATCAATTTTGGGTAAAAAAATTCATCAACCACACACCCTACACATACCCATCATATCGCCACTTTTTGGGCCATCATGATCCTACACATATCCAGTTCATAAGTAACATTTTTTAAATTTGAAGAGCAATAGTTATCATTAAAAGATGGTTTCAATAATGGGAATGTTGTAGAGAAAGTGAAGTCTACGAGACCATCTATGCTTTTTTCAATACAACTAGATGAGATATTTTATTTAAATGCTTTTGGTACCTTGACTAGTAACAAAGGATCACATATATGATGCGGCAAGGTTATGCCACAACAAGATGTTTGAAAATGCATAAGGTGGTAGTAACTATATTCAGTGATGATAAGGTAACCAATGGAGGTCAAGGCGATCTTATAAAATTTCAAGGAAGCTTGAAAAAAGAACTTTAGAGCTTTGTTTAAATGAAGTAGAGTCATGATACAAAAGCATAATGATGTTGTTGCCCATGTATGCAAATTATGGAAGCTTAGTTTAGATGCATAAAATATTATTGAGCTAAGTGAATATCACAAGTTAAAAAAATATTGATCTCTCTACTAGTTCGTAGTCTTCTACATTTATGAGAGTTTCTAATGTCTTCCCCAATACATCGACAACCACAATTAGCGTGCAAAGTCTGATTTATCAGAAAGCAAATCATCTCTAAACTAAAGTAAAAGTAATTCCACATCATAATATGATTTCAAGTGGTGAAGATGGGTTACAATATATGTATACAATTAATATAATGTCGTTGATTAAGAAAAATAAGATACTAAAGAAAATATGCAACTCCAAAGAGGCCAAAAATAAAGAGGAAACCAAGTATGATTTTTCCTTTTTAAGAAAACCTTAGGTATTCCCATGGTAAAATATAAAAGATTTACTTACAAACGAAGGAGTAGTTATGAGCCGAAAAGTTCTTGAAAGGGGATAGCTATATATTATGAATTTTCAATGTAAAGAGGGGGAGGATCTTTTTCCAACTATTCAGGAAGAGGGGGGTAGCAAGGCCAGTTTGTTTTCTTTTCAATCATAGTTTGTTGTAAAGGAGATTGAGTTTTTGAACTCCTTTTGGCATTGGAGAAATAAAGGAGATATTTTTGAATTTGTGTATTTATTAATGTTTTCTTTGACTATGAATGAACTGTGATTCTTTGTAATTACTCTTCAATGTTTTATTTGTTATATGGGTATGTCAAGGATTATGATGGGCCAAAAAGTGGTAATATGATGGGTATGTGGCTGAAGACTTTTTTTTACCCAAAATTGATGAAATTTAAAGGGTTTTTATAGGAGATTATCAACTTTCTACCAATATAGAGTATGCTTTACTTTGAATTTAATAAGTAATTATTATTCATTTTCTATTCAAATTACGAGTAAAATCCTAATTGATAGACTAACTAAAAAATATCTATAGCTTTCAAACGGTATCACATTTTTTGAATCCAAAACATGCGTCACATTCTATGCTTTGCATACTATAGGATTAAAAAAATAAAATTTGAATTTCATGAAGTTTTGAACAAGCTAAGGTGGTCAGAGATACAAGTTTTTTATATTTTTTAAAAGTTGTAATAAAAAATTCATAATTAATTATTTACTTGCAAAAGAATTACAAAAAATTATGCATCACATTAGGACACGAGTCCTCTACTTATATCTAAAATATTATAAAAAATAATTATCATTTTATTGTGGTTAAGGTGGTCAGGCAAACACCTACTTCTTATTTTTCCCTGAAATTTAAGTACTACTCCATTGAAATTTCAAATTTTCACCAAATAGGTTTTTATTTATTTTTAAAGAAACCTAGTATTTTAGAAACTACATTCAATTTGCTACAGATTCTATTGTTACATATTTTTAAAATAATATAGACAACTTATTCAAATTTTTACGTCAAGTTGCCTAACTCTGATTTTTTTGATTTTTTTGCCACTTAAGGGCTTATTTTTTCCATGATGATCCTGTAGATACCCATATGTCAGGCTGTGTATGTGGTTATTTCTAAGGCTTTGAATTCAGTTTAACCTATCTGTTGAAAGGGAATTTGTTGTCCATATTTTATTGCTTCTCGTTCATGGATGTGAGATAAATGAACTTGATGTTATTTATTCTTATTCACTATATTTTAAATCAATCAATCACATCTATTTTCATGGTTATGGGTAGGTGTTAGTTTTCATTTTCTGCTTTCTGGTGAAAAGCATACCCTGTGTTTTCATTCATTGCATATTATTCAAAGGTAGCTACACCTTGTAAAACAAGCAGAGAGCACTTGCAAATACCATTGCAAGTTTCTCAATTGTTGGTTTGTTTATCACTGGTGTGGGCATGGGAGTATAAAATTGAAGTGATAAATCTGTTAACCAACAGGGGGGCAACCCTCTTTAACTTTTTTATCTTTTGGCTACTTTAAATTAATTTCTCACAGCATGGTGTTAGAAATTTTTTTAAAGTGGGGGCATACATTGGCATTATTTTGGCATGATTTCACTTTCATTTTCTTTCCTTTTTATGTTCTTTGATGTGATTTTCTTATTTCACACGGTGTGTTTTCCTCTTTGTGGCTAGATTTTGAGTAATGTCCTTCAAGAGTGTGATCTATCTTAGCATATTATATTCCCCTTAGTGGTGATGCAACACACTACATCCCTTAAGTGGTGATTGTTTTATCCTTTGATCGGTCCTCTCTTGGAGACATTAGGAACAATGTCCCCTAAGAGTAAGACCTCACATGAAGCAAGAAAAGTCCCTTTGAACATCCATCTTTCTCGTTTCATTTTTTCTCTTGTCTTGATTAAATTCATGGAGGTATGGCTTTGATATGGACTCCCCTAGGGCTCACCTAGTGAACACCTAGTTTCACTAGCCCTTATGAGCATGCATTTTCGTACCTTATTAAAGTAATGGAGGTATGGCTTTGATATGGTCCCCTAGGGCTCACCTAGTGAACACCTAGCTTCACTAGCCCTTGTGGGCATGCATTCTTTTCCTTATTAAAATCTTGGAGGTATGGATTTGATATGGTCCCTTGGGGCTCACCTAGTGGACACCTAACTTCACTAGCCCTTGTGAGCTTGCATTTTGTTTGAATAGTGGATAGTGTGTTCCACTTGTAATCTTTTTTGGATAAACAACCTAGACCCAATCCACCACATTGGACAACCAGTCGAAGCTTGATCTATTGCATTTTTTCTTTTTCTTTTGTCTTTTTCTTGTCTTTGATGGTGTATGTTTGTGATCTAGTTATGGCTTCATATATCATCCATAAGGTTTTTCCTTTGTTCCTATGTTGGTTTTCCATAGGATCTTGATCCTAGGGGCTTAGACACCCTCTTGATTATTTTCATCATATCTTACTAACATTTATAAATTTGAACCCCTCGTGATTGTGTGGTTGGCTAGTTTAGTGTGAGTTTGAAGCAAGTTCATTCTCTCACTAAATTGGGGGCTAAATGTAGAGTAGTAAAATGCATACCCTTGAATTTTCACACTCGTTTGGCCCTGCCTTACTTTATTTATGCTTCTTTATAGCTCAATTGGCCCTATTTTGCATCCACAAGCCCTATGAATTATATATTTTTCTAGATAATCCCAACATTCTCCAATGCATAAATGATAATTTAATGACTCCATATGTGTGTCCCTAATTTTTGGGTCAGGACTAAAACACCACCTAGGGTGTCTTTGTCCCCCAAAGGTCTTGGGACCCTAATTTTGAGATATCTTAATTGGGCCCCCCTTTGGTGTCTGTGCCCCAAGTTTCATGGTTTGGGACTAAGAAGCCACCTAGGGCATGATCTTAGTCTTCCTTGAGTCATTTTAGGGATTTAATTTCAAATTATAGTGGGATTTAGCCTCTATTTAATGAATTCATATGTTGAATTTGTGTGATGTAATTTTGGGATATTAAGCATATATAAGTATAAATACAAGGTTCATTCATTCATTTCAATCCAAGTCTTTTGTGAGAGCATTGATAATATCAAATTGAGTTCACAAGACCATTCAAGAGTAATTCATCAAGCATTTGGAGCCATCCTCAAGATTCAAGCATCATATCAAAGAGTTTCTTGCATAATGTGTTGTTGTGCTAACATTTGTGATGTAGGATTTTGATTCAAGCAAGCAAATCAAGATCATTCCTTTGGTTCAAGATCCATATCCATTGCAGTCATTTTACACAAGTTTATAGACTTTCTAAGGGTTTGGTGATTTGTAGCATTGCATGTTGTTCATTTGCCATTTCCTTCAATATTTCTATTTCATTTCAAGGTTTAATTACCACAAGGGTTTTGACCAAGGAAAACCCCCTTTCACTAACAAACAACAAGTTTTTCCCCTCTTGCATATTTGTGATTGCAGATCTAGGTTGTAGACTTGAGGATCATTTTGAGTGGAAATTTGTAAAATGATTGTTACTTTGTAATCATAAAAGTTACAACCTATCCATCCTCCACCTGAAAGTGAAAGGAAACTACAACTGCTTCTCAACAAAGGCCTTATAACATTACCACCTATGATACAAAAAAGTAATAAAAGAGTGTGTTTTCATCGACTAGTTTTTGTTATAAGTCATCAAGCATCATTCATCCAAGGGTTCGCTTTATCCCTTTTGTATTGTATTGAGCTATGATCCATATCCATTGTCGCCATTGCACACAAGTTTGGAGACTCTATAAGGGTTTGGTGAGTTTTTGCATTGCATACATGTTGTTCATTCACCATTTCCTTCTTTTTTTCTATTTCATTTAATGGTTTCATTACCAACAAGGGGTTTGACCAAGGAAAATCCACATTCACTAACAAACAACAAGTTTTTCCCCTCTTGCATATTTGTGATTGCAGATCTTGGTTGTAGACTTGAAGATCATTTGGAGTGCTAAGTTGTTAAATGATTGTCTCATTGGATGTCCTCCTCATGATGTTTACATCATTGGAGAATATGATGATGACATGAATAAGTTCCTAAACGATTTTCTTGATAACCTTGAAGCTAATGCATTTTTCTATCCCTCCATGAAACAACTAGATACTCCCACAATACCACCTCTTGAGATGTTTGGTTACTTGCATCCTAATTGAACCAACAATTGCATTCAAGCATAGATAAGTATAAATACTTACAATACCACCTCTTATGATGTTTGGTGACTCCTAATGCATGTCCTCATCATGATGTTGACTTCATTAGAGAAGATGATGATAGCATGAATAAGTTCCTAAATGATTGTCTTGATAACCTTGAATCTAATGCATCTTTCTATACCTCCATGAAATAACTAGATCCTCCCACAATACCACCTCTTGAGATGTTTGGTTGCTTACATCCTGAAATCAAAGAAAAAGTTGAACCTAAGTTCCCTACAATAGGTAAACCTAGTTCCTCTAAACAAACACATACTCAACCCTTTTATGATTACAAAGTAACAAACACTCCAATCAACCTAGACAAAACATATGACAAAGGATTCACAATATTTCTATAAAAAACACTCCAATCAAGATTGTGAAGCCTTTATAAAGAGGATCAAGATAGGATTATCTCACAACCTTCTACATCTTTCTACAAAAAACACTCCAATCAAGATAGGATCATCTCAGGACCTTCTGCATCTTTCTATAACAAACACTCTAGTAAACCTTGAAGAAACATATGGCAAAGGCTTCACAATATTAAGGAAACAAGGATGTGATACAACAAGTGAACATGGCATTCATCAAATCCTAGAACAAAAACCAACTAATGAAAATAAAAATATCACACTTATATCATGGAGGGATAGAAAGATGCATTAGCTTCAAGTTTATCCTATCTCAAAATGGATAGGAAACACAAGAAAAACACCAATTAGATTGACTAACAACCTCTCAAGATGTTTAATTCCTTTGTTGAGAAGCATAAGAGTGATATGTAAAGATAAATTTGGACTTAAACATCCAAAGAGTGGTGTTGATGAATGATGCTTGATAAACAAAGATAAATTTGGACTTAAACATCCAAATAGTGGTGTTGATGAATGATGCTTGATGACTTATAACAAAAACCAACCGATGAAAACAAAAATATCCATCTTATATCATGGAGGGATAGAAAGATGCATTAGCTTCAAGGTCCTTCTCAAAAATGGATTTATAAATATCACTCATTCTCCAACAAATCACTCAATAATGTCCTAGGAATCCCAATTGGATTGACTAATAACCTCACAAGGTGAATCAATTCATAATGAGGAGGACCTAGGAGGGGGTTCTTTCAGCTTTAAAGGGGTTCACCACCAATAAAATTCTTGGAAAAGACAAACAAACATTCAACCTACAAACCCTAGTTATGCAAGCGAAATGAAGAGTGCAAATAAGAAAATTATGAAACTAGGTAGGATGTGTGTACCTAGGAAGTTTGAATATGTAACAAGGATTGTAGAAATGAAAATAAGCTATCGAAAAGTGTTTTGGAGGACTAAGATGCCGAGGATGTCATATTAGTCCCGCTACTATTTTTTGGGGTAGACGTAGAGTCTTCAAATGCCGGAACCAAATTTGAAAGAAACTCTAAAAAATATCCTTGGGAGGAATAAGATGCCCAAGGTGGAATATTAGTCCCATTCTATTTTTTTGTAAACCTTGAATGTGATCCTAAGCTCCAAGTTTTGCACTTGCTTCCTTTTTTATCTTAGTTTCTGAAACTTTTGGATTCAACCTGTAGGTGATTTTCCATGAAGATAACAACTTTTTAATGCAACTTCACAACTTTTACAAGTTTTCACTCCAAATGATCTTCAAGACTTCAACCTAGATCTGTAATCACAAATATTCAAGAGGGAAAAAATTGTTCTTTATTAGTGAATGGGTGTTTTCCTTGGTCAGACCCCTTGTTGGTAATTAAACCTTGAAATGAAATAGAAATAATGAGGGAAATGGTGAATGAGTAACATGCAATGCTACAACTCACCAAACCCTTCTAAAGTATGCAAACTTGTGTGCAATGGCTGCAATGGATATGGATCTTGAACCAAAGGAATGATCTTGAATTGGATTGACTAACAACCTCACAATCCTTCAACATGTAGGTTGGACTAAGACACCACCTAGGGCATCTTAGTCCTCCTTTGCATATTTTCAGGATTCAATTTCAAATCTTGGCGATATTTGGCATCCTTTAATTAATGATTTCCTATGTTAGCTTGTTGCGATGTAATTTTAGGATATTAAGTATGAATAATTATAAAAACAAGGTTCCCTATCTCATTTTCTCATAACAAGATAACAAGCATTCAAGTATTCATTCCTAAGGAAATTTTATGCATTCAAGAGAAAAACGTCAAGAATTTGGAGCCATCATCAAGATTCAAGCATCATATCAAGGGTTTTGTGCACCCATTCATGTTGTTGAGCCAATATTTTGGATGTAGCATTGAAGATCTATTTGTAACAATTTTTCACATCATATTCAAGGATCCAAGATCCACATTCTTCATGGCCAATACATGGTAGATTGAAGATTTGCTTCACAAGACATCATACAAGGTGACATCATTTATATATTTCATATTTCATGCTCAATTTCATTCATTTCATTTCAAGTTTTAATTACCAACAAGTGGTTTGACCAAGGAAAACTCCCATTCACTAACAAATAAGTTTTTCCCCTCTTGCATATTTGTGATTGTAGATCTAGGTTGAAGTCTTGAAGATCATTTGGAGTGCAAAATTGTAAAAGTTGCAAAGTTGCATTACAAAGTTGTCATCTTCACGGAAACTCATCTATAGGCTAAATTCATAAGTTTTAGAATATAAGATTAGAAAGGAAGAAAGTGCAGAACTTGGAGCTCAGGATCACATTCAGAGTCTACATAAATTTAGAATGGGAGTAATACGCCACCTTGGGCATCTTAGTCCTCCCAAGCATATTTTTCAGAGATTCCTTTAGATCTGGTTTTGACAATTGAAGACTCTACATCTTTTCTAAAAAAAATAGTGGGACTAATATGCCATCTTGGGTGTCTTAGTCCTCCATAGCACTTTTTGGAAGCCTCTTTACATTTTTAGAATGCTAACATCTATAGACTTCCTAGGTGTGGGTATGTGCAAGATCATGATGGGCCAAAAAGTGGCAATATGATGGGTATGTAGAGCTGATGACCTTTTTTTTACCCAGAATTGATGAAACGAAAAGGGTTTTTAAAGGAGATTCTCAGCTTTCCACCAATATAAATTATGATTTACTTTGAATTTAATAAGTAATTATTATTCATTTTCTATTCAAATTATGACTAAAGTCCTGATTGATAGACTAATTAAAAACATCTATAGCTTTCAAACGGTATCACATTTTTTGAATCCAAAACATGCGTCACATTCTATGCTTCATATACTTTAGGATTAGAAAAAGAAAAATTGAATTTTATGAAGTTTTGACCAAGTTATGGTCAGACATATGAGTTTTTTTTTTAAGTTGTAAAAAAAATCATAATTAATTGTTTACTTGGAAAAAATTACAAAAAATATGCATCACATTGGGACATGAGTCCTCTACTTATATCTAAAATTTATAAAAAAATTTATCATTTTATTGTGGTTAGGGTGGTTAGACAGACACCTACTTATTTTTTCCCTAAAATTTAAGTACTACTGCATTGAAATTTAAAATTTTCACCAAATAGATTTTTTGTTTTTAAAACAAACCTAGTAGTTTAGAAACTACATTCAATTTGCTATAGATTATATTCTTACATATTTTTGAAATAATATAGATAACTTATTCAATTTTTACGTCAAGTTGCCTAACTTTGATTTTTCTAATTTTTTGCCACTTTAGGGTCTGTTTTTTCCATGGCGATCTTGCACATACCCATGCACATTTCCAGTTTCATAGTTTTCTACTGCATTTTTTTTATCTTTCTAGGTCATTTATTTTTCTAATTGATATTGATTTTTACATGAGCATGTTTCTCGTCAATCATTTCAGCTCATCATTGTCTTGCACTAAGTGGAGGCAAGGAGTTAGATAGCCTGGTTCTTGTATGTCATTTGTCGTTGCCTCTTGTGGCTATTTGACCACCTTTCATGTATATATAAGAGAAAGCTTAGGATGGGGATGACATGCCTTAAGTTGGATTGCATGTGATGTACTGAGTTATGCAACCCTCTTTTCATTTTTCATGTTTGGCTACTTTAAAGTAATTGCTCACAGCATGGTGTTAGTAATTTCTTTAAAGTGTGGGCATACATTGGCATTATTTTTTGCATGATTTCATTTGCATAATTTTTTTCATGTGTTCCTTTTGATATTTAATTTCTTCTTGCGATGCATCCTTTTCTTGGTGGTGTCATTGGGCCTGATTTCCTCCAAGAGAATGATATTTCTTTGCACTTTTCCTCTCTTGGAAACATTAGGCACAATGTTTCCTAAGAAGAGACCTTGCACGAACTAAGAAAAATCTCTTTGAACACCTCTCTCTTTCTTGTTACGTTGTATTTTTGTACCTTATTAAAGTCATGGAGGTATGGCTTTGATATGGTCACTTGGGGCTCACCTAGTGAACACCTAGCTTCATTAGCCCTTGTGAGAATGCATTTTTGTCCTTATCATAGTCATTGGGGTATGAATTTGATATCTAATTATGGCTTCATATATCATCTGCATGTGTTCTCTTTTGTGCTTATGTTGGTTTACCATAGGATCTCCAACCTAGGGGCTTGATCATCCCTCTTGATCATTTTCATCCTATCTTACTGGAATTCATACATTTGAACCCATCTTGATTGTGTGGTTGACTACTATAGTGTGAGTTCGAAGCAAGTTCATCCTCTCACTAAAGTGGCAGCTAAATGTTGTGTAGTACAATGCATACCCTTGCATTTTCACACTTGTTTGGGCCTTCCTTGCTTTATTTATGCTCATCTATGGCTTAATTGATCCAATTTCACATCCACAAGCCTTGTGAGTTTTATCTTTTTATGGAAAATCTTGAAAAACATCAAAATATAAATGATCATTTAATGATTTTTTCTATGTCCCTAATTTGTGGAGTGGGCCTACAATGTCACCTAGGGCATCTTTGTCCTCCATGGGTCTTGGAACCCTAATTTTGAATGTACCTGAAAAAAGGTCCCTTTTTGGAGTATGTGCCCAGCGATTTGAGCCTTGGGACTAAGATCCCACCTAGGGCATCTTAGTCCTCCTTGGCTTACTTTTGGGATTCAATTTCAAATCTTGGCAGGATTTAGCCTCCTTTATTTAATGAATTCATATGTCAGCTTGTTGTGGTGTAATTTCAGGATATTAAGCATAAATAAGTATAAATACAAGGTTAATTCATTCATTTCAATCCAAGTCTTTTGTGAGAGCATTTATAATATCAAATTGAGTTCACAAGAGCATTCAAGAGCAGATTCATCAAGCATTTGGAGCCATTATGAATATTCAAGAATCATATCAAAGAGCTTCTTGCATCATGTGTGTTGTTGTGCTAATATTTGTGATGTAGGGTTTTGATTCAAGAAAGTGATACAAGATCATTCCTTTGGTTCAAGATCCATATGCATTACAACCATTGCACACAAGTTTGCGGAATTTATAAGGGTTTGGTGAGTTGTAGCATTGCATGTTGTTCATTCACAATTTCCTTCATTACTTCTATTTCATTTCAAGGTTTAATTACCAACAAGGGGTTTGACCAAGGAAAACCCCCATTCACTAAAAAACAATTTTTTCCCTCTTGCATATTTGTGATTGGAGATCTAGGTTGAAATCTTGAAGATCATTTGGAGTGAAAAGTTGTAAGAGTTGCAAAGTTGCATTATATAGTTGTCATCTTCATGGAAACTCATCTATAGGTTGAATCCAAAAGTTTTAGAACTTGAGATTGGAAAGAAGCAACTGCAAACCTTGGAGCTCAGGATCACATTTAGAGTTTCCAAAAATTTAGAATGAGACTAATACACCACCTTGGGTGTCTTAGTCCTCCCAAGCATATTTTTTAGAGATTCTTTCAGATCTAGTTTTGACAATCGAAGAATTTGCATCTTCCCCAAAAAAATAGTAGCAGGACTAATATGCCATCTTGGTCATCTTAGTCCTCCACAACACTTTTTGACATCTTTGCATTTCCAGAATCCTTGTTACATCTCCAGACTTCCTAGGTACACACATCCTACCTTACTATTGCATAATTTCATTATTTGTACTCTTCATTTAGCTTGCATAACTAGGGTTTGTAGGTTGAATGGTTGTTTTTCTTTTCAAAGTATTTTATTGGTGGTGAACACCTTTAAAGTTGAAAGCATCCCCTCCTAGGTCCCCCTCAATGTGAATTGACTCACCTTGTGAGGTTGTTAGTCAATCAATTTGGGAATCCTAGGACATTATTGAGTGATTTGTTGGAGAAAGAGTGATATTTATATATCCATTTTTCCACCAATCAAAAGTCAATAGGGACTAAGATGCTAGTAAGAGTGTCTTGGTCCTATTGGTGAAATTTTAAAGTTCTAGGGACTAAAATAGACAACAAACAACAAAGAGAGGATTATGAGTCAGAAACCCTGAGAGGGACTAAGATGCTAGGAAGGGTGTTTTAGTCCTAGCAGAGGTTATTCTTAGAAAAAAAATAAATTTTAGATTGTCTACAGTGTTCACAATTTTCCTATTCAGGATGCTAATGTTTAGAAACTTAAAACTATGCCAATGAATGCAAGGAAAAGTAACTAGTAACAAGCAATTGAATGCAAAGTGAATGCACTTTTTTCTTGATTTTGAATGCAATAAGAATGTTTCTAAATGAAATTAAGATGATGAATAATCTACTTCTTAGTTTTTAAATGAAATGAAATGATGAAAGAAAGTAAAAATGCAACCTACATGCACTTTCGCCAATGCAAATATGGGAAACCCTAGATGCAATTTTCACTAAATGTGAGAAATGTAGGATGCAATTTTAGTAATGCAAGGTGCAATGTGAGAATGAATGAAATCTAAATCTAGGACTTTAATGAACTCCAAATCAGAAAATGAATGCTCAAAAAGGGTCAGGTTCACCAAAATGATTAATGGTGAAAACTGATGTTGTGGAATCACTTTTCTACAACAATCATTCAACAATGTCCTAGGAGTCATAATTGGATTGAATATCAACCTCACAAGGTGATTCAATTCTCAACAAGGAGGACCTAGGAGGGTGTTATTTAAGCTTTTAGGGGTTCACCACCAAGAAAATTCTTGGAAAAGAAAAATAAGCATTCAACCTACAAAACCTAATAATTGAAGTTAAATGAAGGATGCAAATGATGAAATTATTCAAGAGGAAGTTAGGATATGTGTACTTGGGTATGTGTAGGATCATCATGGTAAAAATTTGAATAAGTTATCTATATTATTTCAAAAATATGTAAGAATAGAATCTGTAGCAAATTGAATGTAGTTTTTAAACTACTACGTTTTTTTTTTTAAATCTATTTGGTGAAAAATTGAAATTTCAATGCAGTAGTACTTGAATTTCAGGGAAAAAATAAGATGTAGGTGTTTTTCTGACCACCCTAACCACAATAAAATAGTAATATTTTTTTATAAGACTTTAGCTATAAGTAGAGGACTCATGTCCCGATGTGATGCATAATTTTTTTTGTAATGTTTTTCCAAGTAAATAATTAATTATGAATTTTTTATTATAACTTTTAAAAAATATAAAAACTCATATGTCTAACCATCTTAACTTGGTCAAAACTTCATGAAATTCATTTTTTTAAATCCCATAGTATGCGAAGCATAGAATGTGACACATATTTTGGATTCAAAAAATTTGATACCGTTTGAAAGCTATAGATGTTTTTCAATCAACCTATCAATCGGGAATTTAGTCATAATTCAAATAGAAAATGAATAATAATTATCTATTAAATTCAAAGAAAAGCATAATTTATATTGGTTGAATGTTGAGAATCTCATTTAAAAACCATTTTCGTTTCATCAATTTTAGGTAAAAAAAAGTCATCAGCCACATACCCTACACATACCCATCATATCGCCACTTTTTGAGGCAGATGCAGAATCTTCGAATGTCAGAACCAGATCTGGAAGAATTTTTCAAAAAATACCCTTAGGAGGACTAAGAAACCCTTACTGTTGTCTTAGTTCTATTTGGAATTTCTGAAATCTCTAAATGTGGTCCTAAGGTTTGCGGTCTGGATTTCCTTCTTCTCTGATCTCAGTTTCTGAAACTTCTGGATTTAGCCTGTAGGTGAGTTTGTGTGAAGATGAACACTTTGCAATGCAACTTTGCAACTTTTCACCTCAAATGATCTCCAAGTCTTCAACCTAAATATGCAATCACAAACACACAAGAGGAGAAAAACTTGTTGATTGCTAGTCAATGTGGGTTTACCTTGGTCAAACCCCTTGTTGGTAATTATAGCTTGAAATGAAATAGAATAATGAAGGGGAATGATGAATGAACGACATGAAATACTACAACTCACCAAACCCTTGTTACGAAGTTTGCAAACTTGTGTGAAATGGTTGCAATGGATATGGATCTTGAATCAAAAGAAGGCTTGATAGATATGGACTTGAATTGCTTCCTTGAATCAAAACCTTGCATCAAAAATGTTAGCACAACACACATGATGCAAGGAGATCTTTGATATGATGCTTGAATCTTTCAATGATAGCTCCAAATGATTGATGAAATGCTCTTGAATGCTTGAATGCTTGGATGCTTAGATTTCTTGTTAGCTTGCTAGGTAAGAAAATGAGAGAAGGAACCTTGTATTTATACTTATCCATGCTTAATATCCTTAAATTACATCACACCAGGCCAACATATGAATTCATTAATTAAAGGAGGCTAAATCCTGCCATAATTTGAAATTAAATCCTTAAAATACCTCAAGGGGGACTAAGACGCCCTAGGTGGTGTCTTAGTCCCAAGGATAAAAACTTGGGGCATAGACACCAAAAAGGGGCCCATTTAAGATGCCTCAAAATTAGGGTCCCAAGACTTTGGGGAAAAAAGATGCCCTAGGTCATGTTTTAGTCCCGACCCAAAAATCATGGACACTTAGACAAAAACATTAAACTATCATTTATCCATTGAAGTTTGTTGGGATTAATTAGAAAAATATATAATTCATTGGGCTTGTGGATGCAAAATAGGACCAATTAAGATGTAAATAGGGATAAATAAAGCAAGGTGTGCTGAAAAAAGTGTGAAAATGCAAGGGTATGCATTTTACTACAGTATAGTCAAGTATGCATTTTACTACACTACAACCCCCACTTTAAAGTGGTTGCTAACACCATTACTGTGAGAAATTGCTTTAAATTAGAAGAAGACATGAAAGCTTACTCAAAAATCCCTATTCCAAGTCATATGTTTCTAAATCAAACTACATCATGAATAAGTATGTCACATGCGAGCCAACTTAAGGTATGTTGTCCACATCCCAATCTTTCTCTTATATGTACATGAAAGGTTATCAACTAACCAAAAGGGATAATGAAAAGTGACATACGGGAACAAGGCTACTGAACCCCTTTCCCCCACTTAGTGTAGGGAAAGGATGAGCTGAAAAGGATAAAAATAAGTTTCAATTAGAGGAACTAGGTGCTTCAACACAAGGAAGAGCACCGCAGTCCCTAAGATGTTGAATTTTGTTACTAAAAGCCTTAGAATCATTAGAAGCATGACCATGAACTCTATGATATGCAAAAAATGAATTCTAGTGAGGAAGGAAAATTGTAAAAATGCTCCTATGTATTTTTTTTTTCTTTTTAGCGGTTCACACGAACTGGGGTGTTCGAATGCACCCAAAAGTGGTTTGAATGGACCATGGTTTGAGTGAACCATATTAAATGAAGGGAATGATATTTTTTGCATTTTTAATGACAAATGCAATGGAAAAGTGGGGGTTTTCTCAAACCTAGGTTCAAGTGAACCTCCAAGGGGGGTTCATTTGAACCCCCCTTTTCCCCCTTCTCCCCTTATAGCACTAAATTTCTACAGAATTTTTCCCTTCGAAGCTCCAGTTGAGGATGAAAATGGAGGATAATTCATAGACCCAATTGGATGATGGTAGTCCTCAAAATGAGCTATCCATCGAATATAATTTTAATATGTTTTGGTTTGATTATGTATTTGTTTTTTTAGTTTGATTAAACATAGGTTTTTCACCGAAAATCAAACCCTTTGTTCTGCCCATGTGGAAAAATAGAAAATTATCAAAATAAAATTCTAAAAAATATGTGCAAGGTAGGTATTGATGTCCTTGATCTAGTAAAAAAAAAATAATTTTGATACATACAAAAAAATTTATGTTGTATACGGTTTGCGTATGTCTAAATTGTAATTGGTTTGACTTCGAATTTTGATTAAGGAAAAAATATTCAATAAAACACTATAAAAACAAATGGAAGGGTTAGATATTGTAGTTAAAAATCTAAATTCAAAAAAAATAGAATTTTATCCTTCATAGAAAAAAATTTATGTTGTATACGGTGAGCATCACTTCTTAAAAATGGTGATTACTGATAAAAACTAGTTTTCAAAGGAGATGGAAAAAGAAGTGCAATATGATTCCAAAAAATTTAAAATATATATATTTAGAATCTATAGAAAAAATTTCACAAATCACTAGTTTGCATCATCTTCGAATTCCTCACGGTTTAGTGCTATAGATGCCTGAAAGTGAAGATTTAGTTAGAAAAAATTAGTTCAGTATCTAGTTTGGCCAAAAATTGTAAACCAGTATTGTGGGATCACCCTCGAAAAGATACCTTCTTGAT
Organism: Sequoia sempervirens; assembly: GCA_007258455.2. Classification (NCBI taxonomy): domain Eukaryota; kingdom Viridiplantae; phylum Streptophyta; class Pinopsida; order Cupressales; family Cupressaceae; genus Sequoia; species Sequoia sempervirens. The sequence continues at coordinate 866,207,984 of VDFB02281492.1, read as the reverse complement.
CAAAAGTAGAAATTGTTGTTTTATTTTGTGACAAAGATGTCTCTTGCTTAGTACAAGATGTCAAACTTATGCAAGACTCTTTAGATTGTGAGATTTTTTTCTCTCCTTTACAGGAGGGTGTAAAATATAACAAATTCAAATCATTAGTGTTTTGGGTGATAAAATTGACATTAAGTGAAGATTTTGTTGTTTCTTTCAAAGGATAACAATCGAAACCACTAGTGTCCATCAATTTAGGATGCACCATGGTTAAAGTCTACTTAAAAGGATCTTTTGTAAGAGTGTTTATTGAGCAAAGGATTGTTTGATGGTTTGATTTCTATTAAAGGACAATAACCAAGACCATGAGTTGTTTCTTACATGTTAGGCTCTATAGGGACACATATACCTTGTTCTCAAGCACCACATCCTTCTCCACTATAACTAAGTTGCTTCATAAGTTCATAACCTCTTCCATAAAGCTTTTTCATTTCTTTGGGATTCGACAGTTGTTCATAGTCGCATTCATCAAAGTTTGTTGTGTAATTTGTTGTCTTTTATTCTAAAGTGGTTGAGGTGGATGCTTTCTATTAGTTTTTATGATTAGATATAAAACTCAGATTTTAATTCAAAATTAGACACACAAACATAGAATATACCCTGGGAAAACCCTCCTCTTGAGGGAGAAAAACCCAACAACAATATATCGCTTATATATTGAATGATAAACAATAGTATCCCTTACAATGAGGCCAATTATGAGCCCAAGAATGGAATCAAAATTTGATGCTAACACAACTATAATATAATGCTACTTGTTGATGACAAGCATAGCCTTCTATAATACTTTGATATGTCCTTGCAATGTTCGCACTTGAAGACTATCAAATTATACATTGAACTGGATATGAAAAATGAATGAATTACAATGAAGTAGCATCAAACATATATACAAGAGAGAAGGAGAGGATGTGACTCTCCAAGTCTTCACATCAACCTTCACAAGAGTCATGTCTTCTAGAAAATAAATCAGCCTCCAAAAGATTGTGTCTCTTCAAGAAATCGTGCCTTCATGATGTTGGCCTTATTACCAATAATTAAATATTACTTTATGTGAAATGATGAAGTGTCTCTTCATCAATCATTGTCTTTCAAATTAAATATCCATTTAGGCTATCATTTAATTTGATCTTCATAGACGAATCTGGGCTGAAAGTAGAGGCCTGATGCTGCCATGTAACATCAACACTCCCTCTCAGCTAGGGAGGATACTTCCAGCTGTATAAGACATATCACCTCATCATGATGTCAACCACAATGGCTACTCCCATATGTGGAAAATAATCATATCACCTCATTGTGATATCAACCATCATGGCTACTCCCATGAATGGTAAATGTGCACAAGTGCCCATCACGGAATCACTCAACGTGATGTTGTCACCTCATCATGACGTTCATCATGGCTACTCCCAGAGGGTGGAAACAAGGGATTTCACCTCAAATCTCTCTCATAGAGAGAAATGCATTAACAAGGGCTTGCACCTCAAATCTCTCTCATAGAGAGAAATGAATTAAAAAATATCACTGATGTTGAGACTCCCTCTCAGCTAGGGCTTTATTCTCCACCATACCAAGCTTTTCTTGAAAGTACACAAAATTTATCCTAGAGAGATGCTTAGTGAGAATATTTTCTATCTACTCATCAATGCTGATATACTTCAACTAGATCACTTTCCTCAATACCATATCTCTGATATAGTGGTGTTTGATCTTGAAACATGTTTATTTTTTTCATGAAACACTAGATTGATAGAAAGCTTCACACAAATCTAATTATCACAATGAATGATAGTTGGCTCCATCGATTGCCCAAACAATCCTGCAAGGAGCTTTTGAAGCCACAGTGCTTCTTGAGCTGCCACACAAGCTGCAATATACTCAGCCTCTGTTGTGCTTCGTGCCACAGAAGACTACTTCCTATTACACCAAGATATCATCATAGACCCTAGACTGAAGCAACATCTAAAGGTGCTCTTCTGATCAGTAAAAAACCCTACCCAATCAAAATCAGAATACCCATGCAACTTCAAGTCCACATCAGAAGAATATCTCAAGCCATACCCAACTGTGCCACGCAAGTATCTCAAGATATGATTTTTTGTAACTAGATTTATTTTCCTTGGTTCACACATGAACTAACTAAGTGCACTTATTGCATAGAAAATATCTGGTCTAGTATTGAGGAGATACATCAACGATCCAATCAACTGTCTATACATTGTGGGATCCACTAGATCTGAACTAGTTGCAGCTTCTTTTAGCTTTTGCAAATTGGTCTCCATAGGTGTAGACATGGATTTGCAATCCATCATACCAAATCTCTTCAAGATGTCAATAGTATACTTCCCTTGAATGACCTTATTTGACTTATGCCATACTTCTACACCAAGGAAGCAGTGCATGAGACCAAGATCCTTCATTTCAAATTCAGAAGCTAACTCCTTCTTACATTTGATAATGAGGTTTTCTTCTCCAGTAAGAATTAGATCATCAACATAGACAACCAAGATTAATGCTTCACCATTGAAATTACCTTGAAGTATAGGTTTGAATCAACATCATTCTTAGAGAATCCCAAGCTTAACAGGTAACGATCAATTCTTTCATACCAAGCACGAGGAGCCTGCTTAAGGCCATACAAAGCCTTCTTCAGCCTCTAATCATGAGACTCCTTTCCATGAACCTAAAAGCCATCAGGCTGCTCAATATATACCTCTTCCTTGATTACACCATTTAGGAATGTTGTCTTCATGTCCATTTGGTGAATCTTCCATCCTTTAGATGCTGCAATAGCAATGATGGTCCTGATGGATGTATAACGAGCAACTAGTGCAAAGGTTTCCTCATAGTCTACTCCCTCTTTCTAAGAGAATCCTCTAGCCACAAACCTATCATTGTACTTCTCTATGCTCCCATCAGCCGCATGCTTGATCTTGAAGAGCCACTTGGAAGAAACAACAAATTTTCCTTCATGTCTAGGTAGGATGTCCCAAACATCATTCTTGAGGATAGATTGATACTCTTCACCCATAACATCTCTCCATACTTGCTAACTAGTAGCTTCCTCAACACTAGAAGGTTTAGACTCAATTATTTGACTCGTCAATGGAACATAGCTTGAAAACTTGTGAGGCCTCTTTCTTTCTCTGAATGTTCCTCTCGGGGATACAAACCTTTTTTCCTCCTACATTGTTTTCCTAGCCCAAAGAGGTCTTTAATGACCAATCACAATATCTCTAGGCCCATCAGTAGGTTCCAAAGGCTCAATTGGATCATCCTCTTCTTTAGGATCAGTAGCCTCCCTCTGAATCTCAGGAGTATAGTCAACTTCCATATCCTGAGGAGACTCTTGGTCTTCATTGTCTATCTCCATATGAGTGCCCTTAGATCTCTTGAATGCAACATCTTCTTCAAATGTAACATCCTTGCTGATCTCAATCAACTTCTAACCTAGAATGTATACTTTGTAGGCTTTTGAAGACTCACTATAGCCCACAAATATTCCCTTCTTTCCAGATGGTTCCAACTTTGTCCTTTTATCTTTAGGCACATGAACATATATAGGACAGCCAAAGATCCTCAAATGACTTACTTCTAGCTTCACCCCTATGAATGCTTCTTCAAGAGCCATGTTCTCCAAAATTCAGTGAGGACTTCTATTCTAAACATAAACACCTATCCTAGATGCTTCATCCCAAAGGAAGGTTTGTAGATCTTGATCATGAATCATCGCTTTGGCTACTTCTACAATAGATCTATTCTTACTTTCTACAACACCATTTTGTTTAGGATTGTAAGGGACACAAAACTCCCTCTTAATCTCTACTTCAATGGAAAAGTTACGAAAGCTTCTAGAGATGTATTCTCCTCCATTGTCAGATCTCATAACTTTGATCTTCTTCCCAGACAAGTTCTCTCCCTGAGCTTTAAATTCTTTGAACCTCTCAAGTACTTCCTCATATTTTTTAGATTTCAAGAAATAAATCCAAGTCTTTCTAGAGTAATCATCAATGAAAATAATGTAATACAAGAAACCACTCAAAGAAGCAATAGACATTGGACTAAATAAATCAGAATGAATAAGATCTAGAATAAATTTAGATCTAATTTCACTACTATGAAATGGACCTTTAGTATTCTTACACAATGCACAACCTTTGCAAGTGCCTTCATGCTCCTGGTTGAGTTTAGGAAGGCTAGTGACCATCTTCTCCATGGTTGGTAGTGCTTGAAAGTGAAGATGAGCAAGTCTTCTATGCCAAAGTTCACACAATCTTGATGAATCATGAAACAAATCCTAAATCTATAGAGACTCTCATGTCAAACTCCAATCACCCAAGTAGTCTTGATACTCGAAATCTTCGGCCATGCAAGAACTTTACCTTCTGAGAATGCAACTTGGTACCCCTTGTCCTCCAAGGCTGAGATAGAGAAAAGGTTCTGCTTGATACCCAGAACAAAAAGTACATCACTCAACTACAATGAGATGCCTGAATCTAATTGAAGAGAGGAGGTCCCAAAAACCTTCACAGAATATTTAGCATCATCACCAATAATGATTTGAACACTAGAATCTCTCTCCACCAAATCAGATAGATGTTCTCTAAATCCAGTGAAGTGGCGAGAGGCACCACTATCAATCAACCAAGTATTGTTGTCGGTAGGCAAATTGCTTGATAAAGCATAATAGAATAGAAAACCACTTGAATCCTTTTGCAGAGATATCTCACCCACATCTGCAATTGAAGCCTATTGCTTAGGTCTAGTTGGAAAATCCTTTGCATAGTGACCAAACTTGTCACATATAAAACATTGAATGCAAGAGAGTTCCTTCTTCCTTTTAGATGCAGGGGCACCATTTGATTCTTTATCTCTATTCCTCTTGAAGTAGCCTTTTTTCCCTTATTTTCCTTTCTTCTTCGAGGATTGAGTGGCAAGAACATGAATGTCTTCATTTATAGAGCTTTGACCAATGCCTCTCGCAGCCAACCTTGATTCTTCTTGAATACAATCCACCCTCAAATGATCAAACTTACGAAGTCTTAATCTCCCACTGATTCCTTGAATGAATGGCTCCCAAGATTGAGGAAAACCATTGAGAGCCAACATAGCCAAATCCTTATCATCCACCAAATTCCCAATGGTAGAGAGCTGATCTCTCAACTTGGTAATCTTCATGAAGAATGAGATGAAAAATTCTCCTTTCACCATATTGACATGATGAAGTTTTTGCTTTAATGCAAGAACTCGACTTGTGTTGTTGATCTCATACATCTCCTCCAAGGTCTTGAACATGTCTCTTGCTATTTTCAACTTGGAGATAATAGGCACAATATGGTCTTTCACAGAATCAACCAACATCTTTTTTGCCTTAGTGCCATTCCTCTTCCGTTGGGACTTCTCATTCTCATCGGTTGGTTTGGGAACTTCTCCCTCCACAAATTGAGCTAAATCATTTTCTTCCAAAGCATGCATGACTCTAAACTTCCAAGATGTGAAGTTTGATGCACCCTCAAGTCTATCTTCGATCTTAATCCCGTTCACCATCTTGATGCAATCAAAGATGAGAAAAAGAGTGGAGGATAGCGTTGCTTGACTAAATATGATCACGATCTTTCTTATACCCACTCTAATACCATGTTATTTTTTATGGTCAGATATAAAACTTATATTTTAATTCAAAATTAGACACACAAACATAGAATATACCTTGGGAAAACCCTCCTCTTGAGGGAGAAAAACCTAGCAACAATATGTTGCTTATATATTGAATGATAAACAATAGTCTCCCTTACAATGAGGTCAATTATGAGCCCAAGAATGGCATCACAATTTGATGCTAACACAGATATAATATATTGCTACTTATTGATGACAAACACAACCTTCTACAATAATTTGATTTGTCCTTGCAATGTTCACACTTGAAGACTATTGAATTATACAATGAACTGTATATGAAAAATGAATGAATTACAATGAAGTAGAATTGAACATATATACAAGAGAGAAGGAGAGGACGTGACTCTCTGAAGACCTTCACAAGAGTCATGTCATCTAGAAAATAAAGTCAGCCTCCAAAATATTGTCTCTTCAAGAAATAATGTCGTCATGATGTTGACCTTAATACCAATAATTAAATATTAATTTATGTGAAATGATGAAGCACCTCTTCATCAATCATTGTCTTTCAAATTAAATAGTTGTTTAGGCTATCATTTAATTTGATCTTCATAGAAGGATCTGGACTAGAAGTAGAAGCCCGATGATGCCATGTAACATCAACACTTTCAAAGGGTCTTCTGAATTTTGTGTTGATAATACTGCTTTTTCTTTTCCCTTGTCTGAATCTTTGTTTATGATCTTGTTTTCTCCCATAAATGCTGGTTTGAAATCTAAGGAACCTCAATCATCTTATAATAGCTTTGTAACTTCCTCAATATGTTTTTCTTTGTCTTTTTGTTGCATGGGTTCCACTTGTGTAGTTGGTGTTAATGTTTCCAAAGAATTTTCGTTATCTTTTCAATGTTCAAGCAACTATTTGGTTTAGGGTCAACTTTGATTGTATATACTTTGTTGTTATAGACACATTTCATGATATGATGAAGGGTAGAGGGAACCACATGCATCTCATGAATCCATGGTCTTCCTAAAAGGAGGTTGTATGAAAGATCATTAGGCATAACATGAATTGGGATTTTTAATGTGGCCTTTCCAACTATAATAGGAAAAGTGATCACACCAAGCGGTTTTTTTCCTACATTGTCAAACCCCCTAATAGGTAAAGAATCATGTTGATTTTTTTTTTTATCCACGCCAAGTTTATCCAAAAGGGTTACACTACACACATTAAGAGCAGAGCCATTGTCAACAAGGGTTCTTTTTATTCCCAACCTACTATGGATAGATATTATCATGAATGCATTGTTTTGCTTTGTCACTTCCAAAGGAGGCAACTCATGGTGATAAAAAGTAATGTCTACATTGTTCAAATTTATAGCTTGAATTTTGGCTACTACTTCATTTGATTATGTGCTAGGAACTTGTTGTAAAGTTATTTGAATCATGTTGTGATAATGAGGGAAGGATTGAATAAGGTCCCATAAAGATATCTTAGTAGGAGTATTCTTTAGTTGTTCAACAAGGTCATACTCCTTTCCACATTGTAGAGGAAAATGAGGAGAACCAGGCAAGATAGGATTAGGCAATGGGAGGGATGTTGAATTTGTTTGTCTTGGTTGTGGATTTTTTCTAGTGTTATATGTATGAGCAATGGTATTATGACTCGAATGCTGAAAAACATTATTCTTAGGTGGGTAAAGGATAAGTTTAGGTTTGTTTTGAGTTTGAGGTTTGTGTGAAGGTGGGTAAAGGATGAGTTAAGGTTGAATAATATTAACTTCCCTTAGTGAAGGAGAGTCTAATGTTACTGCATCATCTTCATCTAAGGAAACTATATCATTATTGTCAATGTTATCATTGTCATGTAGCATGATATCTTCCCTAGGAGGAGAGTTTTTAAGAGAACTACAAGCTAGATGTTCATGACATTCAAAGGTTGGTTCTTCCAAAATGACATCATCACAAGTAAGGGAGTTATCAATGGTTTAATTTTCTTGTTTATCAATAGTATGGATACTAGGAGAAGGCACTATTTTATTGTCCTTTTTCTCTAAGGTCTCATTCTCTTGTGTCATACGATCTACCTAGGTAGTAGGAGAGCTTGTAAGATGTTCATCACATTCCATGGTTAGATTTTGTAAATTAGCTTCATCAAAAGTAGGGGAGGCATCAAGTGAAGAAAAACTATGATTTTCATGCTTACCAAATAGATCTTTCAAAATGATAGAATCCTTAGGGAAGGGAGGAACAAGATTATCATGACTCTCAATAGGTGCATCTTCTAACACTAAGCTATCTTCTTCGTATCAAGGAGGGATATTATGAGAAGGAAAAAAATTATTGTCATGGGTCTCTATGATTTCATTGTCTTTGCTAAAACATTCTCACAAGCAACCTGGATGAATGGAGACTAGGTAAGGTGATATTTAGAAATGTTTATATGATCTCATCTTCTTATTTCCTAATATCTTCCAAAGGGGGATGTGGAGAGGGACAATCAAGACTCTCAATTCTTGTATCTTCTTTCACCATGATACATTTGTCACTAATAGGAGAGGTATTGAGAGAAGAACAAGTATGATTGTTATTATTGTCTACGCTTGCATCCTCTTGTATCATACCATCCTCACCAATAGGCAATGTAATATTAAGGATTGTGTCAATGGTTTGATCCACTTTCTCTAAGATGTTCTCATAACTATGAAAGATAGTAGAAGGGCATTGACTAACATGTTTCTTAATGACCTCATTGTTGTACTCTAAGTTGAACTCATAAGAGGGGATGTTGTACTTATGCAATCCATTTTTAACCATATCAAAGCCACATCTCTTGAAAGAAAACATGTTATTATGGAAAAGTAAATAAAGTGCAATTCTATGACCTAAAGTGAAATGTTTAAATGCAATTTTCAGATTTGGAATAAGGTAATTTGCTGATTACACTATGCAACAACCTGAAAGTTGAAATGTTGTAAATACAAATTTGGAATTGAGTAATGCATGAAATGAACCATTTAAAGCTAGATTTAGTGAAATGCATGTAACAGAAACTCAACCCATTGAAATAGATAACCAATGGCAGGAAACAAAACTAGAGAAATGAGGTTTTTAATGTTGTAAAAAGTAGTTTCAGGTGTGCACTGGGACTGATTTTCCCAGAGGTGCATATGAATCCCAGTGAGGGTTTTTTGCTCAATTTTGAATAAATTTTTAGTGATTTTTATGTTTTTTGGTTTGGGTGATTTGTAGACTAAATGAAAATGCAGTTTTCAAATGTTTTTCAATTATTTTAGATGCAAAAATGCAACCTATATGCACTTTTACTAATGTTAAAATTAGAAACCCTAGAATGCCAACTAACTAATGCAAACCCTAATGCAAAGTTAATGCAAGCTAGATCTAGGATGATGATGGAATCCAAATTAGAAAATGAAATGTTCTAAATGTAGGTTCACCAAAATGTAAGATAATTTTTTTTCACCCCAAGGGTTTTAGGACCTAGGGCAACAGACTTCCTATACTCTACATTCAAGGATGCCCTAGAGATCTCAGTCAAATGATGATAATGAGAGAATGAGATCTACTAAGGGATTGTACTAGGTTATGTTTAGATATTAATGAGGGGTTCACCACCAAGCTAGGGCCTGGAAAGATAAATGAAATGCAATATCTAATGACAAAACCTAGTGATACAGGAAACTTAAATGAATGACCTAAATGCATATAAATCAGAGCATAAAGTTGTAAAATCAGAAGTGTGCACCTGGAAACCTAAGAGAGCTTAAATGGAGACCTGAAATGCTACATAACCTAAAATTTAGGCCTACTAGGACTCATTCACCAAGTTGGCTGAATCAGTCCCAAATCTCTAGGGGTTTCTATACAAGAACATGTTTCTATAAAAAGGGTATTCAAAACTGCAAAAATATCAAAATCGACCTAAACTAGGACGCATTTGCCAGAATTGGTGAATGAGTCCATTTAGGGTTTTCTAGAGCTTTAAAATCAGAATTTGGTCTTCAATGTTTTCTCTTTCTATTCCTCTTTATTTACATATCTGAAACTCTGATTTCAAGGCTGTAGGTGACTTTTTAGTGAAGATTACGACCTTACAAATGACGAGACAACTCCAATCACTTTCTCCAAGCATGTAACCTAATATTCAATGACCCTTCAAGTCTTCAAAGCACCTAGATCTACAATTATGCAAAGAGAGAAAGAGAGAGAAAAGTGTTGATTGTTAGGGAATAGGGGTTTGCCTTGGTGAAACCCCTAGTTGGTAATTAAACCAAACGATGAAATAATGAAATGAAGGCATGAACCATGAAAAAAAGAGAATGAATCATGTACAATAATACCTTGAATGATGTTTTGTAAATGATGTCTTATAAATCTGCAACTCAACATGAAATGGCCATGAAGGATGTAGATCTTGATCTTGACAATAGGTGTAGAATAATTCTTAATCTTGGATATTCAATGCTACATCACAACACTAGCTCAATAACATGCTTGATGTTTGATATCCTTGACATGATCATGGATCTTCAAATTTTGCAACTATTGATGAAGAATTCAGCCATTGAATGCCTTAAAAATAATCTTGAATGTTCTCTAGATGATCATGTGAAGCCTTGGAATTCTCAAATATTGAATTATTGACTTGATAACATGTAGACCTTATGAAATAATGGTTTGAAAGCTCATTTATATAGGAAATCCATCTAAGATCCTGTGTATTAGATCCCAAAGGCCAACATACATGAAATTTGAACTTAAAACCTAGTTTTTCTCACTAAATACCTTGAAAATAGGCCAAATGGGATTCATTCGCCATCTATGTCATATGAGTCCAACTTGGATAGGACTCATTCACTCAATGTGGAGAATGGGTCCCACAAGGCCCATTTTGATTGCTAAAGTGTTGAAGAGTGTGTAAAGTTTATATGTTGATATTGATAAGTTTTTTATTGAAATATTCCTTGGGATGCATAATATAGGGTCTTAAGGGCCTATAATTGGTGATATTAAGGTTATAAATGGAAGAGGGCCCAAATTTCAATGTGAAAGTGTAAATAAATACACTTTACAACACTAAACTAAGGAAAATTTGGGTCTATTTAGGTTAGAAGGGCCCTAAATCCCATGTGAAAGTGTAAGACACATTACAACACTATATTAGGTCCATTTTGTTTACAAGCCTCCTAAATTTAATGTGAAGGTGTAAAACACATCACAACACTAGATCAAGGTGACATTAAGTCCAATTTATCATTAATTATTCCCAAATTAAGTGTGAAAATGTATACGACATTTTTTGACACTACACTTTGTAAATGAAAACTTTGACTAGTGTTAAATTACAAAAAATTTCAAATGTTTATGATTTTTCACTAAATATAAAGTGCCATATTTCACCTTTATTATTCTATACAATACATGCACTAAAATAAAGTGCCAAACATGGGGAAAATCAAAAGTATTAAAAATGCCTAGGCATATTAGAGAGTTGTGATTAGAATACTCCAAAATTTATTTTCTCAAGTTCCTAAAAAAGTTGTACACATAATCAAGCATGGACTCAAATCATGATATTAAATTTCTTACATCTTTTAACTACCATAAGTGGAAGTTGCAAGTACAAATTACACTCAAGAACAAAAGCTTGTATAGAGTTACAATGGGTATTGAAAAGGAACCAAATTCTGCCAAGGACAAGGAAAAGTGGTTCAATAAGTGTGACCAAGCCTTTGGATTCTAGTGATTATGTCTTTCAAAAGAACTTCTATTTCATGTAGAGGAACTGAAAAGTCCACATGAAGTATGGTCAACGCTTCAAAAGTTATTTGGAAAAGTTGATGATATTAAAGGCCATGAGCTAGAAAATGAATTAATCAGCTTAAGTCCAAGTAATTACCCAACATTACAAGAATATTTCATCAAATTTAAGTCACTTCGCCAACAACTTAAGGAATGTGGAATTGAGAAAAAAGATAATCAACTCAGCTTGTCAACTCTTTCCAAGTTGTGATCTTTTAATTTTATTTTTGTGTCAACATTCTAATCTAGAAAAAGGGCTTTGGGTTCTAATTGGTCTATGCCAAATATAGATCACTTTATTGCTGATTTGATCAGAGAACAAGATAAACTTATCGAGATGGGGCCCATAGTATCCTATAGGCCAAATGCTTTACTAGCAGAAAGTGTAAAATCTGAAGGATTGAAAAACCAAAATGAAGAGAGAAAAGATAAGGAAATAAAAAGGTGAAAATCACAGGACGAAAATACTCAGAAATATGTCAAGTGTTCCTTTAGTAATAAATTGGGGCATAATGCACTTGACTATATGAGGAAGCAAATAAACAATCTTACTCAAATCATTGAGGAAAGTAATATTGTAAATTTTGGATCTTCATCATCTACAAACACCAAAAAGGAAAAAGAGAAATTAAAAGGACATTTTATTTGAGTGATTGCAAGATCTATTGTATTACTTCTTGTTGATGGGGTTTTTATGCACTTCTCAACATAGGCAGTGCATAGGTGCAGTACCTCTCTTGAAAGACAATCTCCCACAATCGGATTACAGAATACTATCCCAATGTCTCTTGGATGTCAGGTCATGACAGTGCTTGGATACCTCAGTAGTTTTGTAAATGATGTCTTATAAATCTGCAACTCAACATGAAATGGCCATGAAGGATGTAGATCTTGATCTTGACAATAGGAGTAGAATAATGCTTAATCTTGGATATTCAATGCTACATCACAACACTAGCTCAATAACATGCTTGATGTTTGATATCCTTGACATGATCATCGATCTTGAAATTTTGCAACTATTGATGAAGAATTCAGCCATTAAATGCCTTAAAAATAATCTTGAATGTTCTCTAGATGATCATATTAAGTCTTGGAATTCTTAAATATTGAATTATTTACTTGATAACATGTAGACCTTATGAAATAATGGTTTTAAAGCTCATTTATATAGGAAATCCATCTAATATCCTGTGTATTAGATCCCAAAGTCCAACATACATGAAATTTGAACTTAAAACCTAGTTTTTCTCACTAAATACCTTGAAAATAGGCCAAAAGGGATTCATTCGCCATCTATGTCATATGAGTCCAACTTGGATAGGACTCATTCACCCAAAGTGGAGAATGGGTCCCACAAGGCCCATTTTGATTGCTAAAGTGTTGAAGAGTGTGTAAACTTTATATGTTGATATTGATAAGTTTTTATTGAAATATTCCTTGGGATGCATAATATTGGGTCTTAAGGGCCTATAATTGATGATATTAAGGTTATAAATGGAAGAGTGCCCAAATTTCAATGTGAAAGTGTAAATAAATACACTTTACAACACTAAACTAAGGAAAATTTGGGTCTATTTAGGTTAGAAGGGCCCTAAATCCCATGTGAAAGTGTAAGACACATTACAACACTATATTAGGTCCATTTTGTTTACAAGCCTCCTAAATTTAATGTGAAGGTGTAAATAAATATATTTTACAACATTAAATTAGGGTAGAGTTAGGTTAATTTAGCTTCAACATGCCCTAGACCTAATGTGGAGGTGTAAAACACATCACAACACTAGATCAAGGTGACATTAAGTCCAATTTATCATTAATTATTCCCAAATTAAGTGTGAAAATTTATACGACATTTTTTGACACTACAGTTTGTAACTGAAAACTTTGTTAGTGTTAAATTACAAACATTTTCAAATGTTTATGATTTTTCACTAAATATAAAGTGCCATATTTCACCTTTATTATTGTATACAATACATGCACTAAAATAAAGTGCCAAACATGGGGAAAATCAAAAGTATTAAAAATGCCTAGGCGTATTAGAGAGTTGTGATTAGAATACTCCAAAATTTATTTTCTCAAGTTCCTAAGAAATTTGTAAACATAATCAAGCATGGACTCAAATCATGGGTTTAAATCGCTTTCATCTTTTAACTACCATATATGGAAGTTGCAAGTACAACTTACACTCAAGAACAAAGGCTTGTATAGAGTTACAATGGGTATTGAAAAGGAATCAAATTCTGCCAAGGACAAGGAAAAGTGGTTCAATAAGTGTGACCAAGCCTTTCGATTCTAGTGATTGTCTTTCAAAAGAACTTCTATTTCATGTAGAGGAACTGAAAACCCCACATGAAGTATGGTGAACCCTTGAAAAGTTATTTGGAAAGGTTGATGATATTAAAGGCCATGAGCTAGAAAATGAATTAATCAGCTTAAGTCCAACTAATTACCCAACATTACAAGAGTATTTGATCAAATTTAAGTCACTTCGCCAACAACTTAAGGAATATGGAATTGAGAAAAAAGATAATCAACTCAGCTTGTCAACTCTTTCCAAGCTGGGATCTTCTTATTTTATTTTTGTGTCAACATTCTACTCTACAAAAAGGGCTTTGGGTTCTAATTGGTCTATGCCAAATATCGATCACGTTATTGCTGATTTGATCAGAGAACAAGATAAACTTATCGAGATGGGGCCCATAGTATCCTATAGGCCACATGCTTTAGTAGAAAAAAGTTTAAAACCTTAAGGATTGACAAACCAAAATGACGAGAGAAAAGATAAGGAAATAAAAAGGCGAAAATCATAGGACGAAAATACTAAAAAATATGTCAAGTGTTCCTTTAGTAATAAATTGGGGCATAATGCACTTGACTATATGAGGAAGCAAATAAACAATCTTACTCAAATCATTGAGGAAAGTAAGATTGTATATTTTGGATCTTCATCATCTACGAACACCAAAAAGGAAAAAGAGAAATTAAAAGGACATTTTATTAGAGTGATTGCAAGATGTATTGTATTACTTCTTGTTGATGGTGTTTTTATGCACTTCTCAACATAGGCAGTGCGTAGGTGCAGTACCTCTCTTGAAAGACAATCTCCCACAATCGGATTGCAAAATACTATCCCAAGGTCTCTCAGATGTCAGGTCATGACAGTGCTTAGATACCTCAATAGTTTTGTAAATGATGTCTTATAAATCTGCAACTCAACATGAAATGGCCATGAAGGATGTAGATCTTGATCTTGACAATAGGAGTAGAATAATGCTTAATCTTGGATATTCATTGCTACATCACAACACTAGCTCAATAACATGCTTGATGTTTGATATCCTTGACATGATCATGGATCTTGAAATTTTGCAACTATTGATGAAGAATTCAGCCATTAAATGCCTTAAAAATAATCTTGAATGTTCTCTAGATGATCATGTGAAGTCTTGGAATTATTAAATATTGAATTATTTACTTGATAACATGTAGACCTTATGAAATAATGGTTTGAAAGCTCATTTATATAGGAAATCCATCTAAGATCCTGTGTATTAGATCCCAAAGGCCAACATACATGAAATTTGAACTTAAAACCTAGTTTTTCTCACTAAATACCTTGAAAATAGGCCAAATGGGATTCATTCGCCATCTATGTCATATGAGTCCAACTTGGATAGGACTCATTCACCCAAAGTGGAGAATGGGTCCCACAAGGCCCATTTTGATTGCTAAAGTGTTGAAGAGTGTGTAAAGTTTATATGTTGATATTGATAAGTTTTTTATTGAAATATTCCTTGGGATGCATAATATTGGGTCTTAGGGGCCTATAATTAATGATATTAAGGTTATAAATGGAAGATGGCCCAAATTTCAATGTGAAAGTGTAAATAAATACACTTTACAACACTAAACTAAGGAAAATTTGGGTCTATTTAGGTTAGAAGGGCCCTAAATCCCATGTGAAAGTGTAAGACACATTACAACACTATATTAGGTCCATTTTGTTTACAAGCCTCCTAAATTTAATGTGAAGGTGTAAATAAATATATTTTACAACATTAAATTAGGGTAGAGTTAGGTTAATTTAGCCTCAACAGGCCCTAGAACTAATGTGGAGGTGTAAAACACATCACAACACTAGATCAAGGTGACATTAAGTCCAATTTATCATTAATTGTTCCCAAATTAAGTGTGAAAATTTATACGACATTTTTTGACACTACACTTTGTAAATGAAAACTTTGTTAGTGTTAAATTACAAACATTTTCAAATGTTTATTATTTTTCACTAAATATAAAGTGCCATATTTCACCTTTATTATTCTATACAATACATGCACTAAAATAAAGTGCCAAACATGGGGAAAATCAAAAGTATTAAAAATGCCTAGGCATATTAGAGAGTTGTGATTAGAATACTCCAAAATTTATTTTCTCAAGTTCCTAAAAAATTTGTAAACATAATCAAGCATGGACTCAAATCATGGGATTAAATTTCTTACATCTTTTAACTAGCATAAGTGGAAGTTGCAAGTCCAACTTACTCTCAAGAACAAAGGCTTGTATAGAGTTACAATGGTATTGAAAAGGAACCAAATTCTGCCAAGGACAAGGAAAAGTGGTTCAATAAGTGTGACCAAGCCTTTGGATTCTAGTGATTATGTCTTTCAAAAGAACTTCTATTTCATGTAGAGGAAATGAAAAACCCCACATGAAGTATGGTCAACCCTTGAAAAGTTCTTTGGAAAATTTGATGATATTAAAGGCCATGAGCTAGAAAATGAATTAATTAGCTTAAGTCCAAGTAATTACCCAACATTACAAGAATATTTCATCAAATTTAAGTCACTTCGCCAACAACTTAAGGAATTTGGAATTGAGAAAAAAGATAATCAACTCAGCTTGTCAACTCTTTCCAAGCTGGGATCTTCTTATTTTATTTTTGTGTCAACATTCTACTCTACAAAAAGGGCTTTGGCTTCTAATTGGTCTATGCCAAATATAGATCACTTTATTACTGATTTGATTAGAGAACAAGATAAACTTATCGAGATGGGGCCCATAGAATCCTATAGGCCACATGCTTTAGTAGCAGAAAGTGTAAAATCTGAAGGATTGACAAACCAAAATGAAGAGAGAAAAGATAAGGAAATAAAAAGGCAAAAATCACAGAACGAAAATACTAAGAAATATGTCAAGTGTTCCTTTAGTAATAAATTGGGGCATAATGCACTTGACTATATGAGGAAGCAAATAAACAATCTTACTCAAATCATTGAGGAAAGTAAGATTGTAAATTTTGGATCTTCATCATCTAAAAACACCAAAAAGGAAAAAGAGAAATTAAAAGGACATTTTATTTGAGTGATTGCAAGATCTATTGTATTACTTCTTGTTGATGGTGTTTTTATGCACTTCTCAACATAGGCAATGCATAGGTGCAGTACCTCTCTTGAAAGAAAATCTCCCACAATCGGATTGTAGAATACTATCCCAAGGTCTCTCGGATGTCAGGTCATGACAGTGCTTAGATACCTCAGTAGTTTTGTAAATGATGTCTTATAAATCTGCAACTCAACATGAAATGGCCATGAAGGATGTAGATCTTGATCTTGACAATAGGAGTAGAATAATGCTTAATCTTGGATATTCAATGCTACATCACAACACTAGCTCAATAACATGCTTGATGTTTGATATCCTTGACATGATCATGGATCTTGAAATTTTGCAACTATTGATGAAGAATTCAGCCATTGAATGCCTTAAAAATAATCTTGAATGTTCTCTAGATGATCATGTGAAGTCTTGGAATTCTTAAATATTGAATTATTGACTTGATAACATGTAGACCTTATGAAATAATGGTTTGAAAGCTCATTTATATAGTTAATCCATCTAAGATCCTGTGTATTAGATCCCAAAGGCCAACATACATGAAATTTGAACTTAAAACCTAGTTTTTCTCGCTAAATACCTTGAAAATAGGCCAAATAGGATTCATTCGCCATCTATGTCATATAAGTCCATCTTGGATATGACTCATTCACCCAAAGTGGAGAATGGGTCCCACAAGGCCCATTTTGATTGCTAAAGAGTGTGTAAAGTTTATATGTTTATATTGATAAGTTTTTTATTGAAATATTCCTTGGGATGCATAATATAGTGTCTTAGGGGCCTATAATTGATGAGTTTTTTATTGAAATATTCCTTGGGATGCATAATATAGGGTCTTAGGAGCCTATAATTGGTGATATTAAGGTTATAAATGGAAGAGGGCCCAAATTTCAATGTGAAAGTGTAAATAAATACACTTTACAACACTAAACTAAGGAAAATTTGGGTCTATTTAGGTTAGAAGGGCCCTAAATCCCATGTGAAAGTGTAAGACACATTACAACACTATATTAGGTGCATTTTGTTTACAAGCCTCCTAAATTTAATGTGAAGGTGTAAATAAATATATTTTACAACATTAAATTAGGGTAGAGTTAGGTTAATTTAGCTTCAACAGGCCCTAGACCTAATGTGGAGGTGTAAAACACATCACAACACTAGATAAAGGTGACATTAAGTCCAATTTATCATTAATTATTCCCAAATTAAGTGTAAAAATGTATATGACATTTTTTGACACTACACTTTGTAAATGAAAACTTTGTTAGTGTTAAATTACAAACATTTTCAAATGTTTATGATTTTTCACTAAATATAAAGTGCCATATTTCACCTTTATTATTGTATACAATACATGCACTAAAATAAAGTGCCAAACATGGGGAAAATCAAAAGTATTAAAAATGCCTAGGCGTATTAGAGAGTTGTGATTAGAATACTCCAAAATTTATTTTCTCAAGTTCCTAAAAAATTTGTAAACATAATCAAGCATGGACTCAAATCATGGGTTTAAATTTCTTTCATCTTTTAACTACCATATATGGAAGTTGCAAGTACAACTTACACTCAAGAACAAAGGCTTGTATAGAGTTACAATGGGTATTGAAAAGGAACCAAATTCTGCCAAGGACAAGGAAAAGTGGTTCAATAAGTGTGGCCAAGCCTTCGGATTCTAGTGATTATTTCTTTCAAAAGAACTTCTATTTCATGTAGAGGAACTGAAAACCCCACATGAAGTATGGTGAACCCTTGAAAAGCTATTTGGAAAAGTTGATGATATTAAAGGCCATGAGCTAGAAAATCAATTAATTAGCTTAAGTCCAAGTAATTACCCAGCATTACAAGAATATTTCATCAAATTTAAGTCACTTCGCCAACAACTTAAGGAATGTGGAATTGAGAAAAAAGATAATCAACTCAGCTTGTCAACTCTTTCCAAGTTGGGATCTTCTTATTTTATTTTTGTGTCAACATTCTACTCTACAAAAAGGGCTTTGGGTTCTAATTGGTCTATGCCAAATATAGATCACTTTATTGCTGATTTGATCAGAGAACAAGATAAACTTATCAAGATGGGGCCCATAGTATCCTATAGGCCACATGATTTAGTAGAAAAAAGTGTAAAATCTGAAGGATTGACAAACCAAAATGATGAGAGAAAAGATAAGCAAATAAAAAGGTGAAAATCATAGGACGAAAATACTAAGAAATATGTCAAGTGTTCCTTTAGTAATAAATTGGGGCATAATGCACTTGACTATATGAGGAAGCAAATAAAAAATCTTACTCAAATCATTGAGGAAAGTAAGATTGTAAATTTTGGATCTTCATCATCTACAAACACCAAAAAGGAAAAAGAGAAATTAAAAGGACATTTTATTTGAGTGATTGCAAGATGTATTGTATTACTTCTTGTTGATGGTGTTTTTATGCACTTCTCAACATAGGCAGTGCGTAGGTGCAGTACCTCTCTTGAAAGACAATCTCCCACAATCGGATTGCAGAATACTATCCCAAGGTCTCTCGGATGTCAGGTCATGACAGTGCTTAGATACCTCAGTAGTTTTGTAAATGATGTCTTATAAATCTGCAACTCAACATGAAATGGCCGTGAAGGATGTAGATCTTGATCTTGACAATAGGAGTAGAATAATGCTTAATCTTTGATATTCAATGCTACATCACAACACTAGCTCAATAACATGCTTGATGTTTGATATCCTTGACATGATCATGGATCTTGAAATTTTGCAACTATTGATGAAGAATTCAGCCATTAAATGCCTTAAAAATAATCTTGAATGTTCTCTAGATGATCATGTGAAGTCTTGGAATTATTAAATATTGAATTATTTACTTGATAACATGTAGACCTTATTAAATAATGGTTTGATAGCTCATTTATATAGGAAATCCATCTAAGATCCTGTGTATTAGATCCCAAAGGCCAACATACATGAAATTTGAACTTAAAACCTAGTTTTTCTCACTAAATACCTTGAAAATAGGCCAAATGGGATTCATTCGCCATCTATGTCATATGAGTCCAACTTGGATAGGACTCATTCACCCAAAGTGGAGAATGGGTCCCACAAGGCCCATTTTGATTGCTAAAGTGTTGAAGAGTGTGTAAAGTTTATATGTTGATATTGATAAGTTTTTTATTGAAATATTCCTTGGGATGCATAATATTGGGTCTTAGGGGCCTATAATTAATTATATTAAGGTTATAAATGGAAGAGGGCCCAAATTTCAATGTGAAAGTGTAAATAAATACACTTTACAACACTAAACTAAGGAAAATTTGGGTCTATTTAGGTTAGAAGGGCCCTAAATCCCATGTGAAAGTGTAAGACACATTACAACACTATATTAGGTCCATTTTGTTTACAAGCCTCCTAAATTTAATGTGAAGGTGTAAAACACATCACAACACTAGATCAAGGTGACATTAAGTCCAATTTATCATTAATTATTCCCAAATTAAGTGTGAAAATGTATACGACATTTTTTGACACTACACTTTGTAAATGAAAACTTTGTTAGTGTTAAATTACAAACATTTTCAAATGTTTATGATTTTTCACTAAATATAAAGTGCCATATTTCACCTTTATTATTGTATACAATACATGCACTAAAATAAAGTGCCAAACATGGGGAAAATCAAAAGTATTAAAAATGCCTAGGCGTATTAGAGAGTTGTGATTAGAATACTCCAAAATTTATTTTCTCAAGTTCCTAAAAAAATTGTAAACATAATCAAGCATGGACTCAAATCATGGGTTTAAATTTCTTTCATCTTTTAACTACCATATATGGAAGTTGCAAGTACAACTTACACTCAAGAACAAAGGCTTGTATAGAGTTACAATGGGTATTGAAAAGGAACCAAATTCTGCCAAGGACAAGGAAAAGTGGTTCAATAAGTGTGACCAAGCCTTTGGATTCTAGTGATTATGTCTTTCAAAAGAACTTCTATTTCATGTAGAGGAACTGAAAACCCCACATGAAGTATTGTGAACTCTTGAAAGGTTATTTGGAAAAGTTGATGATATTAAAGGCCATGAGCTAGAAAATGAATTAATCAGCTTAAGTCCAAGTAATTACCCAACATTACAAGAATATTTCATGAAATTTAAGTCACTTCGCCAACAACTTAAGGAATGTGGAATTGAGAAAATAGATAATCAACTCAGCTTGTCAACTCTTTCCAAGTTGGGATCTTCTTATTTTATTTTTGTGTCAACATTCTACTCTACAAAAAGGGCTTTGGGTTCTAATTGGTCTATGGAAAATATAGATCACTTTATTGCTGATTTGATCAGAGAACAAGATAAACTTATCGAGATGGGGCCCATAGTATCCTATAGGCCACATGCTTTAGTAGAAAAAAGTGTAAAATCTGAAGGATTGAAAAACCAAAATGACGAGAGAAAAGATAAGGAAATAAAAAGGCGAAAATCATAGGACGAAAATACTAAGAAATATGTCAAGTGTTCCTTTAGTAATAAATTGGAGCATAATGCACTTTACTATATGAGGAAGAAAATAAAAAATCTTACTCAAATCATTGAGGAAAGTAAGATTGTAAATTTTGGATCTTCATCATCTACAAACACCAAAAAGGAAAAAGAGAAATTAAAAGGACATTTTATTTGAGTGATTGCAAGATCTATTGTATTACTTCTTGTTGATGGTGTTTTTATGCACTTCTCAACATAGGCAGTGCGTAGGTGCAGTACCTCTCTTGAAAGACAATCTCCCACAATCGGATTGCAGAATACTATCCGAAGGTCTCTCGGATGTCAGGTCATGACAGTGCTTAGATACCTTAGTAGTTTTGTAAATGATGTCTTATAAATCTGCAACTCAACATGAAATGGCCATGAATGATGTAGATCTTGATCTTGACAATAGGAGTAGAATAATGCTTAATCTTGGATATTCAATGCTACATCACAACACTAGCTCAATAACATGCTTGATGTTTGATATCCTTGACATGATCATGGATCTTGAAATTTTGCAACTATTGATGAAGAATTCAGCCATTAAATGCCTTAAAAATAATCTTGAATGTTCTCTAAATGATCATGTGAAGTCTTGGAATTCTTCAATATTGAATTATTTACTTGATAACATGTAGACATTATGAAATAATGGTTTGAAAGCTCATTTATATAGGAAATCCATCAAAGATCCTGTGTATTAGATCCCAAAGGCCAACATACATGAAATTTGAACTTAAAACCTAGTTTTTCTCACTAAATACCTTGAAAATAGGCCAAATGGGATTCATTCACAATCTATGTCATATGAGTCCAAATTGGATAGGAATCATTCACCCAAAGTGGAGAATGGGTTCCGCAAGGCCCATTTTGATTGCTAAAGTGTTGAAGAGTGTGTAAAGTTTATATGTTGATATTGATAAGTTTTTTATTGAAATATTCCTTGGGATGCATAATATTGGGTCTTAGGGGCCTATAATTGATAATATTAAGGTTATAAAGTGAAGATGGCCAAAATTTTAATGTGAAAGTTTAAATATATACACTTTACAACACTAAACTAAGGAAAATTTGGGTCTATTTAGGTTAGAAGGGCCCTAAATCCCATGTGAAAGTGTAAGACACATTACAACACTATATTAGGTCCATTTTGTTTACAAGCCTCCTAAATTTAGTGTGAAGGTGTAAATAAATATATTTTACAACATTAAATTAGGGTAGAGTTAGGTTAATTTAGCTTCAACATGCCCTAGACCTAATGTGGAGGTGTAAAACACATCACAACACTAGATCAAGGTGACATTAAGTCCAATTTATCATTAATTATTCCCAAATTAAGTGTGAAAATGTATACGACATTTTTTGACACTACACTTTGTAAATGAAAACTTTGTTAGTGTTAAATTACAAACATTTTCAAATGTTTATGATTTTTCACTAAATATAAAGTGCCATATTTCACCTTTATTATTCTATACAATACATGCACTAAAATAAAGTGCCAAACATGGGGAAAATCAAAAGTATTAAAAATGCCTAGGTGTATTAGAGAGTTGTGATTAGAATACTCCAAAATTTATTTTCTCAAGTTCCTAAAAAATTTGTAAACATAATCAAGCATGGACTCAAATCATGGGATTAAATTTCTTACATCTTTTAACTACCATAAGTGGAAGTTGCAAGTACAACTTACACTCAAGAACAAAGGCTTGTATAGAGTTACAATGGGTATTGAAAAGGAACCAAATTCTGCCAAGGACAAGGAAAAGTGGTTCAATAAGTGTGACCAAGCCTTTGGATTCTAGTGATTGTCTTTCAAAAGAACTTCTATTTCATGTAGAGGAACTGTAAACCCCACATGAAGTATGGTGAACCCTTGAAAAGTTATTTGGAAAAGTTGATGATATTAAAGGCCATGAGCTAGAAAATGAATTAATCAACTTAAGTCCAAGTAATTACCCAACATTACAAGAATATTTCATCAAATTTAAGTCACTTCGCCAACAACTTAAGGAATGTGGAATTGAGAAAAAAGATAATCAACTTAGCTTGTCAACTCTTTCCAAGTTGGGATCTTCTTATTTTATTTTTGTGTCAACATTCTACTCTACAAAAAGGGCTTTGGGTTCTAATTGGTCTATGCCAAATATAGATCACTTTATTGCTGATTTGATCAGACAACAAGATAAACTTATAGAGATGGGGCCCATAGTATCCTATAGGCCACATGCTTTAGTAGCAAAAAGTGTAAAATATGAAGGATTGACAAAACAAAATGACGAGAGAAAAGATAAGGAAATAAAAAGGCGAAAATCATAGGACGAAAATACTAAGAAATATGTCAAGTGTTCCTTTAGTAATAAATTGGGGCATAATGCACTTGACTATATGAGGAAGCAAATAAACAATTTTATTCAAATAATTGAGGAAAGTAAGATTGTAAATTTTGGATCTTCATCATCTACAAACACCAAAAAGGAAAAAGAGAAATTAAAAGGACATTTTATTTGAGTGATTGCAAGATCTATTGTATTACTTCTTGTTGATGGTGTTTTTATGCACTTCTCAACATAGGCAGTGCGTAGGTGCAGTACCTCTCTTGAAAGACAATCTACCACAATCGGATTGCAGAATACTATCCCAAGGTCTCTCGGATATCAGGTCATGACAGTGCTTAGATACCTTAGTAGTTTTGTAAATGATGTCTTATAAATCTGCAACTCAACATGAAATGGCCATGAAGGATGTAGATCTTGATCCTGACAATAGGAGTAGAATAATGCTTAATCTTGGATATTCAATGCTACATCACAACACTAGCTCAATAAGATGCTTGATGTTTGATATCCTTGACATGATCATTGATCTTGAAATTTTGCAACTATTGATGAAGAATTCAGCCATTGAATGCCTTAAAAATAATCTTGAATGTTCTCTAGATGATCATGTGAAGTCTTGGAATTTTTAAATATTGAATTATTCAATTGATAACATGTAGACCTTATGAAATAATGGTTTGAAAGCTCATTTATATAGGAAATCCATCTAAGATCCTGTGTATTAGATCCCAAAGGCCAACATACATGAAATTTGAACTTAAAACCTAGTTTTTCTCACTAAATACCTTGAAAATAGGCCAAATGGGATTCATTCACCATCTATGTCATATGAGTCCAACTTGGATAGGACTCATTCACCCAAAGTGGAGAATGGGTCCCTTTAGGACCATTTTGATTGCTAAAGTGTTGACGAGTGTGTAAAGTTTATATGTTGATATTGAAAAGTTTTTTATTGAAATATTCCTTGGGATGCATAATATAGGATCTTAGGGGCCTATAATTGATGATATTAAGGTTATAAATGGAAGAGGGCACAAATTTCAATGTGAAAGTGTAAATAAATACACTTTACAACACTAAACTAAGGAAAATTTGGGTCTATTTAGGTTAGAAGGGCCCTAAATCCCATGTGAAAGTGTAAGAGACATTACAACACTATATTAGGTCCATTTTGTTTACAAGCCTCCTAAATTTAGTGTGAAGGTGTAAATAAATATATTTTACAACATTAAATTAGGGTAGAGTTAGGTTAATTTAGCTTCAACATGCACTAGACCTAATGTGGAGGTGTAAAACACATCACAACACTAGATCAAGGTGACATTAAGTCCAATTTATCATTAATTATTCCCAAATTAAGTGTGAAAATGTATACGACATTTTTTGACACTACACTTTGTAAATGAAAACTTTGTTAGTGTTAAATTACAAACATTTTCAAATGTTTATGATTTTTCACTAAATATAAAGTGCCATATTTCACCTTTATTATTCTATACAATACATGCACTAAAATAAAGTGCCAAACATGGGGAAAATCAAAAGTATTAAAAATTCCTAGGCGTATTATAGAGTTGTGATTAGAATACTACAAATTTATTTTCTCAAGTTCCTAAAAAAGTTGTAAACATAACCAAGCATGGACTCAAATCATGGGATTAAATTTCTTACATCTTTTAACTACCATAAGTGGAAGTTGCAAGTACAACTTACACTCAAGAACAAAGACTTGTATAGAGTTACAATGGGTATTGAAAAGGAACCAAATTCTGCCAAGGACAAGGAAAAGTGGTTCAATAAGTGTGATCGAGCCTTTGGATTCTAGTGATTATGTCTTTCAAAAGAACTTCTATTTCATGTAGAGGAACTAAAAACCCCACATGAAGTATGGTCAACCCTTGAAAAGTTATTTGGAAAAGTTGATGATATTCAAGGCCATGAGCTAGAAAATGAATTAATGGGCTTAAGTCCAGGTAATTACCCAACATTACAAGAATATTTCATCAAATTTAAGTCACTTCGCCAACAACTTAAGGAATGTGGAATTGAGAAAAAAGATAATCAACTCAGCTTGTCAACTCTTTCCAAGTTGGGATCTTCTTATTTTATTTTTGTGTCAAAATTCTACTCTAGAAAAAGGGCTTTGGGTTCTAATTGGTCTATGCCAAATATAGATCACTTTATTGCTGATTTGATCAGACAACAAGATAAACTTATCGAGATGGGGCCCATAGTATCCTATAGGCCACATGCTTTAGTAGTAGAAAGTGTCAAATATGAAGGATTGACAAACCAAAATGAAGAGAGAAAAGATAAGGAAATAAAAAGGCGAAAATCACAAGACAAAAATACTAAGAAATGTGTGAAATGTTCCTTTAGTAATAAACTGGGGCATAATGCACTTGACTAAATGAGGAAGCAAATAAACAATATTACTCAAATCATTGAGGAAAGTAAGATTCTAAATTTTGGATCTTCATCATCTACAAACACAAAAAAGGAAAAAGAGAAAGGAAAAGGACATTTTATTTGAGTGATTGCAAGATCTATTGTATTACTTCTTGATGATGGTGTTTTTATGCACTTCTCAGCATAGGCAGTGCGTAGGTGCAGTACCTCTTTTGAAAGACAATATCCCACAATCGAATTGTAGAATACTATCCCAAGGTCTCTCGGATGTCAGGTCATGACAGTGCTTAGATACCTTAGTAGTTTTATAAATGATGTCTTATAAATCTGCAACTCAACATGAAATGGCCACGAAGGATGTAGATCTTGATCTTGACAATAGGAGTAGAATAATGCTTAATCTTGGATATTCAATGCTACATCACAACACTAGCTCAATAACATGCTTGATGTTTGATATCCTTGACATGATCATGGATCTTGAAAATTTTCAACTATTGATGAAGAATTCAGCCATTGAATGCCTTAAAAATAATCTTGAATGTTCTCTAGATGATCATGTGAAGTCTTGGAATTCTTAAATATTGAATTATTGACTTGATAACATGTAGACCTTATGAAATAATGGTTTGAAAGCTCATTTATATAGGAAATCCATCTAAGATCCTGTGTATTAGATCCCAAAGGCCAACATACATGAAATTTGAACTTAAAACCTAGTTTTTCTCACTAAATACCTTGAAAATAGGCCAAATGGGATTCATTCACAATCTATGTCATATGAGTCCAACTTGGATAGGTCTCATTCACCCAAAGTGGAGAATGGGTCCCACAAGGCCGATTTTGATTGCTAAAGTGTTGAAGAGTGTGTAAAGTTTATATGTTGATATTGATAAGTTTTTTATTGAAATATTCCTTGGGATGCATAATATAGGGTCTTAGGGGCCTATAATTGATGATATTAAGGTTATGAATGGAAGAGGGCCCAAATTTCAATGTGAAAGTATAAATAAATACAACAACACTAAACTAAGGAAAATTTGGGTCTATTTAGGTTAGAAGGGCCCTAAATCCCATGTGAAAGTGTAAGACACATTACAACACTATATTAGGTCCATTTTGTTTACAAGCCTCCTAAATTTAATGTGAAGGTGTAAATAAATATATTTTACAACATTAAATTAGGGTAGAGTTAGGTTAATTTAGCTTCAACGGGCCCTAGACCTAATGTGGAGGTGTAAAACACATCACAACACTAGATCAAGGTGACATTAAGTCCAATTTATCATTAATTATTCCCAAATTAAGTGTGAAAATGTATACGACATTTTTTGACACTACACTTTGTAAATGAAAACTTTGTTAGTGTTAAATTACAAACATTTTCAAATGTTTATGATTTTTCACTAAATATAAAGTGCCATATTTCACCTTTATTATTGTATACAATACATGCACTAAAATAAAGTGCCAAACATGGGGAAAATCAAAGTATTAAAAATGCCTAGGCGTATTAGAGAGTTGTGATTAGAATACTCCAAAATTTATTTTCTCAAGTTCCTAAAAAAGTTGTAAGCATAATCAAGCATGGACTCAAATCATGGGATTAAATTTCTTACATCTTTTAACTACCATAAGTGGAAGTTGCAAGTACAACTTACAATCAAGAACAAAGGCTTGTATAGAGTTACAATGGGTATTGAAAAGGAACCAAATTCTGCCAAGGACAAGGAAAAGTGGTTCAATAAGTGTGACCAAGCCTTTGGATTCTAGTGATTATGTCTTTCAAAAGAACTTCTATTTCATGTAGAGGAACTGAAAACCCCACATGAAGTATGGTCAACCCTTGAAAAGTTTTTTGGAAAAGTTGATGAGATTAAAGGCCATGAGCTAGAAAATGAATTAATCAGCTTAAGTCCAAGTAATTACCCAACATTACAAGAATATTTCATCAAACTTAAGTCACTTCGCCAACAACTTAAGGAATGTGGAATTGAGAAAAAAGATAATCAACTCAGCTTGTCAACTCTTTCCAAGTTGGGATCTTCTTATTTTATTTTTGTGTCAACATTCTACTCTAGAAAAAGGGCTTTGGGTTCTAATTGGTCTATGCCAAATATAGATCACTTTATTGCTGATTTGATTAGAGAACAAGATAAACTTATCGAGATGGGGCCCATAGTATCCTATAGGCCATATGCTTTAGTAGCAGAAAGTGTAAAATCTGAAGGATTGACAAACCAAAATGAAGAGAGAAAAGATAAGGAAATAAAAAGGCAAAATTCACAAGACGAAAATACTAAGAAATATGTCAAGTGTTCCTTTAGTAATAAATTGGGGCATAATGCACTTGACTATATGAGGAAGCAAATAAACAATCTTACTCAAATCATTGAGGAAAGTAAGATTGTAAATTTTGGATCTTCATCATCTACAAACACTAAATAGGAAAAAGAGAAATTAAAAGGACATTTTATTTGAGTGACTGCAAGATCTATTATATTACTTCTTGTTGATGGTGTTTTTATGCACTTTTCAACACAGGCAGTGTGTAGGTGCACTACCTCTCTTGAAAGACGATCTCCCACAATCAGATTGTAGAATACCATCCCAAGGTCTCTCGGATGTCAGGTCATGACAGTGCTTAGATACCTCAATAGTTTTAATGTGATTTGCTAGAATCACAAGGTTGTCTTACAGAAAATACAAAGTGTGGACACAAAGCATGGAAGTTGGATCTTGAAATGGAGTTCTTAGAATGAGAAGTTGTTATGCACAGGCTGTAGGTTCAAACATTAGTCTTGGACTCCATTTTGTTGTTGGATTTGGCTTTATAATGTGCAATGAACCTTAGCATAGGTCAGTTACTAAAATAAAGGAAAAGGGAGAAGAAGGAGAATAGTTCCTAAGTCTGAAATCAACTATGAATAGTGACAATGGAGTTCCTGCAATGGACAATTGCTTAAAACAATATCCCACTTAACCAGGGATTTCACAGTATCATGGAAATTGTGCTATCTTCTAAGGTCTGCAAATATTTTATCATTTATCCACCACATACATGTATGAATCAAAGATAAATGTTTGGGGCAGCTTTCAAATCAAGTCCAAGCTAACTTTGCACAGCTATCTACCATCAGCAAATAGCAAAAAGTATGGACAAAGAAATCATCAACAAGGCAGGAATTTTCATAATCACCCAACAACATTCCTAATATTTATCCAAAGAAAGAAAACAGCTAACTAAATAGCAATAAGATCTAAGCTAAACATCTGCTATTGGAGAATGAATCAAGTAACATGAGAGAAACCAAGAAAATACACCAATTCAATGCCTTTTCTTATAAATTTCAGCGGCATGCCTTTACAACAACTCAACTCTCTCTTTGCAAATGAGATGAGTGCCCTATTTATAATTTTCCAAAAGTTAAATGAATGGCCAAGATTCATTCTCATTGTGTGGCCAAAATTCATTACAAAATAGGGTTTCATCTACCCCCAAATAGATCTCAATTTAAAATTACATTTTTGTCTCTTCCCTATTTCGTCATTTTGTGGATGGCACTATAGCTCTTTCATCCTTTTGTGGATTGCTATTTTGTTGTTGTAGCTACTCTTCAGGGAGGTCTTTATCTTTGGCTGGGCTATCCTCCTACTCCTCGAAAGCTGCGTGTTCTATGTATTTGAGGATGACCACCTGGAGCTTGTTTATTTCAAGGATTTCACATCGCAATGCCCGGTAGCTCCATTCCTTAGCATTTTCTTCCAGCCTTTTCCAAATCTTCATCATACTTCAAACCTTGGTCCCTAAATAGCTCTGATTGGTTGAAAGCGTGGGCAGTAAAACTCAGGAACTCTGCTGTGATTTCTCCTTTCTTTTGGGCAGTATCCTCCTCCTCTTCATCGGAGTCATGAACGAAAATGAGGCATTTGATAGGCAGCTTGGTGGATTGCTGCCGGATGTGGCTTTCTTCTTTTGCTACTTCTTCTTTCTTCTCCTCGGTAGCCTCAGCCTCGGGGCTCTTGTCAACATGGGCTTCAGCCTCAGATAGATCTTTTTGCTACTACCCCTTTGGTGGTTGCCCCTCTTCACCATGCGGTGACTCTTCTGCCTCTGCCCCAACGTCCTTTAGCTGCTATGCCAACTCCTCCTCAATGTCATCATCGAATGTCTGGATGATTTCCTTAGCCCTTGAGCCGCCCTCCTCATCTCCACTCTTGGAAGAGCCTATCTCTTCCTCCTCATAAACCACCCTGTCGATGGTTCGGTGCTCATGATACTCATCAGCCTCCTCCTCTACAGACTTTGAGGCCTCCTACTCTCATTCCTCCAACTCTTTTGAGATTTGCATTGTGGCCTCCATAGCTGGTGGCCCTGTCGGCAATTGTGAAGGCTGAGTCATTGCAAGGACTTGGGCAAGGGCTGCCTGGAGAGTTGGATCCATTAGGATCTGGGAGAGCTCAGAGGGGAGACTTTGCATGTGCCTTGAAAGAGCCTTGGGCATAGTAGCAAGGGGAACAGGTGATGTTATTGTTGCCAGAGGGAGTGATGTGATTGGTGACATGGCAGCAAAAGAAGAAGGGGGAGTGGTCATACCGGAAGAGGAATCAATGATTATTACCGATTCAACCGGAGGTGAAGGGGCCAGATGGACAAAAATATCCACCACCGGCAGGGAAGCGGCAACCGCAGCTAGGGAAGTGGGCAGTGCAACAGGAGGGGCAGGGAGAGCCAATGGAGGTTGGGCCTCTTCCACACCTACTGCTTGTTAAAGCCTTTTGGGGGATGGGCCTCCCATTTCTTTCTTTGCTTGGGCCTTGGGATCTGGAGATTATGCAGTCTCTATCTCTTTCCTTTTCTGGGACCTGGTGACTGGAGGAGACTTGGAGGTCTCACCAGTCGACGTGGTGGTAGCGACATCCTCCATGGCACTTGGCTCACTTTTGAGCCCTTCATAGGTTAGGACTACCCCTTGTCATTTTAGATGTGCCACTTGTCCATCGATCCACTCCCTGGTACGAGTTAGGATTGGCTGGGTGATGGTGTCTAGGTCATCGACCTCCTGTTCATCCCAATCAATCGAGGGTATTGGTAGGTTGGCAACCGCAGGGTACCTTAGGTGCATAATGGTGGACTCATCCTCTTCGAGTTGGTTCGGTATTGGGAATTGTTGCACCCTTCTTAGGAACTGCACCGTCATGCGCATATTCTGCCTTGTGCACACCTCTTTGTCATCCTGACAGTCAGCCCATAAATCTTCAATGTGGTATTGGTGGGCATATGCTGGCCCCAGTGCTTTCCTGACGTGGCCATGTGGGTCCATCCATGGGCGAGTGGTGTACCAGTTGAAATGGTATTCCTTGAGCTCCTTCTCAGAGTTACTAGCACACTGGGAAGTC
Organism: Sequoia sempervirens; assembly: GCA_007258455.2. Taxonomy (NCBI): domain Eukaryota; kingdom Viridiplantae; phylum Streptophyta; class Pinopsida; order Cupressales; family Cupressaceae; genus Sequoia; species Sequoia sempervirens. The sequence goes on along the minus strand of VDFB02281492.1, from coordinate 866,176,438 downwards.
TGTAATCGATACATGCCCTGGCCAAGGGTCATGGGATAGGAGATCCCTACTATGTGTTTGTTGCTGAAGATTGCCTAGATGTGTTGGAGCTACCGAGAAAGCTCTTAGAGGATGATTCTGTCGTTGGGCTAGCGAGGCAATCTATTCAACCTTTCAGTGAAACCTTGGGCCCAGATGTACGTAAACTTTGGGAACTGGATGAATAGAAAAGCATATTGCTTTAGGAGTGCCCTAGCACTATGGGAGACCCTCCTCTCGAAGTCTCCAGTGATCAACCTGATGATGTGGCCAACGAAGGCGTCATTGACCCTGCAGTATTCTTTCTTGAAATTCTGGTATTGAGTTACAGATATTTGTCAAATGGTTTGAGTCCTCGCTTCTGCCCTTGATCGGGTGCTACAAACAACCTGCTATATTGCCTTTGATCTGCCAGGGAGTAGACGAGGTAGGAGGTCATGTAGAACTTGGAGCTCTTTTTCACGCTAACAAACTGCTCATGGAAGTAGTTGCTTATGATGCCTCCCTAGTAGAACGAGACCTTGGTTGTAACATCCTTATTTCCATCAAAGATCTGCTCAATATAGTATGCCATCCACTCCTGGAAGAAGGTGGCCATTGGAAGACCCATGACCCTACTCAACAAGGTTACCAGGTCGTAGTAATCCTTGTGGAAATCGCTACGGAAGAGTTCGTGGGGAACCTTCGCAGCGCTGCCCCATTTTTCCTTAAGCCAATGCAAATTTATTGACTTCTTGCACCCTATTGGATTAGCATCCCATGTCGCCTGGCATTCTTCTAACATGGGGACCTCAATCTGTCAGAACGTGGGAATGTGGAATGTCTTGGTGATCCCTTCTGGCGACATGTCTACAAGGATGTTTCCCTCCTTATCCACAATCATTCTAGTATCTGTCTGATAGGCTTCTCGGTAAGCCATGAATAATTCAGGCACCACGAGAGAGGGATGGTAACCGGCAGCCTTAGCTATTCCACTCTACCGTATTAATTTGGCATTCTTTGTTGTCGGGTTGACCCTGACCCTCTGAGTGAATTCATCTATATCCACTTGGCTATTATTAGTATCTGAAATTTCCTTCTAGTCCGTTGTGATCTTTGAGTGGAGCGGATTGCCTGGAATTGATACTTCATTTAATCTTTGTCTTCCTTTCCACGAGGGGTCCTTCTTGACTTCTTACCCTTGTCCTTCTCGGCGGATGCCCCTGAAGTTCCTGCACCCGATTCTATATATTCTGCAGGCAAGGGAAAAGTCAGTGCAATAGATTATCAAAAGCATTCATGTTAGTCCATATCTTGAAAACAACATCTAATTCAAATAATCAATCAAGTATATCATAAATTTTATCTCTAGACGTTATCGATCTTCATTTTAGGGCATTTGGACAATTCAGGCTCGGGGGGCCGGACTTCCCTGGCAGGAATGCTGTTTGGAAGGGAAAACATAGCTGAAAGCTCTTGGAGACCTTCTTTGGTCAAATTTTAATGTTTTAGGAGGTTCATGATGAAGAAGAGTAGAATTTGGGCCGTGGGTCGAAGTCAGATTCCAAATTTGGGTTCGTTAGGATTGATCAAAGGGGGTTCAGAGGTTTCAAGCTGGAAAGTTGTCGGGAGATGGCAGTCTGGAGACGCAGACAGCTGACAGAAATCCAAGGACGGAAGTCTGAGGCCCAGGGCCCGGAGGGACAAAAGGCAGCCGATGCTAAGTCATTCTGCTTTCGGAGGCTCAGGCTGATGACATCGGGAAAGCGCACAAACTTTGCCGTGTAGGATGGCAAACACTGGGTGGAAGTCCAAGAGAGGAAGTCTGGGGCCAGGAGTCTGGTGACATGAGTTTATCGTTTAAGTTCAGCACCAATTGGCATGGCGCGACCTGGAGGTCAGGGCATCGGACGACATTTTTTGTTAGAAACGGCGGGTGTAAGGTGGACTCTCGGGATATGGAGCCCGGCGAGCAGGAGGGCTGGTGAAAGTTAGGTGAGAACCCATGTCAGATGGCACTTTGGGACCCGGCGAGCGGAAGGATGGGGAGGAATTTCCCCATCAGTGAGAGAGCGGCGGACTTCTGAAAATGAAAGTCTGGACAACGGGGCCCGAGAGGCCCATAGGACGCATTGTTAAGCTTAAGGTTCGACGGCGAGACACATGCCGGGTTCTGGTAGCCAGGAGGCGGGGAGGATTTGGTAGTTTAGGCATGCCAAAATGTGAATGACATTCCAGAGATAGGAGCTCGATGAGCTAGACCTGGAGAGAAGGATCACCATCGACAGGTGATCAAAATTTGAAATCGGACGGTGAAGGCGGGTCTCGGGCCCGAGGTGACTAGTCGCCCTGCGCGAAGAACAGCCGCACCACGGAAAGTCCTAAATCAGCGGCAAGGGCATTCTAAGAGTTTGCAGAATTTTCTAATACATGGGTTCGGTGCGCAATTTAGTGTTCTGCCACATTATAACCTCCTACCAATTTGTTAATTGTTTCAAATATCTCAAAATTATGAAAACGACGGTTGGGAGGGCAAACGGGTGGCCTACCTCAAATATGCCAAGTGGCGAGACGTGGGATCCACCGGCATTGGTCGGAATGATGCTGAAGGCGATAATCGTGACGTTGTCGAAGGCGGTGGGCTCCAAATGGCAGTTTATCCAATTCGCTCCAATCCTGCAAGATGATAATGACTGCCTGGATTGGGCTTTTTATACCCCAACCGCCATGAATGTCTGCATTAAATGCTCATACGACAATGAAAAAAGTGGTTGGATTTGAAAATAGGTCAACGATGGCGGCAGGAATGCCGGGGCCCAGCGTCCGGGGAGAGGTGTCGTGACAGCCGCTTTGAAATTTCACATTGTTTGGTTGACAGTGGCGGCTAGCGGCTCAAGGCCTGGAGGGCAGGAAGCCAGAAGGGATCTGCCGTTGGGGATGGCGGAACTGTCACAGAATTTTGGGCATGAAATCCCAGACGTCTGAGCCTGGAAGACCCTACGGCATGCAGGAACACACTTAAACTGCAGTCGGCAAAGAGGATGGCGGGACTTAGGGTCGAGTCGCCACAGGAGGTTCACCGTTGTGGACGGCGAAACCAAGAAGGAACCCCGAAAGCGGACATTCGGGGATCGGGGACCAGAGGGGTGGGCGCTGCCTAGAAGATTTTAACAAGTTTTTTGGAAACGATAAGAGGTGGATCGAACCCCGGCAGTCCGAAAGGATGCCCAGCGGACGCCGCAGGAAACGGCTATCCCAGCGGGGAAATCCGGCTAGGGAATTCCGGACGTCTGGGCCCGGCAGGGCCCGGGGCTGTTTTAGGGCCAAACTGCCAAAGAGATTCCATGAGGCCCCGGAATGCAACAAAAACCAAAAGCAGGGGCATGATCGATTTATGATGGAAATTTGGAGCAACATCGACCATCTGAAACATTAAAAAAAAGGGGCACGTAAAACGAGGTAGTGCCCAAAACCACTCGACAAGGCAAAAGAAAAGAGGGTCCCCGTTCCGAACGGGGCATGTGTGATAGGGGCACAACAAATGGCGACTCTGCTGGGGAATGCTCCTAAGCATTCTAAGGATAAATATTCATTCAAGACCCAGAATCTTTGGTTTCGCAGACCAGGAGTGGCTTCCAAAGATGAATCTAGGAGAACGAGATCCTTAATTGGGTCAACTTACATGACACCTCGAAAGTGTGTGTGTAGTGAGTTCATTCCTTTCCTAGGGATAGTGTCCAGGGTTACCGAGTCAACCGAGTGAGCTACATAAATCGTCTAACACCAAAAGTAACCTAGACATTGTTCCACTGCCAGTCAAGCATCCATAGCCCCGATGGAGTTGTCGCTACAACCTCATGGATATTGCTCTACTGCCGACCGGGCGTCCATAGCCCTGGTAGAGTTATCCGAACACCCATACGGTCACTTATTTCCTTTTTCAGAATTCTTTTTTCTCTTTTGCATTGACTTTTCACTTCTCTTTTATCATTTAGTTCGACCGGGTAAGCATTGAAGTCTACAATGGGTTTGAGACTGTAGTGGTCACTAGAGCAGATTTGAGATTTTTCACTCACTAGGGTGCCATAACAACCATAGTATGGTCCTTCATAAATTATTATGATGTGCTTTGTGCAAGATCCGTGATGTGTGTTAGAAGATCTAGCTAAGGGTCAAGTTCTGAGCAGAGTTCAAACAAGGAAATCATTCATGGACAGCTTTCAAAGACCGATAATCGAGAGTGAATGTTTAGCCAAAGAACACAAAGAATGGACAACAAAGTGAATCGCTTGCTGGGCAAGCATGGCCACTGCAAAGAAGCGAGGAACAACTTTCAAAACAAAATTGTTGGGAGGGAGAAAACAAAAGAGTGACGCAAACAAAACGCAGGCAAGCCAGAAAGAAAACTTTCATAACCTTTGTACAAGTATTTACAATGAGGAGCTCAAAGGAGCTCAAGCTTGGAAGTAATGCTTGAAGTGCTTCCCGTTGACTGGCAATAGGAAATTTTCATCAGTTAAGGTCTTTAAGCGGAAGGCATTATCTCCCAAAATCTTAGCTATTTGAAAGGGGCCAAGCCAAAGCTTGTCGAATTTTTTGTGTCCCCCTTTCTTCTCATGGGCCTTGTCCCAATATAGGACCAGATTTGCAATTCTAAAGGCCTTGATTTTGGCTTGACGTTCGAACCATCTCTTAACTACGCCCTGATGTTTGGAGAAATTTTCTATTGCATGGTTTCAGACTTCCTCTAAATGCAAGAGTTCAGCTAACCGAACTTCCCTACGATCTCCTCCCTCATAAAAATCATTGATAAACTGGAGAGTAGGAATCTTCAGATGGATGGGGAATATAGGTTCTAGGCCATAGATGAGGTGGAACGGGGAATCACCAAGGGCAGCCTTGTGGCGGGTGCGATCAGCCCAAAGGGCGAAGTGGAGCTGGGTATGCCAGTCCTTGGGATTCCTATCTAGCAGCTTCTTGATCACAGTAATCAGGTTTTTATTCGTGGACTCAGCAAGGCCTTTGCCCTAAGGGTAGTAATTGGATGAGAATTTAAGGGCAATCCCATAATCAAATGCCTAACTAGCAAATTTTAATGAAGCAAATGCAGGTCCATTATCACATACCAAAGCGTAGGGACAACCAAAGTAATTTAAAATGAAGCTTTCTAGGAAATTAGTAACTACTTCAGTTGTGCATTGCTTACATACTATTTCTTTTGTCTATCTAGTACAATAATCAGTAGCGGTAAGAATGTACCTATGTCCCACAGATGATGGAGGGTTTACTAGACCGATGAAGTCGAGACCCCATTATGCAAAGGGCCTTACCTCCAGAACAGGCTGTAGTGGGATAGCAACATTCTTCTCCCTAGTGGCAGCGGCCTAGCATGTGTGACATGAACGAACATGGCAATGTGCATCCTTGAAGACGGTTGGCCAATAATACCCCGCCCTCAGTATTTGATGTGCTGTGGAGGAACCAGAACCATGGCCCATGCGAAATTTGTTGTGGAACTCCTTCAAGACTTGATCTGCTTCTTCCTTGCCAAGGTATCTCAAATAAATGCCTTCATGATTCTTCTTATAGAGAATGGAACCCTATAACATGTAGCCATTACTTTTCAATCTCAGGGCCCCTTTTTGGACTCCTTGCAGGTGCAACAGACACTTATGGTTCAACAAATAGTAGACAACATTCTGGTACCACTCTCCGGGGGAGACATCCTCAAGCTGTTACTACTGCACAGTGAGTTCAGGTCCAGCTTCTGTTGCTATTTCAACAATTGTGTGGGTGAGTGCCTGCCCTCTCACCAGTTTCATCGATTGGATCTCCATGTCATATTCTTGGAGCAGGGTGACCCACTTAGCTCTTCGTTCACCCAATTCATTTTGCATGAGCAGCGTTTTTACTGCTGGGTCGGGGACAATGGCGAACACCTTATTGCGTAGGATATAGTGTCTAAATTTCTTCACTCCTCTAACGAGAGCGTACACCTACTTTTCAATGTTGTGATATCGCAATTCAACATCCTTGAGGGGGGCACTCATAAAGGTGATCAGATGCTCATTTCCTTCGTCATCCTTCTGGGTCAACATGCTAGCACAAGAATGCTCTGAAGCAAATGAGTAGATGTAGAATGGCTTCAGATAATCTGGGCTAACTAACATAGGGGCCTCAACAATGACCTGTTTGATTTCCTTGAAAGATTGTTTGGCATCAGGTGTCCATTCAACTTTGGCATCTTGTTTGAGCATGGCATTGAGAGGTTTTGACAATCTCTGCAAAACCTGTGATAAATTTTTTGACGAAATTGATCTTTCCAAAGAAATATTTTAATTCTTTCTTGCTACCTGGGGGCTGAATTTTGAGTAAGGACTCGATACGCTCAGGATCAATGGAGATTCCTTTCTCTGAAATGATGTGCCCGAGCAGCCTGCCTTTAGTCACTCCGAAAATGCACTTCTTGGGGTTGAGGGAAACCTTGAACTCTCTGCATCTCTGAAATACGTTGCATAAGTCAGAGACGTGATCGCCTCACCTTTTAGAAAACACGATCAAATCATCCATGTAGATGATTATGCACTTTCCAATTAGGTCCTTGAAGGCAATATCCATGGCGCGTTGGAAAGTGGCATCGACGTTGATGAGCCTGAAAGGCATTCTTTTAAATGTGAACGTCCCCCAGTTAGTGGTGAATGTCATTTTGTGACGATCCTCATACTGTACCATTACCTGGTTGTACCCGGAGTACCCATCCAAGAAAGACATCATCTAGGAGCTATTGACGATATGTAGTACTTCATCCAGCGAAGGTACCAGATAGTTGTCTTTCTCGGAGGCGCAGTGTAGATTGCAGAAATCTACACACAATCTAATCTCCCCATTCTTTTTCCTGACCGGGACCAAGTTGGCCACCCATGTGGAGTGCCTGATGGGAAAAATAATTTTTGCTGAGAGCAACTTTTGCACCTCCTTGTAAACGACAGGTTCCAGCAAGGCATTGATAGGGCACTGTCATTGGTGAAATGGCCTCACTTTGGTCTTGAGAGGGATGGTGTGTGTAATGACAGAGGTGTCATATGTTTTTAAATATTCATAGCTCCATGCCACCACATCATGGTATCTTTGCAACGCATCCGTGATTCCCTTCTTTTCCTCTGGTGTGCACACCTTGCCAACAAAAACATTCTTGGTCTCCTCAGCTATCCCAAGGTTGTGTGCATCACACTGGTTGCTTATGGCCTCCTTTTTCATTTGTTTATTTTGACCTCTGATCTGATCCAAGTCAAATATGTATTCCAGCTAAACCATTCCTCTGAGGATTGTGTTGGTTTTGAGGTTAATAACTCCCTCTATGTCTAGTTCGGCCTCCTGTGGATCAACCTCATCAATTATCTGGGCTACGAAGACATTGAAACTCGTGATGAACTGAAGAATATGCTTGTCATCATTGAAGACTTGTAAATGGGTAACATTATCTGGGACTGATGGTGTGGACGTTAACTCAATAGTGAATTTCTTGAGCCCAGACAGAGAGAGGGGTTGTAGGGTGCTGGCTGCTGGAGCCAAAGTGTCAGCTATGTGATTCTGAGTATGAGGGACCAATTGTATATTGAATGCATCCAAACCCTCCAAGAGATCCTAGACCCTATGTCTATAGTTTGTGAGTATCCGATCATGACATGAATACAACTTCCTAACCTACTTAACTACGAGCTCGGAATCCCTGAAAACTTGCAGCATTTTTACATTTTTCTTCAAGGCCATAAGATGGCCAAGGACTAAGGCCTCATATTCCGCTACATTATTAGTGCAATAAAACTACAATCTGTGGGCAGCGAGAAATGTCTTCCCCATTGGACTGATGAGTTCAAACCCAGTTCCAGCTCCTTGCCTAGATTTTGATCCAGTAAATCGGAGCGTCCAGCACATGGAGGATTCTTTTTCCTCAGGTCCAATTAAGCTTTTGTTCCCTTTCAGCTGGGTGGCTGGTCTTGTGACCTTATGGGAGTTTTCTAGTTCGATGCAATGATCAACAGGTGGCCTTGCTGGTGTCTCCTTTGGCATTTTTGTCTGGGGGTAGCTAATTTTCTAACATGTGCCACTGCTACTTGACACAAGCAACAATCAAACTCAGAGTGAGTAGCATTGTGAACCCTGCACCGGTTCGGCAATAAGAGATCCTAGAAATTAATTCAGGCCCCTAGGCTGAGTTGATCCCTTGCACATTTCTCCATGAATTCCTGGAAGCCGCTGAGTAGTCCCCAACCATCGTCCTTATCAGGCTCATCATCGACTTCTACCAATGTTTCTATGTTTGGAGGCATTCATGTAGAATCGGTCAAAGGGCTACACAACACCAGTAACACTTTGTTTGCATGTCCTCCCTGAAGCCCGACCTCATTTTGGTAGGAAAAAGGGCAGTAATTCACTAAATCAGTCTCAACGAACAACACGTCACTAAGATTATTGTATTCCATGATCATATACTTCATACGGGGTTCACTGTCGATACTGATCTGATTTGGCAGCCCCTTCCATGGCAACCACATGTGAGAAAGGTCTGTGGCGATGTATCCATTTAGTGACTTAGTGAATTCCCTTCCCAAAATGATCCCATATGCATCAGGAATGTCAGCCACTTGAATATCGATGACCTGTTGTATCTGCGGGTCTATGACAATCTGCATTGGGATACAGTTTATTTCACCCACGATATTGATCTCTATTTTGTTCAGCTAGGTGACCTTCCTCTTTGAAGGCATGGGAGTGATGCCAGGAGCCTTACAAACTACCAAGGGCATGACATTGGCAGACGCTCCTGAATCGAGCAGGTAGTTATGCAAGTTCTTCCCAAAGATCCTAATGGTGGTCAGGAAAGGGGGAGTTTCTGGTCTCCCTTGGAGGATGCCCGTAGGTGTGTCCATGTGAGCTATCTGACCTTTGTTCCTATCACTGCCCATATCCTTGGTTTGCTTAAATTGGTGGTCCTTGAAAAACTGCCTATTAGCCCTTTCTGGCTCCTTTTCAATTTGCTTACTTGTTGACTAATTTATGGGAACATCATTCCTTTTCCAGGCATTATCTTGTATCTCTGGTTCCTTCCCAGGCTCTTCAAAGGTTACCCTCTTAGCTGGGGTTTCTTGTGTTGTACTAGAGGATGGAGTCCCATTAAGAACCCTAAAAAAGGCATGCCTCACGGTAGGAACTTTGAGTAATTCGAAGGCTGACAAGCTGATTTTTATTTTCTTGAACTCTTCTGCTACATATTCACCTATTTGCTCAATTTCTGAGCTAAAAGCTTGGCCTATAGCAGAACTAGGAGGTTGAACCTTCGTTTGACTAGATGGATTTTAGGATTTGCCCTTGGGCTGATTTTGTGACTGGTTTTGAAATCCGTTCTTATTGAGGTATTGGGCAAGTATGTGAGGAAGCCTAGGGTTATTACTAGCATTTGGATTAGGCAGGGTAGCGAAATTGTTTGGTGGGGTAGAAGTTGTAAAGAGCCCACCCACTTGCCTATTCCTAAGGAAGTAGGGACTCGACCGTTGATAGAACATGTGGACCTCATCTACAAATAACTCTTCTTCATCTACTAGACCGTTATCTACTAAATCAAAGAGTTGATCCAAAGTTTGTTCATTGCTTACCTCTTGCGCTTCTTCATCCTCAATCAAAGTAGGTTCAACTTCGGGCTCGTTGCGGTCACCTTGCGGGAACTACGTTTGATTAACCACGAGACAGGAGGAGTCATATGGCTTAGATGGGACGATGTCCCTGTAGCTGGCATTGTCGACTGTGTTCTGTACCTCCACTTGGAAGATCTCAGTAGCTATCTGGAACTCGAGACAATCCAACTCGGAATGTCTACTAGTTTTGTGAAGTCGACACCATCCGGACAAGGCTGTTTCAGCCAGATATACACCGCTGGATGCTTTGTCATTGCTCGCCGGTTGATCAAAAGGCATATGGACACCACCATTATTGGGCTTGGTGTTTCATGTATGATTCTGCCCCTGAGAAGGTCTCCTTTTTGCATTCTGATTGGTGTTTTTCCCCCTATCATAATTCTACCTGGAGGTAGTGCCTACTTCTCGATTATCCCTGCTATCCCTATTGTCTCGGCTGTCCTGGTTGAGATTGGCCTGGAAATTACGCTGGGAGGCCTGCAATTGGTTATTCTAGTTCTTTAGGTGCATCATTTCCATGGACATTTTTTTGATTATTTCCGTAAGTTCCTCCAACTTGTCTTTCTCAGTTCCGCTCCCAGGCGACGGCACCAGATTTTGGAGAAAAGCAGGCGAGGCAATCAGCTGATTTTGATAGGCTAGAGGAAACTCCGGTCCTGACAGGTACAATGGCGCCTAGGGCTGTTGGGAATACGCCTACTATTGTGGAGCAACTTGAGAGTAGTGGTACCGCTGTTGGGGGTGCAAATAGGAAGGCGCGGGAGGCGCGTAATTCAATGGCTGCCCTGGATGTGGTACCATAGGCAATTGAGGCACCTGGTTCATAAGAGGGGTTTGGTGAGCAAACACCTGATTTAGCCCCTGAATTTGCATTGGGTGGGTGACTAGCCCTAAAGAAGGCAGTGGGCTAGAGATATTCTGCGCCAAGTCCGCATTGGCGATGATGGCTTCCACATAGGTAGTTACCAGGGTAGCGAGCGGTGGGCGCATCCTTTTGACCAAGGCCAACATGAGGTTGTCCAGTGCCGCATAGTAGACCGGGAGAGCCATTGCATTATTATGGAGGTACGGGTCCTAAAGCCTTGTGTAGACCTAATGGAAACGATCATTGAATGAGCCAATAGGTTTGTTGACCTCCCCTCTAACAGACATGAACTGTTGGTAAAGCTTCAAGGGGCTGATGAGGATCTTGTACTTCTATAGGAAGGAATTCTTCACCAGGTTCCACGAGGTGATGGATCCCCTCAGCAGGTTAATGTACCAGTAGAAGGCCTCTTCCCCCAATGAATGCGAAAAAAGGCGGCAAGCAACGTCTTTGTGGTCGACTTGCATTTCAGTGATCGCTTTCTTGAATATTTTGATATGCTCCTCAACTATTCTTTGCAGATCGCGTAGATGGAACTTCAAGCAAAAGCCCTCCAGATTCTTGAGCATATCATTATAGATAGCAAAATGTATCGGTGAAGGGTTATGTGCTAGCCAAGCCATGGGGGGTGGCGGAGGTGGTGCTTGCTATTGGAAAATGGGGATTTGGGGCTGTATTTGCAATACAACAGCAATCTAAGGCTGCACTTGAGCTATGGCTATTAGGACTATTCCTTGGGCTAGAAGGGCCGGGAGAGGAGCAAACCCCTAGCTACCAAAGGTAGGAGGTGCAAATGTAGTTTAAGATGGTTGGGTGGAAGATGAAGGCCAGCCAAATGAAGGTGAGGGTGGAATGGAGGCAAATGGAATGGCGGAAGAGGAAGAGGCAATGCTACTTCCTTGAGCTCGCTTTGCCCTCGTAGGAGGTTGTAATTCTTTAAATTATCCTTTGTTTGGTGTTGACCATAGAACTCTTTGAAATCTTTCTGGGGAGAATGACCCGATTCGATCTAGCTTCACCTTATCCTTTAACTTAGTACTTTCATCATGGCCCTCCTTCTAGCGCCAGTTCTGTTGATGGTGTTAGGAGGAGGAAGGCATAAAATGAATCACTTCCAACCTTTAGCTTTTTATTCCCAACGTGTCAGCCCTCCTTTTAGCGCCAGTTCTATTGATGGTGTTTTTATGCACTTCTCAACACAGGCAGTGCATAGGTGCACTACCTCTCTTAAAAGACAATATCCCACAATTGGATTGCAGAACACTATCTTAAGGTCTCTTAGATGTCAGTTCATGACAGTGCTTAGATACCTCAATAGTTTTAATGTGATTTGCTAGAATCACAAGGCGGTCTTACAGAAAATACAAAGCATGGACACAAAGCATGGAAGTTGGATCTTGAAATGGAGTTCTTAGAATGAGAAGTTGTTCTGCACAGGTTGTAGGTTCAATCAACAGTTTTGGACTCTATTTTGTTGTTCGGTTTGGATTTATAATGTGAAATGCACCTTAGCATAGGTCAGTTACTAAAAAAAAGGAAAAGGGTGAAGGAGGAGAAAAGTTTCTAAGTCTAAAATCAACTATGAATAGTGACAATGGAGTTCCTGCAATGGACAATTCCTTAAAACAATATCCCACTTAACCAGGTATTTCACAGTATCATGGAAATTGTGCTATCTTCTAAGGTCTACAAATATTTTATCCTTTATCCACCACATACATGCATGAATCAAAGATAAATGTTTGGGGCAGCTTTCAAATCAAGTCTAGGCTAACTTTGCACAACTATCTACCATCAGCAAACAACAAAAAGTATGGACAAAGAAATCATCAACAAGGTAGGAATTTTCATAATCACCCAACAACATTCCTAAGATTTATCCAAAGAAAGAAAACAGCTAACTAAACAGCAATAAGATCTAAGCTAAACATCTACTATTAGAGAATGAATCAAGTAACATGAGAGGAACCAAGAAAATACACCAAGTCAATGCATTTTCTTATAAATTTCAGCACCATGCCTTTACAACAACTCAACTCTCTCTTTGCAAATGAGAGGAGTGCCCTATTTATAGTTTTCCAAAAGTTAAATAAATGGCCAAGAATCATTCTCATTGTGTGGCCAAGATTCATTACAAAATAGGGTTTCATCTACCCCCAAATAGATCTCAATTTAAAACTACATTTTTGTCTCTTCCTTATTTTGTCCTTTTGTGGATGGCACTATAGCTCTTTTGTCCTTTAGTGGATTGTTGTTTTACTGCTATAGCTACTCCTCAAGGAGGTCTTCATCTTTGGCTAGGCTGTCCTCCTGCTCCTCTGAAGCTGCGTGTTCTATGTATTTGAGGATGACCACCTGGAGCTTGTCTATTTTGAGGATTTTACATCGCAGTGCCTGGTAACTCCATTCCTTAGCATTTTCTTCCAGCCTTTTCCAATCTTCATCATACTTCGAACCTTGGTCCCTAAATAGCTTTGATTGGTCAAAAGCGCAGGTAGCAAAACTCAGGAACTCCATTGTGATTTCTCCAGCTGTCTCGTCCTTCATCTTCTCCTAGAAGTATGGTTTGATCTTCTCTGAATCCATTTGCACCATAGGCATATCATAGCCTATCATCAGCTTGAGATATCAGGCACTTTCTGCCTAGATTTCTTTGATCCACCCAATGTCTAGATCCAGCCTGCTTAGGATTTGCTCCAACCTCTCCTTCTTGTTGTCGAAGTCTCTACGCCATAGATCCATTAGCCAATGATCTTCTTTTTTAAACTCTAGCTTTTCCTCCCACGTGTCCTCAAGCATTTGAAGGATGGCTTCAATTTTTGGGAAGGTGGAGTCGTAGGTGGCAGGGAAATTGGTGCAGAGCCTCTTTGTGCTCTCCAGGGACTGCATTAGATCCAAGAACTTGTTGGTTGTCTGCACAACCCTGCTGATCCCCATGTTCCCGACGAATGAGACCTATCAGAACCACTCCTCGATGGTTTTCTCCAAATTCTTCCTTCTCTTCATTTTATCTATTTGCTCCTTGGAAAGCAATTGCGGTGCAGCTGTGGATGTAGTGGGCAGGTCGTCCACTAAGGACCATTGCTGTATATAGTCTGTTAATGCTGCAACCTGTGCCTTGAGCTCATCCTTGGAGATTTTGTCCTACTTTATCAGGTGCACCACCGTGGGCACCGACTCCTCAAGGTGCTCGACCTTTTGCTCTCTGGTTGCTATCCCTAAGTCAATGGTATAAATGTTATAACTTACCCCAGTTTGGCCAACTGTAGGCATTGCAATTTGTGCCACTCAGGAACCGAAAGCGTCCATGGTTACCTTGGATCGGACCTTGGGCTTCTTCTCCTTTTTCATTGTGATCTGGGATCGAGCCAAGATGGCTTCCAACCTCGCCCTTGGGTCCTTCAGCACAGGGGTCATTTTCTCAAGTTGCCTCTCCAACCACTCGTGCACAGTAGACTTCCCCTTAGGTGAATCACGGCTACCCTCGCCCTTCTCAGTCAAAGGCAAGACTTTTGCCTTCTTTTCCTTTTGGGATTCTCCTTTCTTTTGGGCAGCATCCTCCTCTTCTTCATTGGAGTCATGAACGAAAATGGGGCGTTTGATAGGCAGCTTGGTGGACAGCTGCCAGATGGGGCTTTCTTCTTTTCCTACTTCTTCTTTCTTCTCCTCGGTAGCCTTGGCCTTGGGGCTCTTGCCAACATGGGCTTCAGCCTTAGATAGATCATTTTTCTACTGCCCCTTTGGTGGCTACCCCTCTTCACCATGTGGTGACTCTTCTGCCTCTGCCTCAACGTCCTTTAGCTGCTAAGCCAACTCCTCCTCAATGTCATCATCGAATGTCTAGATGATTTCTTTAGCACCCGACCCACCCTCCTCATCTCCACTCTCAGAAGAGCCTGTCTCTTACTCCTCATAAACCACCATGTCGATGGTTCGGTGCTCGTACTCGGGGTGCTCATGATACTCATCGGCCTCCTCTACAAACTTCAAGGCCTCCTGCTCTCGTTCCTCCAACTCTTTTGAGATTTGCATTGTGACCTCCATAGCTGGTGGCCCTCTCAGCGGTTGTGAAGGCTGAGCCATTGCAAGGACTTGGGCAAGGGCTGCATGGAGAGTTGGATCCATTAGGATCTAGGAGAGCTCAAGGGGGAGACTTTGCATGTGCCTTGTAAGAGCCTTGGGCATAGTGGCAAGGGGAACAGGTGATGTTATTGTTGCCAAAGGGAGTGATGTGATTAGTGACATGGCAGTAGAAGAAGAAGGGGGAGTGGTCATACCAGAAGAGGAATCAATGATTATTACCGATTCGGCCAGAGGTGAAGGGGCCAGATGGATAGAAATGTCCACCGCTGGTGGGGAAGCGGCAACTGCAGCTAGGGAGGTGGATGGTGCAATAGGAGGGGTAGGGAGAGCCAATGGAGGCTAGGCCTCTTCCGCACCTACTGCTTGCTAAAGCCTTTTGGGGGATGGGCCTCCCGTTTCTTTCTTTGCTTGGGCCTTGGGATCTAGAGACTACGCGGTCTCTGTCTCTTTGCTTTTCTCGGACCTGGTGACTAGAGGAGACTTGGAGGTCTCACCAGTCAACGTGGTGGTAGCGACATCCTCTATGGCACTTGGCTCACTTTTGAGCCCTTCATAGGTTAGGACTACCCCTTGTCGTTTCAGATGTGCCACTTGTCCATTAATCCACTCCGTAGTACGAGTTAGGATCGGCTGGGTGATGTTGTCTAGGTCATCGACCTCCTGTTCATCCTAATCAATGGAGGGTATTGGTAGGTTGGCAACCGCAGGGTACCTTGGGTGCATAATGGTGGACTCGTCCTCTTCGACTTGGTCTAGTACCGGGAATCATTGCACCCTTCTTAGGAACTACACCGTCATGCGCATATAGTGCCTTGAGTGCACCTCTTTGTCGTCCTAGCAATCGGCCTAGAAATCTTCAATGTGGTATTGGTGGGCATATGCTGGCCCCAATGCTTTCCTGACGTGGCCATGTGGGTCCATCCATGGGCGAGTGATGTACCAGTCGAAATGGTATTCCTTGAGCTCCTTCTCAGAGTTACTGGCACACTGGGAAGTCTGTAATCAGTACATGCCTTGGCCAAGGGTCATGGGATAGGAGATCCCTGCTATGTTCTTGTTGTTGAAGATTGTATGGATGTGTTGGAGCTACTGAGAAAGCTCTAGGAGGATTATTCTGTCGTTGGGGTAGTGAGGCAATCTATTCAGCCTTTTAGTGAAACCTTGGGCCTGGATGTAGTAAACTTTAAGAACTGGATGAATAGAAAAGCATATTGCTTTAGGAGCACCCTGGCACTGTGGAAGACCCTCCTCTTGAAGTCTTCGGTGATCAACCTGATGATGTGGCCAACGAAGGCATCATTGACCCTGCAGTATTCTTTCTTGAAATTCCAGTATTCGAGTTGCAGATATTTGTCAAAAGGTTTGAGTCCTCACTTCTGCCCTTGATCGAGTGCTACAAACAACCCACTGTATTGCCTTTGATCTACCAGGGAGTAGACGAGATAGGAGGTCATGTAGAACTTGGAGCTCTTTTTCACACTAACGAACTGCTCATGGAAGCAATCACTTATGATGCTTCCCTAGTAGAACGAGACCTTGGTTGTAACGTCCTCATTTCCCCACAAGATCTGCTCAATATAGTATGCCATCCACTTCCGGAAGAAGGCGGTTGTTGGAAGACCCATGACCCTGCTCAACAAGGTTACCAGGTCGTGGTAATCTTCATGGAAATTGCTACGGAAGAGTTCATGGGGAACCTTCGCAGCGCTACCCCATTTTTCCTTAAGCCAATGTAGATTTATTGACTTCTTGCACCCTGTTGGATTAGCATCCCACGCCACCTGACATTCTTCTAACGTGGGGACCTCCATCTGTTGGAACGTGGGAATGTGGAATGTCTTGGTGATCCCTTCTGGCGACATGTCTGCAAGGATTTTTCCCTCCTTATCCACAATCGTTCTGGTATCTGTCTGATAGGCTTCTCGATAAGCCATGACTAATTCGGGCACCACGAGAGAGGGAGGGATACCGGCAGCCTTAGCTATTCCACTCTGCTGTATTAATCTGGCGTTTTTTGTTGTCGAGTTGACCCTGACCCTCTGAGTGACTTCATTTATATCCACTTGGCCAATATTAGTATCTAAAATTTCCTTCCAGTTCATTGTGATCTTTGAGTGGAGCGGCTCTCTCTGGAATTGATACTTCATTTGATCTTTGTCTTCCTTTCCTCGAGGGGTCCTTCCTGACTTCTTACCCTTGTCCTTCTCGGTGGATGCCCTTGAAGTTTCTGCACTCGATTCCATATATTCTGCAGACAAGGGAAAAGTCAGTGCAATAGATTATCAAAAGCATTCATGTTAGTCCATATCTTGAAAACAACATCTACTTCAAATAATCAATCAAGTATATCATAAATTTTATCTCTAGACGTTATTGATCTTCGTTTTAGGGCATTTGGACAATCCAGGCCTGGGGGGCCAGACTTCTCTGGTAGAAATGCTGTCTGGAAGGGAAAATGCAGCTGAAAGCTCTCGAAGACCTTCTTTGGTCAGATTTTGATGTTTTGAGGAGGCTCATGATGAAGAAGAGCAAAATTTGGGCAATGGGTCAAAGTCAAATTCCAAATTTGGGTTCGTTAGGATCGATCAAAGGGGGTTCGGAGGTTTCAAGCCGGAAAGCTGTTGGGAGATGGTAGTTTGGAGACACAGACAGTTGACAAAAATCTGAGGATGAAAGTCTGAGGCCCAGGGTCCGGAGGGACAAAAGGCGGCCGATGCTAAGTCATTATGCTTTCAGAGGCTCAGGCTGGTGACGTCGGGAAGGCGCACGAACTTCACCCTGTAGGATGGTAAACACCGGGTGGAAGTCCGGGAGAGGAAGTCCGGGGGCAGGAGTCCGGTGACATGAGTTTATCATTTAAATTCAGCAGCAATTGGCATGGCGCGGCCCGGAGGTTGGGGCGCTGAACGACATTTTCTATTAGAAACGGCGGGCTTAAGGCGGACTCCCAGGATACAGAGCTCGGCGAGCAGCAGGGCCGATGAAAGTTAGGCGAGAAACCATGTCAAACGGTGCTTCAAGACCTGGCGAGCGGAAGGACGGGGAGGAATTTCCCCATCGATGAGAGAGCGGCGGACTTCCAAAAATGGAAGTCCGGGCACCAGGGCCCGAGAAGTCCCAAGGGAATTGATGCGAAAACACAAGAAAACGACAGAGCGGAGGGCGGGGCCCAGAGCCCGAAAGGCATTGATGACTTTGCTGAAAGACTGCGCAGCGGGAACGATGGAAAAAAGAACAGGGAAACCCGCCATCCAGGACCCGAAGGGGAAAATGACGTCGCAATTTTCATCGCCAAAGGCCCAAAGCGGAAGCGAAGGGGGAGCCCAGAGGGTGGGACGCCGAAGGATGTTCGCTGTTTGGTGATGGCAAAACATAGGCAGAACCCCAGAGGAGGAACCACAGGGTTCGGGGCCCGAGAGGCCCACAAGATGCATTGTTAAGCTTAAGGTTCGACGGTGAGACACATGTTGGGTTCCGGCAGCCGGGAGGCAGGGAGGATTTGGCAGCTTAGGCACGGCAAAATGCGAACGGCATTCCGGAGATGGAAGCCTGATGAGCTGGACCCAGAGAGAAGGATTGTCGTCGGCAGGTGATCAAAATTTGAAATCGGACGGCAAAGGCGGGTCCTGGGCCTGAGGCAACCAATCGCCCTGCGCGAAGTACAACCGCGCCATGGAAAAGTCTCGAATCAGCAACGAGGGCATTCTAAGAGTTTGCGAGATTTTCTAATACATGGGTTCGGTGCGCAATTTAGTGTTCTACCACATTATACCCTCCTAGCAATTTGTTAATTATTTTAAATCTCTTAAAATTACGAAAACAATGGTCAGGATGGCAAATGTGCCGCCTATCTCAAACATGCCAAGTGGCGAGACATGGGATCCACCGGCATTGGTCAGAATGATGCTGAGGGTGATGATTGTGATGTTGTCAAAGGCGGTGGGCTCCAAATGGCAGTTTATCCAATTCACTCCAATCCTGCAAGATGATAATGACTGCCTGGATTGGGCATTTTATACCCCAACCACCATGAATGTCTGCATTAAATGCTCGTACGACAACGAAAAAAGTGGTTGGATTTGAAAATAGGTCAGCAATGGCGGTGGGAATGCCAGGGCCCGGCGTCTGGGGAGAGGTGTCGTGACGGTCGCTTTGAAATTTTGCATTATTTGGTTGATGGCGGCGGCTAGCAGCTCGGGGCCCGGAGGGCGGGAAGCCGGAAGGGATCTGTCGTCGGGTATGACGGAACCATCACGGATTTTCGGGCACAGAATCTGGGATGTCCGGGCCCAGAAGACCCTACGGCATGTAGGAACACACTTAAACTACGGTTGGCGAAGAGGATGGCAGGACCCGGGGGTGGGTCACCGCAGGAGGTTCACCATCGCGGACGACGAAACCAAGACGGAACCCCGGAAGCAGACTTCCGGGGATCGGGGCCCGGAGGGTTGGGCGCCGCCCGAAATATTTTAACAAGTTTTTTGCAAATGGCGAGATGTGGATCGGACCCTGAGGATCCAGCAGGATGCCCAACGGACGCCGCAGGAAACGGCTATCCTAGCAGGGAAATCCAGTTAGGGAATTCTAGACGTCCGGGCTCGGTAGGGCCCGAGGCCATTTTAGGGCCAAACTGCTAGAGAGATTCCGTGAGGCCCCAGAATGCAACAAAAACCAAAAGCAAGGGCATGATCAATTTATGATGGAACTTTGGAGCAACATTGACCATTCAAAACATCAAAAAAGAGGGGCACGTAAAATGAGGCGGTGCCCAAAATGACTCGACAAGGCGAAAGAAAAGAGGGTCCCCATTCTAAATGGGGCGTGTGTGCTAGGGGCACAACACTTCTCTTGTTTTCTAAATTTTTTGTTATTACTCTCTTTTTGGAGGATAATTTTTTCCCATTGGGTTTTCTTTCTCTACTTTATTTCAGCATTTGCATTGTAAATGAGTACCTTATCAGGCCTTGTTGTCAAGACTCAAATTTACATTTTTCTATTGTGCCCACCTAAGTTATGCTTAAGGGGAGATGTTAGTGTATAATAAAATACAGTTTAGGTAGTTATACGAAGCTATCCACCTCACTTTCATCCTTGAAACTTATTGTCCAGTTGGGTTGCAGTATAGAGAGATGTCAATGGTATTCACCACACCTCATGTTTGGTTATTTGGGAGCCAAGAGAGGTGTTGATACACTTCAACACCTCATGCTTTGTTAATCTCCTTTATAAGGTCATCCCTGACTATCTAATACATCATATCGACATTGTGTAGTTTATGTTCACTTTGTGCTTGGTTGGAATCTCTCAGTTTTGTTGGTGTTCACAATTATTAAATACATATAAGCATTTAATTGAATTAAATTACAGAAATGGGAAATTTAAAAAAACATCAACCACACATTCACAGGACATCCATAAAAAGGGTTACAATATCGAGAATTGTACCAATGGCAGTATCCAAGTAAACATGGGTAAAATAATAAGGGTGTCGTACTCGGATTGAGTATTGCAAGTAAGGAAAAAATAATAAATGGCCAATGTGACATCTCCTTATAATCATCGTCAGGGTATACTCAAACCTCCTAAGCTAGGTGGAGGAATACCTAGTACCTATAACTACTTAATAGACATGTTAAACATACCTACTCCATACATATAAATAGCCAAAGCATCATATAAATACCCCATCGTGTACCATATTACATCCAGAATTTCATTATATTTAAATGATAAATTTCTTAATATCATCTAATTAGAATATATATATTAATGCATATATTCATGAATCAAAGCATAATAATCATCACTTAGGAAATATCCCATCATGCACACATCCCGAGAACACCTTCAATTTTAAATAAATCCATCCCCTTTGTAAAGACTTGGCATCAAATCACACATGCACTTTCGTGCCATTTAAATTAAGAACAATGATGAAATAACATTAGAGGAAGCATGAATCAAGACAGAACAATAATGTCAAAATATGATCATCTAACACCTTAACATATACAAAATATAATACTGCCACTATAGAAGCAAGGGGATTATTTATCGAATAATTCCAAGATGGTGTTAGTGTGAATAATTAATATATTCAATATACTTAAGTGTACTTATGTTAATTAATAAGGAGTTGCAAATTGGCATTAGGAGACAAACCATTTACATTTTTCTTTTTTGTAGGTTGATTAACTTTTGTTGAAGCACACCCTTCTACATGTTGAATGCCCTTCAGTACTCCTGTAGCTTGTTTTTTAAGCTCCACACCAATTTTAGTGGGTTTTCACTTGCATTTGTTGTAAGGCGCAACATAATCTCACATATATACCCAATTTCATCCTCATACATCAATTAGTTTGGCCAAATTAGATGCAGTCCTATTTTAATTCAAAATAGCTTTGTCGGCTTCATACACAATTCAAAAACATCTTCGCACTCCACACAAATGTGCAATTACTTTATTTAGGTCGATAGATACCTAGAATAGATCCTACTAACATCTATAGTATATAATTATCCTTTACAAGACACATATATTAGGTCAACCAGGAATTATACTTAATCACAAAATAAGCCAACTAATCACACACTAATCGATTCAATTGATCATATAAGTACACACCGTCTGAAATATATATAGTAATGACATTTGCTCGAGCAATCTCCCAAAATTGCTAAGACTAATTCTTAATATTGGAGAAATGTGGACCAAATTGTAACTATCCAAACACACTGTATAAGCCAAGACTAGATGTCAGACTTCTCTTATTTGTAACTTTCAACCTGCTTAACCAAAATTGTTGAAATCTTGATCATGGATGAATCTAATAGTAAGGAATAACGTATTATAACCTCATGATCCAATCTTGTTGCATGATCAATTTCAGAATAAAATACCAGATTAAAATGTACTAATTATGTTTACCATTTTGAATAGAACTGTATACAATTAATGTTGGCATCAATGACAACACATTGGGGTGTTCCTTCTTCATTCTTTCAAGAAGAGAAAAAAATCTCCCCAAATCATGTATTAGAGGACACCTATAAATTGCCATTAGTTAATTTTGCCACTTAATAACATTGGGAATATGGAATAAGGCCAAAAGTGAAATTGCTTGCTCTCCCACCCAAGCAATTTTTTGAATGTTGATTCCAAATGACTCTCTTATAGCTCCCTTGCCTCCCATTCTCCTGCATTGTAGCCTTTCTCACCATAGTGTGGAATGATTGTAGAGTTGTACCAACCTATAGTTGTGGATTCAAATGTACCTCCTACTTGCACAAAGCACAAAGTTGTGTCACGCTTTTAGCCAACTTATCAACACAACTTAATTTAAGTATTTCTAACTAAAAATCAATTTTGGTCAAACTTATGATCTAGTAAGATTCATTCTAGCTAAGTTAGATATTTCCACAACTTTCTCAACTAAAATTGCTGGCTAAAAATATATGGAGCACCATTTTAAGTCCAATTTACCAAAAAAATTAAATTATTTGAAAAACTTGAAGTTTCAATAACTCCTATTAATGGCAATACCATTGTTTTTTAAAATATAAAAGTACCCTTTTGTAGATCCATAAGTGTAGTTTTCAAAAATATATTTATTTTAATAGTTTAATTATTTTTTTTATTTTTTTATTTTTTACTAAAAGTAGGTTATTAGGACAAAATATTAGGTTGATTACCATGCCATGGAAAAATACTAAAACTTATTAAAAAAATTGAAAAAAATATGATGCACTAGATAAAAGAATCTATTTCAAGATGATATAATTTTTTTTCCATTTTAGATAAATATTTAAAATGAAAGTTGATGTCCAATGGAAACAACTACTTTTTGATTCATGCACATTTTAATATTTATTTAAAAATATATATTTATTGAAATGGGAAAAAAATATATCCATGCACTAAAGTTTCAAGTTATAAATATACACAAAAAAATTGAAAGAAAAAAAAAATTTACTATAAAAAGTTTGACGTCTCATGCAACTTCATTTTTTAGCATTTTATCAACAACTAAATTATAGTGTTAATTTATTAAAAACTAGTATAAAATAATTTATTAATTTTTTTTTTTAAATACAAACATTAAATATACTAAAAAATACATATTTTACTAGTTTACATCATTTCAAAATTCAAAACATATATGCCACTTTTTAGTGATTCAAGTTGAAAAGTTGGATCATTGTTGGTTGTTTCCTTTATAAAGTGTGACATAACTTACTACGAGTTTTGTTGTGGGCTCCCCTATGGTTCCCTCTGGGGCTGCTAAGCTTTTTTTTAATGTTGTGAGGTCAAATGATGTGGGGGTGAGCTTTGTGTGGATGTTGAAGTGTGCCTCTACTGCTCCTATTGTCTCCTTTGGGTAGGAGGTTTTTGAGAGCATTGATCATTTCTCCAAAAAGAAATTAACATATAGATTCTGTTGTTTATGGCCTTCTTTGGCCAAAATCTGAATAGCTAGATAGCGAAGCATTGGAAACCTTGGTGGGAGGTAGGATTGAGATTTATCTTACTACTAGAGGTTTTTTTATTGCTGGTTTTTCTTCTTGAGAATAAGAAAGCTATTTTAGATCAAGGTCTATGATTTTGGGATTCTCATCCCCTATCTTTGAAGCCATGTGTTCCCTCCTTCAATCCCTTGAAGGAAACTATTGATATTATGCCTGTTTTGGTGATATTGCCTTATCTCCCCTTATAGTTCTTGGGTTCCTCTACTCTTGAGGGCATAGGTATTACTCTTGGTAGATTTTTGAAAGTGGATGAGGCTTCCTGAAATTATATGCACACCTCCTACACTCAGATTTTGGTGGAGGTTGATCTATCTCAGGCAGTACTTGGCAAGGTTGTGCTCCAAGTGAAAGACTAGTCTTGGTCTTAGCTAGTGGATTATGAAGGTATTAGGTTTCACTATAGACACTGTTTTGCTACTAGACACTTGGCTTGTGTCTGCTCTCATAGAACCCATATTGCTTCTTCTTCTACTTGGTGGAAGAATTCCCTCAAGGACCATCTAATTGTGTACCTAGATGATCCCTCTTCTTTTGATAGTGAGGACTCTGAGCCTCCTTCTCCTCCTGCTTAGAAGAAAGTGACTATTGTTGATAATGTTACCACCCTTGCAGACACTATTGCTCGAATTTTGGATAAAGTTGTTCTTGCTACTATGCGGTTGCCTCCCCTGAGGCCCCTACTGCTCCCATTCTAGATAATGTTGTCTCTTCCAAATTTTTGTCTACTCTTGCTTTGGGTTTAGATGTTCCACTTGTTGTTGTTTTCTTTTCTGAATGGGCTTCTACCCCTTCTTGTCAAAAAGATTCAAACCTTGATTTTGCTTCTTTTGGGACTAAGGTGTAACATAGGAAAAATCATACTCCTAAGATGAACTTTGTCTTGATTGACAAGCCTTTGGGGGAAAATTTGTTGGGTTCAAGCTCAGGTGCTTGAATTGTTCTATTGGTGGCTTGTAGGTTAGCTTTTGGTCTGTCATGTTGGTTGCTTTGCTACTGTTGGGTTGATATCATGTTTGCAAATCAGTGGGTGGCCTATAGGCCCATTCTGTTGGTTAGAAAGCTTGTTCTATATTTGTTATTTTGTTTTGGTTTGATTTGTTGGCTGTGAGGCCTGTTTCACGTTGTTGTATAGGTCAGGGCCCAATAACCCTTCTCTCTTAATCAAAATTGTTGGGAATATGGAAATACCATCGAGGGAAGTGGAAGAAATTGAAATAATCCTTAGTAGAGTCACCGTCATAGCCACCTAAAAATATTGAATGTCAATTGATCTTATTTACCTCGAACAAAGATACCGCCCATGAAGAGTCATAACCAATTCCTTTTACACATACATGTCTAGCCACACTATCAATTCAGACATATGTAAAGCAATCATGTGTTTGCAGACCAGAAATAAATGTGCAAGTTGGGCCTATGATAAGCCATTTTACCATGACGCAACCAAAGAGTGCCATGTGAATGCCAAGTGGGATCCAACTCACAATACCTTTAGCATCATTAGGCTCTGACTTTGAATGATCAGTACACCATTAAAGACCTACCAAATGTCGACACATGACAAGAAATTGCATGTTTGTGAGTCTGGATGAGCTGAAGGGAAGTGAGTATGGAATAGAAGAAGAGTGTACGATGATTCATATATTGAGACATGTTTGCATCAACAGCGAGCGGGATTCATTTACTATACTCCCATTTACATTAAATATATAACCTTCTCACCTAATCACACTAGAAAATTGGAGGAAGATTAGTTTTGTTCATTTACCATAGTCCCCTTGACATTAAATATAAAAACCTCCTTCCCGAAGTTGCACTAGAGAAAAGAGGTAGTCCGCGAGAGGAAGTAGTTAGCTTGCGCTTCTTAGCAATTTCGTATTTTTCAATAATAGAAGACCATGAAAAAAATATCCAATTTGAAATCCCTATATTAAAATAATATCAATAAAATATAGAAGGCGTGATGATAGGGAAATACCATAGCCAGATGTTGTCCTATGTCAAGCCCAATCATAATGAGGAAAGTCAAATAAAAAAGAATGGGCAAGCCTTTCTTTTTTCTCCGTATTAGTTAAAGATGGACACAAGAAAGTCAAATTTCTTTTCATGGGTCATCTAGCATCTATAGATATTTTGTTAGAAATTTCAGTGTCATCAAACTCACGCAACAAATTACAAGCCACAACAAAGATCAATTAATTCGAACGTGTAATGTAATTTCCCTTTGAAAATCAACACGGACACGATTGCATGCACACAGTTTAGGGTCGATGTTCTCGTATTTGGTGGGTTTCTTTCTAGACTATATTCCCACCTCTGCTTGTAACTTGCAATGTATTTTTTCAAATGAATAACTAAGAAAATATTAAACCATGTGAGAATTCAATAAAATCTGCAACAAGGAAGTTGCAGTTTCGTTTGATTTTTTAATATATTTTCTACGTGTTACTCCGATTTCTAAACTCTGCAGCCTTCTTGATTGTTTCATGTTTTCTACAAGGAAGGAGATCGCCATACCTTGCACATCACTCTTCCTGGGAACATAAATGCATTGCACCATTGAAGGAAATAATTCCAGAGCAAATCAAAGAGAAACACATGCTAGAAGTCACAAACACGGAGAGATTTACAATCATTGACAATTACAAATTACCCAAATTTTCAAGTTTTCTCTCAATTTTGGTATCTTCTATACTGTTATGATTGAATTCTTAGAAGAAAGACATATCAGTCTACACTATAAACTCATGTATGCTTGTAATTTAAGTTGTGATAAATTAAATAAATCTGGGAAATTGTTAAGCAGGTGAGAAGTCAAACAAATATAGAACAAGGAGCCGCAATGTCTTCTAATTTTAAAAGATGATCTGCGCGTAACACTGATTTCCCGATAACTTCATGTTTACTACAAGGAAAGGCAACATATCTTGCAAATCACTCTTCCTGGGATTCGAGGCAAAGATAAATACACTGCACCATTCAAGGCAAAAATCATCATCTACCATTTGAGGCACTCTATTTTCAATTAAATCATCTTCATTTGCTCTTCGAATTGTCATCATGCAGAGAACAACTCTGAGTGTTGAGGGAATGTATAACAATTCCCATGAGGGAAAGATAAAGAGATCGCTGGAGGCACGACATGGAGTTGAGAATGTTACTATTAATATTCAACAGAGAATGGTCATTGTAGAGCATAATTCACAACCTCTATCTGCCATTGGTATATTCCATGTCATATTGCACCAATAATTGTTTTGTTATTTAGGGTTTCATCGTATGATTTGCATTTACACGTGAATGGTATGAACATAGAAAGATTCTTCCGTGATTAATTTCTCACCATATTTGCTTGACGTTGTTAATGCAGTTCAACGTTGGCAAATATTTGTTTCACTGCTAAAGAAGTCAAGACAATAAATCTATAGCAAATTAAGGAAAACCTCATCATGGAAGTCACAAACACGCACATATTTACCATCGTTGACAATTTCAAATTACCCAAATTTGGAAGTGTTCTCCCAATTTAGGTATCTTGTATGCTTTTAAGATTGATTTCTTAGAAGAGAGACATATCATGGCTCAAGTATTGTGTAGGTTCTTCTTTTAGTTTTCTTGGTTTTCATTCCTTGCGTCTCATAAATAGTCTACATTTGAGATATTATTTGATGGTAATAACTTATGTGCACTTACTATAATGTATTTGGTGGACAAAACTCTTCTTTCATTATTCAAGTGACACATAAAGGTGTGATTTTTTCTAATATTAAATCAAGATAATCATTTTTAAACATGTTATTAACTTTTTAGAGCAACTCTTTCATGATTATCTTTATAAAGGAAGGGTTTTCATTTCCTTTTCAAATATGATAAAATAGATTCAATCATTAGCAAGTTTAAAAAATTTAAGATTAATTTATCTTTTGAGTAATAGTTTTCTCCCTTACATCTTATTTGCTTTGATCTCTATGTATCATTTATCATGTCAGAATTAATTTGAAATAAGAATTTGCAAACTATCATTATGTGGATTGTATTTAAAAAAAATTCATAAGCTTATAGCATAAAAGTTATAGTTCAATTATTTGCCACAAAAATGTGTTAAAATTGAAATTAAGATTAAATTTCTTCTTAATATGTATAAATAACGATAAATATTTATGTGGACAGAGATAAATCTTCCTTGTACAATAACTCAAGAGAGTTTCTTGTATGCCTCTAAGCAAAAATACAAAAAAATAATATGTA
Organism: Sequoia sempervirens; assembly: GCA_007258455.2. Taxonomy (NCBI): domain Eukaryota; kingdom Viridiplantae; phylum Streptophyta; class Pinopsida; order Cupressales; family Cupressaceae; genus Sequoia; species Sequoia sempervirens. The sequence goes on along the minus strand of VDFB02281492.1, from coordinate 866,149,027 downwards.
TGAAGAAATCTAGGTGTCTTTAATGCAAGACCCGTGAATGTATTTGGAACCTCTTAAAATAGGATTGAATGGTTGATTAGGATATGATGTATTCACACCCACTTTTAAAGAGACTCCACTCAAGGATTACCCTAGAGATCTCAATGCAAAGGAGATTGAAATCTTGTAATAGGGTTGTCCTAGAGATTGAATGATAGCTAATTAGGGGTTCACCACCAAGTTTAAACATAACTCACATGATCAAACATAGAACCTTAATCAAATTAGGGTTAACAAAAGGAAGAAATCCATTCACCCTACATAAAATTTGATCTCAAGCACATGCAAAGCAATCTCGGGCATCGAATGGTAGATGTACATTTACATTTCATGGCTAGAGAAAAAGAATCTCCCTAAATCATGCATTAGAGGACACCTATAAATCACCATTAGTTAATTTTTCTGCTTAATAATGTTGAGAATATGGAATAGAGCCAAAAGAGAAATGTCTCACTTATGGATTGCCCACTCTCTTACCCAAGCAATTTTTTGAATGTCGATTCCAAACAGATCTCTTGTAGAACCCCTACTTCCCATTCTCCCGCATTGTAGTCTATCTTGCTAGAGTGTAGACTAGTTGTAGATTTTTCTTAGCCTACAGTTGCAGATTCAGATGTACCTCTTGTTGCAGGTATTTTTGTGGGCTCCCCTATGGTTCCCTTTGGGACTGGTAAGATTTTTGTTGATGTTGTAAGGTCAAATGTTGTGGGGTTGAGCTTTGAGTGGCTCCTGAAGTGTGCTTCGATTACTCCTATTGTCCCCTTCGAGTAGGAGGTTTTTGAGAGAATTGATTATTTTTCCAAAATGGGATTAATTTGCAAAAATATTCGGCTCTGGCCTTCTCTCCCAAATCTGAATAGTTGGATAACAAAGCACTAGAAACCCTTGGTGGGAGGTAGGATTGAGATTTATCCTACCGCCAAAGGTTTTTCTGTTGGATTTTCTTCTTTTGAGCATAGGCATGTTATTTTAGATCAAGGTCTATGGTTTTGGGATTCTCATCCCCTATCTTTGAAGCCATGGGTTCCCTCCTTCAATCCCCTGAGGGATCCCATTGATATTATGCCTGTTTGGGTGAGATTGTCTTATCTCACCTTACAATTTTGGGGTTCCTCTACTCTTTAGGGCATACGTAATGCTCTTGGTAGATTTTTGAAAGTGGATGAGGCTTCCTGGAATTATATGCACACCTCTTATGCTTAGACTTTTTGGGAGGTTGATCTATCTCAAGAACTATTGGGTGAGGTTCTGCTCCAAGTGAAAGACTGGTCTTGGTCTCAACTCGTGGATTATGAAGGTATCTCGTTTCATTGTAGACATTGTTTTGCTACTAGACATTTGGCTTGTACAAGATTACTCTCTTCCAAAGTTTTGGTCACTCCTACTTTGAGTTTAGATGTTCCACCTATTGTTGTTTGCTTTCTTGAAGGGGCTTCTCCTCATTCTTGTCAAAAAGATTCAAACCTTGTTTCTACTTCTTCTTGAACTGAGGTGCAACACAAGAAAAGTGTACTCCTAAGATGAACTTTTTCTCGATTGACAAGCCTTTGGGGGAAAATTTGTTGGGTTCAAGCTTGGGTGCTTGAATTATTTTTTTTGTGGCCTTTAGGTTGAGTTTTGTTTAGTCGTGCTAGCTACTTTGCTATTGTTGGGTTGATGTCCTATTTGCAGCTCTGTGGGCAGCTTGTAGGCCTATTCTATTGGCTGGAAATCCTATTCTATCTCTTTTGTTTTGTTTTGGTTTGATATACTAGCTATGAGGCATGTTTCACATTGTTGTATGGGTCAAGGCCAATTAATCCTTCTTTCTTAATAAAAAATGTTGGGAATATGGATATACCATTGAGGGTAGTGAAAGAAATTGAAATAATCATTGGTAGAGTCACCATCATAGCCACCTAAAAATATTGAATGCTGATTGATCTAATTTACCTCAAACACATATGCTACTCATGAAGAGTCATAACCAATTCCTTTTACAAATACATGTCCAGCCACACTATCGATTCAGACATATGTCGAGCAATCGAGTGTTTACGAGCTAGAAATAAATGTACAAGTTGGGCCTATGATAAGCCATTTTACCACAATGCTACCAAAGAGCAACATGTGAATGGCAAGTGGGATCCAACCCACTACACCTTTAGCATCATTAGGATGCTTTGACTTTGAATGACCACTCTACCATTGAAGGCCTGCCAAATGTTGACACAATATAGGAACTTGCATGTTTGTGGGTTTGGATGAGCTGGAGGGAAGTGAGTATGGGATAGAAGAAGAGTGTACAATGAGTCATATATCGAGACATGTTTGTACCAATAGAAAGTGAGATTCATATACTATGGTCCCATTTACATTAAATTTATAACCTTCTCAGCTAATCACACTAGAAAATTGGAGGAAAATTAGTTTTGTTCATTTACCATAATCCCCTTGACATTAAATATAAAAACCTCCTAAAGAGGTAGTCCGCGACAGGAAGTAGTTAGCTTGCACTTCTTAGAAGTTTCGTATTTTTCAGTCACAGAAGACCATGAAAAAAGTTTCCAATTTCAAATCCCTATATTAAAATAATATCAATAAAATATAGAAGGCGTGATGATAGGGAAATACCGTAGCCAGATGTTGTCCTATGTCAAACCCAATCATAATGAGAAAAGTCAAATAAAAAAGAATGGGCAAGCCTTTCTTTCTTCTTCTCAGTATTAGTTAAAGATGGACACAGAGAAAGTGAAATTTCTTTTCATGGGTTGTCCAGCTTCTATATATATTTCGTTAGAAATTTCAGCGTCATCAATCTCACGCAACAAATTTCAAGCCACAACAAAGATCAATTAATTCGAACGTGCTACGTAATTTCCCCACGAAAATCAACGTGGACACGATTGCATGCATACAGTTTAGGGTCGGTGTTACCGTATTTGGTGGGTTTCTTTCTAGACTATATTCCCACCTCTTCTTGTAACTTGTAATGAATTGGTGTAAATGAATAACTAAGAAAATATTAAACCAGTTGAGAAGTCAAACAAATCTGCAACAAGGAAGTTGCAGTTTCGTCTGATTTTTTAATATATCTTCTACGCGTTACTCTGATTTCTAAACTCTGCAGCCTTCCTGATTGTTTCATGTTTTCTACGAGGAAGGAGATCGCCATACCTTGCACATCACTCTTCCTGCGAACATTAATGCATTGCACCATTCAAGGCAACAATTCTAAAGGAAATCAAGGAGAAACCCATCCTGGAAGTCACAAACACGGAGAGATTTACAACCATTGACAATTTCAAATTACCCAAATTTGCAAGTTTTTTCTCAATTTAGGCATATTGTATATTTTTTTCTTTTTTTCGGAGATACTCCGAGAGGTCCAATAGACACGGTCTGAGGGGTATCCATTGCACCAAAATTTGTCCCTTTTATGATTGAATTCTTAGAAGAAAGACATATCAGTATACACTATAAACTCACCTATGCTTGTAATTTAAGTCGTGATAAATTAAATAAATCTGGTAAATTTTTAAGCAAGGTGAGAAGCCAAATAAATATAGAACAAGGAGCTGCAATTTCTTCTGATTTTAAAATATCATCTACGCGTAACACTGATTTCCTGATAATTTCATGTTTACTACAAGGAAGGAGAACATATCTTGCAAATCACTCTTCCTAGGATTAGGCAAAGATAAATACACCTGCACCATTCAAGGAAAAGATCATCAACTCCCATTTGAGGTACTCTGTTTTTAGTTAAATTATATTCATTTGCTCTTCGAATTGCCATTATGAAGAAAACAATTCTGAGTGTTCAGGGAATGTATAATGATTCCCATGAAGGAACCATAAAGAGATCGCTCGAGGCACGACATGGAGTTGAGAATGTTACTGTTAATATTCAACAGAGAAGAGTCATTGTAGAGCATAATTCACAATCTGGATCTGACTTTGGTATATCATGTCATATTGCACCCATAATTGTTTTGATATTTAGGGTTTCATAATATGATTTGCATTTACATGTGAATGGTATGAACGTAAAAAGGTTGCTCTATGATGAATTTTTAACTATATTTGCTTAACGTTGTTATTGCAGTTAAAGCGCTGGCAAAGATTCGTTTCACTGCTCATGTCGAACAGACAACAGATTTATAGCAAATCAAGGAACCACCATCTTGGACGTCACAGACACGCACATATTTACCACCGTTGACAATTTCAAATAACCCAAATTTGCAACTTTTCTCTCAATTTAGGCATCTTGTTTGCTTTTAAGATTGATTTCTTAGAAGAGAGACATATCATGGCTCAAGTATTGTGTAGGTTCTTCTCTTAGTTTTCTTGGTTTTCATTCTTTGCGTCTCATAAATAGTCTACATTTGAGATATGCTTCGATGGTAATATCTCATGTACACTGACTATAATGTATTTGGTGGTCGAAACTCTTCTTTCATTATTTAAGTGATACACAAAGGTGTGATTTTTTTCTAATATTAAATCAAAATAATCATTTTTCAAGATGTTATTAAGCTTTTTAGAACAACACTTTCATTGTTATCTTTATAAAGGGAGAGTTTCATTTCCTTTTCAAATATGATAGAATATATTTCAATCATTAGGAAGTTTAAAATTTTTAAGATTAATTTATCTTTTGAGTATTAGTTTTTCCGTTACATCTGATCTGATCTGATCTCTATGTATCATTTATCGAGTTAGAATTAATTTGAAATCAGAATTTACAAACTATCATTATATGGATTGTATTTAAAATTTTGTCATAAGATTATAGCATAAAAGTTATAGTTCAATTATTTGCTACAGAAATGTCTTAAACTTGAAATTAAGATTAAATTTCTTCTTAATATGCATAAATAATGATAAATATTTATGTGAACAAAGATAAATCTTGTACAATAACTCGAGAGAGTTTCTTGTATGCCTCTAAGCAAAAATACAAAGCAATAATATGTATGAAGAAATCTAGGTTTCTTTAATGCAAGACCCATGAATATATTCTTAATTATGTTGATATTTTTTATAATGTGCATAATGATTAATAATTAGAACATGTAGAATGGTGTAATTCCTAATCCATAACTACAACTAATCCCTAATATTTGGGAAACCCATGAAATATTTAGAAATATACAATAAACTATAAGAAAGATAAAGGATTATATTTCAACAAAGGATGTCTTAGCTTCACCACTAAGCCTTCTCCATATGTCATTGGAGGAAAAAGTTAAAATTTAAAAAAAGAGATATATTCATGTTAATCTAAAATGCATTATAGACCCAAGATACACTAAATACCTTGATCTACTTTAAATACACAACTATTAAAAATTTCATATGTCATTATGTGAAGTTCTTTTCAAATATTAATGAAACGTTTATACTTTTTTGTAACAACCAATCGATCAATAATAATGGTCCAATATACATGACTATATAAACACATGGGACATCCCTTAAAATATCTTAGTTTGATATAGACACATGTGTATCATGGAAAGGTCTTTGCAAAATAAATCTCTAAACTTATCACAAACCATTCCATTAACCCTATCAAAGCATGATTACCCCATTTTATTGCATCAAAATATAATATAGATAATCCCTTTCAAGTTATGGAAGACCCCTTAGAGTGCTATTTCTATTAGTCCTAAATGATTTCCAGGCTTAACTCAATAGGCTGAAGCCTTAGAAGATGCTCTAATTCAATCGTCATTACAAGGATCCCATGCCCATTTCTACTTCTAGATCTGGAGAGTTCAACAATTCAAATGATGATGAGTCTTGGAATCTAACCCTAACCAACTCTCTTGTGCACTCTTCAACTCATGACCATATCTAAGATGTTCCTAACACCCATCCCATTTCTAACCCTAACCCAAAAAATTATCCCAACCTATGCATCAATATGGAGGAACCAATAACTAAGCCTAGGTTAGTTCGTACCCCTATTGAACCCATAGGAAAAAAAATTAATGAAATAATAGAGACTATTAACATTATAAATTATATCATGAAGTGGGTCTTAGGCCACCTATTCATGGCTAAACAAAGAATTCAAATTCTAGAAATAATGATTCTGGAGCAGTAGGTCCTGTGTCTTGGGGAGGTGGAGAACAAGGAGCATTGGGACATGATTGCTTCTTTGGCCAAGTGTTTCAAGAAGTGGGAGATGTGGGAAAAGGAGCTAGAACATTTATAGGTCATTGTTGGCACTAAGGAAGAACATAAGAATTTACTAACAAAGATTGATGACATTCATCAAAACTAGGAGAAGAGTATGCAATGCCTCAGGGTCATCATTGACTACAACAAAGAAACTATGAAGAACACTTCCCTCACACTTTATGTTTTTCAAGATGAATTAAGGAACTGCTAGGGGAAGTAGGTTGCAAATGGTGTAGAAGATGGTCATACACAAAAGAAGGAAAAAAAGGTGGACACCTCAGCTCGTGATGTCATGATTGATGGCCAAGCCATCCAACAAGGGCTTATGAATTTCAAAAAGAAGCTCTAGTTCCTATCTCAATAATGGAATGCGATCACTGGTCTCAAGTTGTTGAGAGACCTGTAGGTGTCCTATGGTTTTGTGTTGGTCTCCACTTTGTGGGTTTTTTTTTGTTGTTTTATTACTGGTTGAATTGTTTAAGCTTTAGATTTTGTTTTAATTTTTTTGATTTCTCATTGCTTGTGAGTTCCTCTTTTTCCCATGTGGCTATTTTATAATGGGTACTGGACCTTCTAGTTTTAATTTGATTAAAACTGTAAATATGAATGGGATATAATAAAATCATGCTTATTTCGCTAGCTCCATATTTAGAGTTAATGATGTTAGTTTGTCATGTGAATTATATGGAAAATATTCTATCTATGGTAAACTATGAAATACAAAAAAATTACTCATTGAAATAAAGAAACTTTATTACTATATGTTGCATAAAGAACTAGTTAGAAATGAATTTTCTAGTAATTATTACTGTCTACTACCTTTCAGTGAACATTGATAGGTGTCTATAATAGCATAATTCTACTAGGATAGGTGTAAGAAATTTCCCCATGAGCTCATAATAGTAACTTTTGTGGGAGACTATATGTATGGAACCTCACCCTTGGATGGTCTTCTATAGGCACATAAAATTATCCATGATGGGTAATTGTTTAAACTATTGGAAGAAGGATCACCTTAATACATCATTAGATGGAGAAGAAAACAAGGGTACCTCAAAAAAAAAAGTGAATTGATATTTAGCCATGAACCAATAATTTTTGGGTGCTATGTACTTCTCTTGCTCTCTTAGGGTTTTTCACCAAAAAGGAGAGAGATAGACTCAAAAACTATGGTGATTCACTCAAACTAATGCAAGTATGATAGAAATATGTCTCAATGGAATGTATAAAATGAAACAAATGGATAAAATATATTGATTAATGAATGGAAAATAAGGAAATGTAGAGTGTTGAAAAACACAATGTGATCTATGCGAAAACACCTAGAAATGAATGTAAATTGCAATAAAAATGGATGAAACTGAAAGTGTACACTTGAGCTCTTGATGGAGATTGGAAATAATTTCTAGAATGCTACTAATATTTTCACTTGTATAACAAGGAGATATCTTAAAAAAAAATTCAACTTGATCTTCAATGATTTCCAAGCCTCCAAGATGCCTAAATCGACAAACACACAAGAAGAGAAAGAGAAATGTTGAATATTAGGGCATGGGAGTTTGCCTTGGTCAAACCCATTTTAGGTAATTAAAAAAAAATAAAGAGATAATATGAAGAATGAACATGAAATGAAGGGATTAATACCTTTCCATGATGACTGAACTTGATATTCTACAGCAAAAGATAAATATTCAACCTGAATGTCTTTGGAAGCTATCTTGATGACTTAAACCCTAACTTGCTTGACTTAAAGGAGAAGATAGATGATGAATTAATGATAAGAGATGTGTGAATGAGTTAAGAGATGTGAATTAGAGTTTATATACTTTATTTTATAGGAAATTTACCATATTCACCCATTAATTGGATCCATGAGGCTGACATGAAAGAATAATAAACTTAAATTCTAGTTTTTCCTGGTCAAAACTCAAAAATAAGAAAAATGGAACTAATTTGTTACCATGGGTGAATTAGTCCCACCTGGTAGGGACTCATTTGCCATATATGGTGAATTAGTCATAGAGGGGACCATTTTCCAGTTGGGTTGTTGGAGGATAAGAAAATCAAGTTTATATGGTGACCTTGTCGTGTATTTCATCAAATTATGCCTCGAGATGCACAATATAGGGTAATAGGGGTCTATTAATGATGATTTGAAGGTCAATTAGGGCTTGGCACACAAAATACAATGTGAAGGTGTGATTAAATACAATTTACAACACTAAAATGAGGTCTACTTAGCCTAGAAAGGCACAACATCTAATGTGAATGTGTAAGACACATTACAACACTAGATTAACATAAAGTTTATTTCACAATCCTTCTAAATTGATGTGATAATATCATTAAACACATTTTATAATGTTGAATTAAGGGAAGATGGGTTCATTATGTCTAGAGAGGTGTGAAAGTCTTTTACAACACTTTACAATACCCTTACAAGACATTGTTAAATGCATTTGAAATGGTCCAAGACCTAGTGTTGATGTGAAAAACACTTCACAACACCAAATCAAGGCCTTGTTAAATCCAATTTATCATAAATTATTCTCAAATCAAGCAAGTTTCCTTTTTTCTATGGTACATTTAGCCCCCACTTTAGTGAGAGGATGAGCTTGCTTCAAACTCACACTAAAGTAGACATTCAAATGAGGTCCAATTGCACCAATGTAGGTGGTCTAGGATAACAAAGATCGAGAAGGCGGTCAAGTCCCCAAAGATCTAAGATCCTAAGTCAAACCAACATGAATTAAAAAGGACACACACAAGGTGAATGATGTGCAACCAAACAAGATACATGATCATACAATGGCAAGAACTAGAAGGAAGAGGAGAAAAAATAAAAAGGTTGATCAAACTTCAACCATTTTTCGAACATGGTGTGGATCAAATCTAGGCTATTTATCCAAAAAGAAAATGCATACTTACTCTGGGGAAATGGAACTCTTGGTTGTCCACCGAGTGAGAAAGCCCAAAAGGTGAGAAACATACACTCATGATTGGTATGTACTCACAAACACATAGGTGGCTATGGGGAAATTTGTGTCTTGGAATGGGCTTCTCGCTCAACCATACAAAAATTATGCCTCCTAATAACTTTAATAGGGCACGACAAAGGAAAATGATTTTCAAGCTCTATGAAGTAAGCAAAACTTCATATGCTTGACACTCATAGACATTGTAAATGCAAAATATCTCAAGGACTATTCAAAGGGATTTTGCTTAGTTCATGCAAGGTCTCATCTTAGGGAACATTGTGCTTAATGTTTCCAAGAGAGGATGCGTCAAAAGAAGCATCACACTCTTGGAGGAAATCAAGCCCAATGACCATACCAAGAATAGAACACATTTCAAGAAGAAAGAAATCACACAATGAAATGTGAGTGGTGATGTATGGCCCCACTTTAAATTGGTTACAAATAGTAGCACTATGAGCCATTTTTTTAAAGTAGAAGATAAGGACATGAGAGCTTACTTGGAAAGCCCTATGCCAAGTCATATGTTTTCAAGAAGCTATGTCATGAAAAGGGGAGTATGTCACATGCGAGCCAACTTAATTCACATTGTCCACGTCCCAAGTTTTCTCTTATGTATTCATGAAAGGTTAATGACTAGCCAAAGGAGGAAAATACAAGTGACATATGAGGTCAAGGCTACATAACCCATTACCCCCACTTAGTGCAGGACAAGGGTAAGCCAAAATGGTTGATAAGATGCAAGGTAGAGTGAAAATCAATATGAATTAGAGGAATTAGGTGCCACCCATATAAGGAAGAACACCAAACTCTTTAAAATGTTGGATTTTACTACTCAAAGCCTCACATTAATTAGTGGAGTGACCTTGATCTCTGTGATAGGCACAAAATGAAGTTTTGTAATAAAATTTCTTTCAATTTCTTGGAGGGAGAGAGATCAAGTGATCTTGGAGGAGTCTCGAGAAAATACCTTCTTGATCAACGGGAGAATATATTCTAATGGTTTTCATCAAAGATGCATCTTGCTTAGTATTAGATGTCATATCTACACAATATAGTTGTAGATTGCAAGATTTTGTTCTCTCCTTTATAGGATGGTGTAAAATCTAAAAAATTCAATTCATTAGTGTTTTGCAAGATGACATTGACACTAAGTGAAGGTGTATTTGTTTTTTTAGTGGATTGTAAAGGAGAACAATGAAGACCACTAGTGTCTATTAGTTCAGGATGCTTTACAGTTAAAGTTGGCTTAGAAGAATGTTTTGTGAGACTATTTATGTTGAGTGAAGGCTTGGTTATTTCTATCAAAGGACAATAGCCAAGACCATGAGTTGTTTGTTGTTGGATAGGATTGATAGGGTTGCAGATACCTTGTTCGTGAGCACCACATCCTTTTCCACTATATCCAAGTTGTTTCATAAGTTCATAACCTCGTCCATACATCTTTTTCATTGATTTTGGATTAGGTGGTGGTTGGCTATCAACGTTGTCAAAGGTGGTCATGTATTTTTTTTCATTGTCTAAAGTTGTTGAGGTGGATGTTTTCAAGGGGTTGTCTAATTTTTCATTTCCCCTATTTGAATCTTTGTGTATGATCTTGTACTTTCCCATGAATTCATGTTCAAAATTCAAGGAACCCGAATCATCTTCTACTAGTTTTGTGACTTGTTCAGTATGTTGTCGTTTGTCTTTTAAATCATGAATGGGTTCCACTTGTCTAGTTGGTGTCACTGTTTTTAAATTATTCTCTTTGTTTTTCTCAATATTCAAACAACTATTTGGGTCAGGTTCAACATCAAGTATGTGCACTTTGTTGTCATAAATGTATTTCATTTTTCAATGAAGAGTAGAAGGAACACCATTCATTGCATGAATACATGGTCGGTCTAAAATGAGATTATAAGAAAGATCGGTAGGAATAACATGGATTGGTGTATCCAATGTAACCTTCCCAACTATAAGAGACAAAGTGATCACACCAAGCTATTGTTTGCCTACATTGCCAAATCCCTCGATAGACAAGGAATCGAGTTGAATTTCTAATTTTTCCACATGCAGCTTATCCGAAAGATTTACACTACACACATTAAGGGAGGAGCTATTGTCAACAAGGGTTTGCTTTATCCCTATTCTTTTTTATTGAAATATAATTATGAAAGGATCATTTTGTTTTTACACGTCCAAAGAGGGGAGTTCACTTTGGTGGAAAACAATGTCAGCAATCAATCCTTGAATTATAGATGCAATGTGTAGAACCAAGATCCTAGTACCTGCAAGAGACAACAAGCAAACACATTAGAAGATTCAAATGCAAGCCAAGATCAAAGTTCCCCATAAAATCCATTAACAATGTTCAAAATAGGAATAAAAGCAAGAACACAATGAAAAAGCAAGGGAATAGAGTGAATCCTATTAAAAAAATGCAAACTCTTGATCTTATGGGGGAGTTGGTGCCGATTTGATGTGGAAATTGGCCCTTTCCAAACTCCTATGCAAGATTTTGAAGATTTGGTGATGATTGATCCACTTGGTGATTGATTCAAATGAACTCCATAGAGAAAGCATACAATAACCTACCTATGCCTTAATGAAATTGATGAAAGTGCTTTAATGCTTGAAGATGAAATTGAGTATAGTAAGTTTGCTCAAATTGTGGATGATCAAATGAGGAGAGAAAATTATTATTTATAGAAAGACAAGATGGAGAAATTCCCAAAATGAAGCAATGTGATACTAACTTTCAACCAATGGCAAGAGGCCACTTCTCAAGAGATGGATGGATGAAGGATGTGCACATTTTGATGAATGTGCCCATAAATGCCTATATTTGAGATTTGAAATTAGTGAAATGACAAGGTGGATGAAGAGTCAAATGGAGTAATGGCCACTTGATTCAATGCAAAAGGACTTGTAAGATGAAATAAATTTCTTGTTGGAAGGACTATGTCCACATGGAGGGATTTCAAATTTGAAGGAATACTCCTCTTTTATGCCATGTTGAGAGAAAATAAAGATTTAATAAATGAATTAAATCTATTTTCATGTGCAAGTGGCAAAAGCTAGAGGATAGGACATGGATTAAGATTAAATTAATCAAGGGTTAATTAATTTAATGAGGGATTAGCTGATTTGACCATTTGATTTATATTTTGGATTTAAATAAATCAAAATGAGAGGAATAATGATTTTAGACTTAATTAAATAAGATTTGAATTATTTAATTAAATAGGATGGTGTTAGCTTTAAATCAAGTAGAGATTAACTAATTTAATTTAAACGAGATGACTTTAGAGATTTAATCAAATAAAAGGGATTATTTAATTAAATAGAGACTACGAGGTTCAATAAATAAAAATGATTTATTTAATTAACATGAGATGACAACTTAATTAGATAAAATTGATCTAATCTAGTTAAGAGAGGAATTTGATGACAAGCTAAGAAGATGATTAAGGAGGAAATGATGTTAGAAAATAAAGATTAGATGTGTAACGTCAATTAGTACATTTTCCATGTCTACATTTTGCCCCTCTTTGAAGAAAGGAACTCATTACATTGGTTTAAAGAATAAACTGTCTCAATCAAAATTCAAAAAAAAATTGATTTCAAAATTTTCCCCACTGCTGCCCTAGTGAGAGAAAACATGCCAATATACTGTCCCCTCGAGTGATTGGATGAAAAATTCAAAAAAAAATTCTGGGTGATCTCGCAAAAAAGAGGACAAGGTGCCCAATAGGTCCAAAAAGGCTCCAGGATGCAAAAAATGGTGTGAAACGGCCTTTAGTTGAGAAAAAATAGGATCGGGGATCCAAAACCTTGATAGGATAGCTAAATGAGGTCAAAAAACCCTAATTTTTAGGTTTAAATGGACCTCGAGGGGCCACTTCCAATTCATTTTTGCATTCAGCCTTGAGAGATTTTACAATTTTGAGCTTTGAAACCTTCACGAGATGGCACAACGACAACTTCCAATGCACATTTCTGACAGAGTACAAACACACCAGAGGCTTCTCTGCACTGGACCACCAGTGAGTCAACTTGACCTAAGCTTGTTTTTCAAAATTTATGCTCATTTAATGCATTAGGAATCTAGGTCTCTAAGAGTGGTGTTATATTGCACCGCTGAAAATTTCAAATAGTGTCGCTCAACATCAAACTGCGTCGTCGTCATGAGTAGCAACACCACAACACAGTTTGGAGTTTAGGGTTAAATCCCAAAACTCAATCGCTTTCACAAGGTGCATTGTTGCGGTGCTCTTTAGAATTAGGGTTTTCACTTAAACTCAAACGCCTTTGCAAGTTGCAACACCGCGATGCAGTTTGGGAGTTTGAAGCTCCTAGGGGCATAGTTTGGAGTTTGTAAACTACACCACCTTCACATGCAGCGACACTGAGGTTGCTTTCGGGATGCCGAGACAAGTCAAGATTAGGATTTTTTTGATGGATTTTTACATGGTGACTTTCCTAATGTAGGAGGAGGCGATAGAGATCTACTCATGTGAGCACAGGTCCCGACAGATTTTTTTTCCTTTTAGATGATCTGATCGAGTCACAACACGAGTAGCTAGGAGAGATGGGACTTTGGTACATTGCTTATGCATCACCCATGCAGACACACTTGGGCATGATGATGGCACTTGTCGAGAGATGGCATAGTGAGACATCCTTGTTCAACTTTCCTATGAGTGAGGCCACAGTCACACTATAAGACGTGGTAGATTTTGACATTGCCCATTCATGGTGAGTGGGTGATATATGACACAGATGCTAGGAGGGAGGCATGCTTCAACATTATGGGCACCAATCATATTGTATTTTATGAGGCCAGATTGAGCCAGAGCACCACAGGCCTTTTGTATCACCGTACTGCTTGGTTATTTTATTTCAAGTCTTGTCACACCAGATCAACGGGGCCATTACTTCAATCCTAGATGGGAGCTTCCTTGGGAGTAGATGGTTTGGTGACTAACACTATTTGCATGGGGGCCAATTCTGCTAGCCTCGCTTTACAAAGATTTCCATGATTTTTCTTATCTAGATGGCAGACCACTTGGGGCAGGGGTCACTCTCTTGCATGTCTGATAGTTGTTCAGGTTCCCATGGAGCCAAATGATCTAGTTGTCTGGCAGTATAGAGGGGGTCTTTCTTTTACACATACATGAAAACAAAGGATTTGTCATTGGAGGAGGGTCCTCGATGATATGCAAGTGTTCACCTGGCAGCCATACGTCAAATAGCTCGCCTTGTTCGACAATGTGCAGTAGTTTTTCTTTTCTCTCTAGGACCGACTAGTGCAGGGGACGAGAGCACATGATGATCGAGAGATACCTGTTGGGTAGGCGATAGAGGTAGTTCGGAGAGCCACAAGATAGGCCTGATGATCAATACGTGGCTATTTTTGTGAGGACCATGAGCCAAAGTTCTTGGGGTCATTACATACCAGCTGAGGAGGTGGTTGATTCTTTCAAATAGCTAGTGGCTAGGCCGTGATAGTATGACTATGGACAGGTAGATCCAAGGACTACATAGGCTTACAATGATTGGTTTCAACTGCCATTGAGACTTACAGTCCCAGGGATGCCATCTGCTCGATAGAGAGCTAGAGGCAGGGGAGTAGGATGGGGCTAGGGGGATGAATATCAGGATTAGGGAGGCAGTGGACCACCACTAGTTCATTAGGTTCAGGATCATGGACCTCAGGATCAGCCACCCAGGGATCCACAGGTGGGAGAGCAGAGACAGGATGCCCCTCGGTATGACTAGGATCTAGGATGGCAAGATAGGATCCCAACACCACCTAGAGATGGGGATTAGGATCAGCCTCCCATGCAACCACCCCTACAGCCACATCCTAGAGAGAGGAAGATTTTGTAGTTACAGGCACAAGTGCAGGAATTGATAGCTAAGAGAGATCAGCTATGGCTAGAGCAGGACCAGGCAGTCCAGTAGAGATAGGCTACAAAGCTACATACGATAGCTAAGACGGGCCGATGGTAGCAGTTAGAGAGTATCGCCGCATCTTCCTCCCATAGCACAGTATTGCTTTGAGCATACAGGGAGGCCATCCAAGAGGTTGACTATTCCAAAATGAACTATTACCAGGCCATTCCACGAGTAGCCCAAGTCCTAAAATTTTCACAGAGGATATGGCACAGACCTAGATAGGATCACAGAGAGAGAGTAGGTGGTGAGGGCAGCAGCCAGCAGGGCTAGGCCTATTTTTGATCGAGACATGATTCCTTTTGCACCCCATGGGCCATTGTACTTATTGACATACACATGTACATTGATCCAATTTTTTGTACCATGACACTGTATTATTCAGATGATATATATGAGATCATGACTTTGATCTAATGTGATATGCTATGTCCTATCTTTACTTTGATGCATTATGGTGACTCTTATTTCTATATGCTATGCAATTATTTTCTATCTTTTGATGTTATGATGATTTGTTTTATGATGTGATCCAATGATTATGCAATGCGCATTATGTTTTATTTGATGATGCAAATGAAATCTTTTTTTCTTTTCATTACTTTTTTTGATGCACTTTTTCATGATGTATGCAAAATGTTATGATGTGCGAATGCTTAGACTAACAAATCTATACTATGTAGTGATGGATGGTATGATGTAATGTACTTTTTCTATCCATGATATGCACTTATGATGATGTGATATGATGATGATATGTGTTATGATGTTCATGAATGTTATGACGATATCTATCATATGACATAATGTATGAAAATGATGTTTATGACATGGATACTTTGATATGTGATAGTGTAATGGATACTTATATGTGATATGTGATGATTATGCAATGCTATGATAGAATGAATGCATATGATGCTATGATGATACA
The DNA here is from genome assembly GCA_007258455.2 of Sequoia sempervirens. Lineage (NCBI taxonomy): Eukaryota > Viridiplantae > Streptophyta > Pinopsida > Cupressales > Cupressaceae > Sequoia > Sequoia sempervirens. The sequence goes on along the minus strand of VDFB02281492.1, from coordinate 866,132,965 downwards.
GATATTTATAATGCTATGGGATGATTGCTTTTTTGTGTTTATGTGAAATGAATGCAATGTAATGATTCATGAGACACTTAGAATAACCAATCTATATTATGCAATGATGGATGGTATGATGTAATGTACATTGTCTATGCATGATATGCACTTATGATGATGTGATATGATAATGATATTTTTTATGATGTTCATGAATGTTATGATGATATCTATGATATGACATAATGGATGCAAATGATGTTTATGACATGGATACTATGATATGTGATGGCATAATGGATACTTATATGTGATATGTGATGATTATGCAATGTTATGATAGAATGAATGAAAATGATGCTATGATGATACAAATGTTTATAATGCTATGGGATGATTGCTTTTTTGTGTTTATGTGAAATGAATGTAATGTAATGATTCATGAGATGCTTAGAATAACCAATCTATATTATGCAGTGATGGATAGTATGATGTAATGTACTTTTTCTATGCATGATATGCACTTATGATGATGTGATATGATGATGATATGTGTTATGATGTTCATGAATGTTATGACGATATCTTTGATATGACATAATGGATGTAAATGATGTTTATGACATGGATACTTTGATATGTGATGGCGTAATGGATACTTATATGTGATATGTGATGATTATGCAATGTTATGATAGAATGAATGCAAATGATGCTATGATGATACAAATATTTATAATGCTATGGGATGATTGTTTTTTTGTGTTTATGTGAAATGAATGGAATGTAATGATTCATGAGATGCTTAGAATAACCAACCTATATTATGAAATGATGGAAATGCAATTTTATGACATGATTTAATGTTTCCTATATGATATGAAATGTGCAATATGCAATGTTCTGATGGTTTGTGAATTCAGGGTGAATGAAATGATGATGATGATTTGATTAACTATCATGGTACCACGTTAGTGTGAAAAGGAAGAGATAGAAGAAACAAGAGATTCCAACAAGACACGGGAGATGATAATGATGATGATGATTACTTGCCGAGGAGTTGGGATTTTCAAAGGGCCAATTACCTTATGTTTGATAACACACATAGGTGTGATGCATCAAGGTATAAAGAACCGGAATGGAATTGTACCTAGTGTGATGGACTTTGACTCAACAATCAAATAAGAGTATCTTTGTTCACACATGACATATGGAAACCTTACTAGGTTGCACTTCAGGTACTTCAAACATCTTGAACCAAAACATAGCAAGGCAATCCTTCCTATGTGGTCAACAAGATATCTAAAACACCTTCCATACACACCTAATAAAGCAAGTATTCACCGAGGTTATATTACAAAGACATCCAACAAGAACATCAAATAAAAAGATAATGATCATTTCATCATTCCTATCTCTCTAAATCTTTTGATTAGACATCGTCGATAGGTCCTTGGAATGAGTGTTGTAAGATAAATCAACAAGATAAAGATAAAGTAAACAAACAAGCTAATGTTCTTCATACCGCTAGCCAAGACTAAACTACGGTGAATTCTAATTTTGATGTCCATTGTAGGAAGGATTCATTCTAGGATATGATATCAGATGATTTGATATGGAACTAATTGGATGATAGGCTATTGACACAAAGAGTTGATCAACTTGTTCACATACTGACCTAGACTTAAGATTTTGATGTTTTTAGTTTTCACTTTCGATTTGCTAGACTTGTTTCTGATTGTTTTACGAAAGGTTGAGGATGAAGATTGATTTATTATGGGTGATGTTTATTGCAAGTGAAAGTGAGATGAGACAAATGGATTTTTTCAAATATTTGGATGTTTTTGATGTTTTTTGAAATGTTTTGAAGTTGTTTTTGGTATTTTGGGACTTTTCAAATATTTTGATTTTTGATTTTCAAATGTTTTTGGGTTTTCCATGATTTTGACCAAGAGACTAACCTAAAGACCTACACTAGGGGCCTTGGAGACTGATCAACATATTAGCCTTGCCTACGTTATACACACAAAGACCATGTAGTTCGACTACCATAGACTTAATTATTGATGAGATATGAACAAATGGATTGCTAGTTTATTATGATGGACTCCTAAAGGACTGACCTAAGTGTCTTGGGGGATGATCAAAGATCAACCTTGTCTATGTTCAAGGCTCAGAGATCCGTAGTTTGACAAGATGACTCTGTTTTTGACTTTTTGACTAAATTTTTGACCTATTTATTGGATTTTCATATGGTTTGAATGTTTTTGGATTTTGTGATTTTCTGATGGTTTTGGATTTTTTGATTTTATGATGTTTTTGAATTTTTTTTAATTTTCTGATGTTTTTGGCTTTTTCAATTTTTGATGTTTTTGGATTTCCTGATTTAGGGACTTCAAGAATATACATGAATCTAATCTGATGAGAACATTTTCCTAGCTTGAAACAATAGACTACTCTGATAGAGGCAGGACAAACCAACCTTGAGAACAGACCGAGTAGTACTAGGAGGGATCATGATACGAACACAAAACCAAGCTGTGATGCAGATGCGAATGGATGATGGATGCGTAATGGATGGATGATGCAGAATGAGTCACAAAGATCCTGGTGGATGGACAATGCCTATTTACTCAAGGCACTTGTTTTCCAAGTTTTCACCAAGGTACTTGCCCAAAGTGCCACCGAAGTGGTTTTCACTAGAGGACAATTTTTTTTTTTATTGTTAAATTTGATCCTTTTTCTGATTTTTTTTGGCTTTTTACTTTTTTTTTTGTTGTTGTCACCAAGATCCCTATTTGCCAAGTTTTCATCAAGGTGACCATTTTTCCAGGAAATTTTCTAATTTTTTGATCTTTTGGTTCTATATCTTGAAAGATTTACGCATAAATTTTTCTGAGATGGGAGCTATTCATGGGCTCCTGTAGAGGCTCGCCTTTGGGTGTTGATAATCGATATGCCCTTGACTTGTCACTCAGTGTGATGATGAATGGTCCCAACCAGTTAGGCTCAAATTTGTATTTGTCATTTGGGTTTGCGATGTTCTTCTAGTTATTCATTAGCACAAGTTCTCTGACTTAAAAGGTCCTACTTCCGATCTTCTTGTTATAGCTCCTTTTGAGTCAGTTCTGATAGACCTGCAAATGGTTTAATGCTTCCATACATCACTCATCCAATAGCTCTAGCTCATTCAATCTTGATACTCGGTATTCTTCATCTTTGATGAGGTTTTGTAATGATATTCTTAGTGATGGGAGCTCAATCTCGATGGGAAATATGGCTTTTGATCTGTAGAATAGGGAAAATGGGGTGGCATTGGTGGGTGTGTGGATGTTGGTTTGATAGGTCTAGAAGGTGAGATTTAGTTGTAGATGCCAGTCACAACTTGGATCATTGATTATATTTTTGAGGATTTTCAAAATGGTTTTATTGGTGGCTTCTACTTGGCCACTGCCTTGGGGATAGTATGGTGTGGAGAAGCGATGTTGGATTTTGAATTTGTTGCATAGGTCATAGACCTCTTGATTTTTGAATGGTGTCCCATTATCTAAGATAATGGCTTGTGGGACACCATTGCAGCAGATGAGATAGTTTAGGATGAATTTTGATATATGCTTCCCAGTTATGTAGGTCATTAGTATGGCTTCAATCCACTTGGTGAAATATTCAGTGGTAGTTATGAAAAATTTGTGACTATTGGATGAGGTGGGAGTGATTTTTCCAATGAGATCAAGCCCCCAATGTGAAAAGGGCCATGGTGTGACAATCAGATGGAGCTCTTCAGCTAGAGCGTGGATGAGGTCCCCATGCTATTGGCATTGTAGACACCTTTTGATGTAGTCATGTGCTTCTCTTTCCATAGTAGGCCAATAATACCCCATCCTCAACAATTTCTTGGCCAAGGTCATTCTGCTCGAGTGTGAACCAAAAATATTATTATGTACCTCAGTTAATGTAGTCAATGCCTCCTCAGCATTTAGACAACATAATAAGGTTCCTTTTATGCTCCTATGGTAAAGGGTGTTTCCTAGAATGAAAAGTTGGCTTGTTTTCTTGACAAAGGTTCTTTCTAGGCTTAAGGGTAAGTAAGGAAGTAGGATCCCTATTCGTAAGTAGGTATAAATGTCATGGTACTAGGGATCACCAGGACTAACGATTTTTTACAGAAATTATAACTTTGATACCTCGAATGTAGGCACGAGAAGCTACTGTACCAAGAATTCATGTTTTGGGACATTGCAAGGGATATCCAGCAAAGATACAATTCTTGCCATGACATTTTTTGCTATGTTGTTTTCTCTGTGAATCTACTCAAATGTGATATCAAAGAATGATTCTTTGAGGCTCTCTACCAACTTTTTGTATGGAGTCAGTTTATCATTCTTTGTTTGGTAATCGTCATTCACTTGATTTATTATCATCTGGGAAACTCTATATACTCTGAGGGTCATGATGTGCCACTATACTGCTATTATGAGACCTATGGTTAATGCCTCATATTCTGCAATGTTATTAGTGTAGGGGAATGCCAATTTGTATGATCTTGGTATATAGTCCCCCTATGGGGTGATGAAGAAGACACCAGTTCCTGATCTATGCCACGTGTAGGAACCATCAAAGTAGAGTTTCCAGTGGTTGGCTATGTTGAGATTGAGGATGGATTCATCTAGAAACTTTGATATAAGTGGATTCTCTGAATACATGGGTGCTTCTGCAAGCTAATCTGTGATCACTTGGCCTTTGATTTCCTTTCATTCCACATACTCGATATCATATTCAGATAGAATCAGTACTCACTTGGCTTTCCTTCCTATGAGTGTTGCCTTTGATAGTAGGTATTTGAGGGGGTTGATTTTAGCAATGAGTTTGATTTTGTGTGCCAACATGTAATGTCTAAATTTTTGTGAAGCAAATACTACTACTAGAAAAACTTTTTTGATGAATGATTAGTTTAACTCATGCCCAACCATTATGTGGCTGATGTAATAGATGGCCCTCTCTATCCCATTTTCATTGTGTTGAGCTAGGAGAGCTCCAAGGGCTGTTGTTGTTGCTAATACATAGAGGATTAATGGTTTCCTTAGGATTGGTAGCATGAGGACTAGAGGTGTGAGTAGATATTCTTTGATTTTTTTATGGCTTCCTCATAATTTTCATTCCATTTGTACGCTACTCCCTTGTGAAGTAGATAAGAATATGGGTTTTGTTTATTTTCTAGTTGTGCTATCAATCTACAGATGGACTGAAGCCTACCTTGTAGACCTCTCAACTGTTTCAATGTTTTAGGTGCTTCCATCTCGAGGATTCTATTTACCTTTGTATGATCTATTTCAATACCCCTCATTGACATTATGTATCCCAATAGATTTAAACGGACCTTGTATTCCTCCAACCTGTCAAAAATAGCGCTCAAGGTTGCTATGTGATCTCTCCTCTTTCTAGATTTTTCTAGTATGTCATCAATGTAATCTCTGATAGTTTTGTGGATCATGTCATGAAATATTAACATCATGGCTCTTTGGTAGCTGGCCCCAAGATTCTTTAGGCCAAATGGCATCATGTTCCAGCAGTAGGTCCCTCATGGACAAGTGAAGGTCGTTTTGTGTTGGTCTTCTTTAGCAATCATTATTTGGTTGTACCCAGAGAAACTATCCATCAGAGAAAGCATTTCATGTCCCATCGTCATGTCTACAATCAGGTCAATGTTAGGCAACAAGAAATCATATTTTAGACATGCTTTATTTAGGTCTCTAAAATTTGTGCAGATTCAGATGCCCCCATCTTGTTTTGAAACATGAACCAAATTTGATACCCATTCTGGATAGTCAATTGGTCTTATGAATCTTGCATCAAGTAGCTTCTTTAATTCCATCTTGACTAGTGTAGGGCGATCTAAGGATGCATTTTTCTCAATTTTTGTCTGATAGGCTTTGCTTCAGGGTAGATTCCTAAATGATGAACCAAAATCTTTGGATCAAGCCCAGACATCTCCGCATAGCTCCATGAAAAGTTAACTTATCTCTCTCTTAAGAAGGTTGCTAGGAGCTCTTCTTCTTTTGATAGTAATGACTCAACATAGAATGTAATGTGCAAGATTTCTTTTGTTCCCAAGTTTATTAGGTTGCACTTTTCAGCTAGAACTGCTTATTTTTCCTAATGTAGAGTTATGAGAGGAAGATTGAATGCCCCATCCTCGGGTGCCTCAGGGTATGTGCAGGATCATCATGGAAAAAGCAGGCCCTTATGTGGCAAAAAAATATAAAAAAATCAGAGTTAGGCAACTTGACGTAAAAATTTGAATAAGTTATCTATATTATATAAAAAATATGTAAGAATTTATTTTTTCAGCAAATTGAATGTAGTTTCTAAACTACTAGGTTTGTTTAAAAAATAAAAAATCTACTTGGTGAAAATTTGAAATTTCAATTCAGAGTACTTAAATTTTAGGAAAAAAAAAGAAGTAGGTGTTTTATTACCCTAACCACAATAAAATGATAATATTTTTTTATAAGATTTTAGATATAAGTAGAGGGCTCATGTCCTGATGTGATGCATACTTTTAAAAAAAAAAAATCCAAGTAAATAATTAATTATGAAATTTTTATTACAAATTTTATAAAATATAAAAAACTTGTATGTCTAACCACCTTAAATTGGTCAAAACTTTATGAAATTCAATTTTTATTTTTTTAATCCTTTAGTATGTGAAGAATAGAATGTGACACATGTTTTGGATTTAAAAAATGTGATACCGTTTGAAAGCTATAGATGCTTTTCAATTAATCTATCAATCAGGACTTTAGTCATAATTTGAATAGAAAATGAATAATAATTACTTATTAAATTCAAAGTAGAGCATTATTTATATTGGTGGAAATTTGAGAATCTCCTTTAAAAACCCTTTTCGTTTCATCATTTTTGGGTTAAAAAAAAGTCCTCAGCCACATACCCATCATATTGCCACTTTTTGGCCCATCATGATCCTAAACATACCCAACCAGCGGTGCAGTTTAATCTCTAGTTCTTTGGATTGATCTAACTTTTATGTACAAAAGAGAAAAATTAGGATGATTTAAGGATCAAAGGTATGATGGTGAAATGTGTGAAAGGTGGATGATATGGATGATTAGAACTCTTGAGAAATCTTAAAGGAGATGTTAAACTTTAGAACTTGGATTTGATGTTTGATTTTTATTTGGATTTGGATAGTGAACTCATAAACTCTAAGAGGTTAGATGTTGTCCTAGAGAAATTTTTTCCTCAAGATGCTAATTTGGCTAAGTGTGAGAAGAAGGATTCATCTAAACACACCTAACCAAACAAGATGATTTTTTATTGGACTTTGATTTTCGATAATGAACTCCTAAAAACCAAGATGTTAGATGTTATCAAGGGATAGACTTGTCCAAAAGGTTTAATAATTTGACTAAATATGTGGAGAAGGATGTATCTACACACATCCAGTCAAACAAGATGATTTGGATTTGTTTCAAATGATTTGCCCAAAGTTTAACAAGGAGGATTTTTTCCAAGATTTTCAAGAGTTGATGGTGAGATGATTTTTGGTTTAATGTTTTGAAAGATGGATGAAAGTTTGATTTTGATCCTATGTGAACCTAAAATAGACTCTTGTTTACAAGACCTCGATTTTGAAGAACACACTTCAATCTAAACAAGATGCTCAAACTCCCTAAAAATATTTGGGTTTTCAAAATACTAGAATGAGTACAAATCAAGATTGTTCCTTGAAGCTTTTTTGTAAAATTTAAAAACTAGTCTTTGTCTGAATTCATATTGCATTAAGAGACGCTTTTGATGATCTTTTGGACTAAGAGTTTTTGACTTTGGTTTCTAGATTTTGATCTTGGGTGAAATCAATTGAGACACATGTGTGGTGTTCAATTGTTCTTAGCTTTGCTTAGTGAGTTCTTTTTATCACAAACGATTCTTCATTAATTCTTCAAGCTAGATGTCCAATTTCTTAACTTCTTATCATCCCACAAAGTATATTATATGGAACTTCAATGAAATCAAGGAAAAAGTTACCTATTGTTGACTTTAGTAATAAAATTGAGATGTAAATCCAAGTGTTTAGAAACGTCTAAGGATAGCATCTAAGGGCAAGGAATAACACTTCAATTTTGTCAATGGTATTTGCTTCCTAAAGGGTTTGACGTTTGATGATAATGTTGAATGTTTTTTTCCAAATGTTTACGAACAAGTAAAGTGTTTTGTTTCCAAGAAAGTGCACAATCCTATGGATATGAAAGACTGTATTTGTTGAATCCCCACTTGGACAAGTCCAGCTACGCCTACTTTTAGTGAATGGTTAGATGCTTGAACCCACTAGCTCCCCTCCACGGCACTCACTTATATGGGGCAGCCAAGCATCAGTACCAATGAAACTCCCATGGAATAATTTCCATTTCTACTAAAAGTTGTAAAAGTGTGGGATGGCTTTAGAATGACCGTTCTTGCACCAACAAATAGATCAAGGATTTTGACCTTTTCTAAACAAGGGTTTTAATTCAGAATTTCTATTCATAGGGATTGATCCATGCAGTGAGAGACCATTGTTTCCCTTCTCATCAAAACCAACCACGTGATATTGGCCTTTGTTCTAGTATCCACACTTATATACTGGTTGGAAATACACATGGCGTTAGCGTGTTATTGGTTGGTTCGTTCCCTTGGGTGATTAATTTCTCCCACAAGGAAGGCCCTCTAAGATAAAAAAAAGTGTGCAAAACAATACCTGTAACTCGATCAGTGTTTGTTGCAACACAAAGAGAGAGCATGTACGCAATATGCTCCACTTACAATCGCAAGATATTGTGTTCAATTTTAATCCCAAAATGAAATGTGGAGGCAATTATTTTACCCAACTTAAGATCACCAAAAGGCCTTTTGATTCTTAAGATCATCGTGAGGTGCGAGAGAAGCACATACATCCTTTTGATGGTATTACTTTGAGTAATTAATTACAAAACAAAGAAGCACTTGTTCATTTTAAACCCACAAAGCAATGATTTGATTCTTTTTAGAACACTAAAGGAAATGTGAAAAATTGCCTTGTTCAATTGTTAATCCTCAAACCAAATCTAGTGAATTTTCTCTAAAGTTCTTTTTAAGCCCTTTGTAGAAAAAATTGAAATGTTCTTTTTAGAGCCCAAAATAAATTTAGTAGGTCCTAAGCACATGAAAGATAAAAAAAATTTAAGAGAAATTTTGAATTCTCTACGAGTGTTAAACAAAAACTAAAGTGTTCAAAAACACTTGGTATCACGAGAAAGTGATGTCATTGTGCCTCTTTCAATATTGTCTTTCTCCTTCACTTTGATTAGATCAACCCACAAAAAACCAGTTAGAACTGCAAAATAGAGGTTAGGAAAACAATTAATAACCCAAATGATCAAAATTAAAACAAGCACATGTCATAAAAATTGAGATTTCACTTTTTCCTTTACTCCAACGATGGAACCTACACATGTGGTGTAGTTTAAGGAATCTAGTGGTGCTATATAGTGTTGCTTGTTAGTCAACATCGTTACAACAAGGATAGAGAGTGTGATTGTGTCACTCTTTTACACAGTGGTGCAATTTGGAATTTGAAAATTCTAGTGCGTGAAAAGAGAGTTCCAATGATGCAGTTTCAAAATTTGAATCTTGGGTGGGAAGGATACAGGGTCATTGTTTGAAGTTTGAAGTGGTGCTATATGGCGATGCTAGAATGCCAGTGGCTATGTACTGCGATGCTGGTCTGCTAGTGGTACACTTCCCTGTAGACACACAAAAATAGTAAAAAGCACAAAGTTTTTGATAAAAACGTAATCTAAATGTGAGATTTTCCCTCCTTCTAGCGCCAAAATGTAGAACGATCCTAGTACCAGAAAGAGATGAAAAAAAGACACATTAGAAGATTCAAATGCAAGCCAAGATCAAAGTTCCCCATAAAATCCATTAACAATGTTCAAAATAGGAATAAAAGCAAGAACACAATGAAAAAGCAAGGGAATAGATTAAATCCTATTAAAACATGAAAACTCTTGATCTTATGGGGGAGTTGGTGCAAATTTGATGTGTTAATTGGCCCTTTCCCAACTCCTATGAAAGCTTTTGATGATTTGGTGATGATTGATCCACTTGGTGATTGCTTCAAAAGAACTCCATGGTGAAACCTTCAATAACATAGCTATGGCTTGATGAAGTTGATGAAAATGCTAATGCTTGAAGATGAAATTGAGTATAGTAAGTTTTCTCAAATTGTGGATGATCAAATGAGGAGAGAAACCTCTTATTTATAGAAATACAAGATGGAGAAATGCCCAAAATGAAGCAATGTGGGAATAACTTTCAACCAATAGCAAGATGCCACTTGTCAAGAGATGGATGGATGAAGGATGTGCACAGTTTATTGAATGTGCCCATAAATGCCTATATTTGAAATTTGAAATTAGTGAAATGACAAGGTGGATGAAGAGTAAAATGGAGTAGTGGCCACTTGGCTCAATGTAAAAGGACTTTTAAGATGAAATAAATGTCTTGTTGGAAGGACTAAGTCCACTTGGAGGGATTTCAAATTTGAATGAATATTCCTCTTTTATGTCATGTTGAGAGAAAATAGAGATTTAATAAATGAATTAAATATATTTTCATTCAATTAAGATTAAATTAATCAAGGGTTAATTAATTTAATGAGGGATTAGTTGATTTGACCATTTGATTTAGATTTTTGGATTTAAATAAATCAAAATAAGAGGAATAATGATTTTAGACTTAATTAAATAAGATTCAAGACTAATTTAATTAAAGAAGATAGTGTTAGCATTAAATCAAATAGAGATTAATTTATTTAATTTAAATGAGATGACTTTAGAGATTTAATCAAATAAAAGGGATTATTTAATTAAATAGAGACTATGAGGTTAATTAAATAAAAATTATTTATTTAATTAATAGGAGATGCCAACTTAATTAGATAAAATTGATTAATCCAGTTAAGAGAGGAAGCTGATGACAAGTTGAGAAGATGATTAAGGAGGAAATGATGTTAGAAAATCAGGATCAGGTGTGTAATGTCAATCAGTACATTTTCCATGTCTACACAATGTCATGTGGTTGTGCATTAGAAGGGATAGGAACTTGTTGTAAGGCTATTTGAAGCATAGTGTGATAGGTAGGTGAAGTCTGAAGAAGGTCCCAAAGGGAGATATTTATAGGAGTACTTTTAAGTTGTTCAACAAGATCATACTCCCTTAAGCGAGGGGCACAAGGCTGTATAGAATTTGGAAAATGTAAAGAGGTTGGGTTTGGTTGTGGCAGTGATGGATTGTTTCAAGTGTTATATGTATGATAAATGGTATTACGACTCAGTTGCTGCAAAACATTATTCTTAGCAGGGTAAAGAGTAAACTCGGGTTTAGGTGGAGGTGGATTTTTATTTCATAGTAGGTAAAGGATGAGTTTAGGTTGGTTTTGAATTGGTTGTATGTGTGAAGGGGGGTAAAGGATGAGTTGAGGTTGAATAATATTAACATCCCTTGGCGAATGAGCATCTGATAGACATTGTCTTCGAAGGGCATAATATCATTATTGTCAATGTTATCTTTGTCTTGTATTGTGATATCCTCCCTGGGAGGAGAATTTTTAGGAGAAAAGAAAGCCACCTATTCTTGATAAGTAAGGCTTGGTTCTTCCAAAATAACTTCATCACAACTAAGAGAGTTATTAATGGTTGAATGTGTTTGATTATTGATAGTGGGGAGATTAGAAGAAGACTCTATTTGATTGTTGGGTTTTTTGAAGGTCTCATTCTCTTATTCCATATTAACTACCCTACTAGGAGAGCTTGTAATATGTCCATCTAAGGTTAAAATTTGTAAAGTAGCTTCATCTCAAGTGGGAGAAGAGCCAAGAGAAGGACTATTATGATTTTCAAATAGATTGTCCCAAATGGTAGGAGTATTATGTAAGGGAAGGGAAATATTCTCATGTTCTTGAATAGGTATATCTTCTAACACCAACCTATCTTCTTTGCATTGAGGAGGGATATTAGGAGAAGAACAAGTTTGATTATCATGATTATGGAGACTAGGTAAGGTAGTGTCTAGAAATGTGTCTATGATTTCATGTTCTTGGTGTCTTATGTGATCGCCATGATTAATTGGTGTGATGTCCTCTTCCTTAGTAATTTAATGTCTAATAGGAGAGGTAAGAGGAGAGAAACAACTTATATTGTTAAAACTCTCATGAATGGGTTCTTCTAGCTCTATAATAACTACATCACAAGTGTGCGAGATAATAGGAGAAGAAAAAAATGTGATTGTTATGATTATCCAAGGTTTAGTTCACTACACTAACCTCATCCACAGAAGGGAAACTAGGAGAGGGATCAATGAAAACCAAAAAGAGAGGGGAAGGGACCTCATATTCATCTGCATTTAACAAAACTTTCTTACAACATGCAATAAGATCTAAACATAAAACATGAAATATGATAATGATAGATTTGTTTAAGGAAAACATGATGTAATGATTATTCTATAAACTTGAAATGTAACTATGTTAAAGCAATCATGCAAAAGAGGAATGCATTTTTGAAAATTTGAAGGATGACTAGTAACTGATTATGCTATGCAACAATATGAGAATGCAAACTTGAAATTTAAACCATGCATGAAATGAGATAATTTAGGCTAGATCTAATGAAATGCATGTTACAAAAACTCATCCAATTGATACAGCTAGGTAATGGAACCAAACAAAAGCTTGAAAACATGGTTTTCAGTCCTGTAAAGGGCAGTTTCAGGGATGAAAAGGGACTGATTCGCCCAAGGTGGTGAATGAGTCCCAATGAGGGATTTTTTCAGAATTTTCATATGTTTTTGATGGATTTTGATTTTTTTTGGCTGTAATATGCATACCTAATATGAAAATGAAAAATATAAAAAAAAATCAAATGAATTTATATGCCAAAAATGCAACCTAAATTCACTTTTCATGAATGGAAAATTTGACAACTAGTATGAAAATTAATCCATGCAAACTCGAATGCAAGGTCAATGCAAGCTATATCTATGATGAAGAACTCCAAATCAGACAAGAAACTATTCAAAAAGTAGGTTCACCAAAATGAACCAAATTTTTTTGGGTTCAATATGTACTTCTCTTGCTCTCTTAGGGTTTTTCACCTAAAAGGGGAGAGATAGACTCAAAAACTATGGTGGTTCACTCAAATTAATGAAAGTATGATAGAAATATGTCTAAATGGAATGCCTTAAATGAAAAAAAATAGATAAAATCTATTGATTAATGAATTGAAACCAAGGAAATGTAGAGTGTGGGTATGTGCATGATCATCATGGAAAAAACAGGCCTTTAAGTGGCAAAAAATTTAGAAAAATGAGAGTTAGGCAACTTGACGTAAAAATTTGAATAAGTTATCTATATCATTTCAAAAATATGTAGCAATAGAATCTATAGCAAATTGAATGTAGTTTCTAAACTACTAGGTTTGTTTAAAAAAAAAATTCTATTTGGTGAAAATTTGAAATTTCAATGCAATGGTACTTAAATTTCAGGGAAAAAATAAGAAGTAGGTGTCTGTCTGACCACCCTAACCACAATAAAATGACAATATTTTTTTTATAATATTTTAAATATAAGTAGAGAGCTCATGCCCTGATGTGATGCATATTTTTGTAATTTTTTCCAAGTAAATAATTAATTATGAATTTTTTATTACAATTTTTTAAAATATAAAAACTCATATGTCGACCACCTTAACTTCACAAACTTCATGAAATTCAATTTTTATTTTTTAATCCTATAGTATGCAAAGCATAGAATGTGATGCATGTTTTGGATTCAAAAATGTGGTACCATTTGAAAGCTATAGATGTTTCTCAATCAGCCTATCAATCGGGACTTTAGTCATAATTTGAATAGAAAATGAATAATAATTACTTATTAAATTCAAAATAAAGCATAATTTATATTGGCGGAAAGCTGAGAATCTCCTTTAAAAACCCTTTTTGTTTCATCAATTTTGGGTAAAAAAATAGTCATCAACCACATACCCATCATATTGCCACTTTTTGGTCCATCATGATCCTACACATACCCATGTTTGAAAACACATTTTGATATGTGAAAACACCTAGAAATTAATGCAAATTGCAACAAAAATGGATGAAACTAAAATTTTGCACTAGATATCTTGATGGAGACTAGAAATTACTTGTATAATGCTATTGATCCTAACTTTTAGGCCTAGTAGGACTCATTCGCCATTTTGGGTGAATTAGTCCTAGATTTGGGAAACTATTCTGGAACCTGTTACAAACAAATGGGTATCAAAAATTGCAAAAAACTTGTTTCAGGCCTGGTAGTGGGAATCATTCACCATCCATGGTGAATCAATCAAATTTTGAATTTCTGAAAATCCAAAGGTGGAAACTAAAGTCTCTGGTCTGCACGTCGGCTCCTGATAGGTGTCCACCTCCGTAAGTCTGATTTTCGAACCTGAAAGTGACCTTTTGTTGATATTTTGACTTGTACAATAAGAAGATGTCTTCAAAAAATTTGCAACTTTATCTTCAATGATTTCCAAGCCTCCAAGATGCCTAAATCTGCAAACACATAAGAAGAGAAAGAGAAATGTTGAATGTTAGGGCATGGGGGTTTGCCTTGGTCAAACCCCTTTTAGGTAATTAAACTAAATGAAGAGATAATATGAAGAATGAAAATTGAATGAAGGGATTAATACCTTGCCATGATTATTGACCTTGATTTTATGTAGCAAAAGATGAAGATTCAACCCTTGAATATCTTTGGAAGCTATCTTGATGACTTAAACCCTAACTTGCTTACTTAAAGGAGAAGATAGATGATGAATTAATGATAAGAGATGTGTGAATGAGTTAAGAGATATGAATTAGGGTCTAGAGAATTTATTATATAGTCAATTCACCTTATTCACCCATTAATTGGACCCCTGAGGCTGACATGAAAGAAAAATAAACTTAAATTATTCCATTTTTTCCCACTTGTTGATGGTGTTTTCTACACAGCAACAACTCAGACAAAATACGATATTCTATCTCTCTTGAAAGGTAATCTTCAACAATAAACTACTGAAAATCACCCTAAGGTCTCTCGGGTGTCAAGTCATGCCAATGCATAAACAACTCAGATAATATGTGAAAATGTTGGTAATCACAATCGGACCTTACTACAAGCAAACTGCATCTTTCCAATTTATCAGATTTTGCAATATGATGATCTCAAATCTCAAATCTAATTAGATGATAAAGAAATAGCAAAAGATAAGGGTGCAAGGGTATGATAAGATCTAAATTATTTCTAGAATGAACAATGCAAATGACAGATATCTGGAATGGACCAATCTCAAGTAACCAATTCTTGATCAACCCACAATGCAATATCACAAGAACGGTGCAATCTTCCAAGGTATATAGATTTTCAAATCATAGATATTCATCCACAATCAAACTTAAGCACCTATAAATGTATGGTCCAGGTTGACTTCACCAGCCTACTACAATCAGATAGTTACTGGGAGTATAGACCAGAGATTGCTACAAGCATTCCAAATATGAAATCATAAACATCATTCACCAAACTAAAACTAATTTAATTCTGAACACTAAACCCTAAATCTTCAAGCAATTTGACAGATAGAACAATAAGAACCATGCAAGATAAAATAACACAAGAGATTTCACCAGGAAAACCACAATGTCTTCAATTGTATTAGATCATCAAACTGCTGCAACAATTCCACTGTTCTGTTACAATATTCACTTCAAGAAACTGAATACTACCTCTACTACAAAATGCTCTAGCTCTTTGGTCTAACTTGTCCTTATTATTTTCTAGCTAACCTTTACAATGAGGCAAGAATTCCCTTTATAGCAAATTCTTAAGACATGTCGGCCTAGCCAAACATTTACAAAATAAGAACAACTGCTAAAACAAGTCAGCCAAGGAAATCAAAATAAGGCATACATTAAATGCCATATATCATCAAGGTCGGCCTAGACACAATCCCCAATGTAGTCTGGTTCAATACATTCCCTATAATAATAGGGAAGCACAAATCTCCAAAATGGCATTAAATACCACCTCCCTTATCCCTGTTCTGGGCTAACAATCCTTGAACCTTCAAAAAAACCCTATCCAGCTCGGTGACAGGTGGCAAGGGCAAGATCTTAAGCCTGCATTGAATGGAATCAATATCCTCTTTTGACTGCTCAACAGTCTTATTCCAATCACCCTTGTGAGATTGATACTTATCCATTACTGCCAAGTAGGTTGCTGCATCATCTAGCTGGTGGCCAGTTATAACATTCTCAGAATCTAGAGCATAAACCTCATGCCACCACTCTTTTAGCTATTCCAAGCTCAGGTATTTGGGAGCAATCTTTCTTCTACCGGTCATGACCTCAAAAAATGCAACGCATCCCTCATATACCCCAGTCAAGTCACCATCCATTTGTTTCTTTTGCTTCTATATCTTCCTCATGGCCTTTTGCCAAACTTGCAGAGCCTCAAACCATTCCCAAGGTTCATTTAGTCTAGAGGAAGGAAGAATCCCATCCGTAACCAACTGATCTTTACCATATTCTAGGATGACCCTAGATTTCTGCAGTAGAAGGTCAATGTCTTCCTTATCCTGGGATAGTACATACTCAAATAATTCCTTAGCTCTGACTGCATCTTTCCCAACAGAAAGGATATCCTTGATTGCATCATCTCCTTTAACATGTACATCCTTCAACCAATCCATTGCAATTTGAGCAGAGGCTTTCATCTTTTCAATCTCAGAGATAGTTTCCTTGGGCAAGAAACCAGGAGTGGCTGAAGAAGATGGGTGAAGGGATTGCAGGGGTTTCATCACTTCTTCCAAGCACTTCCTAAGTCTCTCATTTTCTTTTCTCAGCTCATGCTTGGTCTGGGTCTCCTTTCTCAATCTGCCAATGATCACAGTGCTAGACCCTTCATACTCTTCTATATCCTACTCTATAGATGCTGGTCCAAGGTTGAAAGTTTGTACATTATAATCTTCACTGGTGACTTCTCCTCTAGTCTTGTCTGCAGCAGGTGTGGCAATGTGAACAACTCGGTTATTTGCTTCATCCCTTTCTATTTTTGAAACCACCTTAGCTGTCCTTTTCTTCTTTGCCTTACCGATCTTTGACAACATCTCATCCCAATCCAAAGGGGTATCCTCAATAACAACCTATTTCTTTCTTGTGATTTCCTTTTCAAGCCAATCTGGGACAGCAGACTCTACCCGGATTTCCTCTATTTTTTCCTCTTCCTATTGTTCTGTTGTTTTCTCCTCTTCCTATTGTTTAGGGAGTTGCTCACCTTGATCTTCCTTTTCAATCTCTTCTTCCTGCACCGGTGATGGGACTCTAACAGGGATGTCTTCCTCCTTCTCAGGCGATCCATCTCCTTTTCTATTCTCTGGAGAATCTTCATATTGCACTAATGGAGAAGTATACTTTTCTTCTTCCTCAACCTCAACCTTAGCCGCCGCCTCAAAGAGTGCTCCTTCCTTGAACATCTCTGCCTACCCGCTAGTTTCATGTTCCTCAAGGGTCTCTTGCTCATGCAAGCTCGGTGGAGGAGAAGCAGCCTTAGGTTGCTCAACGACTGGTGATTTCGGAGGAGGGTCCATCTTTTGCATTGGCTCCTTAGGAGAGGGAGTCCTTGATCTCCTTGAGTAAACCTTTTCCTTTTCTCCTGAACTCTCCACATCAACAATCAGAGGCTCATCTTTTGAGGTATCCTGACCCTTCTTCTTTGAAGCCCTGGTTGTTCTGGTGTTCTTTGGTGGTGGAGGAGCATCCTCTTCTTCTGCTTTTTCCAACCCTTCCTCAGCAGAGGACCTGCCTATCTTCAAAGCTCGGCTTCTTTTCTTTCCTTTGGGCTTCCTTTTTGGTTCCGACTCACTTTCTTTAGGGCCTCTAATATTTATTTTGTAAGGTGAGCTCTTTTGAATTTTCCCTTTGGGATCATCTTTCCCGGATTCCTCTGAAGTAGACATTGGATTAAGGTTTCCCATCAAATTGAAGGTACAGGGTACCTTCTCACTTTCTAGCTCCCAAACCTTGTGTTTCAGCCAAGAAGTGGTAAATTTCATAACAGGGGCCATTAGGTCCTCCAACTCTGTGACCTCATCCTCATTCCAGTTGATTTCCCCGATTGACCTATCCGTAACAGCTTCATAAGCATGATCTTGTACCAGGTTTCCATCATCCTCCAGTTGGTTGGGGATCAACTTTACATTATATTGCCTGATTACATCAATAGGAAGCCTGGAATGCCTCTTCTTTCTTGCTTCAAGATCATCCTTGATGTTGGCCCAATAGTCTTCCAGGTCATCCTTATGGCGGTACTCCCTAGTGGCCTTTTTCTGTGCTTCCCCTGTAATGTCAAAGTTTGTTCTTTTGGAATGGAAGGAGAAACCATGGGCTGCCAACTCATCTCCTACCATGTGTGCTAATTGAATGGAAGGGCACATCTCTGCTATGCCAATTCCAAGAGGGAAATCCCCACCGAAACCTATTTTATGTTTCTCCTTCTTGACAATTGCATCAAACTCACATATTTGCCTCACTAGTTCCAATAACACAATATGATTCGTAGGGTATCGAGGTAACCTGTATGGGGCAGCTGGACATCCATCAATTCTGAGGTAGGAGTTGGGAAATTGAATGAACCAGGCTCCATAATTCTTTATCAACCCCTTTGCTCCCTCTGACAGCCTCACATGCTCAACATTCTGAAGCATCCTAGTAATATGCATTGTGAATGCATCATTGACTCTTCTGTAGTCCTTGTGTCCCAGGTGCAACTCTTGATAAATCTCATAGATTATGTCCTGTCCAAATGTCCCTCGTGGATTCAAACCCCTGTATGGGTAGAATATTGCTAACACATACGTGACATAAGAGGACATGGTGAACCTCTTGGTTTCCAGGACATCCCTCAGCTGCTTGTCAATTATGGTGCTAATAAGACTTGCCCAATGATAGTTGGTTCCTTGTTCAATTTTGGTGATCACATGGACCATCCAACTCTCCAGTACTCTGACACTTTTCAATCCTGCCACCCTACTCAGGAATGTTATTGCATCATAGATATCTGATCTGAATTTGATCCTATGCAATTGCTTGGACAGCTTAGAGTAATGTGACTTCGGCTTCTCCAACCAGGAATTGATCATCTGTTGAGCTTTGGTTGGCTCATTCTCAAAATATGTCCTGGCCATGTCCATGTTCAGAGCACACACAGAAGGAAAATCCGACATGTCAAAGGCTTGGGAAATAGAAACAGGACTTAAATTTTGCCAAGACCCTTCCCTTAGTGCTGACCACCCTTTGTGTGTCGAAGTCATACTGTCGGGCACACTCAAGTATTAACTCATAGCATTGGATTGCAGGAGGAAACTCTGCCACATGAACTAATCCGAATTTCATCATTCCCTGTCTCAAGATCGACAGATCCTCCTGAGCTATTCTCACCTTAAACTCCTGATACCTCCAGGCCCCAACATTGGTGTCAAACATTTTGGACCACACGGAAGATATCTTGCTTTCTGGCAGCTGGCTCTTGGTATCCAATCTCAGCCTTTCTACTTCTGAAATGGAGGACCCCTCTGTGTCACCTTTAGATTTTCCTGCAGCAGCCTTACTCGATTCAGCCTACACTCACAAAAGATCGTCATAAGTATCCATTTATCATGCATATTCCAGTCCAAAGGTTAGCATAAAATAATATAAAGCAGTTAAAAGATATCACAAATTGCCAATCCTTGAAAGTCCGAAAAATAGAACAATTCGGGAAAACAATGTAAATCGGGAAAATCTAGTTGGGGCAGAATTTCAGAGAAATCCAACCCAGACGGATTCCTGTTGCCAAAACATCATTAGTCAAATAAATCATTAGTACGGACAAAAGATCATAAGATTAGCATGGAATTCGATTATTGGCAACCAAAAATAATCACTAAGCACTTACTCCATTAATCCTATCTTTGGGAAATTTAAGAGATGAAACTAGACAGGAAAACCAAAAAAGTCCGGACGGGATGGATTTCCATGAACAGTTCGAAGTACTCTGGAAATCGCTATACTCCGCTAAATTAGCCAAAACCGGGAAAATCCGGGTGTACAGAAATTCTGCGGACACCACGGGAACCCGACGAAAGACAACATGCAAACTAGCAACTGAATGTTTATGCAAAACCTAGCTAATTGGGATTTGAATGATTCCAAAGTCAATGCCAACCAATTGAGATTCAAAATGTAAATGATTTCAAGCTCTCAAGGCCCTCAAATGACGAGTCCTCATGGAAAAATAATGATGCCCTA
The DNA here is from genome assembly GCA_007258455.2 of Sequoia sempervirens. Taxonomy (NCBI): domain Eukaryota; kingdom Viridiplantae; phylum Streptophyta; class Pinopsida; order Cupressales; family Cupressaceae; genus Sequoia; species Sequoia sempervirens. The sequence continues at coordinate 866,112,578 of VDFB02281492.1, read as the reverse complement.
ATTTTGACTAACAACCTCCTACTATGAAAACCATGGTAAGCTCAAGGTTTAAAATACCATCTATGAATATCATTCTAGAGCGCTTCGAGGCTTCCCAAGGGAGGGGTCAGTCTAATACAAGTGCAAGATTGACAAATCATAACGAATTCATTATTCTGGGCTCAGCACTGAGAAATCCCTAACCTTACACAATATGGAAAATTACGCACTAAGAAGGCAAACAACTTGACTCAGAACCCCCTCCAAATGGATGCACCCATCATCTAATGGATAAATACCAACATACATGGCATGAGTGATGAGGTTTCAAGAAAGATGGGTCAAACCCTAATTTGATAAATACAAAATCAAAACCAAGCACAAAGCCGACCCGAAATGACCATCAATCAACATAGAATAGTTCGATCATCATGCAAACAGATGAAAGGGCCAATGATAACCTACCATGGATTAGTCTAGACAAAACTCGAACTTGAAGAAGTGACTACAAAACAAGAATGCCCTAGCAACGAAAACCTCAGTCTGCGCTCCACGAATCCACACGCAAGCAACTCAAGATCGATGATCAAAGCTCAAACAGGGAATGCATTCAGATGCCAAAGAAGCAAACAAGTGAATAATGAGGTCAAAATGATGCTTAAAAGGTTTTAAACCCACCCAATTGCACTTCTGAGCAAAGGTAATACAAGCATTAATGAGCGACAAGACGTGTCTAAAAATCTAGAAACCCGAGCTCAAGACAGAATTTTGAAAAATCCCCAGATACGCAGAAAATCCAAATAAATACAAATTCAACAAAAATAGCAGAAACCTTGATTTTAATGAAGTTCGAGATTTTAGCACAGTTCGGGAAAATCTGCTAGAACCAGAAAATCCTGGATTCAAGCAAAAATCCAGATTCAGAAAATTCAGTGATGACCAGACAAAGAACTAGAGCCCGAGAAAATCCGCAAGAGCTGGAAAATCTCGGATTCAGGTGAAAACCCGAATTTTGCCTAAAATCCATTTAAAACCAATTCAAGCCTCAGGGCAAGATCAAAGCCAACAAGACCAACATGTCAAGACTTCAAAGAGACAAGTCCAATAGAACCAAAGGTCAAAAGACATCAGAAAAAGAGGGTCCCTACTCCAAGTGGGGCATGTGTGCAAAACTGCACAACACCACTCAAAACTCAAAAATAATCTTAATGGGACTAATTCACAACCTTGGCCAAATCAGTCCCATCTACAAAGTGTTGGCAAGATACACTAGACAAGTCATCTAGTGCTATCATTGATGGCAACCCTAGTCAGTAATCATATTCACACTTTAGTATTTTCTTGTAACGGAAGTCAGATTGACGATATGTATAATTAACTATCAAAGCTAAAACAAGGCATGTAACAAATATGTGTACATTGGATCATATGTAATCTTCTTTTATCATTTTGTGTTTTGGATCTTAAGGAAGGTCTTTTTATGTATGAACTATCTTATCCTTGAATCATAGGGCCTCATATTGATTGGTGAGCAAGTTTAAAGATCCGGTTTAATGATTTTTAGTCTAACAGTGCAAAAAGGCCGACTAGATGAGTGCAATGTGTTGTGGATCTTTGAGGTATAATTGTTTAACATGTTTCATGTTTGAGGATGTTGTTTTGGGTCCTCACTATGTTTTGGCTGACATTGTTTGATTCACATTGATAATTGTTTATCCAGATTGGCCTAATAGTTTGTGCATGTTTTATATTTTCTTAAAGCCGACATGTGATGTAATCTCTAGTCGTGGATATATATAATTGATTATTCATATCATTTTTTATGAGTGTTGTGATATGATGTGAAAGTCAAAAGGAATATAAATCGATTGTGTGCAATTTTACTTGCACAGAATAGAGATTAGTGATCCAAATTAAAGTAGATCTAGAGTTTCAAGAGCAAAATCAAATAAAATGTTAAGTATGCTATAAATGTGCTTAACTAGAACTATAATCTAGCATAAGCATATGCTATCTCATAGTTCATCCACTCCAGTTGTCTATCTATGACTATAAGATAGTGTATCTTACTTGGGCAGTAAGCCTTTTTGTATTTGAGCAGTGAGCTCTAGGCAGTGTGCCTGAATGCATGTGCATTCCCCATTTGTAAACACTTATTTTGAGTATACTCATATTATGGATTGACCTCCACCATGGTTTTTCCCCTAATAGGGTTTCCACGTATAAATCCTTGTATTATGGTGTTGTGGTTGATTTCCTTATGTTCTTGCATCTTTCTTTTGGTTTAATGCTATAAGTGGTATAAATATCAAGTTAATAAAGTTAATTTTTGCAGAACACTAATTTCTCCCCCTCTCAGTATTCCTTGATTCCAATAGCAAGGACTCATTTTCCATAGATGGTGAATTAGTCCTAGAGGGGCCCATTTGTCAGTTGGGCTATTGGAGGATAAGAAAAACAGGTTTATATGGTGACCTTGTCAGGTATTTCATAACATTATGCCTTGGGATGCACAATATGAGGTAATAGGGGCCTATTAATGATGATGTCAAGGTCAATTAGGGATTGGGACATAGAATTCAATGTGAAAGTGTGATTAAATACACTTTACAACACTAAAATGAGGTCCACTTAGCCTAGAAAAGCACAATAGCCAATGTGGATGTGTAAGACACATTACATCACTATATTAACATTAAGTTTATTTTACAAGCCTTCTAAATTGATTTGATAATTTCATTAAACACATTTTATAATGTTGAAATAAGGGAAGATTTTAGTGTAATTAATTAATTAATTGTTACACTAGCATAAGTTGACTTAGGTTATGCATCATTTAGTCCTAGGTTAGATTTTAATAAATCATTTAATAAATGGGATAATATTCCCTTCCTTGTTTGTACGGATAAGATTCCTTCTAGAATATGAGTTGTCCTTCTAGAACTTATCTCAACATTTAATAATTTTCTAGATAGGGTTCACATGTTGTCACATGTTAGATCAAGACACATGGCAACATCTCATGCATCTTAGGTTTTCTCTTTTGCATTTATATTCAAGGCATCTTGTACATTTGTAATCAATCCAATCTCATAATGTAGATCAATATAGAATCTCCATTATGCATGCTTAAGTTTGAACACTTTCTATGTGGTTGATTATCTTTCCTGGCAAGGGTTCTCCATTGAAGATTCTAGAGCTTCAGGGATTGTGCATCCATAATCTCAACATTGTGTCAGAGCTTGTCCAGTGAAACATCAACCCTCGATAAAGAAAGTTGGTGTGTGAGATTATTTGTAGGGTGAAGGTTTCCATTGAAGGCTACTTGACTCCACCTAGGAACCAAGCTGATTTATGAAGCAGATTGAGTCAGATCCGAGCTCAGCGCCATTTTCTTCATAAGGCCTTGAAACCATAGGATCACCTACTCATTCATCAAAATCAGATACATCAACCCAGGAGCCATCAGAGGTATTTTTAGGGTTTACAAAATTAACCGTACTATTTGTACAATTTGCAGTGAAAAATCATCCTAGTCAGTTGTCCTTTGAGGCAAAAATTTTTTAGTCATAGGCAATTTTCATTTTAGAAAAATTGGGCTTATTTCATATTTGTTTGGCAAAAAAAATCATATTTTCTATAGTTGCAGAAAAATAATTTTGGAGTGATTGCATTTTATTTCTAGTCGGCATCTTATAATTTTTTCTCCATCGGCATATTGAGTGGAATTTTATTAAATTTTTGGTCGGCATTTGATAAATTTATTCTACAGATTAAAATATTTTCTATCAGCATTTATATTAATTTTTTGAATTTTCATTCATTGGCAATATTCAAAAAAAAAAAATCTTTTGGCCACTTTATTCCTTAGTCTCCAGACTTAAAGCACTACTGGCCCCATTTAAGGGGGGAACCCACCGATCATCGACTGCCGAAGTCATCACTGTCGGCGGCCCACTTGGAGGAGGTTTGTCACGTCCGTCATGATTAGTGACTCCAGCCACCATCTGTTGCATCCATCGATCGGTTCCAAAGCCCGAGCCCCTGCCAATGGTTACATGGAACTGAGAGCTCCATTCATTGGAGGAGCTTCGTCGTTCCACCACATCTACCCATTTTTTTCTACCAAGTCACCGCTCCACCGCCGCCACATCCAACGGTGATTTTTTTTAAACTGCTAGCACCCCTAGTGGTCCTATCATCGACCAAGTGCTAGGCTGAAGGGGCTTAATTTTTTACCCTCGTTAGCCTACAGAGTGCCAAATATAGGAATGTTTTTCGTTTTATCATAACTTTTCACCAGGGTATCAAAAATCAACAAATGAGATACCATTGGAAAGATAATTTTGTCTAATTTCTAGTGGTGACATTAGTTCTATGAATTTTTTCTCGTAGAAAATTCTATAGCCAACTGAAGACAAAACCCTAATCTAGACTCAAAGGCTCATATCTTTGCAACCATTCATCAGATTTTAGTGTTCCAGCGTCATCAGGAAGATTTTTCAGAGCTTTTTTTCATTAATCCAGACCCCTTGATTAGTTTCAGCTCTAGGTACTCTTGCATTGGTTTTTTTAGTTTGGTTCATTTGTTCAATAACCTAGACATCCTGAAGCTTGGGAAAATATTTTTTGATCCGGGTAGCATCACTTCAGTTGCACATCATCTTTGGAAGCTTATATTTGTTGTTGAAGGTTAGTGTCTTTGTATTTTTAAGGGAAAGTTCATTATGGGGCTTGCATATACTCCTTCTTTGACTATATTACACAAGGGGAACTATAAGCAATGGTGGCATGGAATTAGCCACCATCTCCAATCACTTGATTTATTGCCACATTTGTATGGTATAGTTCCCCATCCGAGCGAAGGTATTCATGAACTTGCTTGGAGTTGCAACATATACACTGTTTTGGAGATCATTGCGATGCAAGTTGATTGTGATGTTTTGAGATCTATTGATCATTGTGATTGTCCTCACATCCTTTGGGCTAAGCTTTGGGAGATCTATGGAGATTCAGACACACCACCATTTCTTGATGGTCATGATTCAGAATTTCATTCTTAAGATCAAGTACCCCATTATGATATTGTTGTGCAGGAGGTTGATTGCCTTGATCTTTCTGAAGTGGTTGACAAGGTTGCTTTAGGTGGTTCTTCTCCATCAGAGACAGTTGGTATCCCTTCACAATCAGTGATTCCTTGTCCAAATTCATTGATTGAGGCTTCCACCATCATTCATCAGGACACATTCCGTTTTCTAGACTTGACATCACATGATGGCTTTGATTTAGGTATCACTAACATGGCTACTTATATAGGTTTGGAGGACATTCTTGAGGGGATATCACTCCTCTATTTAGATCACACTTTGGAGAGTTCTCTTGTGTCTCCTCATCCATTTGTCTTGACCTTGATTAGGAATCTAGAGACTATCTTGGAGGCACTTGGTTTCTCTTTAGATATTTCATATATGAGACTTCTTCCTTGTCATTACATTCAAGATTTGAGGTTTCTTCAACATCCACCATTGGATTTGTTTCTTCCTAATGGGAGACTTGTGGTTTGGACACCTTTGTTGCTTCAGAATTCTTTCTGTGGTTTTGAGGACACTTTATTCATGGGGGGTTATCAATTCTCCATCACATTCATCATATCCATCACACTATCTTTGGATATTGTTTAGCATCAATTTTTGCATCGTCCTGATTTGTCATCCTCTTCATTGATTGTGACATCTTCATCTTCAGGAAAGGAGACATTTGAGTAGAGTTCAAAGACACCATCATCATCCACATTCATTCTTCCTTCAATTCCTATCTAAAATGGGAAGCATGTCTCTACTTGCACTTGGTTTTGCTTCTTTTGAAAGGGAGACAATTTGTTTGTCTACATTGGATCATGTTCTATCTTCAGAAACTTACCATTTATGAGGTGATCACACCTTCTGGGGGGGCTATATAGTCTCTCTCTCTTTCCCTCCTATGGGGGGGCTATTGATTGTATTGTATCCATGTGACAGATGGTGTACTTGGGGGGTATTTGGGAGTCCTCCATCCTTCCCATCCTATCTCACATTTTTTGCTTTTTCTTCTCCTTTCTGGAGAGGGGTTTCTTCCCACTAGGTTTCCCCCTTTTCTCCAGTTGTGGAATATTTTCTACATCTTCATGTAAATGGTTACCTAACATGGCCTCATAGTCGGGACCCATCATCTTTGAATAATCATTGCATCTTCCTCCCTAAGTTGAACTTATGGGGGCGTGTTAGTGTAATTAATTAATTAATTATTACACTAGCATAAGTTAACTTAGGTCATGCATCATTTAGTCCTAGGTCATATTTTAATAAATCATTTAAGAAATGGGATAATATTCCCTTCCTTGTTTGTAGGGATAAGATTCCTTCTAGAAGATGAGTTGTCCTTCTAGAACTTATCTCAACATTTAATAATTTTCTAGATAGGGTTCACATGTTGTCACATGTTGTTCGATCAAGACACATGGCAAGATATCATACATCTTAGGTTTTCTCTTTTTCCTATATATTCAAGGCATCTTGTACATTTGTAATCAATCCAATCTCATAATGTAGATCAATATAGAATCTCCCTTCTACATGCCTAAGTTTGAACACTTTCTATATGGTTGATTATCTTTCCTAGAAAGGGTCCTCCATTGAAGATTCTAGAGCTTCAGGGACTGTGCATCCATAATCTCAACAAAATATGGGTTCATTTAGTCTAGAGAGGCATGAAATTCTTTTACAACACCTTTACAAGACATTGTTAAATGCATTTGAAAGGGTCCAATACCTAGTGTGGATGTGAAAAACACCTCACAACACCAAATCAAGGCCTTAAAGTATCAAGTCCAATTTATCATCAATTATGCCCAAATCAAGCAAGTTTCCTTTTTTCTACAGTACAGGCGAATTGGTGCTACATTATAACCACTCATCCTTCTCTAAAATAAATTTTGAGGGTTTGGTCCTACCAAATTATTTGGGGATTATGTAATTATCCCAAACTCAATTAATGCATCTCTTAGTCATAGTCCACCTTAAAAAAGAAGGTGATCATAGAACAAGAATCCTTCACATTTTGTTAGAAATTGGTGAGGAAATTTTGGAGAGGTAGGCACTCAATATTTTTTACTATAATGATTTAGATACAGTAAACATTTTCCTAGTGAATCAATTATTCTTTAAGCTTCTTTAGATATAATAAAATTCTTCCATATAATGGTAAATTTTAAAGATATCCCTATTAGAATCCACATGAACTATTACAAGTAGAGTTATTCTTTGAACCAACATTATATTAAGACCATAATATCATTCACATTCTTGGAAAATCTCAAGGCATATAAGTGAACTCAATCAACCATACATTGGAAGAGTGTAGAGATTTATATGTTCTAGAATACATCTATGCACTACTCTTAATGTCTTCGTGGGTTTGGACAACTTTGGGTCATATATATTATTAGTAAGGTTAAAAAGTAGAGAAGGCTTAGAGGACTTATTATTTATGAGTTCTTTTATGTTAGAAATGTAGGAAGGTATTCTAGGTTTCTCTAACATTGATGCATATATTTTTTGTTTAATAGTTCTAGTGGGATGTAAAGTCACTTCTTATATACAACCCTTTTCTTTCCATCTATCATTTTTATTCCCCATAGTTCTTTAGCATAATCACCTTATCTTGGGAGAGTTTAGTAGGAAAAGTGATCCTAGATCCAATTAGGTTAACTAGGATTATCTTCCTTTCACTTTTACTCCACATTCAAACATAAACCAACAAGGGTTTGATGATTGAATTTTGACCACACGGGAGAGCCAACTTCCTAGGGTTTATGTTTTTACTTAGTTGTGATGATGATAAAATTTTATTCTTTTTAATAGGTGCATTTGACATGTAGACCTAGTCTAAAAATTGTAATTTATCATATAGATGAAACTAATATTCCATAAAAAGAAAGCTAATATGAGGAGGGAAAATTATTGTGAACTTGTGATATAAATATGAAGCTAAAATATAAGGTCTAGGGCTTAGTTCTCTAGATTTGCGAAAGTTTTATGTGCTCTACAATATCCTTTTAGGTATCCTTTTATGGTATAATGTACTTTTAGTACTTTAGCTACCATATGCATGCAATGTCATATTGATGCAAAAGTGACGTCTAAATATAGTGTCATAAATTGTACTTAGTAATAAGGTGAAAGAACAATTTAATGCTCTATTTGGAACTTTCTTTAGTAACCTATTCATTAATTTATTTTAGATATTCTCTAGCCTAGACCTTTTCCTATCAACCTAGGAGAATGTGTCAGTTCTACCCTAAAAGGTGCTTTGTTGAACAAATATCATTAGATTAACCCTAACAAGTGCTCATGTGTTAGATAAGTCCTAGTTAAGATAGACCCTAAATACCCAAATTAAATTTGGTTGCATGCAAAAGAGCTAGATAGGGGAAAACAACACCCCAGTCTAGGTATTTTTCCCAATTAATTTGATTGCCCATTTTTATAGGCCTACAATTTAATTTATTTCTATGTGCCACTATATAAACATGAATTATTATTTAAAATTAAGGAAGAGAAGCAATTAATATGGAAAATATCTACAAAAATACATTCAGTTTTTATATATTTATAAGGAAAATTTCAAATTTATCCAAGTTATCAAAATTATTGGAATGGAAGGACATAATGGAATCTAGGTTTTGGAGATAGATTTGGCTTCTTTCAATAACCTAATGACTTGTTTTTGGAGTGTTCTCATCTTTATACTTTGATCTACTTGCTACCCTAAGCAAGGAATTTATACATTGTAATTTTCCTAAGGCTATTTGAATTTCTCTTGTGTTAATGTTATTCATGTCATTTTAGAATCCTTCTCTAACACATTTGAGTAGGATTTTTAGAATTTTAGCTCATTATATCCTTAGAAATAGTAAGTTTAGGAGAACATACATTTTATCATTCAATCAATCAACTAATTGTCAAGGAAGAAATAACAAAGTAGGGGTTTGACCATGAAAAACTCCTATATATCCACTTGCATTCCCCTCTTTGTTGTGATTTTACAATTTCAAATATAAAGAAAAAAAATTGTAGAGTGAAAGTACATATTGAAAACCAAGAAGCTTTAGACCCAAAAGTCACAAATCTAGAGTTCACTCCCAATCTAGGGTGCCTAGAACTGCTAACCTCTTATTTCAAACCCAATTTTTTATTACAAGTGCAAAAAATTTTACCCTTCTCGGGTATGTCTTCAATTTGTGAAATTATTTTAGTTTTGTTTGTGTGAAAAGATTAAATTAACAATAAATCCAATCAATTTTTAAAGAACTAAAAGAACTACTTCCAAGGGAAATTGCCTCTTGTTCTATATGTTGTTAGCCAATATCATTACCTTGTTGGGTTGGCTTCTAATGTTGATGCAAAGAAAGATTGATCTTAGTAATCTATTCACAAGATCTACGATCACTTTTATTAACATCAAAATTCCCTTGACTAAGGTTTCTATTACATCATTTAGTTAGAAAATGGGTGCAATTCGATAATAACCAATCCTTATTGAAACCCTAGGATCTAAAAGGAATAAATCAAGAAGTTGATAGAGGATATTTTGGATATGGGACACATCAAGAAAAGTTCTATTCCATTCACCTCATTAGTAGTCCTTGTAAAGTAAAAAATGGGACCATTAAAATGTGCATCCATTTTCGGGCATTGAATAAGAAAACAATTAAGAATAGATATCATATCCCTAGAATTGATGAGCTATATTGAGAAGTATAATTTCTTAAGATAGATCTATGCTCAAGATAAATAACGTTAATATGAATGATGAACGTGTTCATTGTTAGATTAATCATGCATTAGCTAATAATTAATTAACCTTTAATTAATTATTAGTAGATAATTTATTCTCATACACTTTAGCTAAACTTAGGAGTTCTTTATTCAATTAACTAAGTTCTTTTCTATTATTAGATCATTCTATCTCATCGCATGTGATGTTGAAACTTGTCCTGATCTAATCCCTTTACTATTTAGGGTTGCTCCTATATAGCACTCAAACCTCATTGTATTATCACTTTGAGATTTACTCTTTTGTAATCTTGAACTTTCAACCTTTGAGGACCCTTGTTTTCTTTGAAGATTCTTGAGGAACCTTCATTCTGTAGCTTTTTCTTGTTGATGAATATTGCATATATTGTTTATAGATCTCTTGTGTGGAATGTTTCCTTGTTCATTGTTGTATCTCGTGCATCATTTTTTTCACAATTCTAACATTCATGTACTTTCATATATCTCACTATGAATATTTTAAATTTATAATCATTTCCTTTGGGTGGACTAATTATATGATAACTTTATAATAATTCACAATCAAGGTATCCATGAAGCAATTAAATAATATTTTCTTAGCTATCTATGATTCCATCCTAATAGACAAAAAGCTTTGGTAGGATCATTTGAACAACTTGGATCAAACCTTGAGGATACTACAGTAGCACTCACTCTTTTCCAAACAAGAAAAGTGATATTTTAGACAGAAGGAGAGCTTGTATTTGGGTCATATGATTGGTGAAAATGGGGTCTAAGTGGATGAACAACATATCCAAGATATCAAGGATTTCTAATGGAAAATATCAACTTGCAATATCACTCATAGATATAACAAGAAATGGATACTTTAAGTGGATATATGCAATATAACAAAAAAATTGCAAATTTAAATAGTGATGAGTTCATCCCCTAATGTTTTTATTCTATATTTTTCAAATCCTATTAATATTGAATATGTGAGATAAGCATAATGTAGTTGCTGATGTATTATCCAATATTCCCACCTTATGCTCCATTTTTGATATATATGTTAACTGGTTTGCCTCCATTGTAACTAAATAATCCAATAATATGTTGGATGAGAGGGTATATGATACCAAGTTCAAAGTAATGGGAGATCTAATCATACATAAATATATAATATATTTGGTTATAGATTCAATTATGAAGGAAATTCTCTTGAGAAACATACATGAGAGTCCATTGGTTAGACACCTAGGATATCTCAAAATATACAAGTATTTATAAAATGGGAGATTTAGTAGAAAGGGATACAAAAATATTTCCTTCATAACATTAAATAATATTTCATATTTCAAAAAAAAAATTAGGGTAAGTCTATCCTATATGTCTAGTTCAACCATTCACCATTCTAGGGAAGAGGGAAACAATATCCATATATTTTATCATGGGGATACATTTTTTGAAATTTTAATATAGGAAAGGAAGGGTTCTAGCCTTGTAACATCATAAATTATCACCCTTGGAAATTTTGGACTAGGTTTTTCTCTCCCCTATAAGCTTTTCCATGTAATTATGTACCTAATTTCATAATTATGCATGTAATTGCCCATTATAAAATATTTATTGGAAAATCAAACATGGAAAATTAAATTATGCATTTAATATTTTGGGCCTAAGATTTTGGATCTCGAAAAAAGGAAGGATTTAGTCTAGGGTTCCTTGCAACCTAGACCTCTTAATTTGCCCCCAAATTTGAATATGTCGAAGTCAATAATTTATTATTTTAATTTCTAGGGTATGTGCAGGATCATCATGGAAAAAACAGGCCCTTAGGTGGCAAGAAATTCAGAAAAATCAGTTAGGCAACTTGACGTAAAAATTTGAGTAAGTTATCTATATTATTTCAAAAATGTGTAAGAATAGAATCTGTAGAAAATTTAATTTAGTTTCTAAACTACTAGGTTTATTTAGAAAAAAAAAAGAATCTATTTGGTGAAAATTTGAAATTTCAATATAGTAGTACTTAAATTTCAGGGAAAAAATAAGTAGGTGTCTGTCTGACAACCCTAACTATAAGAAAATGCTAATATTTTTTTATAATATTCTATATATAAGTATAGGAATCATGTCTGGATGAGATCTATATTTTTTTGTAATCCTTTTCAAAGTAAATAATTAATTATGAATTTTTTATTACAACTTTCAAAAAAATATAAAAACTCGTATGTCTAACCACCTTAACTTGGTCAAAACTTCATCAAATTCTTTTTTTTTTTTAATCCTATAGTATGCGAAGCATAGAATGTGATGCATGTTTCGGATTGAAAAAATGTGATACCATTTGAAAGCTATAGATATTTTTCAATCAGCCTATCAATCAAGACTTTAATCGTAATTCAAATAGAAAATGAATAATAATTATTTATTAAACTCAAAGTAAAGCATAATATAAAATGGTGGAAAGCTGAGAATCTCCTTTAAAAACCCTTTTCATTTCATCAATTTTGGGTAAAAAAAAGTTGTCAGCCACAACCACATACCCTACACATACCCATCATATTGCCACTTTTTGGCCCATCATGATCCTGCACATATCCTCTAATTTCAGTTATCAGACATTGGGATTTAATTTAAATTGGGAAATTAGAAGAATAGATATAAATGTATAGTATTTTTACCATTTAATCTAATAAAAAAAGGGGAAATTGTTGAGAAAATTGAAGATCTTAAAATCAGTCAATGGTAGTGGTGACACCTTCAAATTTTTAAAATTTGAAGCTCCCATCTTGAAAATAATTTCCTTTGCACACTAAGAAGTGCCCCTAAATAATCTACCCAAGTGACGTAATTTGGAGGGTCATAACTCAGAGCTAGATAATTTTCACACCAAACCCCTTGGTATGCATATTTAGTTGACATATGTGAACATGCATGTTAGTTTTCAGCTTCCCATGATGAGTTTTGACAGGGTCATCACTGACTACAACAAAGAAACTATGGAGAACACTTCCCTCACACTTTATGTTTTTCAAGATGAATTAAGGAAGTGTTAGGGGAAGTAGGTTGCAAATGGTGTAGAAGATGGTGATACACAAAAGAAGGGAAAAAAGGTGGACACCTCAGCTTGTGATGTCATGATGGATACCCAAGCCATCCAACAAGGGCTTATGAATTTCAAAAAGAAGCTCTAGTTCCATCTCAGTACTGGAACACAATCACTGGTCTCAAGTTGTTGAGAGACCTGTAGGTGCCCTATGGTTCTATGTTGATCTCAACTTTGTGGGTTTTTTTTGTTGTTTTATTACTGGTTGAATTGTTTAAGCTTTAGATTTTGTTTTACTTTTTGGGATTTCTCATTGCTTGTGAGTTCCTCGTTTTCCCATGTGGCTATTTTATAATGGATACTGGACCTTCCAGTTTTAATTTGATTAAAACTATAAATATGAATTGGATATAATAAAATCATGCTTATTTCTCTAGCTCCATATTTAGAGTTAATGATGCTAGTTTGTCATGTGAATTATATGGAAAATACTCTATCTATGGTAAACTGTGAAATACAAAAAATTTACTCTTTGAAATAAAGAAACTTCATTACTATATGTTACATAAAGAACTAGTTAGATGTGACTTTCCTAGTAATCATTAGTGTCTACTACCTTTCAGTGAACATTGATAGGTGTAAGAAATTTTCCCATGAGCTCATAATAGTAATTTTTTTGGGGAGACTATATGTATGGAACCTCACCCTGGGATGGTCTTCTACAGGCACATAAAATTATCCATGATGGGTAATTTTATGAACTATTGGGAGAAGGATCACCTTAATACATCATTAGATGGAGAAGAAAACAAGGGTACCTAAAAAAAAAAAGTGACTTGATATTTGGCCATGACCCCATAATTTTTGGGTGCTATGTACTTCTCTTGCTCTCTTAGGGTTTTTCACCAAAAAGGAGAGAGATAGACTCAAAAACTATGGTGATTCACTCAAACTAATGCAAGTATGATAGAAATATCTCTCAATGGAATGTCTAAAATGCAACAAATGGATAAAATATATTGATTAATGAATGGAAAATAAGGAAATGTAGAGTGTTCGAAAATACAATGTGATCTATGCAAAAACACCTAGAAATGAATGTAAATTGCAACAAAAATGGATGAAACTGAAAGTGTACACTTGAGCTCTTGATGGAGATTGGAAACGATTTCTGGAATGCTACTAATCCTAATTTTTAGGCCTAGTGGGACTCATTCAACATTTTGGGAAAATTAGTCCTAGATCTGGGAAACTCTTCCATAACCAGTTTCAGACAAATGGGTATCGAAAACCTTCAAAAAACCTATTTTATTCCTAGAAGTGGGACTCATTCACCATCCATGGTGAATCAATCCAATTTTGAATTTTTGAAAATCCAAAGGTGGAAACTAAGTCTTCGTTCTGCACTTCGGCTCCTGACAGGTATCCGCCTTCAAAAGTTTGATTTTCGAACCCAAAAGTGACTTTTTGTTGATATTTTAACTTGTATAACAAGGAGGCATCTTCAAAAACTTTTCAACTTGATCTTCAATGATTTTCAAGCCTCCAAGATGCCTAAATCTACAAGCACACAAGAGGAGAAAGAGAAATGTTGAATATTAGGGCATGGTGGTTTGCCTTGGTCAAACCCATTTTAGGTAATTAAAAAAAATGAATAGATAATATGAAGAATGAACATGAAATGAAGGGATTAATACCTTTCCATGATGATTGACCTTGATATTCTGTAGCAAAAGATAAATATTCAACTCGAATGTCTTTGGAAGCTATCTTGATGACTTACACCCTAACTTGCTTGACTTAAAGGAGAAGATAGATGATGAATTAATGATAAGAGATGTGTGAATGAGTTAAGAGATGTGAATTAGGGTTTATAGACTTGATTTTATAGGAAATTTACCTTATTCACCCATTAATTGGATCCATGAGGCTGACATGAAAGAATAATAAACTTAAATTCCAGTTTTTCCCAGTCAAAACTCAAAAATAAGCAAAATGGAACTAATTTGCTACCATGGGTGAATCAGTCCCTCTTGGCAAGGACTCATTTGCCATAGATGGTGAATTAGTCATAGAGGGGCCCATTTTCCAGTTGGGTTGTTGGAGGATAAGAAAATCAAGTTTATATGGTGACCTTGACGGGTATTTCATCAAATTATGCCTCAAGATACACAATATAGGGTAATAGGGGTCTATTAATGATGATTTGAAGGTGAATTAGGGCATGGGACACAAAATACAATGTGAAAGCGTGATTAAATACACTTTACAACACTAAAATGAGGTCCAATTAGCCTAGAAAGGCACAACATCCAATGTGAATGTGTAAGACACATTACAACACTAGATTAACATAAAGTTTATTTTACAAGAATTCTAAATTGATGTAATAATGTCATTAAACACATTTTATAATGTTTAATTAAGGGAATATGGGTTCATTATGTTTAGATAGGTGTGAAAGTCTTTTACAACACTTTACAACACCTTTACAAGACATTGTTAAATGCATTTGAAAGGGTCCCAGAGCTAGTGTGGATGTGAAAAACACCTCACAACACCACATCAAGGCCTTGTTATATCCAATTTATCATAAATTATTCTCAAATCAAGCAAGTTTCATTTTTTCTATGGTACATTTAGCCCCCACTTTAGTGAGAGGATGAACTTGCTTCAAACTCACACTAAAGTAGACATTCAAATGAGGTCCAATTGTACCAATGTAGGTGGTCTAGGATAACAAAGATCAAGAAGGTGGTCAAGTCACCCAAGATCTAAGATCCTAATTCAATCCAACATGAATGAAAAAGGACACACACAAGGTGAATGATGTGCAACTAAACAAGATACATGATCATGCAATGGCAAGAACTAGAAGGAAGAGAAGAGAAAAAATAAAAAGGTTGATCAAGCTTCAACCATTTTTCCAACAAGTTGTACATCAGATCTAGGGTATTTATCCAAAAATAAAATGCATACTTACTCTGGGGCAATGGAACTCTTGGTTGTCCACCGAGTGAGAAAGCCCAAAATGTGAGAAACATACACTCACGACTAGTATGTACTCACAAACACATAGGTGGCTATGGAGAAAGTTGTGTCTTGGAATGGGCTTCTCACTCAACCATACAAAATTTATGCCTCCTAATAACTTTAATAAGGCACCACAAAGGAAAATGATTTTCGAGCTCTATTAAGTAAGCAAAACTTTGTATGCTTGACACTCATAGACATTGTAAATGTAAAATAGTGCAAGGACTGTTCAAAGGGATTTTGCTTAGTTCATGCAAGGTCTCATCTTAGGGAACATTGTGCTTAATTTTTCCAAGAGAGGATGTGTCAAAAGAAGCATCACACTCTTGGAGGAAATCAAGCCCAATGACCCTACCAAGAATAGAACACATTGCAAGAAGAAATAAATCACACAATGAAATGTGAGTGGTGATGTATGGCCCCACTTTAAATCAGTTGCAAATAGTAGAACTATGAGCAATTTATTTAAAGTAGAAGATAAGGATATGAGAGCTTACTTGGAAAGCCCTATGCCAAGTCATATGCTTTTGAGAAGCTATGTCATGAAAAGGGGAGTATGTCACATGTGAGCAAACTTAAGGCACATCGTCCACATCCCAGGTTTGCTCTTATGTATTCATGAAAGGTTAATGACTAGCCAAAGGAGGAAAATACAAGTGACATATGAGGTCAAGGCTACATACCCCCTTGCTCCCACTTAGTACAGGACAAGGGTGAGCCAAAATGGTTGATAAGATGCAAGGTAGAGTGAAAATAAATATGAATTAGAGGAATTAGGTGCCACCCATATAAGGAAAAACACCAAACTCTTTAAAATGTTGGATTTTACTACTCAAAGCCTCACATTAATTAGTGGAGTTACCTTGATCTCTGTGATAGGAATAGAATGAAGTTTTGTAATAAAATTTCTTTCAATTTCTTGGAGGGAGAGAGATCAAGTGATCTTGGAGGAGTCTCGAAAAAATACCTTCTTGATCAATGGGAGAATATATTATGATGGTTTTCTTCAAAGATGCATCTTGCTTAGTATTAAATGTCATATCTACACAATATAGTTGTAGATTGTGAGATTTTTTCCCCTCCTTTATAGGATGGTGTAAAATCTAAAAAATTCAATTCATTAGTGTTTTGCAAGATGACATTGACATTAAGCGAAGGTGTATTTATTTGTTTAATGGATTGTAAAGGAGAACAATGAAGACCACTAGTGTCTATCAGTTCAAGATGCTTTACAGTTAAGGTTGGATTAGAAGAATGTTTTGTGAGACTGATTATGTTGATTGAAGGCTTGGTTATTTTTATCAAAGGACAATAACCAAGACCGTGAGTTGTTTGTTGTTGGATAGGATTGATAGGGTTTCATATACCTTGTTCGTGAGCACCACATCCTTTTCCACTATATCCAAGTTGTTTCATAAGTTCATAACCTCATCCATAAAGATTTTTCATTGATTTCGGATCAGGTGGTGGTTGGTTATCAACGTTGTCAAAGGTGGTCATGTAGTTTGTTTCGTTGTCTAAAGTTGTTGAGGTGGATGTTTTCGAGGGTTCGTCTACTTTTTCATTTCCCCTATTTGAATCTTTGTGTATGATCTTGTACTTTCCCATGAATTCATGTCTGAAATCCAAGGAACCCCAATCATCTTCTAATAGTTTCGTGACTTGTTCAGTATGTTGTCGTTTTTCTTTTAAATGGTGAATGGGTTCCACTTGTCTAGCTAGTGTCACTGTGTTTAAATGATTCTATTTTTTTCTCTAAATGTTCAAACAACTATTTGGGTTAGGGTGAACATCAAGTATGTGCACTCTATTGTCATAAATATATTTTAGTTTACAATGAAGAGTAGAAGGCACACCATTCATTGCATGAATCCATGGTTGGCCTAAAATGAGAATATAAGAAAGATCGATAGGAATAACATGGATTTGTGTATCCAATGTAACCTTCCCAAGTATAAGAGACAAAGTGATCACACCAAGCCATTGTTTTCCTACATTGCAAATCCCTCGATAGATAAGGAATTAGGTTGAATTTATGATTTTTCCACATGCAGCTTATCCAAAAGATTTACACTACACACATTAAGGGAGGAGCTATTGTCAACAAGGGTTTTCTTTATCCCTATTATTTTTTATTAAGATATAATTATGAAAGGATCATTTTGTTTTTGCACATCCAAAGAGGGCAGTTCACTTTGCTGGAAAATAATGTCAGCATTCAATCCTTGAATTATAGATGCACTGTGTAGAACCAAGATCCTAGTACCTGCAAGAGAAAACAAGAAAACACATTAGAAGATTTAAATTCAAGCCAAGATCAAAGTTCCCCATAAAATCCATTAACAATGTTCAAAATAGGAATAAAAACAAGAACACAATGAAAAAGCAAGGGAATAGATTGAATCCTATTAAAAACATGCAAACTCTTGATCTTATGGGGGAGTTGGTGCCAGTTTGATGTGGAAATTGTCCCTTTCCCAACTCCTATGCAAGCTTTGGATGATTTGGTGATGATTGATCCACTTGGTGATTGATTCAAATGAACTCCATAGAGAAAACCTACAATAACCGACCTATGCCTTGATGAAATTGATGAAAATGCTTTAATGCTTGAAGATGAAATTGAGTATAGTAATTTTGTTCAAATTGTGGATGATCAAATGAGGAGAGAAACCTCTTACTTATAGAAAGACAAGAGGAGAAAGTCCCAAACTGAAGCAATGTGAGACTAACTTTCAACCAATGGAAAGAGGCCACTTCTCAAGAGATGGATGGATGAAGGATGTCCACATTTTGATGAATTTTCCCATAAATGCCTATATTTGAGATTTGAAATTAGTGAAATGACAAGGTGGATGAAGAGTCAAATGTATTAATGACCACTTGATTCAATGCAAAAGGACTTGTCAGATGAAATAAATGTCTTGTTGGAAGGACTAAGTCGACATGGAGGGATTTCAAATTTGAAGGAATATTCCTCTTTTATGCCATGTTGAGAGAAAATAAAGATTTCATAAATGAATTTAATCTATTTTCATGTGAAAGTGGCAAAAGCTAGAGGATAGGACATGGATTGGGTATGTGCAGGATCATCATGGAAAAAATAGGCCCTTAAGTGGCAAAAAATTCAAAAAAATCTGAGTTAGGAAACTTGACATAAAATTTTGAATAAGTTATCTATATTATTTCAAAAATATGTAAGAATATGATCTGTAGAAAATTGAATGTAGTTTCTAAACTACTAGGTTTGTTTTAAAAAAGAAAATCTATTTGGTGAAAATTTGAAATTTCAATGCGAGTACTTAAATTTCAAGGAAAAATAAGAAGTAGGTGTCCTCGACCACCTAATCACAACAAAATGATAATATTTTTTTAAGATTTTACATATAAGTAGAGGACTCATGTCCTGATGTGATGCATATTTTTTGTAATTTTTTCCAAGTAAATAATTAATTATGAATTTTTATTACAACTTTTAAAAAATATAAAAAAATATGAAAAGCATATTGACCACCTTAACTTGGTCAAACTTCATGAAATTCAATTTTTCTTTTTTTAATCCTATAGTATGAAAAGCATAGAATGTGACGCTTGTTTTGGATTCAAAAAATGTGATACCGTTTGAAAGTTATAATTTTTTAATCAGCCTATCAATCAGGACTTTAGTCGTAATTTGAATAGAAAATGAATAATAATTACTTATTGAATTTAAATTAAAGCATAATTTATATTGGTGGAAAGATGAGAATCTCTTTTAAAAACCCTTTTCATTTCATCAATTTTTGGTAAAAAGAATGTCGTAAGACACATACCCATCATATTGCCACTTTTTGGCCCATGATGATCCTGCACATACCCGATTAAGATTAAATTAATCAAGAGTTAATTAATTTAATGAGGGATTAGATGATTTGACCATTTGATTTATATTTTTGGATTTAAATAAATCAAAATGAGAGGAATAATGATTTTAGACTTAATTAAATAAGATTTGATTTATTTAATTAAAGAGGATGGTGTTAGATTTAAATCAAATAAAGATTAACTAATTTAATTTAAATGAGATGACTTCAGAGATTTAATCAAATAAAAGGGATTATTTAATAAAATAGAGACTATGAGGTTCAATAAATAAAAATGATTTATTTAATTAACATGAGATGACAACTTAATTAGATAAAATTGATCTAATCCAGTTAAGGGAGGAATTTGATGACAAGCCGAGAAGATGATTAAGGAGGAAATGATGCTAGAAAATCAAGATTAGGTGTGTAACATCAATCAGTACATTTTCAATGTTTACATTTTTCCCCTCTTTGAAGAAAGGAACTCATTACATTGGTTTAAAGAATAAACTGTCTCCATCAAAATTCAAAAAAATTCCGATTTCAAAATTTTCCCCAATGCTGCCCCAGTGAGAGAAAACATTCCAATATACTATCCCCTCGAGCGATCGGATGAAAAATTCAAATTTATTTTTCTGGATGATCTGGTAAAAAAGAGGACAAGGTGCCTGACAGGTCCAGAAAGGCTCCAAGATGCAAAAAAAAGTGTGAAACGGCCTTTAGTTGGGCAAAAATAGGATCGGGGGTCCAAAACCCTGACAGGATGGCTAAACAAGGTCAAAAAACCCTAATTTTTAGGTTTAAATGAGCCTCGAGGGGCCACTTCCAATTCATTTTCACATTCAACCTTGAGAGATTTTGCAATTTTGAGCTTTGAAACCTTCACGAGATGGCAAAACGACAAATTCCCATGCACATTTCTGACAGAGTACGGACGCACCAGAGGCTTCTCGGCACTGGACCACTGCTGAGTCAACTTGACCTGAGCTTGTTTTTCAATTTTCAAACTCATTTAATGTGTTAGGAATCTAGGTCTCTAAGAGTGGTGTTATATCGCACCGCTACAAATTTAAAATAGTCCCGCTCAGCATCAAACTGCGTCGATGTCATGAGTAGGAACGCCACAACACAGTTTGGAGTTTAGGGTTAAATTCCAAACTCAGTCGCTTTCACAAGGTGCATTATCGGGGTGCTCTTTAGAATTAGTGTTTTCACTTAAACTCAAATGCCTTTGCAAGTTGAAACACCATGATGCAGTTTGGGAGTATGAAGCTCCTAGTGGCATAGTTTGGAGTTTTCAAACTACACCCTTTCACATGCAGTGAAACTGAGGTTGCTTTTGGGATGCCGAGACAAGCCAAGATTAGGATTTTTTTGATGGATTTTCACATGGTGACTTTCCTGATGTAGGAGGAGGCGACAGAGATCTACTCATGTGAGCATAGGTCCCGAGATATTTTTTTCCTTTTGGATTATCTAATCGAGTGACAATAGGAGTAGCTAGGAGAGATGGGACTTTGGTACATTGCTTATGCATCACCCGTGTGGACACACTTAGGCATGATAATGACACTTGCCGAGAGATGGCATAGTGAGACATCCTTGTTCCACTTTCCTATGAGCGAGGCCATAGTCACACTAGAGGACATGTGGTGGATTCTGACATTTCCTATTCATGGCGAGTGGGTGATATACGATATAGATGCCAGGAGGGAGGCTTGCTTCAACATTATGGGCACTGATCAGATTGTATTATGCGAGTCCAGATCGAGCTAGAGCACCACAGGCCTTCTGTATCACCATACTGCTTGGTTATTGCAACCATTATTTCAGGTCTTGTCACACTAGATCAACAAGGCTGTTGCTTTAGTCCTAGATGGGAGCTTGCTTGGGAGAAGATGGTTCGGTGACTGACACTATTTGTATGGGGGCCAATTTTGCTAGCCTCGCTTTACAGAGATTTCCATGATTTTTCTTATCTAGATGGTAGAGCACTTGGGGCGGGGGTCACACTCTTGCACGTCTGAGAATCGTTTAGGTTCCCATGGAGCCAAATGATCTAGTTGTCTGGCAGTATAGAGGGGGTCTTCCTTTTACACATACAAGACAACACGAGATTCCCCATTGGAGGAGGGTCCTTGATGACATGCTAGTGTTCACCTGGCGCCATACGTCAAATAGCTCACCTTGTTCAACAGTGTGCAGTAGTTGTTATTTTCTCTCTAGGACTGACTGATGCAGGGACGAGAGCACATGATGATCGAGAGATACCTATCGGGTAGGGGATAGAGGTAGTTTGGAGAGCCACAAGATAGGCCTGATGATCAGTACGTGGCTATTTTTTTGAGGACCATGAGGCAGAGTTCTTGGGGTCATTACATACCAGCCAAGGAGATGGTCAATTTTTTCATACAGCTAGTGGCTAGGCCATGATAGTATGACTAGGGATAGGAAGATCCAAGGACTACGTAGGCTTACAAAGATTGGTTTCAGCCGCCATTGAGACTTACAGTCTCGGGGATGCTATCTGCTTGATAGAGAGCCAATGGCAGGGGAGTAGGATAGGGCCATGGGGATGGAGATCAAGATTAGGAAGGCAGTGGACCACCACTGGTTCATTGGGTTCAGGATCATGGACCGCAGGATCAGCCACCTAGAGATCCACAGGTGGGAGAGTAGAGATAGGATGCCCCTCAGTAGGACTAGGATCCAGGATGACAAGATAGGATCTTGATGCCACCGAGAGATGGGGATTAGGATCAGCCTCTCGTGCAGCCACCCCTATAGCCACATCCTAGAGACAAGTAGATTTTGCAGTTACAGGCACAAGTGCAGGCATTGATAGTCGAGAGAGATCAGCTATGGCTAGAGTGGGACCAGGCAGTCTAGTAGAGACAGGCTGCAGAGCTACATGCAGTAGCTAAGATGGGCCAATGGTAGCAGTTAGAGAGTATGGCCGCATCTTCCTCCCATAGAAAATTATCACTTCAATCATACAAGGAGGTCATCCAGGAGGCTGACTATTATAGATTGTACTATTACCAGGCCATTCCACAAGCAACCCAAGTCCTAGAATTTTCATAGAGGACAAGGCACAAACCTAGAGAGGATCACAGTGAGAGAGTAGGTGGTGAGGGTAGCAACCAGCAGGGCTAGGTCTATTTTTGATCGAGACAGGATTCCTTTTGCACCCCATGGGCCATTATACTTATTGGCATACACATGTACATTGATCTAGTTTTTTGTACCATGACGGCATATTATTCTGATGATATATATGAGATCATGACTTTGATCTGATGTGATATGCTATGCCCTATCTTTACTTTGATGCATTATGGATGACTCTTATTTCTATATGCTATGCAATTATTTTCTATCTTTTGATGTTATGATGATGCTTTTTTATGATGTGATCCAATGATTATGCAATGCGTACTATGTTTTATTTGATAATGCAAATGAAATCTTTTTCTCTTTTCATTACTTTTTTTGATGCACTTTTTCATGATGTATGCAAAATGTTATGATGTGCAAATGCTTAGACTAACAAATCTATATTATGTAGTGATGGATGGTATGATGTAATGTACTTTTTCTATGCATGATATGCACTTATGATGATGTGATATGATGATGATATGTGTTATGATGTTCATGAATGTTATGACGATATCTATGATATGAGATAATGGATGAAAATGATGTCTATGGCATGGATACTTTGATATGTGATGGTGTAATGGATAATTATATGTGATATGTGATGATTATGAAATGCTATGATAGAATGAATGCAAATGATGCTATGATGATACAGATGTTTATAATGCTATGTGATGATTTCTTTTTTGTGTTTATGTGAAATGAATGGAATATAATGATTCATGAGACACTTAGAATAACCAATCTATATTATGCAGTGATGGATGGTATGATGTAATGTACATTTTCTATGCATGATATGCACTTATGATGATGTGATATGATGATGATATTTGTTATGATGTTCATGAATGTTATGATGATATCTATGATATGACATAATGGATGCAAATGATGTTTATGACATGGATACTATGATATGTGATGGCGTAATGGATACTTATATGTGATATGTGATGATTATGCAATGTTAGGATAGAATGAATGAAAATGATGCTATGATGATACATATGTTTATAATGCTATGGGATGATTCACTTTTTGTGTTTATGTGAAATGAATGCAATGTAATGATTCATGAGATGCTTAGAATAACCAATCTATATTATGCAGTGATGGATGGTATGATGTAGTGTACTTTTTCTATGCATGATATGCACTTATGATGATGTGATATGATGATTATATGTGTTATGATGTTCATGAATGTTATGACGATATCTTTGATATGACATAATGGATGAAAATAATGTTTATGACATGGATACTTTGATATGTGATGGCATAATGGATACTTATATGTGATATGTGATGATTATGCAATGTTATCATAGAATGAATGCAAATGATGCTATGATGATACAAATATTTATAATGCTATGGGATGATTTTTTTTTGTGTTTATGTGAAATGAATGCAATGTAATGATTCATGAGACGCTTAGAATAACCAACCTATATTATGAAATGATGGAAATTCAATGTTATGACATGATTTAATAATTTCTATATGATATGCAATATACAATATGCAATGTGCTGATGGTTTGTGAATGCAGGGTGAATGCAATGACGATGATGATTTGATTAACTATCATGGAAGCATGTTAGTGAAAAAAGGAAGAGATAGAAGAAACAAGAGATTCCAACAAGACTCAAGAGATGATAATGATGATGATGATTACTTGCCGAGGAGTTGGGATTTTCAAAGGGCCAATTACCTTATGTTTGATAACACACATAGGTGTGATGCATCAAGGTATAAAGAACCAGGATGGCGTTGTACCTAGTGTGATGGAATTTGACTTGACAATCAAATAGGAGTATCTTTGTTCACACCTGACATATGGAAACCCTACTAGGTTGCACTTCAGGTACTTCAAACATCTTGAACCAAAACATAGCAAGGCAATCCTTCCTATGTGGTCAACAAGATATCTTAAAGACCTTCCATACACACCTAATAAATCAAGTATTCACGGAGCTTATATTACAAAGATATCCAACAAGAACGTCAAATAAAAAGATAATGATCATTGCCCCATTCCTATCTCTCTAAATATTTTGAGTAGACATCATCGAGAGGTCCTTGGAATGAGCACTATAAGATAAATCAACAAGATAAAGATAAAGTAAACAAACAAGCTAATGTTCTTTATACTGCTAGCCAAGACTAAACTATGGTGAATTCTAATGTTGATGTCCATTGTAGGAAGGATTCATTGTAGGACATGATGATATTAGATTATTTGATATGGGACTAATTGGATGATAGGCTATTGACACAAAGAGTTGATCAACTTGATCACATACTGACCTAGACTTAAGATTTTGATGTTTTTAGTTTTCCCTTTTGATTTGCTAGACTTGTTTCTGATTGTTTTACCAAAGGTTGAGGATGATGATTGATTTATTATGGGTGATGTTTATTGCAGGTGAAAGTGAGATGAGACAGATCGATTTTTTCATATATTTGGATGTTTTTGATGTTTTTTGAAATGTTTTGAGGCTATTTTTGGTATTTTGGGACTTTTCAAATATTTTGATTTTTGATTTTCAAATTTTTTTGGGTTTTCCAAGATTTTGACCAAGAGACTAACCAAAAGACCTATGCTAGGGGCCTTGGGGGCTAATCAACAGATTAGCCTTTCCTACATTATACACGTAGAGACCATGTAGTTTGACTTCCATAGACTTGATTATTGATGAGATATGAACAAATGGATTTCCAATTTATTATGATGGATTCCTAAAGGACTGACCTAAGTGTCTCGGGGGATGATCAAAGATCAACCTTGTCTACGTTCAAGGCTCAGAGATCTGTAGTTCGACAAGACAACTCTATTTTTGACTTTTTGATTGAATTTTTGACCTATTTTTGGATTTTGATATGCTTTGAATGTTTTTGGATTTTGTGTTTTTTTGATGTTTTTGGATTTTTGGATTTTTTCACGTTTTTGAATTTTTTGATTTTCTGATGATTTTGGCTTTTTCAATTTTTTGATGTTTTTGGATTTTTGATTTAGGGACTTCAAGAATATACATGAATCCAATCTGATGAGAACATTTTCCTAGCTTGAAACAATAGACTCTGATATAGGCAGGACAAATTGACCTTGAGAATGGACCGAGTAGTACTAGGAGGGATCATGATACAAACACAAAACCAAGCTATGATGCAGATGCGAATGGAAGATGGATGTGTAATGGATGGATGATGCAAAATGAGTCGCAAAGATCCTAGTGGATGGACAATACTTATTTACTCAAGACGCTTGTTTGCTAGGTTTTCACCAAGGTACTTGCCCAAAGTGCCACCAAAGTGGTTTTCACTAGAGGACAATTTTTCTCTTTATTGTTAAATTTGATCATTTTTCTGATTTTTTTTGGCTTTTTACTTTTTAATTTATTTTTGTTGTCACCAAGATGCCTGTTTGCCAGGTTTTCATCAAGGTGATCATTTTTTTAGGAATTTTTTTGGGTATGTGCAGGATCATCATGAAAAAATAGGCCCTAAGTGGCAAAAAATTTAGAAAAATCAAAGTTAGAGAACTTGGCGTAAAAAAATTAATAAGTTATCTATATTATTTCAAAAAAATGTAAGAATAGAATCTGTAGAAAATTGAATTTAGTTTCTAAACTACTAGGTTTATTTTTAAAAAAAGAAAACTCTATTTGGTGAAAATTTGAAATTTCAATGCAATAGTACTTAAATTTTAGGAAAAGAAAAGAGAAGCTCGGTGTCTGCCTAACCACCCTAACCACAATAAAATGATAATAAAAATTTATAATATTTTAGACATAAGTAGAGGACTCATGTTTGATGTGATACATATTTTTTGTAATTTTTTTCCAAGTAAATAATTAATTATGAATTTTTTATTACAACTTTTAAAAAATATAAAATTGTATGTTTGACTACCTTTAACATGGTCAAAAATTCATGAAATTCAATTTTTATTTTTTTAATCCTATAGTATGCAAATCATAGAATGTGATGCATGTTTTGGATTCCAAAAATGTGATATTGTTTGAAAGCTATATTTTTTCAATCAACCTATCAATTAGGACTTTAGTCATAATTCAATTAGAAAATGAATAATAATTATTTATTAAATTCAAAGTAAAGAATAATTTATATTGGTGGAAAGCTGAGAATCTCCTTTAAAAACCTTTTTCATTTCATCAATTTTAGGTAAAAAAAAAAGTTGTCAGCCACATACCCTACAAATACCCATCATATTGCCACTTTTTGGCCCATCATGATCCTACACACGCCCTTCTAATTTTTTGATTTTTGGGTTCTATATCTTGAAAGATTTAGGCATACATTTTTTTGAGATGGGAGCTATTCATGGGCTCCTGCAGAGGCTTGCCTTTGGGTGTTGATAATTGATATGCCCTTGACTTGTAGCTCGATGTGATGATGAATGGTCCCAACCAATTAGGCTCAAATTTGTATTTGTCATTTGGGTTTGGGATGTACTTCTAGTTCTTCATTAGCACAAGTTCTCTAACTTGAAAGATCCTACTTTTGATCTTGTTATAGCTCCTTTTGAGTCAGTTATGATAGAATTGCAAATGGTTTAATGCTTCCATACGTCACTCATCCAACAGCTCCAGCTCATTCAGTCTTGATACTCGGTATTCTTCATCCTTGATGAGGTTTTGTAATGATATTATCAATGATGGGAGCTCAATCTCGATGGGAAATATGGCTTTTGATCCATAGAATAGGGAAATTGCGGTAGCATTAGTAAATGTGTGGATGCTGGTTCGATAGGTCCAGAGAGTGAGATTTATCTATAGATGCCAGTCACAACCTGCATCATTGATTGTATTTTTTAGGATTTTAAGAATGGTTTTATTGGTGGATTCTACTTGGCCACTGCCTTGGGGATAGTATGGTGTGGAGAAGCAATGTTGGATTTTGAATTTCTCGCATAGGTCATAGACCTCCTAATTTTTGAATGGTGTCTCATTATCTAAGATAATGGCTTGTGGGACACCATAGTAGCATATGAGATAGTTTAGGATGAATTTTGATATATGCTTCCCAGTTATGTAGGTCATTGGTATGGCTTCCAACCACTTGGTGAAATATTCGGTGGTAGTTATGACAAAATTGTGACTATTGGATGAGGTGGGGGTGATTTTTCCAATGAGATCAGGCCCCCAATGTGAAAAGGGCCATGGTGTGACAATTAGATGGAGATCTTGAGCTAGAGCATGGATGAGGTCCCCATGCTACTAGCATTGTAGACACCTTTTGACATAGTCATATGCTTCTCTTTCCATAGTAAGCCAATAATACCCCGTCCTCAACAATTTCTTAGCCAATGTCATTCTGCTCAAGTGTGAACCAAAAATACTATTATGTACCTTAGTTAAGGCGGTCAATGCCTCCTCATCATTTAGACAGCGTAATAAGGTTCCTTCTATGCTCCTATGATAAAGGGTGTTTCCTAGAATGAAAAACTAGCATGTTTTCTTGACAAAGGTTCTTTTTAGGCTTTAGGGTAAGTAAGGAAGTAGGATCCCTATTCGCAAGTAGGTATAAATGTCATGGTACTAGCGATCACCAGGACTAATGATTTTGCACACAAATTCTGACTCTAATACCTCGAATGCGGGCATGAGAAGTTGCTCTACCAATAATTCATGTTTTGGGACATTGCAAGGGATACCTAGCAAAGATCCAATTCTTTCCGTGATATTTGTTGCTATGTTTTTTTCTCTAGGAATCTACTCAAATGTGATATCAATGAATGATTCTTTGAGGCTCTCTACCAACTTTTTGTATGGAGTCAGTTTATCATCCTTTGTTTGGTACTCGTCATTCATTTGATTTATTATCATCTAGGAATCTCCATATACTCTAAGGGTCATGATGTGCCACTATACTGCTATTCTGAGACCTATGGTTAATGCCTCATATTCTGCAATGTTATTACTATAGGGGAATGCCAACTTGTATGATCTTGGTATATAGTCCCCCTATGGGGTGATGAAGAAGACACCAGCTCCTAATCCATGTCACGTGTAGGAACCATCAAAGTAGAGTTTCCAGTGGTTGGCTATGTTGAGATTGAGGATGGATTCATCTAGAAACTCTAATATAAGTGGATTCTCTCAATACATGGGTGCTTCTGCAAGCTGATTTGCGATCACTTGGCCTTTGATTTCCTTTCATTCCACGTACTTAATGTCGTATTAAGAAAGAATCATAACACAAATTGCCATCCTTCCTGTGAGTGTTTCCTTTGATAGTAGATTTTTGAGGGGGTTGATTTTGGCAATGATTTTTATTATGTGTGCCAACATGTAATGTCTAAATTTCTGTGAAGCAAATACTACTACTAGACAGGATTTTTTAATGAATGAGTAGTTTAACTCATGCCCAACCATTGTGTGGCTGATGTAATAGATGGCCCTCTCTATCCATTTTCATTGTGTTGAGCTAGGAGAGCTCCAAGGGCTATTGTTGTTGCTAATACATAGAGGATTAGTGGTTTCCTTAGGATCGATGGCATGAGGACCAGAGGTGTGAGCAGATATTCTTTAATTTTTTTTAAGGCTTCCTCATACTTTTCATACCATTTTTATGCTACTCCCTTGTGAAGTAGATGAGAATATGGGTTTTGTTTATTTTCTAGTTGTGCTATCAATCTATAGATGGACTAAAGCCTACCTTTGAGACCTCTCAACTATTTCAATGTTTTAGGTGCTTTCATCTCAAGGATTGTGTTTACCTTTGTAGGATCTATTTCAATACCCCTCATTGACACTATGTATCCAAATAGATTTCTTGACTGTATGCCAAAGACACACTTCTTTGGATTTAAACAGACCTTGTATTCCTCCAGCCTGTCGAAAATAGTACTCAAGGTTGCTATGTGATCTCTCCTCTTGCTAGATTTTGCTAGTATGTCATCAATGTAATCTTCAATAGTTTTGTGGATCATTTCATGAAAGATTAACATCATGGCTCTTTGATAGATGGCCCCAACATTCTTTAGGCCGAATGGCATCATGTTCCAGTAGTAGGTCGCCCATGGACAAGTGAAGGTCATTTTGTGTTGGTCTTCTTTAGCAATCATTATAATTTAGTTGTACCTAGAGAAACTATCCATTAGAGAAAGCATTTCATGTCCCATCATCATTTCTACAATCATGTCAATGATAGGCAACAGGAAATCATATTTCAGACACGCTTTGTTTAGGTCTCTAAAATCTGTGTAGATTCAGATGCCCCCAGCTAGATTTGAAACATGAACCAAATTTGATACCCATTTTGGATAGTCAATTGGTCTTATGAATCATGCATCAAGTAGCTTCTTTAATTCCATCTTGACTAGTGTAGGGAGATCTAAGGATTCATTTTTCTCTTAAGAATGTTGCTAGGAGCTCTTTTTCTTCTAATAGTAATGACTCAGCATATAATGTAACGTGCGAGGTTTCTTTTGTTTCAAAGTTTATTGGGTTGCACTTTTCAGCTAGAACTGCTATTTTTTCCTAATGTAGAGTTCTGAGAGGAAGATTGAATCCCCCATCCTCAGGTGCCTCAAGGTATGTGCAGGATCATCATGGAAAAAATAGGCCCTTATGTGGCAAAAAAATCAAAAAAATCAGAGTTAGGCAACTTGACGTAAAAATTTGAATAAGTTATCTATAATATATAAAAAATATGTAAGAATTTTATCTTTTTAGCAAATTGAATGTAGTTTCTCAACTACTAGGTTTTATTAAAAAAATAAAAAATCTACTTGGTGAAAATTTGAAATCACCAATAGTATTTCAAATTTTAGGGAAAATAAGAAGTGTCCTGTCATCACATAACCACAATAAAATGATAATATTTTTATAAGATTTTACATATAAGTAGAGGACTATGTCCCTGTGATGCATACTTTTCATAATTTTTTTCCAACTAAATAATTAATTATGAATTTTTATTACAACTTTAAAAATATAAAAAACTTGTATGTCTGACCACCTTAACTTGGTCAAAACTTCATGAAATTCAATTTTGCTTTTTTTAATCCTATAGTATGTGAAGAATAGAATGTGACGCATGTTTTGGTTTCAAAAAGTGTGATACCATTTGAGAGCTATAAATGCTTTTCAATCAGTATATCAATCAGGACTTTAGTCATAATTTAAATACAAAATGAATAATAATTACTTATTAAATTAAAAGTAAAGCATAATTTATATTGGTGGAAATTTGAGAATCTCCTTTAAAAACACTTTTCGTTTCATCATTTTTGGGTAAAAAAAGGGTTGTCAGCCACATACCCATCATATTGCCATTTTTTGGCCCATCATGATCCTGAACATACCCCTCAGAGAGGTTTTCACCTTTGGATGTTTCCTTTCTTTTTACTATTTTTGGGTCAAAGAGTACCATAGTGTGGTTTTCACTCAAGGACCTAGAGATTATTCTTAGTTTTTTGCTTTTGCGACTAAGGGATTCAATCGTTTCCCCATAGTATGCATGTATGTCTAGCTCAATGATAAATCCTGCTTGATGATCCCCACATGGAATATTATCCTATAGTCCCATGAATTTTGAGATTTCCTCATCATTTTTGAATGTGTCAAGAATTGGCGGTCCTCGTTGGTCATGACTGATGAGTTGGGGGTAGACTAGCTTTATCTCATGTGATTGGTTTTCAGACTCATAGGATATGGTGTTGATCATAAAGAGGTTAAAGTCTTTGAATAGTGTGGGTATACCTCTCTCAATTTCATCATCCTCACTACTACATACCTCAGTGATTTCGAAGTTGAAATTGTTTAAAGGCAGACCTATGGATATGGGCAATTACAGGGCGGCTACCATTTGCTGAGGAGTTTTGACTTTCTTAACCAGGGGATTTCGACCACGTATGGTTATACTCAGAGGGGTACATCCAAGGCCAAGATTTCTCATTTACATCTTCAGGATGATGGGTATTAGAACATCATTGTCATTTTGCCCCAATTTCTAATTTTTGTCATAGCCCATTGTGAGCATCATTTGCAAGCCTTTGTTGTTGTCATCCATAGGTAAATTGGTTTTTGGTCTATTGTCTTGATATAGGAGATGGGAAAGGTCCTCCTCTATTACTTCTCATCTAAGATCTCCCCCTCTTCTAAAGTTGGAATATCCTTCAGTGGATGTTTGAGATGTGGAGGCTTCATTTGATTGTGGTCGTCCTCATGATCTCGAAGATTGTGGTAACTCTCCTACCACAAAAGCATTATTGGGAATTGTATAGTTTCTGCAATCGTTATCTTGGATGATGACTTTGATATTAGAGATGGTGGGGATGGAGGAAGTGGTGGGTGTCTCTATCATACAAGTGGAAGCGAGAGTGGTTGGATCAATTTATGTAGTTGATGGACCTTCATCATTTTTAGGCACTTGAGGGATTTTATAATATTTTTCCTCTAGGTTCTTACAGTAAGAAAATGGTTCAGGATCCGCATGGATGGTGACCTCTTGGCCTTCATATGTGAACTTAACACATTAATGGAAGATTGATGCTACTACTTGCATTGCATGGATCCACATACGTCCTAGGAGAATGTTATAAGATAGATCAAGGTCAAGGACCTGACAGGTGGTTTCCCTGATTGTTGGCCCTAATTGAATAAGGAGTTGGATTGTTCCTTGGGATACTCTTTCTTGATCATCATATGCCCTGATTGTGATGCCTTTTCCTTTGTCGATGGAATCTCTTGATATTTTAAGGTTCTTAATGAGCTTGAGTGAACAAATGTTTAAACCTACACCTCCATCCACCAAGACTAGATTGACTTTGTTTTTATGCACTAGGACCTCCAAATGGATTGTGCAGTTGTGAGATGGTTGAGCAAGAAAGTCTTGATCAAAGAATGTAAGGAGATTCAGGGTAATGATGTTTCTGACCATAGCTTGTAATTGTTATGCAATAAGATCTACGAGGACAGTGGATGAAGCCAATGCTTCCTCAAGGATTTTCTTGTGGGCGGATGAAATTTTTAGCAACTCCATGATGGAGATTTGTGTTGGGGTCCTTTTCAATTGGTCAAGGACATTATAGCCATTGGGAATGGATTTTGGGTTGGGATTGTGTGCTCTATTTGGCAATACAATGGTGATTTTTTCGCCTCTTGTGGTGACTCCACAATCAACG
The DNA here is from genome assembly GCA_007258455.2 of Sequoia sempervirens. Classification (NCBI taxonomy): domain Eukaryota; kingdom Viridiplantae; phylum Streptophyta; class Pinopsida; order Cupressales; family Cupressaceae; genus Sequoia; species Sequoia sempervirens. The sequence goes on along the minus strand of VDFB02281492.1, from coordinate 866,079,533 downwards.
TGGGTTGCTTTGATGGTGATAGTAGTGTAATACTCATCTAGGGATGCAATGACATGGTTGTATAAATGATTGACATTTTTGAATGTTCCCTTCCCATTATCATTGTTATTGTTCCCTTTGTTGTTATGATTAGGCATCGGATTCATGTAGATTTTGAGGTTCTGATTTCTCGTTGGTTGCTCCACATTTATGATTTTTTGATCAATGAGGTCTTGGATTAGGTTTTTCAATCTCATGCAACTATTAGTGGTTTTCCCTTCAATTTTGTGGAAGTCACAAAGTTGGTTTTCATTGTACCAAGGTGGTTTCACATCTAGTTCCTGGTAATTCTCATAGGTGGAAGCCTTGATGAGGTTTTCATTTATTAATTTCTTCATGATGACTTCGAGTGGTTCCCCAAGGGTAGTGTACTTCTACTTGGGGGAGTTTTTGTTTCACTAGGGTGGTCCCCTTTGATCGTCGATGTTGTTGATTGTATGATTGTTTAGTTGTTGCATTGTTGTGTTGGCTTGATGATTGTTTTGATGGTGGTTTTGGGGTTGTTGTTGGGGTGCGGATGTTTTTTTCCAAGCAGTGTTAATGACAACTTTGATGTTGACAACACCATCATTGGTAACATTTTTGTTCTTTTCCCATGTACGAGGTTTGTCATTGTAACTAGTGGATGGGCGATTGTTCTATTGTTTAGGGTATGTGGGTGACCCTCCTTCTGAAATAAGGGCTCATTTGATGTTGAGCGCCTTGGAGATCAACTGGTCATATGTGGTAATACCTTGTACTTTAAGATGGAATGCCAAGGCTCCGTCGAGATTGGATATAATGGTGCAAACTTGTTGTTCCTCTAACATGACCCATTTGCTCTGATTGGCCTTGGATCGCCATCATTGTAAGAAGGAAGCATATGATTTGTTCTTACCTTGTCTTAGAGCTGATAATTCCTCTAGACTGACATCCATATTGATATTGAATGTGTATTTTTTTATGAATGCATCTACTATTTCTTGGAACTTCTTAATGCCTGAAGGAAGATGAGAGAACCACTCCATGCCTTGGCCAACCAAACTTCTAGGAAATAGTCACATCATATATGTATCATCATATGTGACTTCCATGCAATGAACCTAGAATTCCCTAATGTGATCTTCAGGGTTTCCCAATCCACTATATTTATCAAATTTGGGGATCTCAAATCCCTTGGGAATAGTTTCATTACAAGGATCCTGTCAAATGGATAGGGACACAAGTTGTTGGGTTTCTTTATGGTTCTCCCTGATTTAAGACCAAGTACTTGTTGTGAGAGTAACTTGATCTATGTTGCTACATCATTTTGCAGATCAGGGGGTGGGATGAAGGTGTTCTTTGGTGGTTCACTTGTTGGAGGGATGGGTGGATTGGTTGGTATGTTGGTGGATGGTGCTTGCACATTCTTCTATGCCAAGTATGCTTGTACTTGATGTTGTATCAACAATGCTTGTTGTTGATCTTGTTGTGCTAATAGTTCCTACTACTATTATTGTACCAACAATGCTTGTTGTTGGGCTGCTAGTTGGGCTACTTCTTGCTTCTCTTGGTATTGTTTCAACATTGTTAGTATGCTTCTTGTTGAGTTCCTTGTTGTTGTGCGAGGTATTGTGCTTGTGCTTGTGCTTGTGCATGTGCTTTGGCTTATGCTTGTTGGGAAACTTGCTATTGTTGTAATAGGGCTTGGGATTGAGCATATTTCTATGCTTGTCATCCTTATTGAACTTGTTGTTCGACTTGAGAATCTTGTGCTGCTTGTACTGCTTGATCGGTTTGTTGTGCAGCTAATTGCATTTGTGTTTGTTGAGCGGCTAATTGTGCAGCTTGTCAGCTTTGGATTTGCTGAAGTGCCTTTTGATAGGAAACTTTTTGAGTAGCTTGTAATGCAATGTTATATTGATTTGATGTGTTTGATTTTGGTGGTAATGGTGGATTTGGAATGGTGTTTGTTGTGGTGATGATAGGTACCATCATATTGATGATTGGGATATGAGTGGTGGATGGTGTGATTGATATGCTCGGTCCTTGCAAGACCATGTTTTGAGATGTTTGGGGGATGGTTGATGATGTGATGGTGGTGGTTTGCATTATCGGGATGGTTGTCATCTGTTGTTGTGATGTCAATGGCAAGATGGGAGAATTTAGTAAGATGCTTTGATTGATGATCGATCGGTTGATTTGATTTTGTTGATTGATTTTTGGTAGAGGGGGAAGCCCTAAACTGAGAGGTGATGTGGATATTGATGGAAATGGTTGGAGTGGTGTAAAAGTGAGTGGCATACTCCCTTGGGGGAATGATGAAGATGTAGTGTCAAAGATGGCCCCTGGTCCAAATAAGTCTCCTTCTCCTTGTGAGGTTATAGGGAGATAGGTTTGAGGGGTTGCGTGAAATGATGATGGGTCATTAGGATCGTGATAGGTGATGGGACATATGGATGTGATGGATTTTGTGGGATGGATTTTGCCAAGATGGTGTTTGTGTCCAAATCTTGATTATTATCAAGGGGGTGTGTTTTTAATGCATTAAGAAATGCACTCCCTTTGTTAACAATGGGTTGAGTTGGAGCAATGGATGAGGTAATTTGGGGGACGGGTTGAGTGATGCTTTGGAATGGAGGTGTAGATGAGATTGGGGGCATGTATGAAATTAGAGGTATGACCCCAAAAGGTGGTTCCACAATGGTACTCACATCGAAATCAGAAGGGAGTTTAGGCCCTTATTTTGCTAATTCAAGCATGTATAGTGAGGGATTGAGTCTCATCATGATGTTAATGATTCTATGATTTTTGTGATTTTGGACCATCTCAATGATCTCATCTTGTGTCATCCTAAAGGAATTATTGTTGATATCCTCTACTTGGACACCTTCCTCTTTATGGTCTTGTGAAAATGGAGGAAGGTTAATCATGAGACTGCCAGACCTAATGGGATTCATTTCAGGAGTGGTCTGACTCAAGTCACTCAAAGTACATGTTTCTTTGTTGGCTTCCATGTTTTTGAAAAGGAAAAAATAGGTTTCAAAGGGACCTAAAACCACAAAGTTAAAACAACAAAAGATAGAGAAAAACAAGTCCAAACAACCAGATAGTTGTCCCAAAAAGGAAACGATAGCACAAAGAGACAACAGGGTCCAAAAAAAGGACCGCCAAAAAGCCAGAAAACAAACACCGCTGCACTAATCCAAGGTGTTCATCAACTCCTCGGCCTCCTTTTCAACATCCTTCATATCCTGTAACCCCTTCTTGAGGATTTGAACTATATGTGTAGAATTCGAGGCCTTCCTCTTTGTATTAGCCTAGGTGTGAGTCGAAATCCCTTCAATAGTAGATCTGCTGCAACCTTTGTCCACATCCAAATCCATGACCAGTGAACCCTTTTGATTTTTTTCAAGCTTTTCCACCATAGCATTGATGATAATGGCATTATGCCTGGAAATTTTGTGATTATTCACCACAGTGGCCCTAATATTTTGGCTTATCTTGGACATATTGCACTCAAGCCTAGTCAATCTTTCCTCCTGCGAATGTTGTCTTTTCCCTGGTAAGGGGGTTTCCTTCCCTCATTCTCATTACGACTCCAACTAAATTTCTACTCCAAATCCATGAATCTGTTGTTGAGATCTCTATTACAGCCTTTCAAATCACAGACTTCCTTCTGGATCCACTTGAGAACAGTGAAAAGGCCATCCGTACTTTTTTCTGCCACACTCACAATGTCCTCAGGCTTGAGCTTATTCAGAGTAGAATTAATTTCACCTTGATTAGGGGAATCATTAGGGGCATTCCCAAATCTTCCAGACGTAGGGCCACTAGGGGCTGACTCTTTATTGACCATAGGTTTATCAAAAAGAATTTCCATAGAATTCCCAGAGTACGAGACTAATTTTGTAACTGAGGTACCTTTAAAACCAGAGACCAAACCCAGGGTAGGGCAACTAGGAGACAGCTGGGGATTAAGATAGGGTGGACAGGGAAAACCTGGGATAGGGCAATCATGCAAAGGCTGCAGATTAGGACATGAAGGCAGAGCAGAATCCATAAGGGCATTCTGACAAGACAAGGACTGGGGAGCAGTGGTATTAGGACCAACAAGGGCACAAGCAGGAGGAGCCAGGGAGTTGGTCTCCCTGCTACTTTCCATATCCTCATCATCCAAATCCCCAATATCAATAGTTTTAGGCAAAGCAGGTAAATTTTGATAATGCTCAAAGATGAGCCTAACAAGACCAGGTTGAATAATAGAAGTCCTCCTAGGGTTTCTTTCAACTTCATCAAGGCAATTCTTTAGAGAAGAGAATAAGTAAAAAGGCAAAGAGATACGAACCTTGTGATGGAAATGGTTCAGAATGGAAAAGTGATCACCATATGCCCTGGTGAAGCACTCGTCAACCATTATATACTCCATAATTACTCTTAAAACTTTCCTCTAGATTGATTTAATGGACTCCTCATGTGTTGTGATCTAGTTTGCACAATAAAATAGGGATCAATTTTCAAGAATGTAAGGGATGAATCTCTAATTCTTCCACCATAGCATTGATGATAATGGCGTTATGCCTGGCAATTTTGTGATTATTCGCCACAGTGGCCCTAATATTTTGGCTTATCTTGGACATATTGCACTCGAGCCTAGTCAATCTTTCCTCCTGCGAATGCTGTCTTTTCCCTGGTAAGGGGGTTTCCTATCCCTCATTCTCATTATGACTCCAGCTAAAGTTCTACTCCAAATCCATGACTCTGTTGCTGAGATCTCTATTACAGCCTTTCAAATCACAGACTTCCTTCTGGGTCCACTTGAGAACAGTGAAAAGGCCATCCGTACTTTTTTCTACCACACTCACAATGTCCTTAGGCTTGAGCTTATTTAGAGCAGAATTAATTTCACCCTAATTAGGGGAATCATTAGGGGCATTCCCAAATCTTCCAGACGTAGGGGCACTAGGGGCCGACTCTTTACTGACCATAGGTTTATCAGAAATAATTTCCATAGAATTCCCAAAGTACGAGACTAATTTCGTAACTGAGGTACCTTTAAAACCAGAGATCAAACCTGGGGTAGGGCAACTAGGAGACGGCTGGGGATTAAGACAGGGCGGATAGGGAAAACCTGGGATAGGGCAATCATGTAAAGGCTGCAGATTAGGACATGAAGGCAGAGCAGAATCCATAAGGGCATTCCAACAAGACAAGGACTGGGGAGCAGTGGTATTAGGACCAACAAGGGCACAAGCAGGAGGGGCCAGGGGGTCGGTCTCCCTGCTACTTCCTGTATCCTCATCATCCAAATCCCCAATATCAATAGTTTTAGGCAAAGCAGGTAAATTTTGATAATGCTCAAAGATGAGCCTGAAAATACTAGGTTGAATAATAGAAGTCCTCCTAGGGTTTCTTTCAACTTCATCAAGGCAATTCTTTAGAGAAGAGAATAAGTAAAAAGGCAAAGAGATACGAACCTTATGATGGAAATGGTTCAGAATGGCAAAGTGATAACCATACGCCCTGGTGAAGCACCCGTCAACCGTGATATACTCAATAATTACTCTTAAAACTTTCCTCCAGATTGATTTAATGGACTCCTCATGTGTTGTGATCTAGTTTGCACAATAAAATAGGGATCAATTTTCAAGAATGTAAGGGATGAATCTCTAATTCTTTGGATTGATCTAACTTTTAGGTACAAAAGAGAAAATTTAGGATGATTTAAGGATCAAAGGTATGATGGTGAAATATGTGAAAGGTGGATGATATGGATGATTAGAACTCTTGAGAAATCTTGAAGGAGATGTTAAACTTTAGGACTCGGATTTGATGTTTGATTTTGATTTGGGATTAGATTAGATTTGATTTGGATTTGGATAGTGAACTCATAAACTCAAAGAGATTAGATGTTGTCCTAGAGTAATTTTTTCCTCAAGATGCTAATTTGGCTAAGTGCAAGAAGAAGGATTCATCTAAACACACCTAACCAAACAAGATGATTTTTGATTGGATTTTGATTTTGGATAATGAACTCCTAAACCCCAAGATGTTAGATGTTATCAAGGGATAGACTTGTCCACAAGGTTTGATAATTTGATTAAATCTGTGGAGAAGGATGTATCTACACACATCTAATCAAACAAGATGATTTGGATTTGTTTCAAATGATTTCCCCAAAGTTTAACAAGGAGGATTTTTTCTAATATTTTCAAGAGTTGATGGTGAGCTGATTTTTGGTTCAATGATTTGAAAGATGGATGAAAGTTTGATTTTGATCCTATGTGAACCTAAAATAGACTCTTGTTTACAAGACCTTGGTTTTGAAGAACACACTTTACTATAAACAAGATGCTCAAACTCCCTAAAAATATTTGGGTTTTCACAATACTAGAATGAGTACAAATCAAGATTGTTTCTTGAAGCTTTTTTGTAAAAGTTAAAAACTAGTCTTCATCTGAATTCATATAGCATTGAGAGACACTTTTGATGATCTTTTGGACTAAGAGTTTTTGAATTTGGTTTCTAGATTTTGATCTTGGGTGAAATCAATTCAGACACATGTGTGGGGTTCAATTGTTCTTATCTTTGCTTAGTGAGTTCTTTTTATCACAAACAATTATTGATTAAGTCTTCAAGCTAGATGTCTAATTTCTTAACTTCTTATCATCCCACAAAGTATATTATATGTAACTTCAATGAAATCAAGGAAAAAGTTACCTATTGTTGACTTTAGTAAGCAAATTGAGATGTAAATCCAAGTGTTTAGAAACCTCTAAGGATAGCATCCAAGGGAAACAAATAACACTTGAATTTTGTCAATGGTATTTGCTTCCTAAAGGGTTTGACGTTTGATGATAATGTTGAATGTTTGTTTCCAAATGTTTACGAACAAGTAAAGTGTTTTTTTTTGAAGAAAATACACAATCCTATGGATATGAAAGACTGTATTTCTTGAATCCCCACTTGGACAAGTCCAACTACGCCTACTTTTAGTGAATGGCTAGATGCTTGAACCCACTGGCTCCCCTCCATGACACTCACTTATATGGGGCAGCCAAGCATCACTACCCATGAAACTCCCATGGCATACTTTCCATTTCTACTAAAAGTTGTAAAAGTGTGGGATGGCTTCAGAACGATCGTTCTTGCGCCAACAAATAGATCAAGGATTTTGGCCTTTTCTAAACAAGGTTTTTAATTCAGACTTTCTATTCATAGGGATTCATCCATGCAGTGAGAGACCATTGTTTCCCTTCTTGTCAAAACCAACCATGTGATACTAGCCTTTGTTCCAGTGTCCACACTTATATACCGGTTGGAAATACACATGGCTTTAACATGTTACCGGTTGGTTCATTCCCTTGGGTGATTACTTTTTCCCACAAGGCAGGCCCTCTAAGATAAAAAAAAAGTGAGCAAAACAATACCTGTAGCTTGATTAGTCTTGTTGCAACACAAAGAGAGAGTATGTACGCAATATGCTCCACTTACACTCGTAAGATATTATGTTCAATTTTAATCCCAAAATGAAATGTGGAGGAAATAAGTTTACCCAACTTAAGATCACCGTGAGGTGTGAGAGAGGCACATACGTCCTTTTGATGTTATTAGTTTGAGTAAGTAATTACAAAACAAAGAAGCACTTGTTCATTTTAAACCCACAAAGCAATGATTTGATTCAATTTAGAACACTAAAGGAAATGTGAAAAATTGCCTTGTTCAATTGTTAATCCTCAAACCAAATCTAGTGAATTTTCTCTAAAGTTCTTTTTAAGCCCTTTGTAGCAAAAATTGAAATGTTCTTTTTAGAGCCCAAAATAAATTTAGTAGGTCCTAAGCACATGAAAGTTAAAAAAAAATTTAAGAGAAATTATGAATTCTCTACGAGTGTTAAACAAACACTAAAGTGTTCAAAAACACTTGGTATCATGAGAAAGTGGTGTCATTGTGCCTCTTTCAATCTTGTCTTTCTCCTTCACTTTGATTAGAACAACCCACCAAAAACCAATTAGAACTGCAAAATAGAGGTCAGGAAAACAATTAATAACCCAAATGATCAAAATTAAAACAAGCATATGTCATAAAAATTGAGATTTCACTTTATCCTTTACTCCAATGATGGAACCTCCATAGGTAGTGCAGTTTAAGGAATCTAGTGGTGCTATATAGTGTTGCTTGTTAGTCAGCATTGTTACAACAAGGAAAGAGAGTGTGATTGTGTCACTCTTTTGCATAGTGGTGCAGTTTAGAATTTGAAAATTCCAGCGAGTGAAAATAGAACCAGTGGTGCAGTTTAAAAATTTAAATCTTGGGCGGGAAAGATAGAGGGTCGTTGTTTGAAGTTTAAAGTGGTGCTATATGGCGATGCTAGAATTCTAGTGGTTCTATACTACGATGCTGGTCTGCTAGTAGTGCAGTTCCCTATAGACACACAAAAATAGAAAAAAGGACAATTTTTTTGATAAAAATGTAATCTAAATGTGAGATTTTCCCTCCCTCTAGCGCCAAAATGTAGAACCAAGATGCTAGTACCAGAAAGAGACAAAAAAAAAACACATTAGAAGATTCAAATGCAAGCCAAGATCAAAGTTCCACATAAAATCCATTAACAATGTTCAAAATAGGAATAAAAGCAAGAACACAATGAAAAAGAAAGGGAATAGATTAAATCCTATTAAAAACATGAAAACTCTTGATCTTATGGGGGATTTGGTGCCAATTTGATGTGGAAATTGGCCCTTTCCCAACTCCTATGCAAGCTTTTCATGATTTGGTGATGATTGATCCACTTGGTGATTGCTTGAAATGAACTCCATGGAGAAAAACTGCAATAACCTAGCTATGCCTTGATGAAATTGATGAAAATGCTAATGCTTGAAGATGAAATTGAGTAAAGTAAGTTTTCTCAAATTGTGGATGATCAAATGAGGAGAGAAACCTCTTATTTATAGAAATACAAGATGGAGAAATGCCAAAAATGAAGCAATGTGGGACTAACTTTCAACCAATAGCAAGATGCCACTTGTCAAGAGATGGATGGATGAAGGATGTGCACATTTTGATGAATGTGCCCATAAATGCCTATATTTGAAATTTGAAATTAGTGAAATGACAAGGTGGATGAAGAGTAAAATGGAGTAATGGCCACTTGGCTCAATGAAAAAGACTTTTAAGATGAAATAAATGTCTTGTTGGAAGGACTAAGTCCACTTGGAGGGATTTCAAATTTGAAGGAATATTCCTCTTTTATGCCATGTTGAGAGAAAATAGAGATTTAATAAATGAATTAAATATATTTTCAGTCAAATAAGATTAAATTAATCAAGGGTTAATTAATTTAATGAGGGATTAGCTGATTTGACCATTTGATTTAGATTTTTGGATTTAAATAACTCAAAATGAGAGGAATAATGATTTTAGAATTAATTAAATAAGATTCAAGATTAATTTAATTAAAGAATAGGGTGCTGTCATAATAGTGGTTTACAATTCCTGAGAGGAACGAATTTTAGCTGAAATCACATGTTTTTAGAAAATATAATGATTTAGGCCTTAAAAAGTTCCATTTTAAGGATTCCAATTGAAGAGGGTTTGATCAAATCACCTTAGATCAAACCCCCTTGGATAGAACCTTGCTAGTTTTAAACCATACCTATAAATGCATCTCCTTTACACCTATCAAAATGCTGATAAAAAATCACTTTTGATTTAGATTTTGGGGGATCAAATGAATTCATTTAAAATTTATTTCAAATGATTATGTTATTCCTTAGAACAAACTATCTAATGAATATAATTTTAATAAGTTTTGGTTTTGTTATGTATTTGTTTTTTAAGTTTTATTAAACATAGGTTTTTCATCAAAAATGAATTTCTTTGTTCTTCACATGTGAAAAAATAGAAAATTATCAAAAAGAAAAATTGAAAAATATGAGTGCACCAGATATTGAAGTCCTTGATCCAACAAAAAAAATTAAATTAAATTTTGACATATACAAAAAAAGTTACGCGTTATATAGTCGCGCTATGTCTAAATTATAATTAGTTTGACTTTGAAACTTGATTAAGGAACAAATATTCAATAAAAACTATCTAACCAAGTGGAAGCACTAGATATCAGAGTTAGAAATCTAAATTTGAAAGAATTAGAATTTTATCCTTCATGGAAAAAAAGTTATGCATTATACCGTGTGCTTCACTTTTTAAAAATGTTGTTTTATGAAAAAAATCTATTTTCGTGGGAGATGGAAAAAGAAGTGCACTTTGATTCCAAAAATTTTGAAAAAAATATATTTAGAATCTATAGACAAAATTTGATGAGACTCTAGTTTGCACCATCTTCAAATTCCTAGTTTAGCCGCTATAGGTGCCCGAATGTGAAGATTTAGTTAAAAATAATAATTTCAGTGTCTAGTTTGGCCAAAAATTGTAAACCACTATTATGGGATCACCCAGTATAGTGTTAGCTTTAAATCAAATAGAGATTAATTTATTTAATTTAAAAGAGATGACTTTAGAGATTTAATCAAATAAAAGGGATTATTAAATTAAATAGAGACTATGAGGTTAATTAAATAAAAATGATTTATTTAATTAATAGGAGATGCCAACTTAATTAGATAAAATTGATCTAATCTAGTTAAGAGAGGAATTTGATGACAAGCTAAGAAGATGATTAAGGAGGAAATGATTTTAGTAAATCAGGATCAGGTGTGTAACGTCAATTAGTACACTTTCCATGTCTACACAATGTCATGTGGTTGTGCATTAGAAGGGATAGAACTTGTTGTAAGGCTATTTGAAGCATAGTGTGATAGGTAGGTGAAGTCTGAAGAAGGTCCCAAAGGGAGATATTTGTGGGAGTACTTTTAAGTTGTTCAACAAGATCATACTCCCTTAAGCGAGGGGCACAAGGTTGTATAGAATTTGTATAATGTAAAGAGGTTGGGTTTGGTTGTGGCAGTGATGGATTGTTTCGAGTGTTATATGTATGAGCAATGGTATTATGACTCAGTTGTTGCAAAACATTATTCTTAGGAGGGTAAAGAGTAAACATGGGTTTAGGTGGAGGTGGATTTTTATGTGATATTGGGTAAAGGATGAGTTGATGTTGAATAATATTAACATCCCTTGGCGAATGAGAATCTAACATGGGATCTGCATTGTCTTCGAAGGGCATAATATCATTATTGTCAATGTTATCTTTGTCTTGTATTGTGATATCCTCCCTGGGAGGAGAGTTTTTGGGAGAAAAGAAAGCCACCTATTCTTGATAAGTAAGGCTTGGTTCTTCCAAAATAACTTCATCACAACTAAGAGAGTTATTAATGGTTGAATGTGTTTGATTATTAATAGTGGGGAGATTAGAAGAAGACTCTATTTGATTGTTGGGTTTTTCGAAGGTCTCATTCTCTTGTTCCATATTATCTACCCTACTAGGAGAGCTTGTAATATGTCCATCTAAGGTTAAAAATTTTAAAGTAGCTTCATCTCAAGTGGGAGAGGCACCAAGAGAAGGACCATTATGATTTTCAAATAGATTGTCCCAAATGGTAGGAGTATTATGTAAGGGAGGGGAAATATTCTCATGTTCTTGAATAGGTATATCTTCTAACACCAACCTATCCTCTTTGCATTGAGGATGGATATTAGGAGAAGAGAAATTTTGATTATCATGATTATGGAGACTAGCTAAGTTAATGTCTAGAAATGTGTCTATGATTTCATGTTCTTGGTGTCTTATGTGATCTCCATGATTAATTGGTCTGATGTCCTCTTCCTTAGTAATGTAATTTCTAATAGGAGAGGTAAGAGGAGAGAAACAACTCAGATTGTCAAAACTCTCATGAATGGGTTATTCTAGCTCTATAATAACTATGTCACAAGTGTGAGAGATAATAGGAGAAGAAAAAATGTGATTTTTATGATTATCCAAGGTTTAGTTCACTACACTAACCTCATCCACAGAAGGGAAACTAGGAGAGGGATCAATGGAAAACAAAAAGAGAGGGAAAGGGACCTCATATTCATCTGCATTTAACAAAACTTTCTTACAACATGCAATAAGATCTAAACATAAAACATGAAATATGATAATGATAGATTTTTTTAAAGAAAACATGATGTAATGATTATTCTATAAACTTGAAATGTAACTATGTTAAAGCAATCATGCAAAAGAGGAATGCATTTTTGCAAATTTGAAGGATGACTAGTAACTAATTATGCTATGCGACAATATGAGAATGCAAACTTGAAATTTAAACCATGCATGAAAAGAGATAATTTATGCTAGATCTAATGAAATGCATGTTACAAAAAGTCATCCAATTGATATAGCTAGGTAATGGCACCAAAAAAAAGCTTAAAAACATGGTTTTTAGTCCTGTAAAGGGCAGTTTCAGGGGTGAAAAGGGACTGATTCGCCCAAGGTGGTGAATGAGCCCCAGTGAGGGATTTTTTCAGAATTTTCAAGTGTTTTTGATGGATTTTGATTTTTTTTTGCTGTAATATGCAAACCTAAAATGAAAATGCAAAATATCAAAAAATTCAAATGAATTTAGATGCCAAAAATGCAACCTAAATTCACTTTTCATGAATGCAAAATTTGACAACTATTATGAAAATTAATCCATGCAAACTCAAATGCAAGGTCAATGGAAGCTAGATCTATGATGGACTCCAAATTAGACAAGAAAGTATTCAAAAAGTAGGTTCACCAAAATGAACCAATTTTTTTTGGGTTCAATATGCACTTCTCTTGCTCTCTTAGGGTTTTTAACCTAAAAGGGGAGAGATAGACTCAAAAACTATGGTGGCTCACTCAAATTAATGAAAGTATGATAGAAATATGTCTAAATGCTTAAATGAAAAAATTAGATAAAATCTATTGATTAATGAATTGAAACCAAGGAAATGTAGAGTATGGGTATGTGCATGATCATCATGGAAAAAACAAGCCTTTAAGTGGCAAAAAATTAAGAAAAATGAGAGTTAGGCAACTTGACGTAAAAAATTGAATAAGTTATCTATATTATTTTGAAAATATGTAAGAATAGAATATATAGCAAATTGAATGTGTTTTCTAAACTATTAGGTTTGTTTAAAAAAAAAAATCTATTTGGTGAATAATTGAAATTTCAATGCAGTGGTACTTAAATTTCAAGGAAAAAATAAGAAGTAGGTGTCTGTCTCACCACCCTAACCACAATAAATTCATAATATTTTTTTATAAGATTTTAGATATAAGTAGAGAAATCATGTCCTGATGTGATGCATATTTTTGTAACTTTTTTCCAAGTAAATCATTAATTGTGAATTTTTTATTACAATTTTTTAAAAAATATAAAAACTCGTATGTCTGACCACCTTAACTTGGTCAAAACTTCATGAAATTCAATTTTTCTTTTTTTAATCCTATAGTATACAAAGTATAGAATGTGACGCATGTTTTGGATTCAAAAATGTGGTACTGTTTGAAAGCTATAGATGTTTCTTAATCAGCCTATCAATCGGGACTTTAGTTGTAATTTGAATAGAAAATGAATAATAATTACTTATTAAATTCAAAATAAAGCATAATTTATATCGGTGGAAAGCTGAGAATCTCCTTTAAAAACCCTTTTCATTTCATCAATTTTGGGTAAAAAAATAGTCGTGAGCCACATACCCATCATACTGCCACTTTTTGGCCCATCATGATCTTGCACATACCCATGTTTGAAAACACATTTTGATATGTAAAAACACCTAGAAATGAATGCAAATTGCAACAAAAATGGATGAAACTAAAATTTTGCACCAGATATCTTGATGGAGACTAGAAATGACTTCTATAATGCTATTGATCCAAATTTTTAGGCCTAGTAGGACTCCTTCACCATTTTGGGTGAATTAGTCCCAGATTTGGGAAACTATTCTAGAACCCGTTTCAGACAAATGAGTATCCAAAACTGTAGAAAACTTGTTTCAGGCCTGGTACTTGGACTCATTCACCATCCATGGTGAATCAATCCACTTTTGAATTTATGACAATCCAAAGGTGTGATGCAGGAGCATCCAGTGGTGTAAGGGCAATCTTGCATCACCCAAAAATAGTTAAATTTCAAGTTTCTCAGTTTTTAAATGTTTTATATTTTTGGATACCCTTTTTTCATAATGAAATTCCCAATTTATGATTTTTATTTTCTGTTCTTGGGTTGAAAGATATTGCAGTTTTAGTTTCCCAGATTTGCACCTAAAAATATTCTGAGTTAGATTTGAGGCACTTAGAGTTCCTGGAATGGCTCTGAAACTTACTAAAATGGGTATAAAAAATTTTGAGCACGTTATTGACTTCAAGACCTTTCCAACGGTTCAAACGGTTCATGAATTGGAGTCCTGGATCAAAAGTTATGGCCCTGGGAAGTTGGCACACTTTCTAGAAGATACAATTGCAAATGCTCTTTTGAAATTTGAACTTCATGTTGTAAATTTTTGGCGCCAAACCGCCTAAACTCAAATTTGAATGTTGTTTTGGCTCCAAACTAATGAGGA
>VDFB02281492.1:866026020-866064898 GCA_007258455.2 Sequoia sempervirens | reverse complement strand
AATGTTGAATGTTAGGGCATGGGGGTTTGCCTTGGTCAAACCCCTTTTAGGTAATTAAGCCAAATGAAGAGATAATATGAAGAATGAACATTGAATGAAGGGATTAATACCTTGCCATGATTATTGACCTTTATTTTATGTAGTAAAAGATGAAGATTCAACCCTTGAATATCGTTGGAAGCTATCTTGATGACTTAAACCCTAACTTGCTTGACTTAAAGGAGAAGATAGATGATGAATTAATGATAAGAGATGTGTGAATGAGTTAAGAGATATGAATTAGGGTCTAGATAATTTATTGTAGTCAATTCACCTTATTCACCCATTAATTGGATCCCTGAGGCTGACATGAAAGAGTAATAAACTTAAATTCCATTTTTTCCCACTCAAAACTCAAAAATAAGCTTAATGGGACTAATTCACAACCTTGGGTGAATTAGTCCCATCTAGAAAGTGTTGGAAAGATACACTGGACAAGTCATCTGGTGCTGTCACTAATGGCAACCCTAGTCAGTAATCATATTTGCACTTTAGTATTTTCTCATAACGGAAGTAAGATTGAAGATATGTATTAACTATCAAAGCTAAAATAGGGCATCTAACAAAGTTGTGTACATTGGATCATATATAATTTTCTTTTATCATCCACTCTAATTATCTATATATTATTGTAAGATAGTGTATCTTACTTGGGAAATAAGCCTTTTTGTATTTGAGCAGTGAGCTCTAGGCAGTGTGCCTGAAAGCATGTGCATTCCCCATTTGTAAACACTTATTTTGAGTATACTCATATTATGGATTGACCTCCACCATGGCTTTTCCCCTAGCAGGGTTTCCATGTAGAAATCCTTGTGTTATGGTGTTGTGGTTGATTTCCTTATGTTCTTTTATCCTTCTTTTGGTACAATGCTATAAGTGGTATAAAGATCAAGTTAATAAAGTTAAATTTTGTAGAACACTAATTTCTCCCCCTCTCAGTATTCCTTGATTCCAATAGCAAGGACTCATTTTCCATAGATGGTGAATTAGTCCTAGAGGGGCCCATTTTTTAGTTGGGCTATTGGAGGATAAGAAAATTAGGTTTATATGGTGACCTTGTTAGGTATTTCATAAAATTATGCCTTGGGATGCACAATATGAGGTAATAGGGGCCTATTAATGATGATGTCAAGGTCAATTAGGGCTTGGTACATAGAATTCAATGTGAAAGTGTGATTAAATACACTTTACAACACTAAAATGAGGTCCACTTAGCCTAGAAAAGCACAACATCTAATGTGGATGTGTAAGACACATTACATCACTATATTAACATTAATTTTATTTTACAAGCCTTCTAAATTGATTTGATAATGTCATTAAACACATTTTATAATATTGAATTAAGGGAAGATGTTAGTGTAATTGATTACTTAATTATTACACTAGCATAAGTTAACTTAGGTTATGCATCATTTAGTCCTATGTTAGATTTTAATAAATCATTTAATAAATGGGATAATATTCCCTTCCTTGTTTGTAGGGATAAGATTCCTTCTAGAAGATGAGTTGTCCTTCTAGAACTTATCTCAACATTTAATAATTTTATAGATAGGGTTACATATTCTCCTTATTTGTTGTTGAAGGTTAGTGTCTTTGTATTTTTAAGGGAAAGTTCATTATGGGGCTTGCATATACTCCTTCTTTGACTATGTTACACAAGGGAAACTATAAGCAATGGTAGGATGGAATCAGCCACCATCTCTAATCACTTGATTTATTGCCACATTTGTATGGTATAGTTCCCCATCCGAGTGAAGGTATTCATGAACTTGCTTGGAGTTGCAACAGATACACTATTTTGGAGATCATTGCGATGCAAGTTGATTGTGATGTTTTGAGATCTATTGATTATTGTGATTTTCCTTTCATCCTTTGGGCTAAGCTTTGGGAGATCTATGGAGATTCAGACACTCCACTATTTTCTAATGGTCATGATTCAGAATTTCATTCTTCAGATCAAGTACCCCATGATGATATTATTGTGCAGGAGTTTGATTGCATTGATCTTTCCAAAGAGGTTGACAAGGTTGCTTCAGATGCTTCTTCTCCATCAGAGATAGTTGGTATCCCTTCACAATCAGTGATTTCTTGTCCAGATTCATTGATTGAGGCTTCCACCATCATTTATCAGGACACATTCCATTTTCTAGACTTGACATCACATGGTGGCTTTGATTCAGGTATCACTGACTTGGCTACTTCTATAGGTTTGGAGGACATTCTTGAGGGGATATCTCTCCTCTATTCAGATCACACTTTGGAGAGTTCTCTTGTGTCTCCTCATCCCTTTGTCTTGACCTTGATTAGGAATCCAGAGACTCTCTTGGAGGCACTTGGTTTCTCTTTAGATATTTCATATATGAGACTTCTTCCTTGTCATTCCATTCAAGATTTGAGGTTTCTTCAGCATCCACCATTGGATTTGTTTCTTCCTAGTGGGAGACTTGTTGTTTGGACACCTTTGTTGCTTCAGAATTCTTTTTGTGGTTTTGAGGACACTTTATTCATGGGGGTTATCAATTCTCCATCACATTCATCATATCCATCACACTATCTTTGGATATTGTTTAGCATCAGTTTTTGCATCATCCTAATTTGTCACCCTCTTCATTGATTGTTGCATCTTCATCTTCAGGCAAGGTGACATTTCAGTAGAGTTCAGAGAAACCATCATCATCCACATTCATCCTTCCTTCCTTCAATTCCTATCCGAAATGGGAAGCATCTCTCCACTTGCACTTTGTTTTGTTTCTTCCGAAAGGGAGGCAATTTGTTTGTCTACATTGGATCATGTTTTGTCTTCAAACACTTACCATTTATGCAGGTGATCACATCTTCTAGGGGGGCTATAGTCTCTCTCTCTTTCCCTCCTATGGGGGGGCTATTGATTGTATTGTATCCATGTGACAGATGGTGTACTTGGGGGGTATTTGGGAGTCCTCCATCCTTCTCATCCTATCTCACATTTTTTCTTTTTCATCTCCTTTTTGGAGAGGGGTTTCTTCCCACTGGGTTTTCCCCTTTTCTCTGATTGTGGGAGATTTTCTACATCTTCATGTAAATGGGTACCTAACATGGCCTTATAGTCGGGACCCATCATCTTGGAATAATCATTGCATCTTCCTCCCTAAGTTGAATTTATGGGGACATGTTAGTGTAATTAATTAATTAATTATTACACTAGCATAAGTTAACTTAGGTCATGCATCATTTAGTCCTAGGTTAGATTTTAATAAATCATTTAATAAATGGGATAATATTCCCTTCCTTGTTTGTAGGGATAATATTCCTTCTAGAAGATGAGTTGTCCTTCTAGAACTTATCTCAACATTTAATAATTTTCTAGATAGGGTTCACATGTTGTCACATGTTGTTAGATCAAGGCACATGGAAAGATCTCATACATGTTAGGTTTTCTCTTTTTCCTATATATTCAAGGCATCTTCTACATTTGTAATCAATCCAATCTCATAATGTAGATCAATATATAGTCTCCATTGTGCATGCCTAAGTTTGAACACTTTCTGTGTGGTTGATTATCTTTCCTGGAAAGGGTCCTCCATTGAAGATTATGGAGCTTCAAGGACTGTGCATCCATAATCTCAACAGAAGATGGGTTCATTAAGTCTAGAGAGGTGTGAAAGTATTTTACAACACTTTACAACACCTTTACAAGACATTGTTAAATGCATTTGAAAGGGTCCAATACCTAGTGTGGATGTGAAAAACACCTCACAAGACCAAATCAAGGCCTTATGAAGTTCAATTTATCATCAATGATGCCCAAATCAAGCAAGTTTCCTTTTTTCTACACTACAGGCCAATTGGTGCTACATTATAACCACTCATCCTTCTCTAAAATAAATTTTTAGGGTTTGGTCCTACCAAATTATTTGGGGATTATGTAATCATCCCAAAATAAATTAATGCATCTCTTAGTCATAGTCCACCTTAAAAATGAAGGTGATCATAGAACAAGAATCCCTCACATTTTTTTAGAAATTGGTGGAATTTTTTTGGAGAGGTAGGCACTCAATATTTTTTACTATAGTGATTTAGATACAGTAAAAATTATTCTTTAAGCTTCTTTAGATATAATAAAATTCTTCCTTATAATGGTAAATTTTAAAGATATCCCTATTAGAATCCACATGAACTATTACAAGTAGATTTATTCTTTGAACCAACATTATATTAAGACCATAATACTGTTCACATTCTTGGAAAATCTCAACGCATATAAGTGAACTCAATCGACCATACATTGGAAGAGTGTAGAGATTTATATGTTCTAGAATACATCTATGCACTACTCTTAATGTCTTCATGGGTTTGGACAACTTTGGGTCATATATATTATTAGTAAGGTTAAAAAATAGAGAAGGCTTAGAGGACTTCTTATTCATGAGTTCTTTTATGTTAGAAATGTAGGAAGTTATTCTAGGTTGCTCTAACATTGATGCATATATTTTTTATTTAATAGTTCTAGTGGGATGTAAAGTCACTTCTTATATACAACCCTTTTCTTTCCATCTATCATTTTTATTCCCCATAGTTCCTTAGCATAATCACCTTATCTTGGGAGAGTTTAG
Source organism: Sequoia sempervirens (assembly GCA_007258455.2). Lineage (NCBI taxonomy): Eukaryota > Viridiplantae > Streptophyta > Pinopsida > Cupressales > Cupressaceae > Sequoia > Sequoia sempervirens. Next base: position 866,060,264 of record VDFB02281492.1, on the reverse strand, counting down.
TAGGAAAAGTGATCCTAGATCCAATTAGGTTAACTAGGATTATCTTCCTTTCACTTTTACTCCACATTCAAACATAAACCAACAAGGGTTTTACGATTGACTTTTGACCACAAGGGAGAGCCAACCTCCTAGGGTTTATGTTTTTACTTAGTTGTGATGATGATAAATTTTATGTTTTTTTAATAGGTGCATTTGACATGTAGACCTAGTCTAAAAATTGTAATAATTTATCATATAGATGAAACTAATGTTCCATAAAAAGAAAGCCGATCTAAGGAGGGAAAATTATTGTGCACTTGTGATATAAATATGAAGCTAAAATAGAAGGTCTAGGGCTTATTTCTCTAGATTTGCGAAAGTTTTATGTGCTCTACAATATACTTTTAGGTATCCTTTTATGGTATAATGTACTTTTAGTACTTTAGCTACCATATGCACGCAATGTGATGTGGACGCTAAAGTGGTGTCTAAATATAGTGTCATAAATTGTACTTAGTAATAAGGTGAAAGAACAATTTAATGCTCTATTTGGAACTTTCTTTAGTAACCTATTCATTAATTCATTTTAGATATTCTCTAGCCTAGACCTTTTCCTATCAACCTAGGAGAATGTGTCAGTTCTACCCTAAAAGGTGCTTTGTTGAACAAATATTATTAGATTAACAGTAAAAAGTGCTCATGTGTTGGATAAGTCCTAGTTGGATAAGTCTAGGTATTTTTCCCAATTAATTTGATTGCCCATTTTTATAGGCCTACAATTTAATTTATTTCTATGTGCCACTATATAAACATGAATTATTATTTAAAATTAAGGAAGAGAAGCAATTAATATGGAAAATATCTACAAAAATACATTCAGTTTTTATATATTTATAAGGAAATTTTCAAATTTATCCAAGTTATCAAAATGATTGGAGTTTGATACAAATGGAAGGACATAATGGAATCTAGGTTTTGGAGATAGATTTGGCTTCTTTCAATCACCTAATGACTTGTTTTTGGAGTTTTCTCATCTTTATACTTTGATCTACTTGCTACCCTAAGCAAGGAATTTATACATTGTAATTTTCCTAAGGCTATTTGAATTTCTCTTGTGTTAATGTTATTCATGTCATTTAAGAATCCTTCTCTAACACATTTGAGTAGCATTTTTATAATTTTAGCTCATTATAGCCTTAGAAATAGTAAGTTTAGGAGAACATACATTTTATCACTCAATCAATCAACTAATTGTCAAGGTAGAAATAACAAAGTAGGGGTTTGACCATGAAAAACTCCTATATAGCCACTTGCATTCTCCTCTTTGTTGTGATTTTACAATTTCAAATATAAAGAAAAAAAATTGTAGAGTGAAAGTACATAGTGAAAATCAAGAAGCTTTAGACCTAAAATTCACAAATCTAGAGTTCACTCCCAATCTAGGGTGCCTAGAACTGCTAACCTCTTATTTCAAACACAATTTTTTATTACAAGTGCAAAAAAATTTACCCTTCTCAGGTATGTCTTCAATTTGTGAAATTATTTTAGTTTTTTTTGTGTGAAAAGATTAAATTAACAATAAATCCAATCAATTTTTAAAGAACTAACAGAACTAGGTCAAAGGTAAATTGGCTCTTGTTCTATATGTTGTTAGCCAATATCATTACCTTGTTGGGTTGGCTTCTAATGTTGATGCAAAGAAAGATTGATCTTAGTAATCTATTCACCAAATCTAGGATCGCTTTTATTGACATCACAATTCCCTTGACTAAGGTTTCTATCACATCATTTAGTTAGAAAATGGGTGCAATTCGATAATAACCAATCCTTATTGAAACCCTAGCATCCAAAAGGAATAAATCAAGAAGTTGATAGAGGATATTTTGGATATGGGACACATCAAGAAAATTTCTAGTTCATTCACATCATTAGTAGTCCTTGTAAAGTAAAAAATGGGACCATTAAAATGTGCTTCCATTTTCGGGCATTGAATAAGAAAACAATTAAGAATAGATATCATATCCCTAGAATTGATGAGCTAGATTGAGAATTATATTTTCTTAAGATAGATCTATGCTCAAGATAAATAAAGTCAATATGAATGATGAATGTGTTCATTGTTAGATTAATCATGCATTAGCTAATAATTAATTAACATTTAATTAATTATTAGTCTAATTTATTCGCATACACTTTAACTAAACTTAGGAGTTCTTTATTCAGTTAACTAAGTTATTTTCTATTATTAGATCATTCTATCTCATTGCATGTGATGTTGAAACTTGTCCTGATCTAATCCCTTTACTCTTTAGGGATGCTCCTATATAGCACTCAAACCTCATTGTATTATCACTTTGGGATTTACTCTTCTTTAATCTTGAACTTTCAACCTTTGAGGACTCTTTTTTTCTTTGAAAATTCTTGAGGTTCATTTTGTAGCTTTTTCTTGTTGATGAATATTGCATATATTTTTTATAGATCTCTTGTGTGGAATGTTTCCTTTTTCATTGTTTGATCTCATGGATCATGTTTTTCACAATTCTAACATTCATGTACTTTCATATCTCACTATGAATATTTTAAATTTATAATCATTTCCTTTGGGTGGACTAATTATATGATAACTTTATAATAATTCACAATCAAGGTATCCATGAAGCAATTAAATAATATTTTCTTAGCTATCTATGATTCCATCCTAATAGACAAAAAGCTTTGGTAGGAGCATTTGAACAACTTGGATCAAACCTTGAGGATACTAGATTAGCACTCACTCTTTTCCAAACAAGAAAAGTGATATTTTAGACATAAGGAGAGCTTGTATTTGGGTCATATGATTGGTGAAAATGGGGTCTAAGTGGATGAACAACATATCCAAGATATCAAGGATTGGCCACCCACTAAGAACATGTTAAAGTAAAGTGGTTTCAATTGTGATTATGGAGCTAATAACAAAGTTTTTCTAATGGAAAATATCAACTTGCAATATCACTCATAGATCTAACAAGAAATGGATACTTTAAATTGATATATATGCAATATAACAAAAAAATTGCAAATTTAAATAGTGACGAGTCCATCCCCTAATGTTTTTATTCTATATTTTTCAATTCCTATTAATTTTGAATATGTGAGATAAGAATAATTTAGTTGTTGATGTATTATCCAATATTCCCACCTTATCCTCCATTTTTGATATATATGTTAACTCGTTTGCCTCCATTGTAACTAAATAATCCAATAATATGTTGGATGAGAGGGTATATGATGCCAAGTTCAAAGTAATGGGAGATTTAATCATACATAAATATATAATATATTTGGTTATAGATTCAATTATGGAGGAAATTATCTTGGGAAACATACATGGTAGTCCATTGGTTAGACACCTAGGATATCTTGAAATATACAATTATTTATAAAATGGGAGATTTAGTAGAAAGGGATACAAATATATTTCCTTCATCACATTAAATAATATTTCATATTTCAAAAAAATAATTAGGGTAAGTTTATCCTAAATGTCTAATTCAACCATTCACCATTCTAGGGAAGTGGGAAACAATATCCATATATTTCATCATGGGGATACATTTTTTGAAATTTTAATATAGGAAAGGAAGGGTTCTAGCCTTGTAGCATCATAAATTATCACCCTTGAAAATTTTGGACTAAGGTTTGGTCTCCCCTATGAGCTTGTCCATGTAATTATGTACCTAATTTCATAATTATGCATGTAATTTCCCATTATAAAACATTTATTGGAAAAACAAACATGGAAAATTAAATTATGCATTTAATATTTTGGACCTAAGACTTTGGATCTCGAGAAAAGGAAGGAAAAAGTCTTGGGTTCCTTGCAACCTAAACCTCTTAATTTGGCCCCAAATTTGAATATGTCGAAGTCAATAATTTATTATTTTAATTTCTAGGGTATGTGCAGGATCATCATGGAAAAAACATGCCCTTGGGTGGTGAAAAATTCAGAAAAATCAGAGTTAGGCAACTTGACGTAAAAATTTGCATAAGATATCTATATTATTTCAAAAATGTGTAAGAATAGAATCTATAGAAAATTAAATGTAGTTTGTAAAATACTAAGTTTATTTAGAAAAAAAAAGAATCTATTTGGTGAAAATTTGAAATTTCAATACAATAGTACTTAAATTTTAGGGAAAAAATAAGTAGGTGTTTGTCTGACAACCCTAACTACAAGAAAATGATAATAATTTTTATAATATTTTATATATAAGTATAGGAATCATGTCTGGATGTGATGTATATTTTTTTGTAATCTTTTTCAAGTAAATAATTAATTATTAATTTTTTATTACAAATTTTAAAAAATATAAAAACTCGTATGTCTGACCACCTTAACTTGGTCAAAACTTAATGAAATTCAATTTTTTTTAATCCTATAGTATGCGAAGCATAGAATGTGATGCATGTTTCAGATTGAAAAAATGTGATACCATTTGAAGGCTATAGATATTTTTCAATCAACCTATCAATCAGGACTTTAATTGTAATTCAAATAGAAAATGAATAATAATTATTTATTAAATTCAAAATAAAACATAATTTATATTGGTGGAAAGCTGAGAATCTCCTTTAAAAACCCTTTTCATTTCATCAATTTTGGGTAAAAAAGTCATCAGCCACAGCCACATACCCTACACATACCCATCATATTTCCACTTTTTGGCAAATCATGATCCTGCACATACCCTCTAATTTCAGTTATCAGACATTGGGATTTAATTTTTGGGAAACTAGAAGAATGGATATAAATGCATAGTATTTTTACCATTTAATCTAATAAAAAAGAGGGGAAATTATTGAGAAAATTGAAGATCCTAAAATCAGTCAATGGTAGTGGTGGCACCTTCAAAATTTGAAAAATTGAATTTCCCATCTTGAAAAAAATTTCCTTTGCACACTAAGAAGTGCCCCTAAATAATCTACCCAAGTGACCTAATTTGGAGGGTCATAACTCAAAGTTAGATAATTTTCTTGCCAAACCCCATGGTAAGCATATTTAGTTGACATATGTGAACATGCATGTTAGTTTTCAGCTTCCCATGATGAGTTTTGATAGGGTTTTGAAATGCAAAGTTGGAGGGTTCTAGGACTGTTTTGTTGTTTGCAAACTCTCTGTCCCACAAAGTGGCCTCCTGTTCAAGCTAATATTTCACAACTAGATGATTATCATAACAAATAGATTGTTTCCCTGCATTCTCCCCACATTCACATACTCGATCCGATTTCAGAGCCTCATAATAATATTTGATATTTTTTTGAGATCAAAAACATAAATTAGGGTAAGTCTATATATAAGAGATTTACTAGAAAGGGATACAAAAATATTTCCTTCATAACATTAAATAATATTTACATATTTCAAAAACATAAATTAGGGTAAGCCTATCCTACATGTCTAATTCAACCATTCCCCATTCTAGGGAAATGGGAAACAATATCCATATATTTCATCATGGGGATACGTCTTTTGAAATTTTAATATAGGAAAGGAAGGGTTTTAGCCTTGTAGCATCATAAATTATCACCCTTGACAATTTTGGACTAGGTTTTGCTCTCCCCTATGAGCTTTTCCATGTAAATGTGTACCTAATTTCCAAATTATGCATGTAATTGCCCATTATAAAACATTTATTGGAAAATCAAACATGGAAAATTAAATTATGCATTTAATATTTTGGACCTAAGACTTTGGATCTCGAAAAAAGGAGGGATTTAGTCTAGGGTTCCTTGTAACCTAGACCTCTTAATTTGGTCCCAAATTTGAATATCTCGAAGTCAGTAATTTATTATTTTAATTTCTAATTTCAATTATCAAACATTGGGATTTAATTTTTGGGAAATTAGAAGAATGGATATAAATGCATAGTATTTTTACATAAAAAAAGAGGGGAAATTATTGAGAAAATTGAAGATCCTAAAATCAGTCAATGGTAGTGGTGGCACCTTCAAATTTTGAAAATTTGAAGTTCCCATCTTGAAAAAAAATTCCTTTGCACACTAAGAAGTGCCCCTAAATAATCTACCCAAGCGACCTAATTTGGAGGGTCATAACTCAGAGCCAAATAATTTTCACGCCAAACCCCTTGGTAAGAATATTTAGTTGACATATATGAACATGCATGTTACTTTTCAGCTTCCCATGATGATTTTTGACAGGGTTTTGAAATGCAAAGTTGGAGGATTCTAGGGTTGTTTTGTTGTTTGCAAACTCTCTATCCCACAAAGTGGCCTCTTGTTCAAGCTGATATTTCACAACTAGATGATTGTCATAACAAATGGATTTTTTCCCTGCATTCTCCCCACATTCACATACTCCTTGGTCTGATTTCAGAGACTCATAATAGTATTTTATATTTTTTTGAGATCAAAAGAAAATGCAGTTTGTTCTACTTTTACATATGCATTTTTGACATGTTTCAAGGTGGTCAACTTTGACCCCTAATATCTAATGCAAAATAATGATTGAAGAAAATCCCTCTTTTATGCATGCTCAATGGACCTAAATGTGCTAGTTTTTCCATTGGTAGCTTCCTAGGAGATGGTTTGATATTTTTCAAACTGGTGACTTGGTGAGCCACAATTGGTTCTAAACAGGTGCAATTGTAGAAATGTCTGACCAAGCAATTTTTACATCGAATATCTTCAATCTATAATTTATTTTTTTCTAAACTATTTGTTGGACTATATTCTTGGGTCAAATTTCTACATGCTTATAAATTTTCATAGCTTCAAGAGGTCATTTGACTAGTTTTCCAAAGTGATTCTAGAGCCCATTGGACCAGTTTTAATTACTGCACAAATTTGCTAGAAAACAAATTTTAATGACAACCGAGTTCACTTTTTCACTTCATATGCATTTAGAGGAAGCCTTAGATCAATTCAAGGTTAAAACTTGTTTGAAATTTTTTTTTTTAGTCAGGCCTACAAGGGGACCCAACATGTGTCACACCATTGTTGTGGAAACATGCCATGATAGTGCAATGCCTGACTAATCAATAGCATCAAAATTTTTCAAGAACTATGGAGTTGGAGAATATTTTCTCCCATTGGTGATCAAAGCTCTTAAGTAATTTTATGGATGGTGATTTGTCAAAGCTCACTTACTTGGGGAAAGGAAAAAAAATGATCTTTTTAGAAAGTTGCTTAAAAGAGGAGCTTCTTTTCATGGGAAATTCATTAAGAAATGAGAGGATGGGGAAGCCTAAAGAATGTTACTTTGCAAGTGATCCTAGTGCATTAGTTGAGCACACAAGACAAGTGTTGATCCTTGAAGATAATGGTGCTTCTCACATTAAGAATGGCGATGTTTCTATTTTTAAGTTTGATTTTGGCAAAGCGAAGACAACTGGTAGATTGGCATGCCTTGCTTTTGTACATTGTGTTTTATGTATCTTAGAGATGGAAGTTGAAAAAATAAAGAAACAAAATTATGAGTATTTCATTCAAAAGGAGACTCAAGGCTGAAAGATGTACTATTAAGGGTTTTTAAAGCTTTGAGGTGCACAATCAAACATTGCAGGTGAAATATTCTTATTGGTTGTGAACAAGTTATAATGTTGCTTTGGCATCCAGAGTAATTGTGGAAGACTCTCTTGACAATCAGCTTCTCAAAGAAAATGATCTGCATGATGGAAGATTGATATTTCTCTACACTACAATACCATAGAGGAGTGCTCAAAGTTGCTATATCAGATGATGACAGAGATCTATGGAAGAATGTTCTTATGCTAGAGGATCATGAAGGAATTGGGTTATCATATCCAGCTGTGGGTCAAGCTTAAGCTTGATTGGGATGCATTTAGGATAAATATAAAAAACTTCAAATGTTTATGTCCGCTTGGTGGCATGGACTGAATATAGCCATGGGATCAAAGCAAGAGGCCTGCTAACTAGAGTGTATGGTGTTGGCACAGACAAAGGAAAGATGTATGATTAGGAGAAGCCATTGCATTGGCTAAGAGGGGTTTGTTAATATTGAAAAGGAAAAATTAAGCATAGATGTACAAGAATCTGCTATGAGGAATGCCTCCATTCAATTATGGTTTTTACTTCCAGTGAGAATGTATCAATTTTTTTTTAGGAAATCTTGTTTTGGCATGGGCTTAGATTGAAAGTGGTGATTAAATAAATATTCAATGGAGCAGATTTGATTAAGTTTGATGGAATATCATAGTCATTTTGATGGGTTCGACCACATTGAGTCAAGACAGGGGTAGGTTGTACTCATAGTGTGCATGGATCAAAGTTTCTTGAAGAATTCTATGTCACCATGATTTATCGATGAGAACCAATAGAAGCATTCAAATAGAGAAACTAGGGCACAAACTCCAATCAACAGTTGGGATTACATAGGCGATGTGGAATAATCTAAGCCTTAGTCCGCTAACCCCGCGAGGATGGAAATCTGAAGGCATAGAAGTGGTATTGTCCATTCCTAATGCACCATTGTCCATACTACGAGTAGGATCTCTTGAGATCCCAAGGTCCACAATGAAAGTGTTATTGCAAGAGGCCATGATTCTAGAACTTCGTCTCACTAAAGTATTATCTATGGGGCACCAAACACTCATACAAGTACCAAAAATGATGGGGTGAATGCAAATGAAAGGAAATCTAGGAGGTCTAAATGAAAATAACATAAATTATACTAAATGTAACCAATAAGTATCTCCAGAAAATAGAAATGTAGGAAGATGCCAGGAAATGCTGTGTAAAAAGTGTAGGTGGACTAATTCACCCAGGGTGGTGAATGAGTCCCAGTATGAGATTTCTTTTGTGTTTTTCAAAAAATTTAAAATGATTATAATGCCTTTCATATGCCAATGAAGGATACAGATGCAGATTTTTTTTTTCAATGTTATGTAATACAAAAATGAACTCTAAATGAATGTTTCACTAATGCAATTTGAGAAATGCTAGAATCCAAAAACAAAACAATAACCTAATTGAATGTTGATGCAAATGTAATCTAGGATGTAAGATGAAAATAAAATCAGAGCTGCAAAGTGTCCAAAATGAAAGTTCACGAAAATGAACTATAGATTTTTGGCACCATGCACCTTTCTAGCTCTTCTAGGGTTTTTCACCTAAACGGAGAAAGTAGGGCCAAAAATGCTAAAGGGATCATTAAAATTATGTTGTATATGATTTCATTTAGACTAAATGTAATGAACTAAGTGAAATTAAGTGATCTATATGACTGAATTTGAATTCCAAACTAAAGATTTATGCAATGTTGGAAAACACAATGTGATATGCAAAACAATGAAATAAGAATGAATCAATGCAGAACAAAAAGAAACAGGTTAAATTATTGTGCACCTGAGCAAGATTTGAGGATCTGGAATATTTGAAAGAATTTTTGGAATCATAGAAAATCAACAGTGGGACTCATTCGCCCAGGGTGGCAAATTAGTCTTGCTTTTGGTGAAAATTATTGGGAACTAGTTTCTGAGTGTCTGAATTTGGAATTTGAAAAAACCTAGATTTTTAGTCTTAAGGTGGTACTCATTCACCACTAGTGGTGAATCAATCCTCTCCCAAAATTTTGACAAATCAGGAGACAACTATGCAACACTAGATCTAGAAATGTTTGCTTGTCGAGTTGCCAAAGTCAATTCTATAGGAAATAGACATAATACCTTCTCCAAGCTTGAAATAAGGTTGATTTGACTTGAAGTACGTAGTTGACTTATTGACCACTCTTCAAAACCTAAATACTTGTTAAATCTACACACAAGAGTCTCCAAACACAAGCAAAAGGGGGAAAATGGTTGAGGGTTAGCAAATAGGGGTTTGGCTTGGTCAAACCCCACTTTGGTAATCAAACCCTTAATGAAATAATGAAATGAAAGAGAATGATAAAAAAATAACATGCAAAATGCTATCAACTTACCAAACCCTTGTTGAAGTAAATATGAATTTTTGTCAATGGATGCTCTTCAATGCTTGATTTATGCTTTATTTGATGTTGTAAAGTGGTTGAATACTTGAGTGAATGAAAGATTGCTTAGATGTGATGTGTGATTGTAGATGTAAAATGAGGTGAAAATCACTTATTTATACACACTTGTGTCTTAGTAAACCCTTAATACCTCATGACAAGCCAACATCAAGTGATTCTAAATAAAAACCCAAAATGAAATTTAAAATATTTTGAATTTGGAGCCAAGGGGGACTCATTCACCACCCATGGCGAATGGGTCCCACCTAGGATCTAAAAATGGGTGTCACGAATTATCTTTCATTTAATGTTATTTGTCGGGTTTACATTAAAAAATGCACTTGATTAATGCTTATCAGGGCATAAAGGAGTCAAATAAAGCATTAGAGAGGTGTAAATAGTTAAATTAAGCCTAGAGAAGTGTGAAATCTTGTTACAAGACTTTACAACACTTCAAAATAGGACATGATAAGTGATGAAAAGGTGATTTTTAGGTGAATTGTCATGAATAGAGTTTAGAAGAGTGTAGAAATGTTTTACAACACTTCACAACACCTTCACAAGATGCCAATATTTGAGTACATATGCATGTTCAACCCATACTAACATATAAAATTAGAAAAAAATATACCAAACATCATGAAACAAGACCTAAAAGGCCATGAAAAATGACAAGGGGCCATTTTTCTATGACAAATTTAGCCCCCACTTTAGTGAGAGGATGAACCTGCTTCAAAATCAGACTAAAGTAGCCATGAATATTGAGAGGAGGGTTCAAATGCACTTACATTAACAAGATGGAATGGCAATGATCAAGAGGGATGATCAAGACCCAAGGATGAAGATCTGATGGAAAACTAAGCACAAGAACAAAGGAACATGCAAGTGTTGAAATGAGAGAATCAGATGAAGCTTCGATCATTTGTCCAACTAGTTGTGGATTAGATCTAGGTTGATTTTTTGGAAAAGAGAATGTATACTCACTCTGGGGCGATAGAACTCATGGTGGTCCACTGGGTGAGGAGGCGTAAAAGGGTGAAGTACACACACTAGTTGGTATGCAATCAAAAACACAAAGGTGGCTATGGGGAAAGTCATGCCATTAAGTGGGCTCCTGCTCAACCATATCAAAGTTATACCTCCTAATAACTTTAACAAGGCACCACATAGAAAAATGTTGATTCATGCTTCATGAGACAAGAAAAGTTTCATATTCTTAGAGCTCATGAACAAAAAGAAAGGTACCATAGGCATGCAAGTTGTGTTATGCAAGGTGGAAAAAATGTAAAATGCAAAAATGTAAAATGTAATTTAAATGTAAAAAGTAAAATGTAGAAACTGTAAAAGATGTTCAAAGGAGTCTTGTTAAGTTCATCCAAGGTCAATCACTTAAGGAGCATTGTGTCTAATGTCTCCAAGAGAGGACCAATCAAAGAATAAAATATTCACAACTTAGGGGGTGTAGTGTGTCGCATCAGGCCACCAAGAGGAATGTAATATGATAAGATAGATCACACTTATGAAGGAAATCACACCCAATGTCATCCACAAAGTGATGAATGCAACATATGAAATGACAAGGCTACACTAGGAACCAAGAATGCAAATGAATTATGGTAATGTATGCCCCCCACTTTAAAGGAATTGCTACACATCGTTCTGTGAGAAATCGCTTTAAAGTAGCCAAGGAAAGAAGATGCAAGAGGAAAATAGGACATGAGAGCCAACTTGGAAATCCCTATGCCAAGTCATATGTTTCAAATTTAGGCTATGTCATGTACATGAAAAGGAAAAAAAAAGAAAAAGGAGATTTCCCCCCAAAGAAGAACATACCAAACACAAGGAATCTATGGATTTGGGGTCAGTACGGTCGTTACAAAAATGTTTTGTAAGGAGATCGAAACTATTGTCATTCCCCAAAGCACATAGAATTGGAAGAATGACACAAGTAGAGAAAAAACCAAAGTAAAAACAAAGTCCATTTTGGATCAACATGGAAGAGACATAGGGTGTCTCAACACTTTGCATCATCCCCAAAAGGAAAACACAAGCGAAAGGAAAATGAAAAGGCGAAATAAAAGGAAAAATATTTTGGGTCAACATGAAGGAGACATTGTGGTCTCAATTCCTTGCTTCATCCCCAAAAGGAAAACACAAGAAAAAGAAAAAAAGAAAATGGGACCGATTGGGTCAACATGGAAGAGACATAGGGTGTCTCAACGCTTTGTGTCATCCCCAAAAGGAAAACACAAAACAAAAATGAAAAAGACAAGGACCTTTTGGGTCAACATGGAAGAGACATAGGGCGTCTCTATGCTTTGTGTCATCCCCAAAAGGAAAACACAAAAGCAAAAGAAAAAAAGGAAATGCATGAAATATAGAAGAAGAGAGGTACAAATAGAAGAAGTGTACAATGGCAGAGAAAACATTGAATGCATGATAGAGGGGAACATGATACACACATACAAGAAAAATGAAAGTAAAATCAAAAGGAAAATAAATGCAAGAAGACTAGTAAGGTGAATGAAAGTCAACCATCTAAAAAGTCATCTACCTCCCAATCATGTTCAGTATAATGTGAGGGCGGTTGACTATCTAAAGGAAGAATTTCAATCATTGAACTAGGAGTTGTACCAGGTTCTTCACTTGGTTGAGAGGATTTATCATTTAAGCTCATGGTAGATGAAAATAAAGAGTTTAAATAATTATGCACTTCTTCATCTATTTTGACGATCTTCGCATCATCATCATCATCATCATCATCAAGATTGATGACAATGGTAGGATGAAGGGTGATTTCCAAGGAAGGGTGTATCAAAAGTTGTGGCTGTTGGATTGGTTCATTTTGTTGGGAATGTTGGATTGGACTATCTTGTGGCGGTTCAGGAGAAGGACGTTGGTCATCTATTTCTTCTATCAGAGACAGAGGTTTATTTTCTTGATTTTCTTCCATTCGAGACTGACTACCAAGGAGATGATGAAGAGTCCTATGCTCCCTAGCACTATGGTTGCATTTAATTTTATTTTGAATGTGTTGAGGTGTAAGAGCAGATTGAGTCATCATAGGTTCTTATGTTTCCAAAGGGGTAAGAATAGAAGAAACTGAAGAGGATGGGTTAGTCACTTTCTCTTTAGCTTTATACACTTGTTTTATATGAGGAGGTATGATAGGATTGGTTTAATTTTCTATTGGTCATTTAAATGATGGCGGGGAAGTGTCTAATTGTGGTTGTTCATGAAGTTATATGGTTTGTTAGATTTCAGACTCAAGTTGAAGCATGGTTTCATCTATGATAGGAAGAGTGGAAGTCGATGGGGACATGTTACGAAGTGATAATTCGGCTATGCATTTGGCTTTGAACTTTTGATAGGTTATGAAAAAGAAGTCTTTATGGGGGGTAATGGGTTCCATATGTGTGGGCCAAAAGGCTTCTAAGGAAAAATTCCATTTAGACAATAATGAATTAAAGCCACTATGGTGTATGGTAAATATTTCATTTTAGTGTGGAAACTTCAAATATTTGTGAACCACTGATGGGACTGCCTTCATTGAGCGAAGCCAAGGGTGGACTAGCTGCAAACAAAATTGATCCAATTGTGGAATAATTGAAAATTTTACCTCCAAAGTTTTGGGTCCTATTTGTAAGGGGAGTTCAATTGATCTGATCATAAGGGCATGCAAAACTAGTATGTGTTTTAATCCATGTAGTTGGTTTATTATAGTCATCTTGATATAAATCGTGTAATACTAGAAATTATTATGTGATAACATTCTCACCATAGGCGGGATCTATTAATATCCCATTGGTGGGCTTATCATAGATTCTACTAGCTATGTAAAGAGGACCATCATGAAGTATTTGAATCATATATTTAGAAGAAAAAGTGATATCAATATTTGTGTTGGTTGGGCCCTTACAATAGATGGCATCTATTTCACCCACAAGTTCATCCATAAGATTAACTTGAGTAACATTTGGAGTTATATCATGTTCATGACTTCAGGGTTTGACGGTTCACTAGCCTTGATAAATGAAATATTTTGTTTAGGCATGGGATTGGTAAAGATTTGTAAATTCTGGTTAGGGGCTACAATAGACTTATTACCTTGATCATTAACACCCACAATGGACAAATGACCTAGATCAATGAGGTCTTGAACTAAGTGTTTGAGACGCTTACATTGTTCAGTGTCATGGCCATTTTGGTGATGAAAATGGGAATAAGCATTAGGTTTAAAGGTGGGTGGTATCAAGTGGTTTGATGGTAGGCAAAGTGATCATTTGTTGTTGGAGCAATTGGTTCATTGTATTATGAAGGGTATCAGGTAAGGAAGTAAATTGTCTCTTTGGGTCCTCATAGGTATAAGGCACCGCTGCTTTAATAGCTACCACTTGACTTGGAATAGGTGGATTTGGTTGTGGTTGAGGAAGCAGATTGAACTGCAAAAAGCCTCTATTTGGTTTGTGAAATTTTTGATTGTTTGTTTGATCATTGTGTTCAAGCTTTTCAGCTCAGTTGGAAGTGGATTTTGAGTCACGACTTGGAACTGAGTTATGGTATTCAAATAGGGTTGTGCATAAGTGCATGAATCAAGGGAATTTCATCATAGCTAACTTATCCTAAAGTTTTGTGTGTAATTTTTCAATAAAAATATTCTACAGATGTGAATCCAGAATTTTGACATCCACTTGAGCATACAGTGACTGATAACATGAAATGAAATCAATGACTTTCTCATCGGCATTTTGTATACAATGCATTAGGTTAGCCATTGTCTTTTTAGGTGTCATATGAACTTGAAAGTGACTTATGAAAGAATCCACTAATTCATTGAATGATTGGATGGAATTATTGGGCAAGTTGGAAAACCACTCTAATTTAGTATCTTTCAGGGTCTTAGGAAAAAAATTGGCTAAGATTTTATCATCAAGGACAAAATCACTGCATAAAGTTGTATAAGCATTGGCATGATTAATAGGGTCTCCTTTACCTCTATATTTCTCAAACCTAGGCATTATTACCCCTTGTGGCATCTATGTGTGTAATATTTCTAAAGTTAATGGGATACTAAAAACATGATATGTGGGTGTAGTTTGACGTTGGCTAATGGTGGAAATTGTTGTTACATGGATGAAATAGTATTAAGGAGTTGTGTAATGATGGGATTGGGGTAGGTGGTCTGAGGTGGAAGAGAAAAGGGTGATGGAGTGTATGTAATGTGAGGAGAAGTGAAAGGGACACTAAGATGGTTTAAGGTAGTGGAAGGGATTTATGATACCACAATAGAGCTAGGAATGCTAGTTGGAATTGCAGAAGAAGGAGCAACATGGCTAACCTGTTTATAGTTGTTGTAACCTGAGGAATGGTATAAGTTGGTATAGATGCTATGGTTGAAGGGGGAGGAATGTGAGGTCATCCTTGGCTTACAACAATGTTTGTAGATGGGGAAGTAGAGGAGGCATGTTTATTGTAAATATTAGCAATTTTCTTCATAACTTGTAAGCCATCATCACTTTCAATCAAATGATGAATGTTTTCTATCACAGGTATGGCAGTCATGGAAATTTTTTCAAGTGATAAGTCTTGTTGTAAGTGTGCAAAATCCTCATGGATATTAATTACCTTTTGTTGCGAGATGGAGTTGTTTTGTGTGTCAAAATTCATTGGGTGGGAAGGTGAAATCATAGAAGTGGTATTGTCCATGCCTAATGCATCATTGTCCATACTAGGAGTAGGAGCTCTTGAGATCCCAAGGTCCACAATGAAAGTGTTATTGTGGGAGGACATGAGTCTAGAACTTCATCTCACTAAAGTATTATCAATGGGGAACCAAAAACTCATACAAGTACCAAAAAAGATGGGGTGAATGAAAATGCAAGGAAATATAGGAGGTCTAAATGAAAATAACAATTTTTTTGCTAACTGTAACTAATAAGTAACTACAGAAAATAGAAATGCAGGAAGATGCCAGAAAAAAGCCATAAAATGTTGTGTAAAAAGTGTAAGTGGACTGATTCACCCAAGGTGGTGAAAGAGTCCCAGTATGAGATTTTTTTTGTGTTTTTTAGAAAAAATAAAATGATTCTAATGCTTTAAAGATTCCAATGAAAGATATAGATGCATATTTTCAATTTTTTCAATGATATGTAATGCAAAAATGAACTCTAAATGAATGTTTCACTAATGCAATTTGAGAAATGCTAGAATGCAATAAAAAACAATAACCTAATTGAATGTTGATGCAAATGTAATCTAGGATGTAAGATGAAAATTAAATCAGAGATGCAAAGTGTTCAAAATGTAGGTTCACAAAAATGAACTATAGATTTTTGGCACCATGCACCTTTCTATCTCTTCTAGGGTTTTTCACCTAAAAGGAGAAAGTAGGGCCAAAAATGCTAAAGGGTTCATTCAAATTATGTTGTGTATGATGTCATTTAGACTAAATGTAATGAACTAAGTGCAATTAAGTGATCTATATGAATGAATTTGAATTCCAAACTAAAGATTTATGCAATGCTGGAAAACATAATGTGATATGAAAAAGAATGAAATAAGAATGAATAAATGCAAAATAGAAAGAAATGGGTTAAATAACTATGCATCTAGGAAAGATTTTAGGAATCTAGAATATTTGAAATGCTATTTGGAATTATAGAAAATCAACAGTGGGACTCATTCACCTAAGGTGGCGAATTAGTCCTACTTTTGGTGAAAATTTGCAAGAACTAGTTTATGAGTGTCAGGATCCAAAATCTGAAAAAACTTAGATTTTTAGTCTTAAGGTGGGACTCATTCACCACTGGAAAACTAAGCATAACAAAAAAGGAACATGTAAGTGTTGAAATGATAGAATTTGATGAAGCTTCGATCATTTGTCGAACTAGTTGTGGATTAGATCTAGGCTGATTGTTTGAAAAAGAGAATGTATACTCACTCTAGGGTGGTAGAACTCATGGTGGTACGTCGGGTGATGAGGCCCAAAAGGGTGAAGTACATATGGTATTTGGTATGCACTCACAAACACAAAGGTGGCTATGGGGAAAGTCATGTCGTTGAGTGGATTTCCCACTCAACCATATCTAAGTTATACCTCTCGATAACTTTAACAAGGAACTACAAAGAATAATGTTGGTTTGTGCTTCATAAGACAAGAAAAGCTTCATATGCTTAGAGCTCATGAACAAAGAGAAAGGTACCATAGGCATGCAAGTTATGTTATGCAAGGTGGAAAAAATGTAAAATGTAAAAATGTAAAACGTAAAAAGTAAAAAGTGTAAGAGATGTTCAGAGGAGTCTTGTTAAGTTCATGCAAGGTTAGTCACTTAAGGAACATTGTGTCTAATGTATCCAAGAGAGGACCAATCAAAGAATAAAATATTCACAACTTATGGGATGCAGTGCATCACATCAAGTCACCAAGAGGAATGTAATATGCTAAGATAGATCACACTTATGAAGGACATCACACCTTGACAAATGCATCATATGAAATGACAAGGCTACACGAGGAACTAAGAACACAAATGAATTATGGTAATGTATGCCCCTCACTTTAAAGGAATTTCTACACATCATTTTGTGAGCAATTAATTTAAAGTAGTGAAGGAAAGAAGATGCAAGAGGAAAACAAGACATGCAAGCCAACTTGGAAAGCCCTATGCCAGGTCATATGTTTCAAAGTTAGGCTACGTCATGTACATGAAAAGGAAAACAAAAGAAAAAGGAGGTTTCCCCACAGAGAAGAACATACCAAACACATAAGGGATCTATGGATTTGGGGTCAGTACATTCATTGCTACAATGTTTTGTAAGGAGCTCAAAACTGTCATCATTCCTCAAAGCACATAGAACTGGAAATAAAGTCCATTTTGGGTCAACATGGAAGAGACATAGGGTGTCTCAACACTTTGCATCATCCCCAAAGGGAAAACACAAGTGAAAGGAAAATGAAAAGGTGAAAGAAAAGGAAAAAGCTTTTGGGTCAACATGAAGGAGACATTGCAGTCTCAATGCCTTGTGTCATCCCAAAAAGGAAAGCACAAGAAAAAGAAAAAAAGAAAAAGGGACTGATTGGGTCAGCATGGAAGAGACACAAGCCATCTCAATGCTTTGTGTCATCCCCAAAAGGAAAACACGAAAAAAAAATGAAGAAGAGGGTATGTGCAGGATCATGATGGGCCAAAAAGTGGCAATATGATGGGTATATATAGAGTATGTGGCTGGCGACTTTATTTTTACCCTAAATTGATGAAATGAAAATGGTTTTTAAAGGATATTCTTAGCTTTCCACCAATATAAATTATTCTTTATTTTGAATTTAATAAATAATTATTATTTATTTTCTATTTGAATTACGACTAAAGTCTTGATTGATAGATTGATTGAAAAACATCAATAGCTTTCAAATGGTATCACATTTTTTGAATTTGAAAAATCCATCACATTCTATGCTTCGCATAATATAGGATTAAAAAAAGAAAAATTCAATTTCATGAATTTTTCACCAAGTTAAGGTGGTTAGACACGAGTTTTTATATGTTCTTAAAGTTTTAATAAAAAATTTGTAATTAATTATTTACATGGAAAAAAATTTAAAAAAATATGGATCACATTGGGACATAAGTCCTCTACCTATATCTAAAATCTTATAAAAAAATATTATCATTTTATTGTGGTTAGGGTGGTCAGACAAACACCTACTTCTTATTTTTTCCCTAAATTTAAGTACTACTGCAATGGAATTTCAAATTTTCACCAAATAGATTTTCTTTTTTTGAAAATAAACCTAGTAGTTTAGAAAGTACATTAAATTTCCTACAAATTCTATTCTTACACATGTTTGAAATAATATATGTAACTTATTTAAATTTTTACGTCAAGATGCCTAACTTTGATTTTTCTAAATTTTTTGCCACTTAAGGGCCTATTTTTTCCATGATGTTCTTGCACATACCCAAGACAAGGACCTTTTGGGTCAACATGGAAGAGACATAGGGCATCTCTACACTTTGCCTCATCCCCAAAAGGAAAACACAAGAAAAAGTGAAAAAGGAAATGCATGACATATAGAAGAAGAGAGGTACAAATAGAAGAAGTGTATGGTGAGAGAGAAAACATTGAACACATGATATAGGGTAACACGATACAAACATACAAGCAAACTGAAAGTAAAAGTGAAAGTAAAGGTTTTGTTGTAGCAAATTTCAAAGAATTTATGAGTGACTCTGCTCTAAGAGAAAACCTAGATCAAGATTTATATTTGAAATAGCTTCATACTACTTGAAGTTTAGTCCTCTGTGAAAAGAGGTGGTGACTCTATGTAAAGAACTTGTTGAAAATGTGAAGAAAATTTCCAGATCTATAAAATTTATGATCAGGAAGAAAAGTTAATAACTGCTACAAATTTATAGGTATTCTCATAAATTTAAAGAAAGAATTATTTTGTTTGAAAGTAGTTTATGAGAAATCTTGAAGACTTGAGATGATAAATGGTTCCCTATTAGATGAAATTGCATTATGAAAGGGAATAGTTGTAGTTCTTTTCATACTTTTGATGTGTGATGTCTAATATCTATAATGATTTGAGAAGTATGATTATTTATGAATTATGCCTCTAAAAAAGCTTTAAGGCACTAAGATTTGATCTATATTTTAGAATCATGGTTGAACTAGTGAATGAGGCAGTTTATAACTATGTATGAAGTTGATAATGATTGAGTATGGATACAAGAGGGTTTCCCTATGAAATAGAAAGTAAAAGTGTGTAGGGAAAATAGTTTTTACCATGCTCTCAAAGGGATTTTTCTATTGAAAGGTATATGCCATTGGCTTTTAGTGGTATTAAAGGTTTCCCATACCTGATTGCTAAAAATGTTAGGAAATATTTTCCCAAATTCATAGGGAAAAGTTCATAATCAACTTCTAAGATTTGCATACATTTATGGATTTGATGGGGGATTATGAGGTAAACCATGAGGATTGTTAAGTTGAAGAATGATTCTAGAGACTGATTCTCATATTTACCAGCATGTTCTATAGCTTCATGGAACCAGTTTATGATAGCCTTTGTAGAAATTTTTTGTGAAAGGGTAAATTCCAAGTGTGGTAAGAAAAAACTTTATGGAAATCCATAGAAATGAAGATGAGTTGGTCCCTGCTTTCAATCTTAGATTTGCAAAGGCAATAAGGAGTATTCTAGAAAGTATAAGACCAAATGGTGGTGAGTGTTTGGTTGTGTATCTTGGTGCACTTGATAGTAAGATGAGCTATCTATTAAGGGATAAAGAGCCCGCAACATTACATTGGAAATATCAAAATGCCATAGATATTGAGAATAATTTGAAATAGTCAATGATGAAAGGATATATTGTTGCAGGTGTTGGTTATCCTAACACACTCCATGTAACTGGAATTCATAGAATTGATAATAGAAATTCTTTCCAAGATGACAATGCTTTTGCTGCTATGATTTCTCCATCATCACATTATGCAGATTATAGTGAGCTACAAGTTGAAAATCAACAAAATTTGAGCAATGTCGATAAAAAGTCTTTTGTGCAAGAATTGTATGAAATGAAGAGACATAAGGGAGAGTCACCATATGATTTATTTTTTAGGTTTTTGGATGTCTTGTTGGAGGTCCCCAAAAAAATTAGACTTGAGGATTTAGTGTGCATTGATTTGTTTTGTGAAATCTATGAATTTGGGCTAAGTACCTTGCTAGAGGAATTGAAACCCCATAGCTTTGACCAAGTACCTAATTGGATAAATATTGTAGAATCAGCTAAGTGTGGTTATGCACAAAATTTGGTTTCTCAAAATGGAGATAGCAACTTTCCTATTGAGAAAAATCATAACATGATACACAAAAATGAAAAGATTGTATCAAAAAATGAAGATCCATGTTGTATGGATGAGGATATTGATTGTGATCAACTCACAAACAACACATATATAGAGCAACACAACAATGATGAAGAAAAGGATACATGAGATGATAACAAAATGAATATGCATGAATGTTTTTCTTGTGATATCTCAGGTGATGGAGAAGAAAAAGAGATACAAGGTGTTGTTCCATTTCATGTTGTTGGGCGGGTGCATGAAGTTGGGTTACACTTTTTTGGACAATTCCAACAAAAAAATGAAAACTCATAATGTGGGCATGTAATAACGTGCTCGCGTTATGTCATTTTAAAAGGAAAAAAAAGTGAAAGTGATTCATTTTCTATTGTCTATTTTTCTGCTCTGCCCACGGCCAAAAACCCTCATTTTCGTGCTCACATTCTAGGAGGAGGCATTCTACAAAATTCATCAATAATAGTTGCTTTTTGTTTGCAAATATGGCACCATGACAATGAAGAGGTGCAGGAGGTAAATATGTTTTCTATTTGTTTTGAATTTCTTAGTTTTAAATTGATTTTGTTTGTTTTAGGTTAGATTTTATTATTATTTTTAATTTGTAGGAGATGAAAATGATCCTAAAAATCCTCAAAATCCTCATTAGGAAGAGCAAGAAGATCCTCAAAAATAAAACCCTCAACAAAATCAACCTCCCCCACCAGCCACTTAGCACCCTCCTGGCACTCAAAAAAAATTGAGGAGTGAAATTGAGAACAACAAAAAAAAATTGAGGATTTTATCAATAGGTTAAGTGATTCAAATGCTTCAACCATAGAAAGAATGACCCTAGCAAATTCATTGAAAGAGATGTTAAAAAATGTAGATTCAATTACCCAACAAATAACTAGATGGCAAGATAGGAGGCAAGCAACTAGGGCATATTATGCAGATAAACTATAATATAAACAAGTAAAAGATTTAAAAATTACTAAAGGTGATTTGTGCTATTTATTCACTGACCCCAGAACATAGCAAAATCTTACCTTCAATGTGAATAGGTTTCCTATTCATTGGTTACACCACTAAGAGATTAGGAACCATTTTTATGATAGGTGGTACTTGATCTTTGATTACCCACCATGCAAAAATTGTGAAGTCCCCCAATATTTTCTTAGGAAACTATATAATGAGTTCATATTGAACCAAATCCCAAATTATTCTGATATGAGGGAGTTCCAGGGGAGAGGTGGGGGGTTCGCTCAAGATAGGCTTGGTGCATAGCCGAATCCTACATGGAAAGGGAGACAACCTCTCGCTAGGCCGCCTCGTGAGCACATTGTTATGCTTTTCGTTGTGAAGGAGAGTGCCGATGTAGAGACATTGCAGGCAATCAACACTTTGAACAAGAGTGTCATCCATCATACTAGCCCTATTTTATAGTGCCATCCAGGGGAGTCTTTGGGTGGTGGCCTTCGAACCCATGTGTATCAATCTTGCGAGGAAACTTGTTCATATGACCCCACCGACACTTAGGAGGATGCTAAGCAGGATCAGTATGCTACTACATAGGATCTGTATGCATCTATAGGGATGGAGACGACAACTGACATTTTACATGATGCATATGTCATTGAAACTCAAGTAAAAGTCAACACATGTTCATTGAATTTAATTTATTAAATTTTGATTCTGAAATGCAAGATTAACTAATTTAGTTTTATTATTTTAATAAAATTGTAAGGTCATAGTGTTGAGACTAGATACACCGGTCCTCCACCTACTTATTTATGTAGTACACCTATCAGTGGGGTATGTAACTAATCAACAATTATAAATGTATTACATGTTAATAGCATTTTTTTATGAATGGTATTCTAATATGTGATTTTGGTTGTTGAACAAGGTAATATTGGAGGTTTCAAGGAACACCTCCTAGTGCCAATGGATTTACTCAAATGTTCATAGAGGTAATAGAATAAAGAGAACTTAAATAATGAATTCTACTTAATATATTTGTGTAGTTTATATGCAGATTGTTGGTAACATTGCATTACACATCATTCAAACTCAAAGCATTACTTCAAATTCCATAACTAAAAACTAGATGTTGATAGATGACAAAATTTCAACTATACAATATAGTTGTTTAGAAAGTCAACATAATCAACATGATGCAATTACTTCACATGGAGGCATGTGCTTACAAAGGTGCACCAGCACGACAAACTATGGATGCTTGGAAAAAATATATGAAACCATAATAGTAAGCAATAGCATAGACAAGGCAGTTAGTAGTTTGAAAAAATGCCTCAAAGAAATGCAGTCTCATGGTGATGGAATTCCATTCCATCACCACATGAGGCCACATTTCTTTGATGCATTTATTCAAACTACTCACCACCTTTCCTATGATACAACATTTTTCATACATGTTCACCAAAGAATTTTATCAAACTACTCACTTCCTTGCAGTTGCTACTATAGCTAAAAGCCTAAAATAGGTGCTTTCCAACAAACTATATGGATGCTTGGAAAAATATCTATCAAAGCATAATAGTAAGAAATTTAATACCATAGAGAAGGTAATGAACTTTTTGAAAAAATGCTTGGAATAAATACGGTCCTATGGTGATGGAATGCCATGAGGTGCATTTGTTTGTAATGGCATGCCATCACCATGAGACCCCATTTCTTTTGAGGAATTTTTTCAAATAGTTCACTGCCTTCTCTATGCGACCATAGTTATTGTACATGCCTACGAAAGCATTTAATCAAATGGTTCAATGGTTTGTTGCTATGGGTAAAAGCCTAAAAACACATCCTTTCAAACAAGATATGGATAGGGAAAATAGTAAGCATGATAATAAAAAATATATAGTTTAATACTTGTACTCAAAATTCTGTTCATTAGATCTCATACATTATAAGTCATGACATGGATCACTATTGTAACTTTTTTGTGATTAAATAATTTGTTGTTTTATTTTCATATGTTGGTGACAGAAACACCTCCAAATGTTACAAGGGCAATGTATATTAGTGTTTCATATGCTATACAATCCTCAATGGCTCTGATAGGGGAGGTATGAGGAAAATTACTAAATTTCAATTTATATTCATTGTTATAGATGTTAGTTCTAGTGAAAAAACAAACCATTATTGATTCATAGTTTAATTTCTATTTGGATGGTTTATATAGGGCTTGAGCATACCTCAGCATTAGCCTAAAAATATTTCCATCATGGAGAGTGATCGTGAGATGGCCATAAGTGATTATTTTGTTAAATATATCATTTTTAATAATGTAATTTCTATATATTAATCTGTTTACTTCTTATTGTAACATTTTAAACTTCACCAGGAGCTAAACTCTAGGAGGAGCAATAGGAGCACTCCTCGGGCACAACAAAAATGAGTGACAAACTTATTGCCATTGTCTGATTGCCAAACAAAGGGAAATAATTTATTTCTAGAGCATGGAGAGAAATGAATTTTGATTCTAGAGCCCTTTGTTGTATGCCTAGACATGGAAATTTTGTACATATTTTGTATTGGATATATTTGACATTGAATGCATATATGGCATTCTCGTAAGCCTATATGGCTATTTTGTAACTATATTTTATACTTATATCGACATATATTGATGTATGTGTACATGGCTATTTTGTTAATTCAAATATTTTTTTATTGATGGTGTCCATATTTGCATTATAAATTCATGGTTCAATAGATATGAGTTATGTGTATTCAAGTGTACATACTTTACAACTTACATGTATAATTTTTGACTTACATGTGCTCCAATGTATACTTTGTGACTTACACATTTTCATGTGTATACCTTGTATTTGTGCATATACTTTGTATTAAGTTGTGTATACTATGTATTCGTATGTATACTTCAAGGCTTACGTGTTTGTGACTACTTGTGCTTCCCTTATACATGTACATGATTGACTTATTCACATGTATGTACTTATTAATTGGTTAGCCCTAGCATTGATCATTGTTGTCCTTCATGGTTTGTCTTGAATAAATTAATTGATTGATAGTAAAAAAGTAAGTATCTAAAAGCAAAAAACATGTTTTCAATTGGTATTCTATGAAATGATTGATAAAAAAATTCCAATTTATATTTAATACTTTGATTGGAACAATTGAATTAAGCAAAGTATACATAATCTTCATGTAACACTTGTAAAACATAATATTCAGAGTAGATGAAGTAGTCAACTTCTTGACACATTATCTATGTTACCGAGTTCTTCTATTTGAGTCCTGGTTCTAGTTCTGGTTCGCTCAGGTGGTGCAGGTCCTGGTTCGGTTTGCCTATGGGTTCAACCAGGGTCCTTCATTTTTTGGGTCTGGTTCACCCAAGCAAAACCTAAAAGAACCCAGGAAAAACCCAAATAGAACCCAAACAAACCAAGACAAAACCCGTGTGCTTAGGCATCCAAAAATATCTTTTTTTGAACATTTTTTTAATGTTTTATGGAGTTTGAATTTGACCCACACCCAATAGAACCCTAAAAGTGACATTTAAATCACTTCAAACACCTTAACTACCACATTATTATTTATTTTTCTTGCAAACAAGCATTTTAATTCCAAGAGGTTGAGCTTTCATTTTTGCTTGCTAGATTGAAAGCGGATTGTGACACAACTTTCTTTTTTCAAAAAATTTTCTGCATCATTGAACTGAGAATTTATCACACATATGTAGAGAAACAGAGGAATACTACAAACTAAAACACATTGAACTTTTGTTCTCATTGGCTTGATGTACTCTCCAACATCTCTGTTCTCTCATGCGAAGAGTTAGAACTGCTTGGCCATGCCTTTGCATCATTCAGGAAGTTTTTCTCTTTTTGACAATGTCAAAAACATGGCAGCATATAGATTAGGTAAAAGACTTTTACTTTTAGATTAGCAATGCATGGAAGTTTCAAAAAGTATCCTTGATATTACAAAAAGATGTGTTTATACCATAGTAGCATAAATATTTTGGGGAAAAATCGGAAAATAAAAAGTATAAGATTTTTTGAAGAAACCGGGAAAAAGTCTAGAAAAAATTGAAAAAAATTTAGATTTAAAAAAAAAGGTACAAAAAAAAGTAGAACAAGAGATAAAAAAAATTTGAAAAATTTAAAGGCATTTCCATAGCATAGAGATATAGAGAGCAAATCAAATAAAGAGTTTAACTAATAAATTGTAAAAAATAGATTTTTGTAGTTTATATTCATATCGTTGGTTACATTGCATTGCACATCTTTCAAACTCAAAGAATTGCTTCACATTGCATGACTAATAACTAGATGTTGATAGATGACAAAATTTCAATTACAATATAGTTTTTACATAGTCAATCTAAGTAGTTATGCAATTACTTCACATTGTATAACTAATAACTAGGAGCAGCTACCAATTGCATTTGCTTGTCATGGCATTCTATGAGACCACATTTCTTTGAGGCATTTTTTCAAACAATTCACTGCCTTGTCTATACTACCACATTTTTGATACATGTCTACCAAAGCATTTTGTCAAATAGTTCAACTGTCTTGTTCCTATGGCTGAAATCCTAAAACAAGTGCTTTTGAACAAGCTATGGATGCTTGGAAAAAATCTAGATCAAAGCATAATAGTAAGCAATATCATAGACAAGGCAATGAACTCTTTGAAAAAATGCCTCAAAGAAATGAGGTCTCATGGTGATGGAATTCCATGACAATCAAAGCATTGATTGTCATGGAATTCCATCACCATGAGACCTCATTTCTTTGAGGCATTTTTTCAAAGAGTTCATTGCCTTGTCTATGCTAACACATTTTTCATACATTTCTATCAAAAAAATTTATCAAATAGTTCATTGCCTTGCTGCTATGGCTAAAATCCTAAAACAGGTTCTTTCAAACAAGGTATGGATGCTTGGAAAAATTCTATCATAGCATAATAGTAAGCAATAGCATAGACAAAGCAATGAACTATTTGAAAAAAAATGCCTTTAAGAAATGTGGTCTCATGGTGATGGAATGCCATGACAAGAAAATTGCTATGGATTGTCATGGCATTCCATCACCATGAGACTGCATTTCTTTGAAGCATTTTTTCAAATAGTTCATTGCCTTGTCTATGCTACCACATTTTTCATACATGGTTACCAAAGCATTTTATCAGACATTTCACTTCCTTGCTACTATGGCTAAAAGCCTAAAATAGGTGCTTCCAAACAAGCTATGGATGCTTGGAAAAAATCTATCAAAGCATAATAATAAGCAATAACATAGACAAGGCAGAAAACTATTTGAAAAAAAGCCTCAAAGAAATGTGGTCTCAATGGTGATGGAACTCCATGACAATCCATAGCAATTTTCTTTTCATGGCATTCATCATGCCATTCCATCACCATGAAACCACTTTTCTTTGAGGCATTTTTTCAAACAGTTCACTGCCTTGTCTATGCTACCACATTTTTCATACATGTCTACCAAAGAATTTTATCAAACAATTCACTACCTTGCTCCTATGGCTAAAAGCCTAAAAAAACTACTTTTGAACAAGCTATGGATGCTTGGAAAAAATCTATCAAAGCATAATAGTAAGCAACAAGCTATGGTCTCATGGTTTTTTTCCACGCGAAAATCAGTCTGATGTTATTCACATTTTTTTGTAGGTTATAAACACATTTTTTTTGGAAATTTTGTTGTTTGAAATGGGAAAAAATCGTTGACCAAAATGTCAAATATTTTTTCAAAAAATCAAGGAAAAATTTGTCAAGGCTGCAAAATTTTTAAAAATCAGGATTAATCGGGATTTTTTGTAGATATTTGCTTCTATGGTTTATACACTTCAATTGTCCAGTCACCCTTTGGTTCTTTGAAAGAAAAATTTGTCTATGTCATTGTTACACTGCAGAGGTGAACCAGATTTTGTATTATGGAGCTATACTAAGCTGCCACTCTGAAGACCAATGTAACAATGATACAAAATAATGTTTGAGACTACAAGAAGGCATCAAAATCGCTAGTCTACTAAACAAATTCTTATGATTTACGAATAATGTTGATAACTCTACTCAGTTGGCTTCTTTTTTCAAAATCATACAAATTGAACCCTAGCATCAATAGACTATGTATATCAAGCTACCACAAATCAAGTTTGAATGACGAATATTTATCATGAAAGTTTTAAATGAAATTCAATTTTATGGTGGTTTTGTTGTTTATATGATGATATGTGATATTCTAATCCTAGTTCATGCTTCTAGGTTGCATAGATATATATTTTGTTTTTACATGTTTTTTGTACCAACGAACCCAAAACAAACTGAACCCCCTCCAAAAAAAATTTGGCCAAACCGGCAAACCAAACATCCAAACCTAAACCTCAAAACATATTCCAACACTCTTCATTCTGCCTGCACAACTTAATTGACCACCAAATTATGTTCCCCCTTGACATTACCCACATTTACTCCCTCAAACCTCTCTTTTTCATTTAAAACCCTTGTTTTCTCAACTAGGGCATGCCATTCCATGACATAGTTTTGACCTCCCCTATCCTTGTAGACCTTTTGAACACATCAAACTCCACAATCTCACCCTATTTCCAACCTATTCTAACATATTTTCAAGAAATTTCTTGTTTTCACCTCTTCTAGCTTGCTTTTAAGGGGCCTCAATTTTGAATTTTCAGCAAGGGCAACATTAGTAATCTCTTCCAAGCCCTTACTAATGCTATTTAATCATTCCTACTCCCTATCCTACTTACATCAGGCCCATATCACTAAGACACAGCCTAAACAATAGGTGGAATGGCCTATTTCAACTTACTACACTCAAACCCTTAAGAGATCAATCCAGTTGAACATAGCTCAGAGCGATTCCACATGTTTGGTGAGAAAGAGGACCATGTCTAGCATAAAAATTCCTATTCAGATGCGTTGGAATAGTCTATTTAGTCACACGAGTTGTAGAACGAAAGTTGCACCACTTTGCAACTTTCCACTACTTCTATTTGACATTTTTTCCATCAACTGAATATTGGACACCATAGGAAAACCACTCTGAGCTAACAAAAACTAAGAGAGGTTATTGTAGAGGGGGCCAACATAATCCAATAGGATTAGACAATATGTTTCTAAGTGTCACGGTGTCCGAGTAACCTCATGTTGAAGTTTGCACTCATTTTGCCCTTTGGACCCTTAAGGGATCAATCTGGTTGAACATAGCTCAGAGTGATTCCGCGTGTTTGGGTGCAAAAGAGGACCATGCCTAGCACAAAAATTCCTATTCATACATGTTGGAATATTCCATTTGGTCACACGAGTTGCAAAACAAAAGTTTCACCACTTTCCAACTTTCCATTGCTTGCAATTGACACTTTTTCCATCAACTGAAAACTGGACACCATGGGAAAACCACTCCATTGAGATAATGAAAAATAAGAGAGGGTTTTGTAGAGGGTCCCAACATGATCCCATAGGATTAGATGATATGTTTCTAAGCATCATGGTCTGCGAGTAACCTCATGCTGAAGTTTGCAGCCATTTTTCCCTTTGGACCCTTAAGGGATTGATCTAGTTGAACATAGCTTAGAGTGACTCCATGTGTTTGGGTGTGAAAGAGGACCATACCTAGTGTAAACATGCCTATTTGAATGTGTTGGAATAGTCTGTTTGGTCACACGAGTTGCAAAACGAAAGTTGTACCACCTTGCAACTTTCCACTGCTTGCATTTGACACTTTTTTCATCAACTAAAAACTAGACACCATAGGAAAACTACTCCGAGATAATGAAAAAATGAGAGAGGTTATTTTAGAGGGGTCCAACATGATCCCATACGATTAGAGGAGAATTTTCTAAGGATCGTAGTGTTTGAGTAACCTCATGATGCTAAAGTTTGTAGCCATTTTTCCCTCTAGACCCTTAAGGGATCGATCTGGTTGAACGTAGCTCAGAGTGATTCTACATGTTTGGGTGCAAAAGAGGACCATGCCTAGAATAAACATGCCTATTTAGATGCATTGGAATAGTCCATTTGGTCACATGAGTTGCAAAATGAAATTTGCACCACCTGACAACTTTTCACTACTTGCATTTGACACTTTTTCCATCGACTAAAAACTAGACACCACTAGAAAATCACTCAGAGATAACAAAAATTGAGAGAGGTTATTTTAGAGGGGCCTAATACAATCCCATAGGATTAGATGAGAATTTTCTAAGCATCATGGTGTCTGAGTAACCTCATGTTGAAGTTTGTAGCCATTTTTCCCTTTGGACCTTTAAGGGATCGATCTGGTTGAATGTAGCTTAGAAAAATTCTGCATGTTTGGGTGCAAAAGAGGACCATTTCTAGCGTAAAAATGTGTATTTGAATGCATTGGAACAGTCTGTTTAGTCACACGAGTTGCAGAACAAAAGTTGCACCACCTTGCAACTTTCCATTGCTTGCATTTGACACTTTTTTCATCAACTGAAAACTGGACACCACGGGAAAACCACTCCAAGATAATGAAAACCAAGAGAGGTTATTTGAGAGGGACCCAACATGATCCAATAGGTTTAGACAGAAATTTTGTAAGCACCATGGTATCCGAGTAGTACCCTATCAAACATTGCTACCCTTTTGCACTTTGGGATCTGATGATTCCTTGAACTATGAAATTCTATACACAGTGATTGTGCTCTCTTTTCGATGGAATTTGGTGGGCAGAAGAAGACATCATTTGTAATGCTGGTTTGGGATTCATGTTTTTTGACAATAAGAAATTATGAGTTTCTCTAAATTTTTTGTGTTTCTTCCTTGTTTTGTAGAGTTGTATAGGCCATACAGGCTAATGTATGTTGTGTAATGTTTCTTTCCACGTAGGTTCTTATGTTAGCATTGATTTCTATGTGGTTTGAAGTTTTAATTTGAATCCTCCTTTAAGAATTTTCTTGTGAATAGTCAGTATACCCTATTTTGGAGGGTTTTGTGAACAAACATGAGTTAAAGGGCATAGGAATTGCTGCCCCAAGGTGAATAATATATTACATGGACATTCCTTCCCACATTTTTTCAAAACACCACTTGAAACCCTCATTTTCATCATGAAAATGCCCTACACATGGTGAATAATACATTACATGGATAGTCCTTCCCACATTTTTTCAAAACACCACTTGAAACCCTTATTTTCATCATGAAAATACCCTACTACAACCCTAGAACAACATCCCAAACACCCAAACTTGACTCCACAACATTATAAATAGGTTAGACATGTATTTTACAAGTTATAGGACCCATTCCACAAGTTATAGTAGGCACAAAAAGTGGAATGGGTCGAATTACATCATGAAACCCTTCAATCCAAGAACACTGTGAAAGAAGGTAGCAGTAGTAAAAACAAGATAACTTTCACTATACAAAGAGTTATAACCTATAAATAGGTGAAAATTAAAGCTAATTCATCTATATACAGCATCCAATAGGTTTTAGATCATCTTAGCATTTGTACATACCATACAATAACAAGAAAAGTGAGAAAAAACTAGTAAATTTCTGGAAAATAACGTTCTTATTGATTAAAAAATGGGTTACAAATCAACCAAAAATATCTCCTTCAAGGAATTGAAGGTTATTATACATGTAAATCTTATTACAATGCCTTAGGTATGAGTTGTTCTCACAAATATTTTACAATGTCACTCATGTACATTCAAGATTCTCTTCTAGTGTCTACATCATAGGTTCTCATTTAGAGGTTAACTTCAAATGAGTAACCTGAGATTCTCTTGCAAAGATTCACATTCTCTTTTATAATGCCTTCAAATTAAAATTGAGATTTGTAAAGATCATCAAAATAAGGATGTTGCATTTCTTTTTTGGCTGAGATTCTCTTTGATGGCTCAAAAATCAGCATTTTCTGCAAAGAGAGACCAATCAATTTTTACTAGTTTAGTTACAGATACACAAAGTAAAAGAATAAAAAGAAATAGCTCATCCAAAATAGATGGAAGGAAATTATAGATAGGCATGGAATCCTCTCAACTTAGTTAGTTCTGGTCATAGATCTTCACTAGGAGTTCCAAGATACCTATTGCACACAACACCTCTCATGAATAGAATATCTTGAAATTCGAGATGCTCTTATAATTTCTACATCATAGGTGGTCATGATAAGGTTAACTTAAAATGAATAACTTGAAATTTCCTCACCAAGCTTCACACATACTTTTTTAATGGCTTAAAATCATAATTGAGATTTGTCAAGATCATCAAAATAAGGATGTTGCATTGCTTTTCTGCCTGGATTCTCTTGGATGGCTCATAAATTTGCATTTTATGCAAGGGGACACCAATCAATGTTTTCCTAGTTACTTACAGATACACAAAGTAAAATAAGATGATAGCATTGGAATCAACCAAATTAATGTGGATACAAGTATAAATTAATAAGAACCCTTGTGCATATACTTAAAAATTAATCCAATGAACCATCCGGGCCTACTCTACACTTTATTGTGTTAAGTATTTCCTCATGGTCAAACTCACAGACCTTCCACAAGGTCTTGTTCAAAGGTCTACCCCAATATTTGGTCAAATGAACATTGGATGCCATGACAATGTTTGAGTAATGAAGAATCTTACAATGCATGTCAAATTCCTCAAACAACCAATTTTTAACACTCTTATGTGGGTACCTTCTCAGCCACGTTCCAGTAACAACAACTGAGCTTATAGGGTATTTGATGTTTTCTCCATCTATATAATTGGGGCTTCCAATTTATTTTTGGCCTCAACACAATGACACAAGTAATAGTTTGTTCCCTCTTCATTGTCTTCATCTGCAATAACTACATAAACATGCCCTGCATTTATATGTGCAACATATCTCTTGAAATTAGTCAACATTATGAATACAGTACAAAGTAAGATAGCAATATGGAATTTCAAAAACTAAGCAAGTAGATATATACTTGGTTGAACTAGATTTAATACATGGTCAAAGTCAACCAATGATTCCATCTGTGTTAGTTCCAATGCCATTGGAGGGAAATACATGTGAAGTGGGCTAAGATAACTTGTCAACCATTTGTCAACTCACTCCCCTAACTCACAATCATTCCAGGCTTGCATTGTACATGAAAAACAAAAGCAAGCCATCTTACGTGTATTAATACTCCATGAACTTGCATTTTAGCTAAGGAAAGAGTGCAGCTCACTCGATCTTATTAGTGTACAACAATCCTCATATGGTACAATGTTAGTATCATCCATCAACCAAAAAAATCTATGAACTGAAGACGCACCTTCATTACCTGGACCCATCAAAGCATTACACCACTCGATGATTGATCTTTCATCTGTCAATTGTACACTATCTTTATACTTTAACTCTTCTCATGCTAATGCTCTTTTCACGCATGCTCCTACACTTTCATGCTCCCCCTTTCCATGTTCGACCTCACAAAATTTCCACATATATTGAACACATGTAGTGAGATGCATCTTGCACAACTAGTAGAACATGTGTGCATTCTTGAACTATGTTGCATAGTTATCTGACCATATTATATGCCGACCATATGCTATTCCCCTCTAAGCCAAATAATTGTAGAACATCTAGAATCAACCTTGCACGAACTCTGGAGAATTTGTGTGATCATCACTAATATAAAAGTGATACTCCCTCAATACCAATACCTTCCTTTGGTCCTCTGTACTATCAACTGCATGAATGAATGCTATGTGCACAAATATCAAAACCTGTGTGGAGTTGTAATACTATGACTGCACCTCACATTGTGGTTGTTGAGTGTAGTTCTCTACAAAGTCAACAACTGATACTATGCTTCCAAGTGGAAAGGTGTCCTTGCATAGCTTGAATTGTGTGTCTAGCCATCACGCTCTATGGGTATGCCTTGCATACTCATACACCAGATTCTAACAAAACATGGACATAAACTAAGACACTAGAATCTTCTCAATATCAAAATCACACCTTTTTTCTTGAGACCCATCTTTTGTAGCGTATGCCACTGTTTTATACTTCCTAAAATCTACTAGTTTATGTCCCACCTCATCTATGCTTTCCATATGCTGACATACTAGCATTCGTTGCAAGCCACCACAATGCTCACATGAACCATCCAAGCATGTTGTCTTGTAGAATATTTAGCCATCCTCTATTTGACATAAAAATTTGATAAGAACTCTCTTGAATATTTTGGTGGGGCTTCTATGCCACAATCCTACAAAACATCGTTAGTATGAAAATATAAACATATAGAATGATAAATATCATAATGGTTAGCGAATTCAATATGTAGTCTATAGAAACAAGTACTGTGTGTGTGATTTATCTTGACATAAAAATGTTTAAGCATTTCAAAAAATATTTGAGAAATACTAATTTGAGGATAAGCATTTTGAAATTTA
>VDFB02281492.1:865946892-866025920 GCA_007258455.2 Sequoia sempervirens | reverse complement strand
TCTCTCCCACACTCTCCCACTTTCTCTCCCACCCTCTCCCACACTCTCCCATCCTCTCTCCCACTCTCTCCCACTCTCCCACACTCTCTCCCAGTCTCTCCCAATCTCTCCCACTCCCACCCTCTCTCACCCTCTCTGCCACTCTCTCTTACAAGCATACATACATACATACATACAAGAATACATACAAGCATGCATACATACATGACGCACCAACATACATACACATACAAACATATCAACAAACATTCAATAAAGTGGAATTTAACTATAGGAAGACATAACGTGAGTGCGGTATGTGTTGCTAGACATGTTCCCCTAAGAACAAAAAAATGTCAAAACTAACGCATAATGCGAGCGCGTTATAATGTGCTTGTGTTATATTTTGATTTGGGAATCCCCGAGCCTTAGCTTTGGTATTTGTCTTGGAATACGAACCCAAAGGCTTGGAGGGAATTCCCAATGACTAGAGATGTGTTTTTGCAAATTCTACAATTTTTCACATAATCAGGTTTGTGCTCACCGTCAAGATTGTGTCTTGTTCAATATCGACAAAATCGAACACATGGTTAATGTTAGGTTCTCTCTTAGCTTTCCAACGATGTAATTTTTTTCACTTTCTGACTATGTTAAGCCTTTCATCCATAATTTATTTTGTTTGTATGTTTGTTTGTTGTCAAAAAGTAGTGTTTAGTGTCTTTTTTGTTATAAATTAACCGTTCATCAAAATTTCAAATAAATTACATTTTTAGAAACTAGGCTCCATTCTACAATTTTTTTTTTTTTTAAATCTATTACTTTCCAAAATTTATAGGGGGAGCAAGGCCAAAATTCTGCTTTTTAGGAAGTACCCACTTAGAAAATTAGTAAAAAATCAAATATTCATTAAAAATTTATTAGAAAAATTGTGCATCAACTAGATACTGTTAGCTAACTTCTAACCATAGTGATTTTAAAAATACTACAAAAAGTTCACCGTGCTAGGGTCATACAAGAGTTGCTATGTTATGTTTTTCTGACAAAAACAACAAGAATTTGTGTACATCCCTCTTTTGAACCTCTTAATCTCAAACATTTTCAAAATAAATTAGTAGTTTAGAAAGTAGACTCGGAGCACTTAGATCCTTGTTTTTGTTCCATCTCAAAATTTTGAGTGTAGCTATCCTCAATTTCACATCCAAGGTTAGTATTTCCTGATTTCAGAAAAAAAGTGGCCACTTAAGCCCCCTTTTTGGGAACCATCTTGGTGCACTTACCCTATGATCAATGAAAATAGTGCACATGTTGCTAATATTTCATTACAAATTAGTGATCATGATCTTGAAAGTGTAGCCTTAAGCATTCACTTTGAAATTTTTGAACATGGTCTATGTAGTGATGAATTTTCTTGTTATGAAAATCATGATAAGGTTGACGTTTTTGATTGTTTCTCTAAGGATTGTGACTACTATTATGATGATGATCTGGAGGTATTATCTTCACATGAAGGATGCAATGATACAAATGCTCATGAAGTCAATGGTCCCCAAGAGAATGAACAAATTGTAGATGATGAATACCGAGAATGTAGTTAAGGTTTTCCATCAATGGAGCATGTTAATTGTGTGAGTTATGAGGAATTTGAAGATAAGAATGTGTGTTTTCAGTATGCTAATCATGAGCATAATGTTAAAAATGATAAACACGATAAACGTGCTTATGCCCCTACTACTCATGATTGTTTATATGAAGCAGAGATGGAAATGTTTGTGATACATGAAGAGGATGATGATGTACATGATGATGAAATGAGAGATTCATTTTGGAATGATCAAGTAGTACACTATGACAAATATATGGATCTTCAATCAACATTATTACCCATTGATGATATTGAAGAACTTGTTGATTCATATGACAATAAAGTTTTAGATTGTGTTGATACTACAAAAATTCTTGATCGATGTGTAGAGCAGCCAATAAATGAAAATAATGGTGGATCTCATGTTAGTGAGTGTGAAATTGAGTACAATTTCTTCTTGTTTGATGTTCCTTATCTTCAAATTATTAACATAGACATGTTTTCATCCCATGAGAAAAGCATTTATGTGAAAGAAAATGAAGATTCTAGTTCTATTGCTAACGAGGAAATTTTGGATAGAAATGATTCTATCACATTTGGGTCAGCACACATATCAACTAATATTGCACATGAAGTTACCAATGCACATAGGTGTCTTTCTGCTACCCCTTTTGACATTGACTTGCTTGATCCTACTCTTGAGGTATTTTGCATTGATATGAATGATGATGTGAAGAATAAATCAAAATATGTTATTAAACTTGAGATGAGTGCATTTACTCATTTCCTAGATGTTAAAGATGCATATGATCTACATCTCCATGACAACAAGGTGTGTTCTGATATACCTGAATTGAAATACCAAAAAATGTTCTTATGTTGTGATACCCAATTTAGGGAGGCTCCTAAATATGCATTTTTTATTTTTGATGCATTTGGGGGTTTTTGCATAACACACAACAAAGTATATGAAAGTTTTTAGTTTGATGTGCAAACCGAATATGATGAAAACCTTTTATGATGCATCTGGGGGTTGTTTGCATAACACACAACAAAGTGTTTATGAAATTTTTTAGTTTGATGTGCAAACCAAATATGATGAAAAAATGGAATATGATGCAATTCAGTTGAAGGAACTACAAATGTATGAGCATTCTTTTCTCAACACATAGGAGGATCACACATTATTTTTGAGCCATGATATCCTCTCTGACTTTGATCATCATGAGGGGGTTAGTGAATGTAATAATACTGTGTCTTCATATAGTCTTGATTATTATCCTCATATTTTGTCACTCGCTACAAACTCAGAAACTGAAGAGAGTGTCAGTGATGTAGTCTATGTTGTTTGGTTGCCATGTGACAATGAAGCCAAATAGGGAGCAAGTTTCCACTTGTACAAAGGTTGCTTGATACTTGTGTTTGTAGAAATGTAGTCACTCATATTTTTGTGGTGTGATAGAGGCAAGCACGGATTGAGGGAGATCAACTCTTTTAATAGATTAGTGTTTGATAGGGGTGAGAATTGACTCGCCTTTTTCATTTGGTGGCTTAGGGTCACCAAATGAAGTTGAAAAGGAGGTTGAATAAAGGAGCAGCTCTAGAGCGCCTAGTGGACTTGGCATTTGGTCTACTCCTTAGAGATCTGAATTCTTGCGATGCCCACAAGGGGAATACATCCCAATTAGATCCATTGGTGGCACATTCAAATTTTACAAATTTGAAGTGCCCATCTTGAAAAAATTTCCCTTTGCACACTCAAAAGTGCCCCTAAAAAATCTACCTAAGTGACCTACTTTTGAGGGTCATAACTTAGAGAAACTTAATTTTCATGCCAAACCCCTTGGTGAGTATATTTAGTTGACATATGTGAACATGCATGTCAGTTTTTAGCTTCCCATGATGAGTTTTGAAAGGGTTTTGAAATGCAAAGCTAGAGGTTTCTGGGACTATTTTGCTATTTGCAAACTCTCTGTCCCACGAAGTGGCCTCCTGTTCAAGTTGATATTTCATAGCTGGATGATTTTCCTAACAAACGGATTGTTGCCCTGCATTCTCCCCACATTCATATACTCCCTACTCCAGTTTTAGATCGTCACAATCATATTTGATATTTTTTTGAGATCAAAAGAAAATGTAGTTTGTTCTGCTTTGACATCTACATTTTTGACATGTTTCAAGGTGGTCAACTTTGACCCCTAATATCTTGCGCAAAATGATGATTGAATAAAATCCCTCTTGCACACTTGCTCAATGGACCTAAATGAGCTTGTGTTTCCATTGGAAGCTTTCCAAGAGATGGTTTGATATTTTTCAAAGTGGTGACTTGGTAAGCCACAATTGGTTCTAAATAGGTGCAGTTGAAAAAATGTCTAATTGAGAAACTTTGACATCGAATATCTTTCGCCTCTAAATATTTTTTTTCAATCTATTTGTTGCAATGTATTCTTGGCTCAAATTTCTACATGCCTATAAAGTTTTATAGATTTAAGAGGTCATTTGATTGGTTTTCCAAAGCAATTCTAGAGCCCATTGGCCCAGTTTTGATTACTACACAAATTTTCCAGAAAACAAATTTTAATCACAACCCAGTTCACTTTTTCAACTCAAATGCATTCAAAGGCAACCTTAGATCAATTCAAGGTTAAAACTTGTTTGAAAATAATTTTTTTTTAGTCGGACCCACAAGGGAACCCGAAATGTATCACACCATTGTTGTGGGAACATGTCATGATAGTGCAGGCTTGACCAATCAATAACATTGAATTTTGTCAAGAACTGTGGAGTTGGGGAATATTCTCTCCCATTGGTGATCAAAGCTCTTAAGTAAGTTTATGGATGGTGATTTTTTAAAGCTCACTAACTTGGGGAAAGGCAAAGCATACGAGCTTTTTATAAAGCTGCTTAAATTAGGAGCTTCTTTTCATGGGAAATTTATAAAGAAATTAGAGGATGGGGAAGCCTAAAGAATGTTACTTTGCAAGTGATCCTAGAGCATTAGTTGAACACATAAGAAAAGTTATGATCCTTGAAGATAATGATGTTTCTCACATTAAGGATCGTGATATTTCTATTTTTAAGTTTGACTTTGGCAAAGCGAAGACAACTGGTGGATTGGCACGCCCTACTTCTATACATCGTGTTCTATCTATCTTAGAGATGGAAGTTAAAGAAAGGCAATTACGAGCATTTCATGCAAAAGGATATTCAAGGCTAAAAGTTGTACTATTAGGGAGCTTTAAAGTTATAGGTGCATAATCAGATGTTGCAGGTGAATTATTTTCATTGGTTGTAAACAAGTTATAATGTTGCTTTGGCATCCAGAGCAATTGTGGAAGACTCTCTTGCAAGTCAGCTTCCTAAAGCAAATGCTATGCATGATGGAAGATTGTTATTTCTCTACAATACAATACCACAAAGGAGCGCTCAAAGTTGATGTATCATATGATAACGAAGATCTATGGAAGGATGTTCTTATGCTAGAGGATCATGAAGGAATTGCGTTATCGTATCTAGTCGTGGTTCAAGCTTAATCTCGATTGGGATGCATTTAGGATTGATATAAAACACTTCAAATGTTTATGTGTGCTTGGTGACATGGATTGAATACAGTCACAGGCTCAATGCAAGAGGCCCGTTAACTGCAGTGTATGGTGTTGGTGTAGACAAAGGAAAGATGTATGATGGGGAGCAGCCATTGTATTGGCCAAGAGGGGTCTGTTGATATTGCAAAGGAAAAATCAAGCGTAGATACAAGAAGCCACTTTAGGGAATGCCTCCATTTGACTTTAGTTTGTGCTTCTAGTGATAATGTATCAAATTTGTTTAAGGAAATCTTGCTTTGGCGTGGGGTCAGATTGAAAGCCGTGATTAAATAAACATTCAATGGAGGATATTTGAATAAGTTGGATGGAATATCATAGTCATTTTGATGGGCTCGAACACACTGAGTCAAGATGGGGGCAGATTGTACTCACAGTAAACATGGATCAAAGTTGTTCAAAGAATTCTTTGCCACCATGATTCATCGATGAGAACCACGAGAAGCAGCCGAAAAAAGAAACTACGTCACAAACTCTGATCAACGGCTGAGATTACATAGGCGACGTGGAGTAATCTAAGCCCTAGCCTGTTGACCCCGCGAGAAACGAGATGACACCAGCAGAAGGGGCACGGGGTGTGTGGGCTACTTCCATGTGGAGGGTGGGCCCTAGGCAAAAATCTTAAAGGCACTGATGGATAGGTTTGAGGCCTTTGTTTTATTTAACGGGCAAGGTTATAAAATTTTACTCTAAAGCCCGATGAAACATTTAAAACTTTTTCCAGCAATAAAAAATCAAAATTTCTTGTACTGGGCAAAAATTTGAAACGTAAGGGGCACATGTGAAATTCTTTGCTTGCTCGATAATGCGTGGGGAGTTGAGAGGGAAGCTCTCGTGGTCCCGTGAAGGAAGTCTTAAAATTTAAGGACATTAAGTATAAAATGCAAGATTTTAAATGGCCCGATAAAAGGGAATTAAGGGCTTTCATTTCTTAAAAAGTAAGAAACAATAATCTTTGCTAGGAGGTAAGGTGAGTAAGAAGATTAATGATATTTTACTCAAAGGGGAAAGTAAATAATTTTACTCAATTAGTGAAAATAAAGATAGAGCAAAATGAGAAGTAATTGCTCTAATTAAAATGTTGAGATTTTTATTTTCACATAGGCAAAAACGTGTAATAGAGATAAATGAAAGAGAATGAGATAATTTGACATGGCATTTAGAGGTGAAATGAATGCTGAATATTTGTTGCATTTGTTATTGCCTTCTATTCAAATAATGGAGTAATTTCTTTAGTGTATGTGACAAGAGTATTGTGTTTCCAGCTGGATTTGTAAGAATGGTTATCTGATAAAGCTTCAGTGGTCTTGTTATCATAATGTGATAACATTTTCAAAGATCTTGAAAACATGTTCAACATTGTAGGATGACATGTTCATTATATGACGCCATATCCCTTCTCTTGACAATGGTCAATCCTTGTGCATCTTTTATTTTTCAGTTTTGTCCCAATTATTAAAATCAATTGAAACCTTTCAATTCCATTTGATGGGTTATTTGTATCTACTATGTCTCCATGCTAGTTAATGAAATTTACCCAATATCTTAACCAATGTTGAGTGATATTTCATGTTTCTTGGCATATTCTTGTGAGAGAATTATCTATTAAGCAATACCCTATTAAGTGTGTGTTCGAATCTTTAGGTGTTGCTAAAAGGGTCACCCCCTAGGTCCTACAGAGCTTGAAGTGCAGGAGAAATGTGTTCCAATTTCATTTCCTATTAGTTGGCCAAATCCTACACTAGGTTTGAGCATGAAGTGTGGCTTACTTCTAGGATTTAGTCAATCTATTGATTTGGGAAACCAATAGGTAGCCAACAAGAAATTTATCAACATTGTTGTAGA
The DNA here is from genome assembly GCA_007258455.2 of Sequoia sempervirens. Classification (NCBI taxonomy): domain Eukaryota; kingdom Viridiplantae; phylum Streptophyta; class Pinopsida; order Cupressales; family Cupressaceae; genus Sequoia; species Sequoia sempervirens. Next base: position 866,018,912 of record VDFB02281492.1, on the reverse strand, counting down.
ATTATTTTCAGTCAAGCATCATGTGAATCCTTCATAATTTTTTCATGTAAGTTTTTTCACGTTTTGTGGTCATTTATTTAGTGATAACTAACACTTGTAGGTCTTCAAATCAAATCAAGTCAACCAACAAGGAATCCTTGAAGGCGATCAGCATGACTTCCCTCCATCAAGGATATTAGATTTGAATGGTGATTTACAACAAAATTTTGGTTCATCATTTTTTTATCATTTAGCCTCTCTCCCTTTAAAGGATAAGCTCTCTTTATCATAAAATTTTCCAAATACCAACATAGGGTTTGATTGAGGAAAGCCAATCTATGGTATAACACTTCCCCTCTCTTTATGGGTGTAGGTTGTAGATATAAAGTAAAGTGAAAAAATATTGAATAAAACTTGTTCATTCATGCACTCAAAACCCTACATGTTGATAAGTCATGGATTCTAAATTGTCTTAACAAAATATGACCAAATCCATAAGACAAAGACTACATACTAGGGACCTCAAGCCTATGAAAGTAGTTTTTAGTTTCTAGTCCCTAGTCTAGGGTATCCTTGTGCCTTATACCACCTAGATTTGGGTCAATATAAAACCACAAGTGTATTAGTGTTTTCTTTCTACTTTTCTAGAAATAAAATTTATCTGTACCTATTTCTAGTTTGTCATAATTCATAACAAAATTTTATGCTTTCATATTTTACCTAGTTGCATCATTGCATCATATTAAAAATCAATTCCCAACCCTCAAAGAATTCATGCCTAAGGTTGATTGACTCAACTTTTAGGTTGTTATTTAATCTCATACGTTTGCCGATATGAATTTCAAATGTTTTGAAAGTGAAAAGTAACTAATCCTAGTTAGATCTAGGATCACTTTTCCAACAAAACAAGCCCCTGATTGGGTAGGTGACCACCAACTAGGGTGAAAGGGGGCTTAAGGCCTAAGGCTAATGTTAGGGCCATGTCAACTAAATGTAACCATGGGGTGAGTTGAATTTATAACTAGGGGCTTATATATAGTGAGGCCCTTAGTTGTCAATCTAATCATAAGCCTAGTGGGAGAAAAAAATTAAAATTGCAAACTTGAAGTCTATATGAAATCAAATTTGGTCAAAAATAAAATGTTCCTAGATTTAAATAGATTTTTAAATTTTTTTTTGACAATTTATCTAGATATATAATTGATTCTTTATATTGAAAGGTTATCCTTTTAGAGAAGGCCTTAATATCTTTATTTGTAGATTCTCATCATAGCAAGCCTTAGGTTTTATTTTGCACATGTTCAATACTATAAATAAATGGGAGGTTAGTGGAAGGAATTGAGGGATATTTTAGTATGGCGAGTGGTACCAAAATTGAGTAGTTACATAGAGATTAGCAAACACACACACACACACACACACACACACACACACACACACAAATAATTATGTTATTGAAGTTTGACATTTTTTCTCTAGCTAATTGGAACCAATGACATAGTGAAATATATAAAGTAGAGAGTGATTATGAATAATTATGTATTTTTTTCTATTATGATCAAACATAAGATTAAAATAAAATTTCCTCAAAAATTTCTAGTATGAAATATATTGTGTAGGTTGAATGGACTACCAAACTATAAATTACATTAAATTCAGGAGGATATTGAAATCATGAGCAAAACTATGTAGCCTAAAAGATAGAAAAACCTTTGAGGTATTGATTTTTCCATATAGTTGGATTGTATGACTATATCATTTTCATACAAAATTTGTACAAATGAGAACCAAGAGACCCTATAAAAAGCATGATACTTTTGTGAGAAAAACATCAATTGTTATATGTAAAAAATTGTTTCTCAACTCTTCTAAATGTAAGAATGGACTCTTTTTTACCCCTAGAAAAATATATAAAAGGTTCATTCAAAAGGATACTGAAACTTGGAAAACCATGTTAACCATAAAACACTATGAAATAGTAACAAAGAAAAAGAGGGGCATTCACAAGGTGGAAACACCCTCTATTTGTGCTAGTTGTTTCACTCAATTGTGAGAGTTATAATGCATAAAAAACAATAAAAAAACAAACCTAACCAATCTATAACAACAAAAACGAATGTTTTAAGGTGTTGAAATGATGTGTACCTTTTTGGAAAAGTGTTGTTTCGGGCCTCACTGAAGACTCATCCACCCAATGGAGAATGGGTCCCTATTAGGGTTTTAGAAAATCAGTTTCAAGATCTTGTTCTTCAATTTCTACACTCCCAAATCCCAGGTGTTCAGCTCTCAAAATTTGGAAATAATATTTGTAGCTTAGTTTCTGTGATCTTGCAAGAAAGATGACAACTTTTATAACTTTACCACTTTGAAAAATTTTGTTCTTCAATTGATCTTCAATCTAAAACCTACAATCACACATCAAAGAGGAGAAAATTTTGATTGTTAGGGGATAGTAGTTTTCCTTGGTCAAACCCTATTTTGGTAATTAAGCCTTGAATTCAAACAATACATAAATGGAAAGATGAGTGAACAATGTAATGTCACAACTCACCAATCTTGAATTGAACCTTGGATTGAAAATCTAAAACTTAGTAAGAAATGAGGCCTAACCGTATGTAGATCTTGAACATGAACTTGACATAAGATGATGGCTTAGATCACTTGAACTTGATCGCTAATGCTACAACATCACATTAGCTCAACAACATGCATGACTTTGACATAATGAAAGAGATCCTTGATTGCTGCAATAAAACTTCAATAATCTATCCTTGAATGCCTTCTTGAATGCTTTTGAATGCTCTATAATTTTCTTGTAAAAATTTCTTGATCTCATGAAAGTCTTAGGTGAAAACATAGTGAATTGACCTTATATTTATACTTAACTTACTCTTAATTCCCGAAATTCAAATAACACAAGCCATCATCAGATATAGGATTTGAAATTATTAGAATCCCACTAGAAACACATCCCAAGGTGGGTGTCCTAAGTTAAGGAGGACCCATTCACCATAGGGCGAATGGGTCCTAGCATACTCAACTAGGACATGCTTCAGGGATATGAAATGATATGTCCAAAAGGGGTCCTAGGACCTAGGAAGGACCATTTCGCCAGGTAGAAAATGGGTCCTAAGTCATTAGCCTAGGACTCATACCTTGCCAAATTAAGTGTTGTTTAACATTATTAATGAGTTTCAGGTTTTATCCCTCAGAAAATGCAATAAATTAGGTTTGGATTTGATTTTAAGGGTCCAATTAAGCTCAACTAACCTCAATTAATTAATTAATTAAAGACCTAGATTAGTTTAAAAGTGTAAAGAAACACTTTACAACACCCTAAATAAGGCACAATTAAGTCCATTAAATATCATTAATTATATATTCCCAAATTAAGTGTGAAAAAAGGGTTACTTTTTTGATGCTATATAAACATAAAACACACAATGGAGCTAGATAAGGGATTAGATCTCCATAAGAGTCACTACAATGCAAGCAATAATTTAGAATTGAACTACAAAATATGAGTCAAAAATAAAAAATTCTAATTCTAAACAATAAGAAACCTCAAATAGAGGTCAATAAATTTTTTTAGTTAAAACAATAACAAAAAATCAAAATAAATATTACCACAAACTCCATTTTCTAATGTGATTTTGTGCAATGATTGGTATGTAGATGTTCTTGCATAAAAGTTAGCTATTTTGATAGCATGTAGGTAGCTCAAAATGTGTTGATGAAATTGACGAGCATGGCTCAATTTAAATATCTTCAAGAGATGCAATGGATGGTTTAGATGTGATCGAAAGATCAATGCTAGTGGATGAATGAGAGGATTTCCCAAAAAATTAGGAGAGAATGAAGGGTTAAGATGGAAGTTGGTCAAATGTTAAGAGCTAGGATACATTTACTAAATTTAGAAAGTAGTTGCAACCATGAGAGATATAAGAAACAAGTGCACTTAGGAATCCTTGATTCTTGTAATTGTTGAAGAGAATATTGACCCATGAGGACAATTGTTCTTAGGTGTCCTTTATTCTTGAAATTTGTGGATAAAATATTCAAAGGATGAGGACCAATATTATTAGGTGTCCTTTATTCGTTAAATTGGTGGAGAAAATATAGCTATAATTTTATAATAATGTTTAAAATTATTTTAACCTTATTAGGTGCAAAATAACTTTAAATAATAATAAAACTATTGATTTATGTAAGTGATAAAAAATGGACTAATTAAAAAAATTATTTAATTAGGTGGGGGATCATAAGGTTAAGGGGACATGATTAGGTGATGTATTTTTTTGATTGGGATAAGGGTATATTATGGAAATATTTAGGTTTCTTCAAAAGCATGACTTCTTTTGTTTCTCTCAACTTTCATTTGACTTCATTTACATCACAAACATGGCTTGTTTTGCTACTCTCATCTCTTGCATAGCTCCATCCTACGTATAAGTAGTAACAACAAACAACCACCATGACCTTGTGATATATTTTTGTAATTTATGATCCTCCAATTATTTAAAAGTATAAAAAAATTTATTTTCCAAAAATGTTTATATTATTGTAATGGTTATAATATTCTTATACACAATATGTTTAATCTAATTTAAAATAGAAATTAATTACTTCTTTTAAAAAATAATGAAATATAAAAATCTAAACTAAAATTATCTTTTAGAAATATATGTGAAATAAAAATTAATTTTGAGACGCTTATCTCTTTTATATAAGAATAATGCAAATTAAATAATGTTATGTTTTATTATTAAATATTTTTCTGGTCAATCTCACGTAACAAATTACAAGCCAGAACAACGTTCAGTTGATTTGAAGCTACACAGTAATTTCCCCATGGAAATCGAGGACACGAAGGGACGCATAAAGTTTAGGGTCGGTGTTATGGTATTTGGTGGGTTTCTGTCTACACTATAAATCCACCTCTGCATGTAACTTGTAATTAGTTGGTGCAAATGAATAACTGGGAAAATATTAAACCAGGTGAGAAGTCAAACAAATCTGTAACAAGGAAGTTGCGGTTGCATCTGATTATAAAAGATCTTGTACGCGTAACTCTGATTTCCTGATAATTTCATGTTTACTCCAAGGAGATCACAATACCTTGCACATCACTCTTCCTGGGAACATAAATGCATTGCACGAGTCACTTGCCAACAATTTAACAGGAAATCAAGGAGAAACCCATCCTGGAAGTCACAAACGCAGAGAGATTTACCACCATTGACAATTTCAAATTACCCAAATTTGCAAGTTTTCTCTCAATTTAGGAATCTTGTATACTTTTATGGCTGAATTCTTAGAAGAGAGACATATCATGGCTTAAGTGTATGTGGGTACCTGTTTTTGTTTTCTTGGTATCCATTGTTTGGTGTGCATTGACTACGCTGTTTGGTTGTTTAAACTCATTATTTAAATGCTAAAAAAAATTGTTATTTCATAACAATAAATAAATAAATATTAAATCAAAATACCTTGCTTTTTTTATCATGTTATTAAATTGATTAGAACAAGTCTTTCATGATTATCTATTGAAAAGATGGCTTTCATTTCCTTTTCAAATATGATAAAATAATAAAATATTTTTTAATTATTAGTAAGTTTAAAAATTTTAATGTTATTTTATTTTTATAGTAATAGTTATTTCTCTCATATATTTTATGTGATTTGATTTTTATATGTCATTTATAAAGTAAGAATTACTTTGAAATGAGAATGTGAAAAATATCACTAGATGGACCATTTTTCAAAATTTATGATGAGATTAAATCAAAATATGTATTGTTCAATTATTTACTACAAAAATGTGTTAAAATTAAAATCAAGAGTATAATTATTCTTAATGTCTATAAATAACAAAAAAAATTAATATGGAGAGAAATAGAACCTACCTATACAATAACTCAAGAGATTTCATATTAGTCCTTTAAACAAAAATACAAGGCAATAACATATATCAAGAAATCTAGGTGTTTTTAATATAAGCCATGTGAATGTATTCTTAATTATAGTTATTTATCTCATATATTATATGATTTGATCTCTATGTATCATTTATGATGTAAGAATTAATATGAAATGAGAATGTAAAAAATATCATTATATGGACCATGATTAAAAAATTGTGATGAGATTAAATCATAATATTTATAGTTCAATTCTTTACTACAAAAATATGTTAAAATTGAAATTAAGATTAAAATTATTCTTAATGTTTATAAATATCGACAAATTTTAATGTGGAGAAAAGGGTATGTGCAGGATCATGATGGGCCAAAAAGTGGCAATATAATGGGTATGTGGTTGACGACTATTTTTTTTATCGAAAATTGATGAAACGAAAAAGGTTTTTAAACAAGATTCTCAGCTTTCCACCGAAATAAATTATGCTTTACTTTGAATTTAATAAGTAATTATTATTCATTTTCTATTCAAATTATGACTAAAATCTTGATTGATAGGTTGATTGAAAAATATCTATAGCTTTCAAACGATATCACATTCTATGATTTGTATACTATAGGATTAAAAAAAAATTGAATTTCATAAAGTTTTGACCAAGGTAAGGTGGTCGGACATACAAGTTTTATATTTTTAAAATATTGTAATAAAATATTCATAATTAATTATTTACTTGAAAAAAAAATAGAAAAAAATATGCATCACATCGGGGCATGCGTCCTCTATTTATATCTAAAATCTTATACAAAAATATTATCATTTTATCGTGGTTAGGGTGGTCAGATAGACACCTACTTCTTATTTTTTCCCTAAAATTTAAGTACCACTGCATTGAAATTTCAAATTTTCACAAATAGATTTTTTTTTTTTAAAACATACCTAGTAGTTTAGAAACTACATTCAATTTGCTATAAATTCTATTCTTACATATTTTTGAAATAATATAGATAACTTATTCAAATTTTTACGTCAAGTTGCCTAACTCTAATTTTTCTGAATTTTTTGCCACTTAAGGGCCTATTTTTTCCATGATCCTGCACATACCAAAAAATAAAACCTACATATACAATAACTCAAGATATTTTATATTAGTCAGACTCTAAATAAAAAATGCAAGGAAATAACACATATTAAGAAATCTAGGTGTTTTTAATGCAAGCCATGTGAATGTATTCTTAATTATAGTGATAGTATTTTTATAATATGCACCAAGATTGACAATTACATCATGTAGAATTATGTAATAGATAATTGTGACTAACGTCTAACATTTAGGTAACCCATGATGTTGGAAGAATGAAGAAGGTGACCTCTAGGTTTGTTGTCATTGTAGTGTAGTAAAATGCATACCCTTGTATTTTCACACTTTTTTGGGCCACCTTGTTTTATTTATGCTTCTTTATGGCTTAATTATATATTTTTGGCTAATCCCAACATTCTCCAATGTATAAATTATAATTTAATGATTTCATTATAGTGTCCCATATTTTTGGGTTGGGACTAAAATGCCACCTAGGGCATCTTTTGTTGGTAGGTGGCAACAAATCATGCTATACTTTACACCCTGGCATGTATCCTCACATTTTTTTCACATCATCACCGAAAAAGAAAAAAAATGACATTGTAAAACCCTAATTCTAGAAGCTTCTAAAAGCTTGTTATAAGGGGTTGGTATGGGGGTTATAGTATGTAGAAAAGGGTGATTATTCACGAGATTGTAATATGTTTTGTGTTGGCTAATAAAATCATTGGATGGTTGCAGTTTTGTGGATGTAGCTTGGATTGGGTGAACCGCGTTAAATTCTCTATGTTATCTTGTTTCCACTATAATTTTCTTTGTGTTTTATTTTTTTGTTTTATTGATAAAATTTGCATTTAACTATTAGATATCTACCTTCTAACCCTAACAAGTGGTATTAGAGTGGGTTGCATTCGATTATCATATGTAGGAAAGTCTCATGATTAAGTGGAAGTCTCACAGTTAAGTGGGAGCAATGGTGGACGAAGGTAAATTGAAGGTAGATAAATTCAATGGGTAGAACTATCAGTAATGGAAGATGCAGATGGAGGATTATCTCTATTAGAAGGATTTATGGAGGCCATTGGAAGGAATAGCCAAGAAACCTGCAACAATGAGTGATGAGGAATGGAAAATTTTGGATAGAAAGGCACTAGGAGCCATTTGTTTATGCCTGACACAATCGGTGGCTTTCAATATTACAATAGCAAAGACAACTCAAGAGTTGATGGAAACCCTGGCAAAGTTATATGAAAAGCATTCCACTTCAAATAAGGTATTTCTTATGAAGTGTTTATTTAATATGAAAATGGTAGAAGGTGGGTCAATTGTTGATCATTTAAATGAGTTTAATACAATTACTAGTCAATGAACTTCTATAAATGTAAAATTTGATGAAGAAGTTAGGGCTCTTTTGATTTTATGTTCTTTTCCAGAAAGATGGAATAGCTTGGTAATGGTTGTTAGCAATTCTATTTTTAGTTCAAATACATTGAAATTTGATGATGTTGTTGGTGTTATTTTGAGTGAGGAAATTCATAGGAAAAGCTCAAGTGGAACATCCACATTAGGTAGTGTTTTGAATGCAGAAAGCAAGGGAAGAACAAAGGAGAGAGGAAACAGTTCTAGAAGTCGTGGGAAGTCACGAGGAAAACTAAAGGAAAAATGGTCCCAATCTAGAGACAAGAGGGATTGTTGGTACTGTGGTAAGCCAGGTTATTTAAAGAAAGATTGTTGGTCTCGAAAAAATAAAGGAGACAAATAGGAAGGAAATAAAGAGACAAATGTGGTAAGTGATATATATGATAAGGATGCTTTGATTCTTTCCCTTGATAATGCTAATGATTCTTGGGTGTTAGATTCAGGGGATTCATTTCATGCTACACCCCATAGAAGTTATTTTCTTGATTATTTCCAAGGGGATTTTGGGCTAGTTTATTTGGGAGATAAAAAACCCTATTAGATTGTTTGAAAGGGAAAAATCAAGATTAAGTTGCAGAATGGGAATAATTGGCTACTACATGAGGTAAGGCACATTCCAAAGTTAAAAAGAAATTTAATTTCAATAGGGCAACTAGATGATGAAGGTTGTGTTGTTACATTTAGTGATAAAAATTGGAAGGTTACAAAAGGTGTCTTAGTGGTAGAAAAAGGTGTGAAAGTAGGCACCTTATATCTTTGTGCAGGTAATACTGTTCCTTCTACTTTAGCTGTTGAAGATAAAAATCAATGTTCAAGAACAATTGTTGTAGTTCAATAGATAGAAAATCAGATAGTTTCCATGGATTCTGATTCAACACTATGGCATAATAGACTTGGGCATATGAGTGCAAAAGGCATGAAAGTACTTCAATAAAAGAATCTTTTACTAGGTCTAAAATGTGTTAATATGGATTTATGTGAAAGTTGTGTGTATGACAAACAAAAGAGAGTTAGTTTTCTCAAGGACGGGAAGCAAAAGAAAGATTCAAGAAATTGGAGCTTGTGCATACAGATGTATGGGGATCAACTCAAGTATCTTCTCTTGGTGTCTCTCGGTACTATGCCACTTTTATTGATGATGCAGCAAGTAAGGTATGGATTTATTTCCTTAGGTAGAAATATGATGTATTTGAAACTTTTAAGAAATGGAGAAGCTTGGTTGAGAATGAGATAGGTAAAAAGTTAAAATGTCTCAAATATGATAATGATGGTGAGTATTGTAGCAAAGAGTTTTAATATTATTGTTCCTCTAATGGTATTCGTAGGTAGAAAATGGTTCCAAGGACTCCACAAGAAAATGAAGTGGTTGAGCACATGAACAAAACAATAATGGAGTGTGCACAAACTATGAGATTGCATGTTGGGTTGCCTTTAAACATGTGGGTAGAGGATGTAAAAATTGTTGTTTATTTAATCAATAGAGGTCCCTCTAATCCTTTGGGTTGTGGTATTCCAGAGGAAGCATGGATAGGTAAGAAGGTGAGTTATTATTTTCTCAACACCTTCAGTTGTGAAGCATTTACACATGTAGATTCTGAAAATAGAACCAAGCTTGATGAAAAATAAAAGAAATGTATATTTATTGGATATGGCATTGATGAATTTGGTTATAGGCTTTGGGATTTTGAAAATCAAAAAATTGTGAGAAGCAGGGATGTCATATTCAATGAGAAAGTGTTGTACAAAGATCAGTTGCAACAACATGAGAAGAAATAAAATGATTATGTAGTGTTGGATGATACACCAAACAACAATGTTCCAATGGTTCCTCATGGTCTGCAACAATAACAACAACAATACCACAAACTCCAGTGAATGTTAGATGATCTTCAAGGATAAGTAGACCTCCAAAAATATTTTATCCCTCTTTGTATTCTATTTTATTAATTGATGTTGGTGAAATTGAATGTTATGATGAAAATATGTAGGTGAATACCAAGGTTCAGTGGGAGCATGGAATAGAAGAAAAAATGGACTCCTTGCTGAAAACTCAGACTTGGGAATTATGCAAGTTGCTTGTAGGTAAAAAGACTTTACCAAACAAATGGCTTTATAGGCTAAAAGAGGAGGATGGAGGTAAGAAAATATTTAAAGTTAGATTATTTGTAAAGGGATTTGCATAGAAAAAGGGTATTGATTTTGATGAAATCTTTTCTCCTGTTGTTAAAATGACTTCTATTCATACTATTTTAAGTATTGTGGTTGCTGAAGATTTGCATTTAGAACATATTGATGTTAAAATAGCCTTTCTCCATGGTGATTTGGAAGAGGAAATATATATGGAACAACCACAAGGATTTGAGGTCAAAGGTAAGAAGAAAATTGTGTGCAGATTGAAGGAAAAGTCTATATGGCTTGAAGCAAGCACCTTGGCAATGGTATATCAAATTTGATAGTTTTATGGCCGAGCAAGGCTACAGTCAATGTAATTTAGACCATTGTGTTTATTTTAAGAGGTTAGATGATAATAGCTACATTATCTTATGTTTATATGTTGATGATATGCTTGTACATGGATCACATAAGGGAGTTAAAACAATAGTTAGAAAATTCATTTGCTATGAAGGATTTGGGGGAAGCAAAGAAAATCCTTGGTATGAAGATTACTAGAGATAGGAAAATTAGAAAATTGTTTTTATCTCAGGCTGATCATGTTCAAAAGGTGTTGCAAGGATTTCATATAGAAAATACAAAAGCTGTCAGCACACCTTTTCCAAGTCATGTTAAGTTGACTAAGGATATGTGTCCAAAGACACAAGAGGAGGAAGAAAAAATGTCCAAGGTACCATATGCTTCAGCTGTAGGTAGTTTAATGTACACCATGGTATGAACAAGACTAGATATTGCACATGTTGTAGGAGTTGTTAGCAGGTATATGAGTCAACTAGGTGTGGAGCATTGGAATGTGGTAAAAGGGATTCTTAGGTACTTGAGAGGTACATCCAATAAATGTTTATGTTTTGGAGACTCTAATACTGATTTAAAAGGCTATGTTGACTCAGATTTGGTAGGAGATATAGTTACTAGGCGGAGTACCATAGGCTATGTATTTACAGTTGGTGGGACAATAGTGAGTTGGATTTCTTAGTTGAAAAAGGTGGTTGCTTTATCCACCACAGAGGTAGAGTATGTTGTTGCAACAAAGGTGGAAAAGGAGATGATATGGTTGCAATTTTTCATGGAAGAGTTAGGAAAACAATAGGCTAAAAATTACCTATTTATAGATAGCCAGAGTGTTATACATCTTGCAAAGAATTCTGCTTTGCACTCTAAAATAAAACACATATAGTTAAGATATCATTTCATTCGGTCAGTGTTGGAGGATGGACAGGTCAACCTGGACAAGATACATATAGATGAAAATATAGTGGATATGTTTATGAAGGCGGTGACAAAGGAGAAGTTGAGATTCTCTTCATCTTTGGTTGGCCTTCAAGGTTGAATTTATGTATAATAGATCAGTAGGGTCCAAGGTACTTATTTCTAGTGGGAGCTGTAAGTGTAGCAGTGCCATCCAGGATCAGTCTCTAAGTGGGAGATTGTGTTGGTGTGGAGCCTAATTAGTCTCCAAGTGGGAGATTGTTGGTATGTGGTGACTAATCAAGCTATACTATACACCCTGGCATGGATCCTCGCATTTTCTTTTCATCATCACCGAAAAAGGAAAAATCACTGAAAAAGAAAAAAAATTGAGTTTGTAAAGCCCTAATTCTAGAAGGTTCTAAAATCTTGTTATAAGGGGTTGGGATGGGGGTTACAGTATGTAGAAAAAGGTGATAATTCACAAGATTGTAATATGTTTTGAACTAGACAATAAAATCATTCGATGGTTGTGGTTTTGTGGATGTAGGGCCGGACTGGGTGAACCACATTAAATTCTCTGTGTTGTCTTGTTTCTGCTATAATTTTATGTGTGTTTTATTTCTTTGTTTCAATGATCAAATATGCATTTAACTATTAGATATCTACCTTCTAACCCTAACATATTTGTCCCCCAAAGGTCTTGGGACCCTAATTTTGAGGCATCTTAATTGGGCCCCTTTTTGGTGTCTGTGCCCCAAGTTTTATGACTTGGAACTAAGACACCACCTAGAGTATCATAGTCCTCCATGAGTCATTTTTCAGGATTTAATTTCAAATTCTAGCTGGATTTAGCCTCCTTTATTTAATGAATTCATATGTCAGCTTGGTGTGATGTAATTTTGGTTTATTAAGCATAGATAAATATAAATACAAGGTTCATTCATTCATTCTAATCCAAGTTTTTTTTGAGAGAATTCATCATAGCATAATTTACTTCACAAGAGCATTCAAGAGCATTCCCATCAAGCATTTGGAGTCATTATCAAGATTCAAGCATCCTATTAAAGAGCTTCTTGCATCATGTGTGTTGTTGTGCTAACATTTGTGATGTAGGGTTTTGATTCAAGTAGGAAATTCAAGATCAATCCTTTGGTTCAAGATCCATATCCATTGCAACCATTGGACACAACTTTACAAACTTTATAAGGGTTTTAGTGAGTTGTAGCTTTGTATGTTTTTCATTCATCATTTCCCTTCATTTATTTATTTGATTTCAAGGTTTAATTACCAACAAGGGGTTTGACCAAGGAAAACTCCCATTCACTAATAAACAATAAATTTTTCCCTTCTTTCATATTTGTGATTGTAGATTTAGGTTGAAGACTTGAAGATCATCTAGAGTGCAAAGTTGTAAAAGTTGGAAAGTTTTATTACAAAGTTACCATCTACACGAAAACTCACATATGGATTGAATCTGGAAGTTTCAAAACTTGAGATCGGAGGAGAAGCAAGTGCAGACCTTGGAGATTAGGACCACATTCAAAGTTTTTATAAATTTAGAATGGGTCTAATATGCCACCTTGGGTGTCTTAGTCCTCCCAAGCATATTTTCAAAAATTCCTTCAGATATGGTTTTGACATCTGAAAACTCTACATCTGCCCTGAAAAACAACAGCAAGACTAATACACCATCTTGGATGTCTTTTTCCTCCCTGACATATTTGGGTAGCCTCTTTGCGTCTCTGGAATCCTCACAACATATCTAGACTTCCCAAGTACACGCATCCTAACTCTTTTTTGCATAATTTCATCATTTGTATCTCTCATTTAGCTTGCATAACTAGGTTTTATAGGTTGAATGTTCATTTGTCTTTTCCAAGCATTTTCTCGGTGGTGAACCCCTAAAACCTAAAAAATTCCCCTCCTAGGTCCTCCTCATTGAGAATTGACTCACCTTGTGAGGTTGTTAGTAAATCCAATTAGGACTCCTAGGACATAATTGAATGACCGGATAGTGTAGGAAAGTATCCTCCTTTCCTCTTTATCCATTTTGTTCATTTTGGTGAACCCAACCTTGTTGAGCATTCATTTTCTGATTTAGAGTCCATTCAAGTCCTTAGATCTAGATTGCATTCATTCTTGCATTGAATTTTTCATTAGTGAAATTTCATTTAAGGTTTCTTATATTTGCATTAGTGAAAGTGCATATAGGTTGCATTTTTACTTTATTGCATCATTTCATTTCATTCAAAAACTAAAAAGTGCATTCATAATCATCTTAATTGCATTTAGAAACATTCTTATTGCATTCAAAATTGAAAAACAAAATGCATTCAATTGTTTGTTCCTAGTTACTTTTCCTTGCATTCATTGGCATAATTTTCTATTTCTAAACATTAGCATCCTAAATAGGAAATATATAAGTATTGTAGACAATCCAGAATTTATTGTTTTTATGCAAAAAACCTCTGCTAGGACTTAAATTCCCTTCCTGGCATCTTAGTCCCTCTCAATATTTTTGCCTCAAAAGTCCCTCTCTACTATTTTCTATCTGTTTCATTCCCTAGAACTTCAGAATCTCACCAGGAGGAACAAGACACCCTTCTTGGCATCTCAGTCCCTATTGACTTTCACTCTCTAGTTTTCAAGATCTAAAATTGATTTCTTGTGCTTATGTGGATTTCCTTCAGTTTTTTGTTTTAGTTTGTAGAATTGTTGTTATTCCAATTTCCTTCATTTCAAGTATAATTGCAAGCATAAGATATTGTGTTCATTTTACTTTCTAAATTTTATCCCTTGTATGAGTTGTAGTACTTGGCATCCTACTACTAATAATGTGGTAAGAAGAAGTGTGAGACTCATGGCATCCCATGATAAAACACTCATTGTGGATCTTGGGTTATCAAGCTCTCTTACGTTTGGTGTTGGTATTAGTTCACTAGGTATTGACCATACCTTTGAAACCTCTCTTGCTATCCCTACATTACCTATAAGTGTTGTGCCAAGTGTTCAAACAATGGTTGCTCATATCCATCAAGAAAACATAATGAAAATACATGAAGATCTAGCTCATTTACAAGATAGTGTGATTACTGAAAAACATTTCCAACATTGTTATACTTTCCGTAGATAGTATTCACCACATGATGGAAAGTGATGAAGGACTAGAAGTTGTGTGTAACCTACGTCAAATCTTTAGAAAACATCTTCCTTCCACCACTAATGGTGCTTAAGCTTCAAACAATGTGCAAAGCCAAGGAGGAAATCAAACTCCTCCCTCTTCAACTATAACCTCAATTCCAACCTATACCAATCCTCAAATGACCACAATGATGCAACCAACTAGTAGCATCCTTCCTAGAATATTTCCACTAGTGCTCCTTATACTTATGTGGCATCTAATCTTATATCTCCTCTTGTAAGATATTCATTCATTGGTCTTTCAAACACATACACACCACCACTATATTCATCTCCATCACACACTACACGCAATGATCCTATAATTAACCACCTCTTACAAAGCCTTTCATCCATTCAACACCAATTTTTCACCATAAATCAAAATCAAAATGGCCCACCTTCATACTATGTAAAAGGTAACCCACAATCGTTGGAGATATTGAGAAATCTGGTGCCACAAGGTATAAAGATCCCTAGATTTAAGAAATATGAAGGAAAGGGAGATCCTAATAATCATGTTAATTCCTTTACTACTTTGTGTTACAGTGACTTTATCCTTGAGGCAAAACTTTTGGATAAACTTTTTCCCCAATCTTTGAAATACATCACCTTGGATTGGTTTTTTGCATTACCGAATAACTCAATTTGTTCATTCAATGAATTTTTTGAAGCCTTTATTAACCATTTCCAAGTAGAAATGGTTCCTAAAATGACATTAGCTGATTTGATGAGATGCAAACAAAATGAGAGTGAAAAAGTCACTAACTTTATTTCATGCTACCACTTGCTTTATTCCCAAATCAGTGTGAACATTTTTTATTCCCACCTTCAAAAGTTTTTCATGGAAAATTTACAAAGCAAGATAAGAGACAAGCTCACCATGATGAAATTTCCTTCATGCACTTATGTACTACCCTTCAAGATTATCAAAATTTTGTAGGTATTAGTGAACAAAAAAATACCCCTACCCGTCCTGAAATGTCTAAAGCTTTAAACCAAAAGAACTACCAACCTTTTAGAAGACAAAATAAAAGTTTCCTTCAAATCAATTCTACCTCTCAACCTACCCAACCAGTTGATACCCAAGTAGCTTCTATAAAGAAGAGTAATTTGTATATCTTTGGGGATCTATAAAGGAAATTTTTACCCTTACCTGCCACACTTAACAAAATTATGACCCATCTGTTAAACAAAAACATGCTTACCTTACCTCCCGTCTTACCACTTGACCCTACCAAACCATTACCTCTGAGCTTCAAACAAATTGCCTATTGTGCTTATCACCAACAAAAAGGACATGATAATGAATAGTGCAAGCATCTTAAACATATTGTGCAAGACCTCATTGATTCTAATCATATCCAAATTGGAGGTGTGAATGAAAAAGGTAATAAGTTTGTAGCTCCTACCAACCAAAACTTTCAAATCTTTACCAATCCCATGCCTAACCATAATATTTCATTTTTTAAGGCTAGTGTAACTAAGCCCGGTATGATGAATGTTGACACAGATGATGAGAATACAAACAATCATGAAGAAAATTCTATGGATACTAATGAACAAAGTCCTATGGATACTAATGCACAAATTCCTATTAGTAGAATGATAGGAGTGATTGACATCAAGCCTCATAAATGGAAAACCGTAACTTCCATTGACATTAATTTCTCTTTAGAAGAAACAATCAAGCATGCACCTAATGGTCTTCTTTACATAGATGACATAATCAATAATAGGCCCACTCTTGGGATTTTAATTGATCCTATTTGTGGTGAGAATGTG
Organism: Sequoia sempervirens; assembly: GCA_007258455.2. NCBI lineage: Eukaryota > Viridiplantae > Streptophyta > Pinopsida > Cupressales > Cupressaceae > Sequoia > Sequoia sempervirens. Next base: position 866,002,189 of record VDFB02281492.1, on the reverse strand, counting down.
ATCATAGAAGAACTCTTATATGTGCATAAACTTACTCAATATAGATATGATAAACCAAAAACATGGATTAAAATGCATGATGGTTTTTCTCATGATACAATGGGATCGATCACACTCCCTTTACAAGAAGGACCGAAGAAATAAAATGTATCATTCTCTATCATCTCTAATTCAAATCAATTTCATGTGAAGTTGGGTTACAAATGGCTCAACTGCATGAAGGAAGTCCCATCAATTGTCCATAAGTGCTTGAAGTTTCCATCTACTAATGATATATTTATTGTGAACCTAAACTGTTGATTTTTGGCTCATATGGGCTACTCTTACTCTTCTACGGTTTTTAACCTAAAAGGAGAGAGATAGGAGAAAAAATGCTAATGGTTCATTCAAATTATGTTATGTGCAATTTTTTCTAAGGTAAATGAAGTTAAATAAATGCAATTGACTAATCTAAATGAATGAAAATGAATGCAAAAGTGAAATTATAGCTATGTTTGAAAACACATTATGATATGAAAATGATGAAGTAAATGAAGAAAATATGTAGAAGATAATAAGATGACTTAAATCAGAGTGCACCTAGATGAAGTATGATGGATCTAGAATGTTGTGGATCCTAGCTGAAATCACTAATTTTTCACAATGGGACTCATTCACCCAGGGTGACGAATCAGTCCTCCTTGTGAAAAATTGTTGGAAACAAGTTTCTATATGTCGTGATCCAGATTCTGAAAAAAATTAGATTTTCAATCCTAAGGTGGAACTCATTCACCATAGGTGGTGAATCAATCCTATCGCAAATTTCTAAAAAATCAGGAGACAAATCTGCAACACCAAATCTAGAAATCACTGCTTGTCGGGTTGTCGAAGTCAATTCTACAGGAAACAAATAGAAAACCTTCTCCAAGCTTGAAATAGACTTGAGTTGACTTGAAGCACCTAGTTGACTTGTAAACCAATCTTCAACACCAAAAATCTTGTTAAATCTACACACAAAAGGCTGCAAACAAACATCCAATAGGGGGAAAATGGTTTAAGGTTAGTGAATAGGGGTTTTCCTTGGTCAAACCTCACTTTTGATAATTAAACCCTTAATAAAATAATAGAATGCAAAGGAATGATAAACTAACAACATGTAAATGCTATCAACTTACCAAACCCTTGATGATGCAAGTTTGAAGTAATGTCAATGGCTCCTTCAAAGTACTTGAATAGTGCTTGAAAAGATGTAAAATGTTTGAATGCTTGAATGAATAGGTGAATAAGTGAACTTGATGAATGGGGGTTTAAATGATGTGAAAATCACTTATTTATACACATTTTTTCCTTAGTTATCCATTCATACCTCATCACAATCTGACATCAAGTGTTTTTGAATAAAATCCCGAAAGGAAATTTAAAAAAAAAAATTGAATTTGGGGCCAAGGGGGATTCATTCACGGTCACCCATGGTGAATGGGTCCCATCTAGGACTTGAAAATGTGTGTTGGGAGATATGTCAAGTATTTAATGTTGTTTGTGTGGATATTACTCAAAAATACACTTAATTAAGCATATGAGAGCATAAAGGGGCCAAATAAAGCATGAAAAAGGGATAAATAGTGAAGATGTGCCTAGAAAAGTGTGAAAACATGTTACAAGACTTTACAACACTTCAAAATAGGACTTGTTGATGAATAAAAAAGTGATTTTTAGGTGAATTGTAATTTATAGAGTCTAGAAGAATGTAGAAATGTCTTACAACACTTCACAAGATGTCGTTCTTTGAATTTTAGTACCTAAATAAGCATGTTCAAGCAATGTCACAACATAAAATGAAATAAAAATAGACAAACACTATGAAACAAGACCTAAAACACCATGAAAATGACAAGGGGCCATTTTTCTATAGCACATTTAGCCCCCACTTTAGTGAGAGGATGAGCTTGCTTCAAATTCACACTAAATTAGCCATGAAGATCGAGAGGAGGGTTCAAATGCACTTACATTAGCAAGATGGAATACAGCGATCAAGAGGGATGATCAAGCCCCCAGGATGAATATCCCATGGTAAACTAGACATAAGAACAAAGGAACACACAAGTGTTGAAATGAATCAAATGAAGCTTTGATCATCTTTCCAACTAGTTGTGGATTAGATCTAAGCTAATTGTTTGAAAAAGAGAATGTGCACTCACTCTAGGGTGATACAACACAAGACAGTCCATCAGGTGAGAAATCTGAAATGTACTTACTTTGGGGCCACAAAACTAGTTGTCCACGAGGTGAGAAAGCCCAAAAGGTAAGATACATATGCTAGTTGGTGTGCACTTACAAACACAAAAGTGGCTATGGGGAAAATTCATGCCACTAGGTGGGCTTCCCACTCAACCATATTAAATTTATACATGTTGATAACTTTAACAAGGCACCACAAAGAAAAATGTTCATGAACAGAAAGAAAAAGTACCATAGTCATGCAAGCTGCGTTATACAAGGTGGTAAAAGGAAAAAATGTAAAATACAAAAAGTGTAAAATGTAAAGGATGTTCAAATATGTCTTGTTCATTTCATGCAAGGTCAATCACTTAGGGAAAATTGTGTCTAATGTCTCCAAGAGAGGACCAATCAAATAATAGTATATTCACAACTTAGGGGATGTAGTGTGTTGCATCAAGCCACCAAGAGGAATGTAATATGCTGAGATAGATCACAATTATGAAGGACATTACACCTAATGTCATCCACAAAGTGACGAATGCATCACATAAGTGACAAGGCTACACTAGGAACCAAGAATGCACATGAATTATGGTAATGTATGCCCCCCACTTTAAAGGAATTGCTACACACGGTTCTATGAGTAATTACTTTAAAATAGAGAAGACAAGAAAATGCAAAATGAAAACAAGACATGAGAACCAACCTAAAAAACCCTATGCCAAGTCATACGTTTCGGAGTTAGTTTGCGTCATGTTCATTGTTGAAATGTGTTTATGAAAGAGATCGGAAAATAAAAGAAAAAGGAAAATTTTGTTTTGGGTCAACATGGAAGAGACATTGCAGTCTCGATGCTTTGCACCCTCCCCAAAAGGAAAACACAAGAGAAAATAAAGAAAATGAAAAAGATTTTGGGTCAACATGAAGGAGAAATTTCAGTGTCAATGCCTTATGTGATCCCCAAAAGGAAAACACAAAACAAAAAGAGAAAAAGACGAGGACTTTTTAGGTCAACATGGAAGAGACATAGGGCATCTCTACACTTTGTATCATCCTCAAAAGGAGAACATAAAAGAAAAAAAATGGAAATAAAAGAAAAGGACCTTTTGGGTCAACATGGAAGAGACATAGGGCATCTCTACGCTTTGCGTCATTCCCAAAAGGAAAGCATAAAACAAAAAATGAAAATTGCAATGCATGACGAATAGAAGAATAGAGGAACAAATAGAAGTGTACAAAGAGAGCAAACATCAAATGCATGATATGGGGGAAACACAATACGCACATTAAAAGGAAAAGAAAAAGGAAAAGAAAAGGGGAAGAAGTGAAAAGACTAGTTAGGCGAATGCAAGTCAACCATCTGATAGGTCATCTGCGTCCCAATCATGTTTAGTGTAATGCAAGGGCATTTGACTGTCCAAAGGAATAATTGCAAGTGTCGAACTAGGAGTTGTACCAGGTTCTTCACTTGGTGGAGAGGATTTATCATTTAAGCTCATTGTAGATCAAAATAAAGATTTTAAGGGTATGTGCAGGATCATCATGGAAAAAACAGACACTTAAGTGGCAAAAAAATCAAAAAAATAGAGTTAGGCAACTTGACTTAAAAATTTGAATAGGTTATCTATATTATTTCAAAAATATGTAACAATATAATCTATAGCAAATTGAATGTAGTTTCTAAATTACTAGGTTTGTTTAAAAAAAATGAGATCTATTTAGTGAAAAAATTAAATTTCAATGCAGTAGTACTTAAATTTCAGGGGAAAAATAAGTAGGTGTCTATCTCACCACCCTAACCACAATAAAATGATAATATTTTTTTATAAGATTTTAGATATAAGTAGAGGACTCATGTCCTGATGTGATGCATATTTTTTTGTAATTTTTTTCCAAGTAAATAATTAATTATGAATTTTTATTACAACTTTTAAAAATAAACAAAACTTGTATGTCGACCACCTTAACTTGGTCAAAACTTCATGAAATTTAATTTTCTTTTTTTAATCCTATAGTATGTGAAGCATAAAATGTGATACCATTTGAAAGCTATAGATTTTTTCAATCAGATCTATCAATCAAGACTTTAGTCATAATTTGAATAGAAAATGAATAATAATTACTTATTAAATTCAAAGTAAGGAATACTTTATATTGGTGGAAAGTTGAAAATCTCCTTTAAAAACCCTTTTTGTTTCATCAATTTTGGGTTAAAAAAAAGTCATCAGCCACATATCCATCATATTGCCACTTTTTGGCCCATCATGATCATGCACATACCCTTAAATTGTTATACACTTCTTCATCTATTTTTTCTATTGTCGCATCATCATCATCATCACCAAGATTAATGACAATGGGAGGAAAACTGGTGATTTCTAAGGATGGATGTATCAAAAGCTAAAGTTGTTGGATTGGTTCATTTTGTTGTGATTGTTGCATTTGACTATTTTGTGGCAGGTCAGGAGAAGGAGGATGGTCATTTATCACTTTTGTCAAGGGTGGAGGTTGATTTTCTTTATTTTATTCCATGTGAGATTGATGAGTAAGGAGACGATGACGATGCCTATGTTCCCTAGCACCGCAGTTTTGTTTAATTTGGTTTTGGAGTTGTTGAGGTGTAAGAGTAGATTGAGGCATCATAGGTTCTTCTACTTCCAAAGAGGGAAGAACAGAAGAAACTGAAGAGGATGGATCAACCACTTTATCTTTGACTTTATACACTTGTTTAATATGAGGAGGAATGATAGGTGTTGTTTCATTTTCTCTTGGTCATTTAAATGATGGCAGAGAAATTTATAGGGGTGTCTATTCAAGAAGTTGTATGGTTTTCTCAATGTCAAACTCAAGTTGAAGCATGGCTTCATCTATGATAGGAGGTGTGGAAGTGGATGAGGATGCGTTACAAAGAGACAATTTGGCTATATTTTTGGCTTTAAACTATTGATAAGCACTGAAAAAGAAGTCCTTTCAAGGGGTGATGGGTTCCATGGGTGTAGTCCAAAAGGATTCCAAGGAAAAATTACTTTTGGAAGATAAGGGATTAAAACCACTATGGTGTATGGTGACTATCTCATTGTCATGTGGAAACTTCAAACACTTGTGAACAACTGATGGGACCGCTTTCATTAAGCAAAGCCAAGGGTGGCCTAGCCACAAACAAAATTAATCAGATTGTGGAATAATTGAAAATGTTACATCTGAAGTTTTAATTCCTATCCTTAAGTGTAGTGTTATGCCTTGCATAACCACCCCATTTTAAGTTTGATTAAAATGGGAACCTCTTTTTCTTTCACTCTTTGTGTTCGCCCCCTTCGATTTTGAGGTTTTGTTTTTCCTTGGCATGTGCTTAATATTATTATCTTGCTAGCCCGAGTGTTTTCCCCAAGTTACAGATTGAAATTTTTATGTTTTGGTCCATTTTTGGGTTTTTACTCAGGTTCGGGATGTTTTGGTTTGTCCGGATTTTCCCAGTTTTCTTTTCACCTCTGGTTTCATTAAGAAGTTTGAGTTTTTTAGCCAGTTTGGGATTGTCCACCCCAGTCAGATTTTTTCGGTTTGTCTGCCCTGTCTAGATTTTCCTGGATTGCGCTTGAAGTTTGGCTTGACCTTTTACATTGCAGTCCAGAGATTTCTAACCTCCGCGGAATTCTGCCTAGGTCGGATTTTTCTGGATTTCTGCCTATCCGCTGGGTTTCCAAGTTTGGCCAATTTTTTTGGAGCTTTAGGCTGTTTTGCTTTGTCATTTGTGTCCTCCTAAGTTGGTTATTTAATCTTGTTGTGCTTTGAAACGTCATGGTCTTGCTTTAAGTTTGAATTCCTGTGTGTTTGGGCATTTCATGGCTTGCCCTGTGTGTTCATGGTTAAAATCTAGGGTTTCATGCCTAGGGAATTGTCATTTGGTCTTGATTTACTTTCAATTGAGCCTAGGATTCAAAGAAAATCTATAGGAGGACTGTGTTAAAAAATTTCCATGCCCAGGGTCCTCAAAATTATGGCCTTTGGTCAATTTGAGCAAAGTCATGGCCGGTGTTCAGGTTTTCTCTCGACCTCAAGATTTTCCTACCCGACCGCATTTTCCCAGATCCCTTCAGTTTCCCAGAAATTTGTTGGTGTTCGAAGTTTTGAGCTCTTCGTGGAATTATGATCTGGAAGATTTCTTCAGATTTCCTTCAGTTTTTCGAGGTTAGGAGTTTTGAGTCATTCGCAGAAATCCGGTCCAGCTAGATGTTTTTGGATTTTCTCAGAGGCGCTGTGGAAAGAGGAATTGTATAAAATTGATGAATCTAATGATGAATGCTTAAACATATCTTTCTTTTTCTTGATGAATTTCACTGTTATATGTTGCTTATGTTCATTTTGGTGATCCAGTGTTAATGTTTAATGGCTAATTTAATGGTTTTATCATGATTTTGAGCTAACACTTTGATGAAATGTTGTCAACAATTAGATTCTCACATTGGTGTTTGATGGATGCGAGCTGAGTCTAGTAAGGCAGCGGCTGGAATGGCTAAGAGAGAGACCAGGACAATGAAATGGGACAAATATGAAGAATAATGTTAATACCATTGCATGGTGAATTAGGGTTTCCCTTATGCCACTTGCAGGGGGAGTAGCTACTGCAAAGCTATATCAAAATTCATGATTCCTCATCATTTCACTTTGTCTCTTCTTCATGCGTTTTGGTCTGTTTCTTGCCTCTGGTCGGTGCCCTTGCATTGAATGCATGTTTGACTTTGTTGCAAACTCTTCTAGGCCCGACTTGCTCTGTAACTGACTTATTTTGTAAACCCTAATGATGCCAACACATTTTGACGCATTTTTATAAATATGAAGCTTTCGTCTCTTTGTAGAGGATCTTTTTTTTTGGTAAGAGTTATAAGTTAGGGTTAGAGGGTAGACAAACTCAAGAGGTAGAGTAGGAGTTAGAAATTTTTTGATTTTGAGCAATCGTTGTAATACAAAAGACTTGAATTGTTGCTATCGTTGGGGATTCGATACAACTGAAGACATTGTGTTCTTGGTGAATTTGTTGTGTTGATCTATCTTGCATGATTCCTGCTATTTATCTTTTATTCAGAAGTTCAGTAGGAGGAGGTGATGTATCATCCTGACTCTCTTAGCATAGATGGAGATAATTTGAAGACATGGGTTTTCTGTACACTGGTGATCTGGCCAGATTTGTAAATGTTGCTTATCTATTTTATTAACAGTAGGAGCAGCCAAATTTAAACCTAATTTATATTATGCTCTAGAATGGTATTCATTTTGGGTTAATCATTTGATTTGAAAAGCTTTCAAGGAATGAAATTTTACCTTAGGTTTTGTTTGAATGATGATTTGCAATCTACTGTTAAATTTTTCACTGTGAATGAATGAAACTTTGTATCAATTACAAGTTAATTTTATTTTTTAGTTCTAGTTTAGGAATTCCTTGGAAGGTAACAAGTCTGATTAGTTGAATGAATCAACATTCTTTTTAGTTTAAAAACCTTGATCTATCTTTTTTTTTATTTCTTTAAAACCCCTGGTTAAAATAGGTTTAGATAGATGTTTGATAACAATCTAGAAGCTCAAAACTAGTAGGCCCCTTGAACATTACAACCATATTGACCACTTTGTGAAACAACAACATTGTGAACAAACATCAAAGACCTTGGGAGGTGATTAGTTTGATTATTGATTGTCTCTTTCATTAGAGGTGAGATACTTTGAATTTTATCTTACCTACATGTTGTTGGTCAATTTGGCACATCAACTGGAATTGGCATAGAAGGAGGGCCAGAAGAGAAAACTAGATAACATTGTGCTTTTCTCACCAGAGAGGTCCCATAGAGTTCTTCAATCAACTGAAAACCCACCACCTTTGATAGAAATCAAGACCCCAACGAGGCACAAGATTCACATGACTGGGGAAACCATTCAACCACCCTTGTCAGCTCCACTTACTCGACCAAGCTTTTCACCAATACCCCAGTGGATACCCATGAATCCACCACCAAATCCTACCTTAATTTCCATTACAACTGGTTCAACCCATTCAACAGTTGGCTCAACCCCAACCACCGCCACCACCTTAAGAATCTTGAGAGATTTTGTCCCAAATACATTCATGGAAAATCAAGGAGTGTTGAGGAGCACATGCAAGCTTTTAAGGGTGCTTGTAGTAGAGCCCAGATAGCTCACCATGATGTGGTTTGTAGGTTGTTCCCTTATTCCTTAGGGGATATGGTGTACAACTAGTACCTAAATCTTCCACAAGGTTCTATTCTGAGTTGGACAGATCTGGAGAATACTTTCATCAATCAGTTCAGAGTTTATGTAGATCCAACCATTTTATTCCACCAATTTTCTACCATTAGGAAGGAGCCATGTGAATCACTACCCTTATTTAATACAAGGTTTCAATGAATGTATAGGAGATTGCAGGACCCCTATCTAGTTATTGAGAATAGTGCCATTCATGCATATTTTAGAGTTATAGACCCTTTTCTTAGCTTGTTCCTACAGAGGACTTATCAGCTAGCAGATATTGATTCTCTGTCTAAAGTTTATCATCTAGCCATCAAGCTACAACAACAAAGTAGCTCTCAATAAGGGAACTTGGGAGGAGGTTTCCCTTCTATGTGGTATCAGATGTCAAACTCAACCTCTTTATTAAATTATTTCCTAGGGATGTCTCCTTCCCATTATGGACCTATGTTTGAGTTGCAGACTCAATCTCTTGTTCCATTCTTCGCTAATGGAGCTCCTGACTTCTCTCAACAATCACAAGCTCATCATAGTCCACATGGTCATCATAATCAAGCTAGAATACCAAATCCTGTCAATCAGCCACCTTTTGCTAAGAATGCTAGGAGTGAAAGGATAGTTCAACTCATAAACGAGGTGGAGACCCTAAAAAAACTCTGTCTCAAGTCACAAATGACTTGGCTCAGCCTAGACTGAACCCCTCTCAAAACCATGGTAATTATGATAATCAAGGTAATTACCCTAATCAAAATAATAATAATCATGGTAATTATCAGAACAACAACAATCATAACCAGAGGAATTATCACGGCTAAAACTTCCTTAACCAAGGCTATCAAAATTAGAATAGAGGATATAACCAAAGGCCTAATAACAACAGAAAATGGAACACTGGGCCAAATAATGGTGGGGTTTCTCACAATTATCAAGCTAATGAAGACATGCCACATACTACAAACATGGTTGACCTCAATTTTATGACTAACTGGTGTAGGCTGCATGATACTACAACTCATTCCGAGGTGAACTATCCTGAGATGAAGAAGGTTGTGAAGATGGCACAGGTAGATGCCCAAACATTCCAAGGAAATTCAAATAAAGGAGGTGGCTCAGTGGATACATCATGGCTTATGACCTCATTGAAGAAGAACCTTCATTCCCAATCCAAAATCAAAATGAACCAGAGGAAGATGCGTATGATGCCCAAGCCTTTCAGACAAAGGGAGGACACTTCCTAAGAAATTAGAATAAGGGTTTGTTCACTACATCAGCACCACCTAACCACATGGTGCCTCTAAATAATAGTTATAATAACAACCCTCCTCCACCGAAGGGTCTGCCTGACTTCCCTAGCAAAGGTAATTCATCTGGTGGTTTCAAATATAATGCAAAGTATAACACAAAATTTGATATTGTTTTTGAGGTGCAGAAACATAAAACCTCTTTTTCATACTTTGACATCCTAAAATGGTGTCCTTCTCAATGACATATAGTGTTGAAAGCTTTGGAAGAAGCTGATAAATCAAAATGGAAAACCAAGGTGGCACCTACTGCGGACATGAACACAACTCTGTTCAAAAACAAGGTAGGGACACTACCATTTCTTTTAAGTTTGAGAATCTGTGGGAAGAATCTACACAATTGTCTGCTAGATTCAGGGGCTTTTGGCAATGTTATGCCATTTTCTGTATGCAAGAAATTGGGATTAAATCCTATCCAAAAAAACAAGAAGGTCATCCAACTTGATAAAATAGAGTTTAATGTAGTTGGAGAATTGAAAAATATACATGTACAAGTAGGGTCTAACCCTAGGATTCAAACCAATATGGATATTCAGGTAGTAGACATTCCTGAGACTTACGGTATGCTTTTGAGTAGAGATCTAATGAAGAGTATAGGGGGATATCTCTCCCTCAACTTTTCACACATGTGGCTGCCATGGAGGGGAATGCCTACATAGATTGGGATTGAGAGTGAACCTCACCTCAAACATATCATCACTGAGTATGACTATCCCAACGAGGTACCTTATTTTGAAACCAAGATAGGGGTTTATAAGAGAGGAAATTCTGACTCTTTCGGTTCTTGATTCCAATGATTTGTCAATGCAAGAATTCCTTGATCCCATGATTAGTGTAAACCAACAGGTATTGATCATGAAACTACAATAGGATCAGCAGGTTTTAGGAGAAGATATTGATTTGTGGAGTCTTCTACTCCCAAATTGGTGCAAGGTGCACTACCAAATCATTAGAAATTGACCTGCCAACCCTGCATCAATGTTCTAAATCATGTTTTCCAAACTGAAGAAACTAGCCCAAGTCACCTTGAGACCATTCCAAATCACTTCTCATTTGAAGCTAAAAATGCAATAATGTTAACCAGGGATAATATACCTTTAGAAGAAATCCCCTCCTCAAATTGAACTTACCCTGGTCATAATACTGAACCTACGTAGTTATGTTGAACAACCCCAGGGTTTGTTTAATACCCCTGCACTCACAAGTATACCAAAACCAAAGGGGTTAATCAAAGATACAAATAACGGTTAGAAATATATCCTAGGATTGCATGATATATCTGAGAGGGAATTGTATATTATACCTGATAAACCTATTGAACACCCATTCCCAATATTTGATGCAAAAGATCATGTGGCCCCACATATGGTTCACCTTATCCAAACACCCAAAAAAGCTCAAAGAAATAAAGCCCAGCTCATAATCAACTATGGATCCTCATGTTTGATGGATCCAAATCTAAAATAGGGTGTGGTGTTGGAATTGAGTTAACCAGCTCGAAAGGGAAAACATTTTTTGCTTCTTACAGGTTGCAGTTTGGATTCACTAGCAATATAGCAGAATATGAAGTGTTAGCTCGGGGACTAATGTTCGCACATCAAAAGAAGGTTAATGTTTTGATGGTTAAAGGAGATTCAGAAGTGATTATCAAGCAAGTACACAGCCAGTATACATTTCACAATAAAAGACTACCAGCTTATAGAAATCAGGTGTGGAACCTGATTGAAGACTTTGATGCTTTTGGGATTAGTTTAATCCCTAGAGAGGAGAATAAAATAGCTGATTCATTAGCTGTTGCCACAAGTACCCTAGAGCCCATGCAAGGCTCCAAGCTCAAGAGATTCTCAGTAGAATTAATATCCACCTTGACTATCCCTGATAATGTCAGGAACTTTCAAATATTCGATGATGATCGACATATCCTTGATTTTCTAGCAAGCTTAGATGTTTTCAAAGGACAGATCATCGATGAGTCCGACAGGGATCAAGGAGACTAGAACCTCGAAGACTGTGATATAGAAGGTGTCCTCTATTTAAAAAGTAATAGCATTCACAAGGGAATGGTGGCCTTAGAAAGAATTTTTGATTCAGATCCAAGAGCTCGGGAAAAGGTATCAACCAAAGATAATGGAGGTGAATATGAAACTATTAACCTAGCTAACTTTGGCCCTGAAAGGAATGTTTGCATAGGGAAAGCCTGCCCTGAAGCAATTAGAGAAGATATATTGAGGGCACTGAAGAAAGATATTACTGCAATAGCTTGGGGGTATGAAGATCTAAAAACATTTGATACTTTTGTGATAACTCATACTATTCCTTTGAAGCCTGAAGCCAGACCATTTTGGCAGAAACATCATCCTATCAACACCCTGATTGAACCACTGATCCTTAAGGAAGTTTAGAAATTGATTTTTGCAAGAATAATCTTCCCTGTACGACATTCAACTTGGGTGGCTAACTTGGTTCCAGTTCGTAAGAAGAATGGGGGGATCAGGCTATGTGTCAATTTTAGGAATTTGAATAGAGCTTCAGAAAAAGACAACTACCCACTCCCTTCTCTAGATGAAGTCTTGAAAACTATAAATGGGTCCCAAATGATGTCATTCCTAGATGGTTATTCTAGATACAATCAAGTGATCGTTAATTACGAAGACATAATGAAGACAACCTTCACTACTAAGTGGGGAACATTTGCTTATAGGAGGATTCCATTTGGTTTGATAAACGCTGGAGAAAACTTTCAGCGTGCAATGGACATAGTGTTCAAAGATGTGATTGGTAAGTGCATCATCATTTATATGGATCACTTGACAGTATTCTCTAAAGATAGACTAAACCATGTTGCATATTTGGCTAAATTTCTTGAAAGATGTATCCAATATGGTGTCTCTCTGAATCCTAAAAAGTGTGTGTTTGGGGTTTCTGAAGGGAAACTTTTGGGACATATAATCTCAGAAGGAGGGATATCAATAGATCCAGACTGAATTGAGTCTATTGTGAACTTAACCATGCTAGGAAGTAAGAAGGAGATGAGATATTTCTTTAGAAAGATCAACTTTTTGAGGAAGTTTATCACAAGTGTTGCAAAAATTGTTAAACCTTTGAATGAAATGATGAAGAAAGATGCTAGAATAGAATGGAGCAATGAGGCAAAGGCTGCTTTTTCTCAGGTTAAGCAATCCATTTCTAAGGTGCTAGTTCTCACCAGTCCTAAATAATTGAAGCCATTTTATATTTATTCTTTTTCTTATGAACACTCATGTGTAGTTGTCCTAACACAATGAAGAGAGGAGGGGGATGAAAAGCAAATTGCCTTCATGATCTCTCCATTTAAGAATGTTGAATTCAACTACCCACCGCTTGAGAAAAAAGCTCTTGCTTTGGTTAGAGCTGTCAAGAAGTTTAGTCCTTATATCTTTCGAAGTCAGATCATTGTTGTGGTTCCTGATGTTGTTGTGAAGTCTCTACTTATGCAGAGCGAGTTGGGAGAATGAAGGGGAAAATGGATGGCTATTTTGCAGGAGTTAAATCTAGAGATTCACCCTATGAAACTTGTTTGAGATCAAGGCCTATCTAAAGCAATGGCAGACGCTGGTAAGAACATTACTTGTCAGGAGTACACAACACAGTCATTTTCTAATGACTCCTGGTATGCCTATACTATTTATTTCATGCTCAATAATTGGTTCCCGGAGGGAATGAATACAACTCAGAGGAGAGCACTAAGAATGAAAATCTCCCATTATATTCTCAAAGGAGGATTGTTATACAAAATAATTTTGAGGGGGTTTATCTATGATGCCTTGATTAACAAGAAGCTAAGCACGCAATTGCTGAATTTCATGGGAAACACGGCATGGGTCATGGTTCTGTGGATTCTTTAGCACATCAGATCCTTAGATCTAGTTATTATTGGCCATGTGTGTTTAAGGATTCCCACCAACATGTAAGGAAATGTCATATATGTCAAACTTCGGCATCAAGAGAGCATCATCCAGGAATGACATTGCAACCTGTTTATGAGGTAAGACCATTTTTCCAATGGGAACTTGATTTTATTGGGGTAATTAACCCAAATTCTTCTATAGGACATAAATTCATTTTGACTACCACAGATTACTGCACTAGATGGACATAAGCTATACCTTGCAAGAATAGCACAATAAAGGTAGTAATCAAGTTCCTCACTGAATGCATCACAACCAGGTTTGAAATACCCTTTCCACTAGTATGTGAAAATGGCCCTGACTTTTCTTCTTCTGAGTTTATTTCATGGGCTTATGATCATAAGATTGTTTTAAAGTATTCTTCAAACTATTATCTGCAAGGAAATAGAGTTGCAAAATCGACTAATCAGAATCTCCTAGGAGTAATAAAAAAATTGTTAGAGAACAATCCTAGAGACTGGCATACTCATTTAAGATTTGTGTTATGGGCAGATAGGACTAGGATCAAGGTTACGTTGAAGACTTCACTGTTTAAGCTAGTGTATGGCCAAGAGCCTATGTTCCCTATTCACTTGCAAATACCTGTCGTAAAATTTATGCAGGAATTTTACTGTAGTGATGATAGGATTGAAGTAAGGTTAGTTGGCTTATTGAAATTAGAAGGACAGAGAGATGCTACTTTGCAATAATTCTTTAGACACTACACTGTCGTCAAACGTTGGTTTGAAAAAAGAGCCAAAGTCAGGGCTTTCAAGATATTAGACCTTGTCTTACTATGGGATAAACCCAATGAAAAGAAGGGTGACCACTAGAAGTTTGATAAGCTCTAGTTGGGTCCCTATCAAATTGTTGAAATCCTAGGAGAAAATGCTTTCCAGCTGAGTAGTTTAATAGGAGAACCTGTTCCATTTCTTGTCAATGGACAGTTTCTCAAACATTATATTGGGTCATAAAAGGTTTGGTATTTTGTTGGGTTGTATATATGTAAATAGTTTGCTATTTTGTTCATTTTTCCTTTTCCTTGTTTTTTCTTGTGGTGGCCTTCATTTTATTCAATTGAGTAAGGGGGTTATTATCTGGAGTATACTTTGGATACTAGGAGAGAAGTTGGTTTAGATATTTTTTAGGTTTTCTGATTGGATATTTTGTTCTAAATTCATTGTTTTATGTCCTTTATCAATGAGAGTTGTGGAAATTCATTGAGAACAAGGTGTAAAGTAAGCAATCTTCACTAACTACGATTGAATCTATCACAAATCATTAGAAACATCTCCTTTTGTAATGGTATATTTGTCTTAGAATGATGGTGTTGCAAAGATTTGAGTGAAAATTTTGATTCCCTAGATGCTGTTATGATGTCCATGGTAGTTTTCAACCCAGTACAGATGTTGGACATCTGACATATTGAGAAGGAATTGAATGAAGGAACTTCAAAAGAAAGAAAAAAAAAAGAGAAAAGAGAACTATCTAAGAAAATAAAACTCAATACTGAATGGGTGATTCCAATATCTCTACCGGGGCTATGGATGATTGATTGGCAATAGAGCAATGCTATGAGAAAACTAGAGGTATCTCTATCAGAGCTATGGACACTTAACTGGTAGTAGAACAATGCCCAGGATATCATTGTACAATAGTTAAAGGGAATATTCTCACTTTGGACAATCTTGGAAAAAGAGGAATTCAATTACCAAATAGATGTTATATGTGCAGGAATGAAGCCGAGACTGTTAATCATCTTTTTCTTCATTTCCCTTTTGTTTTGAATATATGGGGTAAATTTTTTGCGCTTCTTGATGTGGTTTGGGTTTCCCCTACCTTTGTCGAAGATTTCTTCATGCAATGGAAAGCTCCTTCAAAAAATCCTTTTGTTTGAAAGCTATGGTCTTTTGTTCTACCTTTTGTGTCTTGGAATATTTGGAAGGAAAGGAACAAAAGAGTGTTTAGGGATAAAGAGATGTTGGAAGGGGACTTGCTCACTAAAATTGTAAGGGCTATAAAGGAAAAATTATCTTTAATTCCAAGAAAAATGGTTGAGAAAGCCAACTGGTCTCCTCTCGATATTGCTATGGCCGAAAAGTGGAATTCAAAATTAGTTGGGTCATATGTCCTCAAACCTGTTGTTTGTGGGAGAGAGAATGCTAGTTGGTCTTTGCCGCCTTTGGGTTGGGTGAAAGCCAATTTTGATGGTGCAGCTAAAGGAAATCCTAGGAAAGCTGGAAGTGGTTGTGTTTTAAGGGACAATTCGGGGGATTTTATTATGGCTTTTGCTGTGGACATCGGCACTCAAACTAATCATGTTGCGGAAGCTGTTGGGGCTTTTCATGCTATTAGCTTAGCCCTCAAGATGAACACGAAATGTCTTTAGTTGGAGGGTGATTCAATGAATATAATAAATTGCATTCTTGGGCTTACCCCTCCATCGTGGACCATCAAAAAGTGGATCGAAGATACAAAAATATTACTAAATAAATTTGATAAAGTGAAAGTGTCCCACATCTATAGAGAATCCAATAAGGTGGCAGATTACTTTGCCAATGAAGGGGTTAAGAAGGGCAGGGAAAACACGTGGAGGAAGAATGACTACCTCCATCCTGATGTGAAAGTGCTAATTTATTATGATTTAGTGCATGGAAGAGAAGTCTGTCTTCGACATGATGAATCAGATAAAGATTAGGTACATTGATTTCATTAGATTTGATGGGACCGACATCATTTTCTTTTTCAAGAAGAGTCTCTGGCACGCTTTCTAGGTGTTTGATAAAATATGCCTAAATGGGACCCAAAGCAACGGTAGAGTGTTGTTTAACAGAGCTTTGAATATGGGGGGAGAAAGAAAATGAGTGGAGTTGAGCAGTTTTTAGTAGCATAGAAAGAATGCCAAAGCCTGGGAAAGAATTGAAAAGGGAGGCTTAGTCTCGTATATGGAAAAGCTCCATGGTACTAATGAGGGGATGTTGGACTATTTTGTAAAAAATTGGAAAAATGGTGAGATTGTGTTTTTTGGAAGGAATGTTAAGCTAAATGAGGAGTTAATTGGTGAGATAATTGGTCTTTCGACAGAGGGTGTGAAATTTTATCGGGACCGTCGATTCTCTGATGAAGCGGTCATTAAATTTCCTAAAAAAGACAAGGAGAAGGCTAAGATGGTTAAGGTTGCCAATAGCTACTTTGATGTGGAGTCCATCAAATCTATCTGGAGGAAAGTTTTAAGAGTTATAATGGAATATATCATGGTTGACGGGTGCTTCACCAGAGTATATGGTTACCACTTTACCATTTTGAACCACTTCTATCACAAGGTTCGTATCTCTCTGCCTTTTACTTATTCTCTTCTTTGAAGAATTGCCTTGACGAAGTTGAAAGAAACCCTAGGAGGACTGCTATTATTCACCCTAGTCTTGTCAAGCTCATATTTGAGCATTATCAAAATTTACCTGCTTTGCCTAAAACTGTTGAAATTAGAGATTTTGATGATGAGGAGACAGAAAGTAGTAGGGAGAATGACCCCCGGGCCCCCCTGCTTGTGCTCCTGTTGATCCTAAAACCATCGCTCCCCAGTCCCCGTCTTGTCAAAAAGCCCTTAAGGATTCTACTCCACCATCATGTCCTAAGTTGCAGCCTCTACATGAGTGCCCTAGCCCGGGTTTTTCCTCACCACCCTATCTTAATCCCCAGCCGGCTCCTGGATGCCCTACTTTGGGTTTGGTCTCTGGTTTTAAAGGTACCTCTGTTATGAAACTTGTTTCATATTCTGGGAATTCCATGGAAATTCTTTCTAATAAACCCATGGTTAGTAAGGAATCGGCCCCTAGTGCCCCTGCATCTGGAACATTTGGGAATGGTCCTTATGACTCCCCTATTAAGGATGAAATTAACTCGGCCCTGAATAAGCTCAAGCCTAAGGACATTGTGAGTGTGGCAAAAAAAAGTATGGATGGCCTTTTCATTATTCTCAAGAGGACCTAGAAGGAAGTATGTGATTTGAAAGGTCATAATATTGATCTTAGTAACAAAGTCATGGATTTGGAGCAGAAGATTAGCTAGAGTCGTAGAGAGAATGAAGGACAGGAAACTCCCTTACCAAGGAAAAGACAACAATTGCAGGAGGAAAGATTGACTAGTATCGAGTACAGTATGTCCAAGATAGGCCAAAATATTAGGGCCACTGTGGCGAACAATCACAAAATTTCCAGGCATAACACCATTATCATCAATGCTATTGTGGAAAAGCTCAAAAAAACCAAAGGGTTCGTTGGTCATGGATTTGGATGCGGACAGGGGAGGCTGTAGATTTGCTGGTGAAGGGATTTCAACTCGTACCCAGGCTAACACTAAGAGGAAGACCCCGATTTCATCACATACGGCTCAAATCCTCAAGCAGGGGTTACAGGATATGAAGGATGTTGAAAAGGAGGCTGAGGAGTTATTGAACACCTTGGAGTAGTGCGATGGTGTCTATTTCTAGTTTTTTGGGCAGTCCTTTTTTGGGCCCTGTTGTCTCTTTGTGCTGTTGTTTCCTTTTTGGGACAGTCGTTTGTTTGTTTGGACTTATTTTGTTATCTTTTGTTGTTTAATCTCTGCGGTTTTAGGTCCCTGTAAAAGCTATTTTTTACTTTTCAAAAATAGTTAAAGGGAATCAACTCATGTAGTTCAAATCCTGTGCACTATTGTTCAAAAGATGAGGATAAATTTGTAAACGGGTGATGCACCATCAAGTACACACATAGATTTAGGGGTAGCTAGTGTTGATTTACATTTGAGATTCTAGGTCAACCTTGTTTGTTGAGACTAATCTATCTGGAATTGTGATGTCCATAAGCCAGGAGTTCTAGGTAACTAAATCCCTTAGTTTCCTGAAAATGGTTAAACCATTTTCCTAGAAAAGTCGCCAATTGTTATGCCTTGCATAACCACCCAATTTTAAGTTTGATTAAAATGGGACCCTCTTTTTCTTTCGCTCTTTGTGTTTCACCCCCTTCAATTTTGAGGTTTTTCTTTGCCTTGGCATGTGCTTAATATGCTTATCTTGCTCACCCAAGTGTTTTCCCCAAGTTATAGATTGAAAATCTTATGTTTTAGTCAATTTTTGGGTTTTTACTCTAGTTTGGGATTTTTTGGTCTATCCGGATTTTCCCGGTTTTCTTTCGAACTTCGATTTCATTATGAAGTTTGGGTTTTTCATCTAGTTTGGGATTTTCTACCCTATTTGGATTTTCCTAAATTGCACTCGAAGTCTAGCTCGGCCTCTTACATTGTAGTTGAGAGATTTCTAGCCTCTGTGGAATTCCGCCTGGGTCAGATTTTTTTGGATTTATACCTGGCCGTCAGGTTTCCAAGTTTGGTCAATTTTTTTGGAGCTTTAGGCCATTTTGCTTTGTCATTTGCATCCTCCCGAGTTGGTTTTTCAATATTTTTGTGCTTTAAAACATTATGGTCTTTCTTGGAGTTTGAATTCCTATTTGTTGGACATTTCATGGCTTGCCATGTGCATTCATGGTTAAAATCTAGGGTTTCATGCCTAGGGTGTTGCCATTTGGTCTTGATCTGCTTTCGATTAAGCCTAGGATTTGAAGAAAATATGTAGGAGGATTGTGTTAAACAATATTCATGCCCAGGGTCCTCAAAATTATGGCCTTTGGTCAATTTGAGTGAAGTCGTGGCTAGTGTTCAGGTTTTCTATCGAACTCAGGATTTTCCTGCCCAGTCGCATTTTCCCGGATCCCTTCATTTTTGTGAAAATGTGCTAGTCTCCAAATTTTTGCACTCTTTGTGGAATTTTGACCCAAACGGATTTCTTTGGATTTCCTTCAGTTTTTCGAGGTTAGGAGTTCTAAGTCATCCGCAAAAAGCTACTCTGGCTAGATTTTTCTAGATTTTCTGGGAGGCATTGTGGAACGAGGAATTCGATAAAATTGATGAATGCTTAAACATATCTTGCTTTCTCTTGATGAATTTCACTATTGTATGCTGCTTATGTTCATTTTGGTGATCCAGTGTTGATGCTTAATGGCTAATTTAATGGTTTTATCATGATTTTGAGCTAACACTTTGATGAAATGTTGTCAATAATCAAATTCTCACATTATTGTTTGATGAATGTAGGCTAAGTCTAGCAAGGCAGTGGCTAAAATGGCTAAGAGAGAGAGACCGGGACAATGCAATGGGACAGATCTTAAGAATAATGTTAATAGCATTGAATGGCAAACTAGGGTTTCAACTATGCCACTTGTGGATGGCTTCTAGAAGATGTTCTTGATGACGAAGGCCATAATGGAGCAAGGTATGGGAGACGTGGGGGGAGTAGTTAATGCAAAGTTGCATCGAAAGTCATGCTTCCTCATCATTTCGCTTTGTCTCTTCTTCACGCGTTTTGGTCTGTTTCTTGCCTTTGGTTGGTGCCCTTGCATTGAATGCATGTTTTACTTTGTTGCAAACTCTTCTAGGGCCTAACTACTCTGTAACCGACTTATTTTGTAAACCCTATGTAGACAATCTTTTTTTTTGCTAAGAGTTAGAAGTTAGGGTTAGAAGGTAGAAAAACTCAAGAGGTAGAGTAGGAGTTAGAAATTTTTTGATTCTGAGTAGTCTCTATAATACAAAAGACTCAAATTTTTGCTATCTTCAGGGATTTGATACAAATAAAGACATTGTGTTCTTGGTGAATTCATTGTGTTGATCTATCTTGCATGATTCATGTTATTTATCTTTTATTAAGAAGTTCAATAGGAGGAGGTGATGTATCTTCCTGACTCTTTTAGCATAGATGGAGATAATTTGAAGACATGAGTTTTCTATACACTAGTGATCTGGACACAATTGTAAATGTTGCTTATTTGTTTCATTAATAGTAGGAGCAACCAGATTTAAACCTACTTTATATTGTGCTCTAGAATGGTATTCATTTTGGGTTAATCATTTGATTTGAAAAGCTTTCAAGGAATGAAGTTTTACCTTAGGTTTTGTTTGACTGATGATTTGCAATCTACTGTTAAAGTTTGCATTGTGAATGAATAAAAATTTGTATCAATTACAAGTTAATTTTACTCTGCAGTTCTAGTTTAGGAATTCCTTGGAAGGTAACAAGTCTAATTAGTTGAATGAATCAAAATTCTTTTCAGTTTAAAAACCTTGATCTATCTTTTTTTTATTTCTTTAAAACCCCTGGTTAAAGTAGGTTTAGACAGATGTTTGATCTTGTGACAATCTAGAAGCTCAAAATCGGTAGGCCCCTTGAACATTACAACCATATTGACCACTTTGTGAAATAGCATCATTGTGAACCAACATCAAAGACCTTGGGAGGTGATTAGTTTGATTACTGATTGTCTCTTTCAGGAGAGGTGAGATACTTTTACTTCTATCTTACCTACATGTTGTGGGTAAATTTGGCACGTCAATAGGTAGCATGATCGATCTGATTGTAGGGAATGCAAAACTAGTATGTGTCCTAATCCATGTAGTTGGTTTATTGTAATCATCTTGATATAGATCGTGTAATACTAGAAACTCCTCTGTGATCAGGTTCTTGCTGCAAGCGAGATCTATTAATATTCCATTAGTGGGCTTATCATAGATTTTTCTAGCTATGTAGAGAGGACCATCAAGAAGCTTTTGTAGTATGTCTTTAGAAGAAAAAGTGATATCAAGAGACTTAGTGGTTTGGCCCTTACGATAAAATGTCTATCGTAGCCACTAGTCCATCCATAGGACTTTCTGTAGTAATAGGGGGAGGTGTGTCATGTTATTCATTATTTGTATCAACAGCCATTACATCAGTATTTGAAGGTTCACTAACCTTGACAAATGAGTTAGTATGTTTAGGCATGGGATTAGTGAAAATTTGCAAATTCTGGTTAGGGGTGCAATAGACTTATTGCCTTGATCATTAACACCCATAATGGACAAATGGCCTAAATCAATGAGGTCTTGAACTAAATGTTTTAGAAGCTTGCAGTGTTTAGTTTCATGTTCATTTTGGCGATGAAAATGACAATAAGTGTTAGGTTTGAAGGTGGGTGGTAATGGTTGGGTTGGATCAAGTGGTCTAACGGGTGGAAAAGTGAGCATGCATTGTTCAATTAATTGGTTCATCGTGTTATGAAGGGTATCAGGTAGGGGAGTAAACTATCTCTTCAGGTCCCCATAGGTATAAGGCACCACTGCTTTAACAACTACCACTTGATTTGGAATAGGTTGGGTTGGCTGCAGTTGAGGTTGAGGAAGTTAATTAAACTATAAAAAGCCACTATTTGGATTGCAAAATTTTTGTGTGTTATTTTTGTTTTGACTTCTATGCTTGGGTTTTTCAGCTTTTCTAGAAGTGGATTTTGAATCACGACTTGAAACCGAGTTATGGTATTCACACAAGGTTGTGCATAAAAGGATTGGTAATGTGATAAAATCCGTTACTTTTCATCTGTGTTTTTCTACATCACATGAGGTTAGCCATTTTTTCTTTTTAGATGTCATGCGAACTTGAGAGTGACTTATGAAATCATCCACCAATTCATTGAAAGAACGGATGGAATGATTAGGCAAGTTGGAAAACCACTCTCAGGGAGTGTCTTTCAAGGTCCTTGGAAACAGTTTGGCTAACAGATTATCATCAAGGATGAAGTCACTATAAAAAGCTATATAAGCATTAACATGGTTGATAGGGTATCCTTTTCCTCCATATTTCTCAAACCAAGGCATTTCTATCCCTTGTGGCATTGGGGTACGTAATATTTCTAATGATAAAGGGATACTACGAACATGATATGTAGGTGGAGTGGATTGACCTTGGCTAATGGTGGAAATTTGATGTTGAATGGATTAAATAGTGACAAGGAGTTGTGTAAGAAGGGGATTAGGGTATGTGGGTTGAGGTGGAAGGGAAAATGGTGATGGAGTATAGGTGATGTGAGGGGAACTGAAAGGAATACTATGGGGTGTGAAGTTGGTGGAAGGGACTTGTGATGCCACAAGAGAAGTAGGAATGCTAGTGGAAATTGAGAAAGAGGTAGCCGCATAATTAACTAGATGCATAGTTGTGTGGACATGTAGATTGGTATAAGTTGGTATGGAAGCTATGGTTGAAGGGGGAGGAACTTGAGGTCCTCCTTGATTTACATGAATGTTTGCAGATTAGATATTAGAAGAAGCATGTTTATTGTAAATCTCGACAATCTTCTTCATCACTTGCAAGCCATCATTACTTTCAATTAAGCGATGAAGGTTTTCAATGGTGGGTATGGTAGTGGTGGAAATGGTTTCAAGTGACAAGTCTTGTTATAAGTATGAAAAATCCTCATGAATATTAATGACCTTTTCTTGCAAGAGGGAGTTGTTTTGGTTGTCAACATTGATTGGATGGAAAGGTGAAGGCATAGAAGTGGTATTGTCAAGGAATAATGTACCATTTTCCATACTAGGAGTAGGATCTCATGAGATCCCAAGGTCCACAAAAAAAGTGATATCACGGGAGGCCACGAGTCTAGAACTTCTTCTCACTAAAGTATTATCAACGGGGCACCAAACACTCATACAAGTACCACAAAGGAGGGTTGATGAAAAGGAAAACTAATCTAAGAGTTTGAAATGAAAATAAAAAAAATGCTTCTAACTATAATAGAGATCTAACAACAAAAAACAAAAATGCAGACAAATGCTAGAAAAATGTTGGAAATGCTATTTAACAAGTGTAGATGGACTAATTCGCGCAGGGTGGAAAATGAGTCCCAGTATGATGTTTTTGTGTGTTGTTAAAAAATTTTAAGATAATTTTAATGTTCTACAAAATGCAATCAAGGATGCAAAATGTGGATTTTTAGTCTTTTTAATGAGATGCAATGCAAAAATGAAATCTAAATGAAGGTTTCACTAAAGCAAGATAAAAAGTCCTAAAATGCAAAAACAAAACAATGTACTAATTGAATGTTAATGCAAATGTAAACTAGGATCCAATATGTAAATGAAAGTAGAAATGAAAAGTACTCAAAATTCAGGTTCACCAAAATGAATTGTTCATTTTTGGCTCCTATGGGCTACTCTTGCTCTTCTTGGATTTTTCACCTAAAAGGAGAGAGATAGGAGCAAAAATGCTAATGGTTCATTCAAATTATGTTATGTGCAATGTTGTCTAATTTAAATGAAGCTAACTAAATGCAATTGATTGATCTAAATGAATGAAAATGAATGCAAAAGTGAAATTAAAGCTATGTTTGAAAACACATTGTGATATGCAAAAAATGAAGTAAATGAAGAAAATATGTAGAATAGAGTAAGATGAGTTAAATCAGAGTGCACCTAGGTGAAGTATGATGAATCTACAATGTTCTAGATTTTGGTTGAAATCATTGATTTTTCACAGTGGGACTCATTCACCGAGGGTGGTGAATCAGCCCTCCTCCTAGCGAAAAACTATCAGAAACAAGTTTTTGTTTGTCGGCATTTGGAATTTGAAAAAAATCTTATTTTCAATCCTAAGGTGAGACTCATTCGCCATAGGTAAAAAATCAGTCCTCTCCCAATTTTTTGAAAAATTAGGAGACAACTCTGCAACACCAAATCTCGAAATCACTACTTCTCGAGTTTTCGAAGTCAATTTTACAGGCAATGGTCACAAAACCTTCTCCAAGCTGGAAATAGACTTGAGTTTACTTGAAGCACATAGTTGACTTGTAAACTAATCTTCAATACCAAAAAGCTTGCTAAATCTGCACACAAAAACTTACAAACAAACATGTAATAGGGGAAAAATGGTTTAAGGTTAGTGAATAGGGGTTTTCCTTGGTCAAACCCCACTTTTGGTAATCAAACCCTTAATAAAATAATGAAATGCAAAGGAATGATAAACTAACAACATGGAAATGCTATCAACTTACCAAACCCATGATGATCCAATTCGGAAGTAATGTCAATGGTTGCTTCAAAGTACTTGAATAGTGCTTGAAAAGATATTGTAAAATGCTTGAATGAATAGGCGAATAAGTAAACTTGATGAATGGGGATTGAAATGAGGTGAAAATCACTTATTTATACACACTTGTGCCTTATTTACCCATTCATACCTCATCATAGGTTGACATCAAGTGTTTTTGAATAAAATATTGAAAGGAATTTTTTTAAAAAATTGAATTTGTGGCCAAGGGGGACTCATTAGCCACCCATGGCAAATGGGTCCCACCTAGGACCTGAAAATGTGTGTCTGGAAATATGTTGTATTTAATGTCGTTTGTGAGGGTATTACTCAAAAATACACTTAATTAAGCATATCAAAGCATAAAGGGGCCAAATAAAGCATGAAAAAGGGATAAATAGTGAAGATGTTCCTAGAAAAGCATGAAATCTTGTTACAAGACTTTACAACACTTCAAAATAGGGCTTGTTGATGAATAAAAAGGTGATTTTTAGGTGATTTTTAATTAAGAGTCTAGAAGAATGTAGAAATGTCTTAGAACACTTCACAACACCTTCACAAGACGTCGTTCTTGTTCGAAACTCAAGGGAAGACAACTAAGAGGTGGGTGAATCAGTTGTCATTGAATCATAAACTTATTCAACTTATTAACCCTAATTTTAGATCTGATCATTAATCATGAAAGCATAAATGAACAACACATCAGAAGCACACATAACACCAAGATAGGGGAAAAACCACGGTGGATGTCAATCACAATATTATAGCCTATTAAAAGTATAAGGATATATGAATGGGGAATGCACATGCATTCAAGCACACTGACTAGAGCTCACTTCTCAAATACAACAAGGATTACTGTACAAGGAAGAAACACTGTCTTATAGAAACATTTGGATTAAAACCATCTAGATTTGAACTAAGAAAATAGCATCTCCTAATGCCTGGTTACAGTTTCAGTTAAGCACATGAACACTTCTTCAGTCTTCTCCACTCTTTGCTCTACCTTCAAATGATCTAAATTTTTTTTGCACACAGGACTCATACACTTTGCATTCACACCTTTTCCAGACTTCAAACAATCACTCTTATATATCCACAACAAGAAATTACATCGCTATAAGTTGGCCACAAAAAGATAATAAAATAATTACAAACAGTCAGCCCAAAACAAATAAAGATTATTCATGTGAATCAACCAAGGTTGGCCATAACATAGTGAAGACCAAAAAAAACATCTCCAACATGAAAACACTACAATTAATTTCTCCTCGAAGATCCACAACATGCTTCAACAACTTGTTGGACAAGAACACGAAAAACATGAACACACAAGAGAAAATCTCGGATTAAGAGCACAAAAATCAATGCAGACATGCCACAAAGATAGAGAGTGAGCTAGAAACATCCACAAGCATCATGAAACACCACAAAAGCATTCACAACAACTAAACTTACAGAAATCACAAAATCCTCAATTAAGAACACTAACTAAAGTGATAGAAGAACTATCAGAATGAAAATCACCCTAACTCAATCGACTCTTCATGTGGATCTCTAAAACTTGACATGGATAAAATAGACATACTCAACAAGAAACCCTTTAGTCCTCAACCTCAGAAAAATAATGTATTGAACACACTAACAGAAAGAACTTCACTTCACCACTGACAACCTGTAGCACTTCTTATTACAATTTTCTCAATAGCCTCGACATATACAACTTCTTATGCAACAAGGTAATAGTGTTACATCAATGACAACCACATATCAGCAACACAACCACAACATCCAACAATCTCCCCCTTTGGCATTGATGGCAACACATGATGTGAAATATACCATCAACACAACTACGCTTACTCTTCCTTTAAGTTCTAACTTTTCTTCCCTCACATGATCTTCTCCCCACAAGGCTCTTCTCCTCAGATAATCAACAATTTTTTTTCACATTACTCTTCTCCCCCTTTGAAATCAATGACAAAGATATCTTGAATACAAGATTTGAACCACATATTTGAACTTCTAAACATCTGAACATCTAACTACTCCCACTGAGTAGTAGCCACCACAACATCAATCTAGATCAAAATATGATCATGAAATGTGTGGATTGATGCAAAGCAATGCATCCTTATTTCTGATTAGGAGGGTTAATCACCCCTAACTTCGCTCTGAGATACTAAAAAGTATCCTTAGGCAATGCCTTTGTAAAGATATCTGCAATTTTCTCGTTAGTAGACACATAATACAATCTAACTTCCCTTTCACTTACCTTCTCTCTCAAAAAGTGAAATTTGATAGATATATGCTTGGTCTTTGAATGTAGAACCAGATTCTTAGAAATTTTAATAGCACTTGAGTTATCATAGAATATAATAATAGGCTCATCATACATGACTCTGATATCCTTCAACATCTATTTCATCCACAATACTTGAGTACAATTATTAGCAGCATTAATGTATTTTGCCTCTATAGTAGATAAAGAAATAGCATTTTGCTTCTTACTCAACCATGAATTCGGCTTCTTTCCCAAGAAAAATTCTCTACCACTACTACTTTTCCTATCATTCACATCACCTTCCCAATCAACATCAATAAAGGCACTCAAAGTAAGATCATCATCATTAGGATACCATAGACCAAAATCAATTATCCCTTTCAAGTATCTAAAAATTATCTTCACAATAGTCACATGAGATTCTTTAGGATCAGCTTGAAATATAGCAACAATACATACAACATTCATGATATTAGGCCCAGTTTGATTCAAATAAAGTAATCCACCAATCATTGATCTATATATTGTTTGATTTTCCTTCAGAGAATCATTATCAGTTGTCAACTTGCATTTGGTCACCATGGGTGTACCAATAGGCTTTGAATCTTCCATACTGAATTTCTTAATCAATTAATTCACACACTTGGACTGAGATATAGAAATCCTTTTATCTAACTAAGTAATTTGTAATCCTAAGAAGAATTTCATCTCTCTAATCATTGACATTTGAAATTCATTCTGCATATCATTAGCAAACTTCATGCATAAGCTATCATATCCTCCAAATATGATATCATCAACAAAAACTTCCAAAATCAAATCCTTATCATCATTATTCAAATACATATTACTATCAACAATACCTTTGTTAAAACCAAGTTTCACCAAGTACTTATCCACTCTGGCATACCATGCTCTAGGGGCTTGCTTAAGACCATACAATGCTTTCTTCAATCAACACACTATATCTTCTTGATCAGTCAACTGGAATCCATTAGGTTGCTCAACATATACCTCTTCTTCCAATTCACCATTTAGAAAAGAAGACTTGACATCCATTTGATAAACCTTGTAGTCTTTATAAGTAGCATAAGCAAGAAATAATCTCACAGCTTCAATTCTAGCAATAGGGGAAAAGGTTTCTTCAAAAACAATACCTTCCATTTGAGAATATCCCTTACAAACTAGTCTTGCTTTGTTTCTAACCACTTCACCTTGTTCATTCAATTTTTTTCTAAAGACCCATTTAGTTCTAGTTGCATTCTTCTCCTTAGGTCTAGGAACAAGAATCCATGTATCATTCTTCTCAATTTGCTGTAGTTCCTCTTTCATTTCTTCAACCCAATGCTCATCTTTGCATGCTTCATTCACATTGTTAGGCTCAGTCTTTGAAATCAAACAATACTCTTCTCAATTTTTTCTCCTAGTCTGGACACCTATGTTCTTATCACCTATGATTTGATTCTCTAAATAATTCAATCTCACATACCTCAGAGTTTTCTTAGAATGTTCTTCAACTTTAGGCTCTTTTGATCTCTCTTTTGTTCTTCCATCATTTTCTCCTTCTTCTTGATTTTCTTGATTCACTGGAATGTTTTGAACTTGACTTGCAGTCTGGCCTTTCTTTCCTTTGCTTGTACTATCATTCTGATCATTAGGATCATATCCATAGGTTTTGGATAGTGCATTTATGTCCTCATCAACCTTAACATTTGTAATTTCAACCATTTTCTTCAATCTTTTGTTGTAACACCCATAGGCCTTACTTTTAGTAGTGTAACCCAGAAATATTCCTTCATCACTTCTACCATCAAACTTTCCTATATCTTCATCTCTTTTGATATAACACTTGCTTCGAAATATTTTGAAATATCTAATAGTAGGCTTTTGACTAGTCCATAGTTCAAAAGAAGTCTTACCAGTATCGCCTTTGATTTGTACCTGGTTAAGTGTGTACACAATAGTAATCACAACTTCTCTCCAGTAGACATGAGGAACATTTCCTTCCAACATCATGGTTCTAGCTGCATCTAGAACTATTTTGTTCTTCCTTCCCACAACTGCATTCTGTTGAGGGATCCACGGTGTAGATAACTGCCTCTTTATTCCATGCTCTTCACAAAAAGAATTAAAGTCACCGGAAGTGAATTCACCACCTATATTTGATCTCAAACACTTAATCTTCAAACCAATCTCTATCTCAACCATAGCCTTAAAGATCTTGAATTTTTCTAGAGCTTTAGATTTCTCCCTTAGGAAATTATCCCACATCATCCTCAAGAATAATCATCAATAAGCAACATGAAGTATCTGTAATCTTGTAAAATTATAGTTCTAGCAAGAGCACATAAATCAGTATGCACAAGTTCCAACAATACATTTCAGTTTTTTTGTTTCATCAAATTAAAATTATTTTTTCTTTTCCTAACTAACATTCTTTGCATATGGCATTAGTAGGTTTCATTAGATTAGGAAGATCTCTCACAACTTTATTGGAACTTATCTTGACAATGTTATCAAAGTTAACATGACACATTCTCCTATGCCATAACCAACTCTCATCAACTTGAGAAATCAAAAAACTTTTACTAGCAACATTCAAATGAAAGATATTACATTTTCTTTGTGTACCTGATGCAATCACATTTCCAAAATTTCCCAATATTTTGCACTTACCATCCATGAACTGAAGATTGTATCCCTTATCAACAATTTGACCAACATTAAAAAGATTATGCTTCAAACCTTCAACATACAAGACATCATCATTGTTATGCTTACCATCAAGAGAAATACATCCTCTTCCATGGATCACACTAGTTGTGTTATCACCAAATCTCACAACACCGCCATCATACTTCTCCAAATTCACAAACTTACTTTTATCTCCTATCAAATGATGAGAACAACCACTATCAATTACAACTTCATAATTCTCTTCAACTCAAGCAACTAGGGCTTTCTCCAAATTTTTACAACTAGCAGATTCAATAGACAGAAGATTATTTTCCTTGATAGCAATAAACACAAATTCATCTTCACTTGCATTTCCTCTGTTGGATTCATCATCTGTTACACCTTCATCAGCAACATAGTAACACTTTTTTCAGAATTTAGGCTTGTTAAATCTTGTCTTGGAAACTCTCTCAGGACACCTTGATGCAAAATGGCCTATCTTATTGCAATAGAAACATTTAATAGGAAAGTTTCCCTTGTGCTTACCTTGTCCTTTGGCTTCTCTTTTCACAATCAATGCTTCAAGTTCTTCAATCTCTCTTTCTTCTTCATCCAACCATTTCATTTCATCCTCATACTTGAATGTATTTCTTGATGAACTTTCACTTGGATCATATCTTTGTGTATCTCTTCTAGAAGTAGTAGCCTTAAATGCAGATTCAACCTTAGGAAGGGCATCACCAAATTCACTCAACTCAAAAGTAGTGAGCTTACCAATCAACATATCTCTGCTAACATTTGTCACAGTTCAGAGTTCTTCAATAGCACTAGCCTTGACTTTGTAAGTATTAGGAAAAGATCTAAGAAATTTACCAACAACCTCTTATTCATCTATCTACCCACCAGCACATCTGATACCACACACAAGTTCATTTATTCTCTGCATTAAACTAGTAACATTTTCATCATCACACATTTTCAACTTTTCATATTTGAATCCTTTCAAACTTTGTAGCTTAGCAATCTTCACATTTGTATCACCTTCATATGTAAGGTCTCCAACTTCTTTCAGATCTCATAAGCAGTCTTTAGATCCATCACATTTTTCATCTCAGTATCACTCAAAGCAATCAAGAACACCTCCTTAGCCCTGATATGATATTCAACATCCTTGATCTCAACAGAAGTAGTAGGACCATTCTGTGGAATAAAATATATATTTTTTGTAATGCTCGAGTAGGGTTCAACAATGCATCTTAGATGGAACTCCATTTGAGCTTTCCACAAAGAATTTTTTTTTCCATCAAATCTAGGACTATCCTTCTTATAAGTTGCCATCCCAAATCACCTCAAGATATTAAACTTCTTCCAAGGTACAACAAGCTTTGATACCAATTGTTGGCAACTCAAGGGCAGACAATTGAGAGGGAGGGTGAATCAATTATCGAGAAATCATAAACTTATTCAACTTATTAACCTTAATTTCAGATCTGATCATTAATCATGAATGCATAAATGAACAACACATAAAAAGCACAAATAAAACCAATATTTTTACGTGGAAACCTGATTAGGGAAAAAACCACGGTGGAGGTCAATCCACGAGATTATACCCTTTTAAAAGTATAAGGAAATATGAATGGGGAATGCACATGCATTTAAGAACACCGCCTAGAGCTCACTGCTCAAATACAACAAGGCTTACTACCTGAGGAAGAAACACTATCTTACAAAAAGATTCAGATTAAAACCATCCAAATTTGAACTAAGAAAATAACATATGTTAATGCTTGGTTATAGTTTTGGTTAAGCACATGAACACTTCGTCACTCTTCTTCACTCTCTTCCCTTCCTTTGAATCATCTAAACTTTATTTTCACATAGGACTCATACAATTTTCATTCACACCTCTTCCAAACTTCAAAAAATCGCTCTTATATATCCACAACAAGAAATTGCATCGTTATAAGTCAGACACAAAAAGATAATAAAATAATTACAATCAGTCAACCCAAAAAAATTAAATATTATTCATGTGAATACACCAAGGTCAGCCATAACATAGTGAAGACTGAAAACAACATCTCCATCATGAAAAAACTTCAATTGATTTCTCCTTGAAGATCCACAACATGCTTCAACACCTTGTTGGCCAAGAACACGAAAAACATGAACACGCAAGAGAAAATCTCGGATAACAAGCACAATAATCAATGTGGACATGCCACAAAGATAGAGGATGAACTTGAAACATCCACAAGCATCATGAAACACTAGAGAAGCATCCACAACAACTGAACTTACTAAAATAATATAATATTCAATCCAGAACACTAACTGAAGTGATAGAAAAACTATTAGAATGAAAATCACCATAACTTGATCAACTCTTCATGTGGATCTCTGAAACTCGATATGCATAAAATAGACATACTCAACAAGAAACCCTTTATTCCACAACATCAGAACAACAACGTACTAAACACACTGACAAAAAGAACTTCACTTCACCACTGACAACCTATAGCACTTCTTATTACAATTTTCTCAATATCCTCAACATATATAGCTTCTAATGCAACAATGATAATAGTCTTGACATCAATGACAACCACATATCAGCAACACAACCATAACATCCAATATTTCTTTGAATTTTAGTACCTAAATAAGCATGTTCAAGCCATGCCACAACATATAATTAGAGAAAAAAAGATAAAAACTATGAAACAAGACCTAAAAGGCCATGAAAATGACAAGGGGCCATTTTTCTACAGCACAAAACCATAATGGCTTTAGACCCCTATCTTCTCATGGAAATTTTTCCTTAAATTTTTTTTTCTGAGTGCATGGAACATATAAGACTGTTGGAAAAACAAGGACAGGAAACTAAGAGGGGGGTGAATCAGTTGTCTCAGAATACCTAAAATTTTCAAACATAAATTAATCTTAGATCTGATGAATGAACAATAAACCATAAACCATCAACACACCAGAAACACAAAGAACACCAATATTTTTAATGTGGAAACCCTATTAGGGGAAAAACCATGATGGATGTCATTCCACAATATTATACCTTGTTAAAAGTGTAAAGAAGAATAATGGGAATGCACATGAATTTAGGCACACTGCCTAGAGTTCACTACTCAAATATAAGAGGGCTCACTGCCCAAAGACGACACACTATCTTACAAAAATTTAGATTAGATCTGCAGGGTATGGACTAAGAGAATAGCTTCTACAAAAGCCTAATTATAGTTTTGGTTAAGCATAGAAACACTCCTTTATACTTTTCTCAAACTTCTTCACACTCTACTCTGCAATTAAATGATTAGATCACTATTAACACATTTTCTCTTCCTTGCTCTCACACACTTCAACTTTGCACAAACAACTACTCTTATATATCAGCAACAAGGATTTGTGCAAACAACTTCGTCAGCTAGAATATGAAATATAAAACATATACACAATGTCAGCGCATTTTTACAAGTAAATTTTCAATGTGAATCAAACAATGTTGGCCAATATTATATTGTGGCCCAAAACAACATGCTTGAGCATGCTAAACATTCAAATTTGAATCTCCAAGGATCCACAACACGCTACAAGCACCATGTCGGCCAAGAACATAAAAACCCAAACACACAAGAGAAAAATCACCGACCATGAATACACCGATTAATGCAGATGTACAAAAAATATAGAGCATGATATAGAAGTATCCAAAACCACCATAAAACACTAGAGAATCATCCGTAACAATTGGACTTACAAAAATCACTTGATCTTCATTTAGGAACACAACTTGAAGTAGCAGAAAAACTGTTAGAATACAAATCTTCATAACACAATCAAATCTTCATGTGGACCTCTGAAACTTCTGGTGGTTAAACTAGATACACTAAGCAAGAAAACCTTTAGTCCAAAACAACTAATCATTAATGTACTGATCACACAGATATACTAATCTTCACTTTTCCACTGACAACCTGTAGCACTTCTTATTACAATTTTCTCAATATCCTCGACATATATAGCCGTCAATACATCAATGCTAATATTTTTGACATCAATGAAAACCACATATCAACAAGACAACCACAACATCCAACAATATCCCCCTTTAGCATTGATGGCAACACATGATGTGAAAAATACCATCAACACAATTATGTTTACTCCTTTAGGTTTTGACTCTTCTCCTCAACTCTTCCATGTTGATCTTCTCCCTAGATAATCACCATTTTTTCGCATTACTCTTCTCCACCTTTGACATTAATGAAAAATATCTCATCTATACAAGCTATGAAACACATATTTGCACATTTGACTACTCCCCCTGAGTAGCAGGCACCACAACATTAGTCAGGATCAGAATATGATCATGAAGTGCACGGATTGATGCAAACCAATGCATCTCTAGTTGATATCAAGAGGGGTAATCACCCCTAGCATCCCTCTAAGATATTCAAGGGTATCTTTTGGAAATGTTTTGGTGAAAATGTCTACAATCTTTTCTTTGGTAGGCACATACTCCAGTCTGACTTCTTTCTCACTTACTTTCTCCCTCAGAAAGTGAAACCTGATTGATATATGCTTGGTCTTACATTATCGCACCATATTCTTTGATATGTTTATTGTACTTGAGTTTCCATAGTAAATGGAAATAGGCTCATCATATATAACTTTTATATCTTTCAGCATCTATTTCATCCATAACACTTGAGTACAATTATTTGTAGCAGCAATATACTCTACCTTAACAGTAGATAGGGAAATGGAATTCTTCTTTTTACTCAACCAAGACACCAGCTTCTTCCCTAGGGAGAAGACACCACCACTAGTGTTTTTCCTATCATCTACATCTCCTACCCAGTCTGCATCACTATAGGCACTTAAGATAATATCATCATCTTTAGGATACCAAAGCCTAAAATCAATTGTTCCTTTCAGATATCTAAAAAAATTCTTTACAGTAGTTACATGAGATTCTTTTGGATCAGCTTGAAATCTAGCAACCATACACGCAACATTCATGATGTTTGGTCTCATCTTGTCTGAGTTAAGTAGAGTAATCTTCCAATCATTGACCTATATCTTGTTTGATTTTACTTAGGAGAATAATCATTCTATGTTAACTTGCATCTAGTTACCATGGGTGTAACAACAAGATTTGAGCCTTCCATGCAAAACTTCTTCAACAACTCTCTCACATATTTGGACTAAGAAATGAAAATACCATTGTCCAACTGAGTGACTTGCAATCCTAGAAATAAATTCATCTCTCCAATAATACTCATTTCAAATTCACTTTTCATTTCATCAACAAACTTCATACATAGATCATCATCTCCTCCAAAAATAATGTCATCAACAAAGACTTCAATAATCAATTCTTTATCATGATCCAACTTAAACTACAAATTATTGTCAGTAGTACCTTTATTGAATCCAAACTTTAGTAATTATTTATCCAGTCTAGCATACTAGGCTCTGGGGGCTTGCTTGAGTCCATACAATTCTTTCTTCAATCGTAAAACCATGTCTTCCTTATCAGTTAATTGAAATCCATCTAGTTGTTCAACATAAAACTATTCTTCTAACTCACCATTTAGAAATGCTGACTTCACATCCATTTGATAGACTTTATAGTTCTTATATGTGGCATAAGCAAGAAATAATCTTACAACTTCAATTCTGGCAACATGGGAAAATGTTTCTTCAAAATCAATACCTTCCATTTGTGAATACCCTTTACATACCAGTCTTGCTTTATTTCGAACCACTTCACCTTGTTCGTTCAGCTTATTCTGAAAGACCCACTTAGTACCAATCACATTTTTGTCTTTAGGTATGGGAAAAAGAATCCATGTATCATTCTTTTGAATGTGGATCAATTCTTCCTTCATAGCTTTAATCTAGTATTCATCATTACAGGCTTCATTGACATTGTTAGGCTCAGCCTTGGAAATCAGACAATACTCTTCTGCAATCCTTCGTCTAGTTTGCACACCTTTATTCTTATATCTCCTATAATTTGATCTTCAAAATGATTTAGCTTTACATACCTCAGAATTTTAGAATTCTCTCGCACTTCTAGTTCTTCTATTCTTTCTTCTACACTTACACTTGTTTCTCCTTCCTGACTTTCTTGATTCACTAGAACAATTTGAGCTTGATTCTATGTTTGAGCATTATTCCCTTTGTCTGTACTATCTTGCTGGTCATCTAAATCATATCCATGGTATTTGGATGATCTAGCAGATTCCTCATCAACTCTAACATTTTCACTTTCAACCATTTCCCTCAATCTTCTATTATAGCATTGGTAAGCCTTTCTTTTAGTGGAGTAACCTAGAAAGATTCCTTCATCGCCCCTTGCATCAAACTTTCCTATGTACTCATCTCTCTTAATATAACACTTGCTTCCAAAGATCTTGAAATATTTAACAGTAGGCTTATAACCAAACCATAGCTCAAAAGAAGTCTTACCAGAAATACCATTGACATTTACCTAGTTTAGAGTGTTTACAACTTCTCTCCAATAGATGTGAGGCACATTTCCTTCCAACATCATTGTTCTAGCAACATCCAAAATTGTTATGCTCTTTCTCTCTACAACTCCATTCTATTGAGGGGTTTGGGGAGCAGATAACTGTCTTATGATTCCATACGCTTCATAGAAAGAATAGAACTCCTAGAAAGTGAACTCACCATCTCTATCTGACCTTAGGCATTTGATGTTTAGATCTATCTCATTCTCTTCCATAGCTTTGAAACTTTTGAACTTCTCTAATGCTTCACATTTTTCTCTTAATAAAGCAACCCATATCATCCTAGAGTAATCATCAATAAAAAGCATAAATTACCTTTCTCCTTGTAGACTTCTAATTATGGAGGGACCACATAGATCAATATGCACTAGCTCCAGTATTCTATTAGTATGATGTTGTTTACTCTGAAAAGTAACTATAGTTTGTTTTTCCATCTGACATTCCTTGCATATTGTGTTAGTAGGCTTCACTAGCTTAGGTAGATCTCTTACTGCTTGAGTGGAGCTTACCTTGGAAATGTTATCAAAATTCACATGACACAACCTCCTATGCCATAACTATCTTTCATCCACTTGAGAAATCAAACAACTTACATCAGCACTCAGATGAAAAATATTACCTTTTATCTTTGTACCTGAAGTAATTTCATTTCCAAAACTTCCAAGTATCCTACATCTTCCATTTTTGAACTGGAGATTGTAACCCTTGTCCACCATCTATCTAACACTCAGCAAGTTATGCTTCAAGCCTTCAACATAAAGGACATCATCAGTGTTATGTTTACCACCAAGAAAAATAGATCCTTTGACATGAATCACACCAACATTATTATCTCTAAATCTTACAACCTTGTGCGATCATATTTCTTTAGATTTACAAATTTTCTTTTGTCACCAGTCATATGATGTGAGCATCCATTGTCAATAACCCAGTCATCCTTTTCTTCAATTTGGACTGCAAGATATTTCTCAACATTCATAGATTCAATAGCTAATGGACCATTTTCCTTGATAGCAATGAAAGCCCATTCATCTTCAATTCTATTTTCTTTATCAGATTCTTCATTAGTTACACCTTCTTCAGCATAATAACATTTCTTTTGAAATATAGGTCTGTAAGGCTTGGTCCTAGGAACTCTTTCAGGACACCTTGAAGCAAAATGACCTATTTTACTGCAAGAGAAACATTTAATAGGAAACTTTCCTTTATACTTACCTTGTCTGCTACCTTCTTTCTTCATAATCAGTGCTTCTCACTCTTCTACCTCTATTTCTTCTTCTTCAATTTTTTTCATCTCTTCCTCATATTTGAATGTATTTCTATAAATTTCTCCGAAATCATATATTTGCATGTTTCTTCTAGATACAAAACCCTTAAATGTAGATTCAGTCTTAGGGGCAGAATCACCAAATTCACTCAACTCAAAAGCTACAAGTTTACCAATCAACATATATCTTGTCACGTTTGTCACTGTTATGAGCTCTTCAATAGTACGAGCCTTTGATTTGTAAGAGGGAGGAAATGATCTGAGCACTTTAACTAATTTTTTTTTTCATCCAAGGTACCATCGACGCATCTAATACCCATCATAAGTTCATTTACTTTTTGCATAAAAGAAGAAATATTTTCATCTTCACCCATCTTCAAAGTTTTGTACTTGTATTTCAAACTTGTTAGCTTAGCAACCTTCACAAGTGCATCTCCTTCATAAAAAGCCTCCAACTTCTTCCAGATCTCATAAGCTTTCTTCAGATCCATCGCATTTGTCATTTTTTAATCTGCTAGAGCACTCAACAAAGCTTCAATAGCCCTGATATTAGTCTCATCCTTTTTAACCTCATCATGAGTGGAAGGACCATTATGAGGAATAACATAACAATTCTTTGTAATCTTCCAAAAGGGTTCACCAATACACCTCAAATGAAATTCCATTCTTTCTTTCCATAGAGGGTAATTTGTTCCATTCAATCTACGACTATCCTTCTTGAATGATGCCATCTCAGATCACCTCAAGCTTTTAAACTTCTTTAGGGGAACTTACTTTGATACCAATTGTTGGAAAAATAAGGACAACAACTAAGAGGGGGGATGAATTAGTTGTCTCAGAATATTGAAACTTTTCAAACTTAACTTAACTTAATCATAGATCTAATGAATGAACAATAAACCATAAACCATAAACCATCAGCACATCAGAAACACAAAGAACACCAAGATTTTTTATGTGGAAACCCTATTAGGGGAAAAACCATAGTGGATGTTAGTTATACCCTATTAAATGTATAAAGAAGAATAATTGGAATGCACATGCATTTAGACACACTTCCTAGAGCTCATTGCTCAAATACAAGAGGGCTCACTTCCCAAAGAAGACACACTGTCTTACAAAAATTTAGATGAGATATGTAGGGTATGAACTAAGAGAATAGCTTCTACAAAAGCCTGATTATAGTTTAGATTAAGCACATAAACACTCCTTCAAACTTCACTCAAACTTCTTCACACTCTACTCTACTATCAAATGATTACATCACTATTCACACATTTTCTCGTTCTCTTCTCTCACACACTTTAAACTTGCACAAAAAACTGCTCTTATATTTCCACAACAAGGATTTGCACAAACAACTTCGTCGGCCAAAATAGAATATGAAATATGAAACATATACACAATGTCGACCCAAATTTACAAGTAAATTTTCAATGCAAATCAAACACTATCAGCCAATATTATATTGTGGCCCAAAATAACATCCTCAAGCATGCCAAACATTCAAATTTTAATCTCCAAGGATCCACAACACACTACAACCACCATGTTAGCCAAGAACATAAAAAACCTGAACACACAAGAGAAAAATCACCAAACACGAACACATCGATCAACGCGGATGTACAAAAAAGATAGAGTATGATCTAGAAGCATTCACAACCACCATAAAACACCATGGAATCATCTACAACAACTAAAGTTATAGAAATAACTTGATCTTCATTCAGGAACATAACTTGAAAGTAGTAGAAAAATTATGAGAATACAAATCTTCATAACACGATCAAATCTTCATGCGGACCTCTGAAAATTCTGGTGGATAAACTAGATACACTCATCAAGAATCCCTTTAGTCGATAACAACTAATCATCAACGTACTGATCACACCGATAGACTAATCTTCAATTTTCCATTAACAACCTGTAGTACTTCTTATTACAATTTTCTCCATATCCTCGACACATACAACATTCAATATAATCAATGCTAATAGTGTTGACATCAATGTCAACCACATATCAGCAACACAACCACAACATCCAACAAAGACCCCATTAGTACTTCCTTTTCCTATCCTACCAAAAATTCAAAGAAAAATACATAGCCAAATTATCCCTTTAGAACTTTCCTCCACCCATGATCAAACCTCTACCCATGCTTGAACATCCACCACCTAAAGAAAACAATGCTAAACCTAAAGATCCTCCAACAAATCAAGACCCATCCATGAATAATCCCTTGCCTATTTCCTACAAGAGACCTAGAGAAAACAAAACATGTCCTAATTGACCTCCTAACCAAATTTATAAAGCCAACGAGAAAATGGTTGAATAGCCTTTTGTGGTTTCTTCAGGGTATGTGTAGGATCATGATGGGTCAAGTGCGATATGATGGGTATGTGGTTGACGACTTTTTATTTACCCAAAATTGATGAAATGAAAATAGTTTTTAAATGAAATTCTCAACTTTCCACCAATATAAATTATGCTTTACTTTGAATTTAATAAGTAATTATTATTCATTTTCTATTTGAATTACGAGTAAAGTCTTGATTGATAGGCTAATTGAAAAAAATCTATAGCTATCAAATGGTGTCACATTGTTTTAATTTGAAACATGTGTCACATTCTATACTTCGCATACTATAGGATTAGAAAAAAAATGAATTTCAAGAATTTTTGACCAAGTTAAGGTGGTTAGACATACACGTTTTTATATTTTTTAAAAGTTGTAATAAAAAAATCATAATTAATTATTTACTTGGAAAAAAATTACAAAAAAATATCCATCACATCGGGAAATGAGTCCTTTACTTATATATAAAATATTATTAAAAAAATTATCATTTTATTGTGGTTAGGGTGGTCAAAGAGACACCTACTTATTTTTTCCCTAAAATTTAAGTAATATTGCATTGAAATTTCAATTTTTCACCAAATAGATTTTTTTTTTTAAATAAAGCTAGTAGTTTAGAAACTACATTCAATTTTCTACATATTCTATTCTTACATATTTTTGAAATAATATAGATAACTTATTCAAGTTTTTACATCAAGTTGCCTAACTTTGATTTTTCTCAAATTTTTGCCACTTAAGGGACTGTTTTTTCCATGATGATCTTGCACATACCCTTCAGTTATTCCTTCACAAGAAGAAAAGGAACCTATGGTTGAAAAAATCTCTCCTACATAAATGCAACTTGAAAACCATAATAAAAGGAGCCACAATGCTATAGAGCGTAGGTGTAGGCGTCGTGCTATTGCTTGAATGATGAGTGATGAGAACATGGAAAATCAAAATCCAAACTTAATAGAAGTAATAAATGATGACCCACCTCTATTACTAGAACAAATAGAAGTTATGTCTCTAACACAACAAGGACCAAAACCTCCTATGGATATTATTATTCATCCTCCTATTATGGGTAACTTGGATGTCGATGAAGAAATAGTTAAAATCGATGAGGAAGTGCATAATGAGTTGAATTTGTTAATTTCTTCTTCCATAAGCTTAAACAATAACAAGCGTGATGATCTTCCTAAGTAAAGTGATGCACCATGTGTTGAACTATGTGATTCTCCTAGTACAACACTTGATGTTGTCCCTCTCGCTAGTGATCTGCATTCTGCATATACTGAACAAGACTATGATTTGGATGACTTGCTGGATGGTTGAATTGCATATGCTTTACTAGTCTTATCTTTTTCTTTTTCTTTTTCTTTTTCTTTTTCTTTTTTCTTTCTCTTCACTTTTTGATGGCATGTGTGTAACATGATCCCCCGTCATGGTTTTTCTAATGTTTCTCTCTATGTTCATTCCTCTATTTGTACCTTCATTCTTCTATATGTCGTATATTCTTTCCTTTTTATTGATCTTTTATCTTTCCTTTCCATTTTCCTTCTTGTCTTGTGTTTTATTTTTGGGGATGACGCAAGGCATTGAGACACCCTATGTCTCTTCCATGTTGACCCAAAATAGTTTTCTTTATATTTTTCTTTTCATTTTCCTTTTTGTCTTGTGTTTCCTTTTGGGGATGATGCAAGGCATCGAGACACTTTATGTCTCTTCCATGTTGACGCAAAATATTCTTCTTTTTCTTTTTCTTTTCATTTTCCTTTTTGTCTTGTGTTTTCCTTTTGAGGATGATGCAAGTCGTTGAGACACCCTATGTCTCTTCCATGTTGACCCAAAAGGCTTTTCTTTGTTTTTACTCTCTTTTTGTCATTCTTC
Organism: Sequoia sempervirens; assembly: GCA_007258455.2. Taxonomy (NCBI): domain Eukaryota; kingdom Viridiplantae; phylum Streptophyta; class Pinopsida; order Cupressales; family Cupressaceae; genus Sequoia; species Sequoia sempervirens. The sequence goes on along the minus strand of VDFB02281492.1, from coordinate 865,960,563 downwards.
ATGTTCTATGTGTATTTGGGGAATGATGACAGTTCTGAGCTCTATAATATATTGCAGCAAAGACAAATACTGACCCCGAATCCAAATATCCCTTATGTGTTTCTAGGGGGAAACCCTTTCTTTTTTCTTTTCCCTTTTTCATTTTTGGCTACTTTAAATTAATTGCTCACATCATGGTGTTACTAATTTCTTTAATGTGGGGGCATACTTTGGCGTTATTCTACCATGTTTGCATTTTTTTTCTTTTCATGTTCCTTGATGTAATTTTCTTTCATTATGCAATGTGTATTTTCCTCTTGGTGGTGTCTTTGGGTTTGAATTCCTTTGAGAGCATGATATTTCTTTGTCCTCTCTAGGAAATATTATATACGATGTTCCCTAGGATGAAACCTTGCACTTTTCCTCTCTTGGAAACAAGATGAGACCTTTTTCACTTTTTCTCTCTTGGAAGCATTGGGTGTGATGTTCCCCAAGATGAGACCTTGTATTTATCCTCTCTTAGAGATGTTAAGCATGACGTCCCTTAAGAGTAAGACGTATGAACTAAGAAAAATCCCTTTGAACATCTCTCTCTCTTGTTGTATTTTCCTTTTTCCTTACTAAAGTCATGGAGGTATGGATTTGATATGGACTTCCTAGAGCTCACCTAGTGAACACCTAGCTTCACTAGCCCTGGTGAGCGTACATTTTCATTTTGTCCTTATTAAAGTCATAAAGGTATGGCTTTGATATGGACTTCTTGGGGCTCACCTAGTGAACACCTAACTTCAATAGCCCTTGTGAGCATGTATTTTTTGTACCTTATTAAATTCATGGAGGTATGGCTTTGATATGGTCTCCTGGGGCTCACCTAGTGGACACCTAAATTCACTATCCCTTTTGAGCATGCATTTTGTGTGCATAGTGGAAAAAGAGTTCCACTTGTTAACCTTTTTGGACAAACAACCTAGACCAGGTCCACTATGTTGGATGACCAGTTGAAGCTTAATCCATTGCATTTTTCCTTTCTTTCCTTTTCCTTTTTCCTATCTTTGATGGTGTATGTTTGTGATCTGGTTATGGCTTCATATATCATCCGCAAAGCGTGTTCATTTGTACCTACATTGGTTTTCCATTGTATCTTGATCCTTGTGCCATAGAAAAATGGCCCCTTGTCATTTTCATGGCCTTTTAGGTCTCTTTTCATGGCATTTGATATATTTTGCTTTGGTTTTATATTGCGACATGGCTTGAAAGTGCATATTTAGGTACTTGAATTTAAATATGACATCTTGTGAAGGTGTTTTGAAGCATTGTAAGACATTTCTACACTCTTCTAGACTCTATTCATTACAATTTACCTAAAAATCACCTTTTCATCACTAAAAAGGTCCTATTTTAAAGTGTTATAAAGTATTATAACAAGATTTCATGCTTTTCTAGGCACAACTTCACTATTTATCCCTTTCTCATGCTTTACTTGGCCCCTTTATGCCCTCATATGCTTTAATTAAGTGTATTTTTGAATGTAAGCCTAACAAACAACATTAAATGCAACATATTTTCCGACACCTATTTTTGGGTCCTAGGTGGGACCCATTCGCCATGGGTGGTGAATGAGTCCCCCTTGCCTCCAAATTGAAAATTTTTAAAATTTCCTTTTAGGTTTTTATTCAAAACACTTGATGTTGGCCTGTGATGAGGTATGAATGGTAAACTAAGGCACAAGTGTGTATAAATATGTGATTTTAACTTCATTTTACATCCCCTACAATTCTCCAACATTCACACATCATAGTCAAGCATTCTACAACATCAATTCAATCATTATTCAAGCACTTTGGAGCATCCATTGACATTACTTCATATTTTCATTATCAAGGGTTTGGTAAGTTGATAACTATTGCATGTTATTAGTTTATCATTCTCTTTCATTACATTGTTTCATTAAGGGTTTGATTACCAAAAGTTTGTGTTTGACCAAGATAAACCACAATTTGCTAACCCTCAACCATTTTTCCCCTATTGCATGTGTGTTTGCAGACCTAGGTATATAGATTTAACAAAAAATTTGGTATTGAAGATTGGTAAACAAGTCAACTAGGTACTTAAGGTCAAATCATTCATATTTCCAGCTTGGAGAAGGTTTTATGTCTGCTTCCAGTAGAATTGACTTCTGCAACCTAACAATTAGAGATTTCCAAATATGATGTTGCAGAGTTGTCTCCTTATTTTTAAGAAATTTGGGAGAGGAATTATTCACCACTAGTGACTAATGAGTACCACCTTAGGACTAAAAATATGAATTTTTTTAGATTCTGAATCCCGACAGTCAGAAACCAATCTCTGACATTTTTTCACCAGTAGGAGGACTAATTCGCCACCTTGGGTGAAAGAAGTCCCACTGTGAAATTTTAGTGATTTCAGTCAGTGTTCACAACATTTTCGATTCATCATACATTGCCTAGGTTCACTTTGTTTCATCTTATTCCTTTTTGTTTTGCATTATTTCTTTATTTAATTCATTGTTTGCATATCATAGTGTGTTTTCAAACATAGCATAGATCTTATTTTTTCATTCATATTTCAGCTTTCTAAATCACTTAATTGCATTTAGTTTAGACAACATCATGCAAAACATAATTTGAATGAACTAGTTAGTATTTTTGACCCTACCTCTCTCCTTTTAGGTGAAAAACCCTAGAAGAGCTAGAGAAGTCCTAGAGAGTCAAAAATCAATAGTTCATTTTGGTGAACCTGTGTTTTTTATTTCATTTGCATATTACATCCTAGATTACTTTTTCATCAACATTTAATTATGACATTGTTTTATTTTTGCATTCTAGGAATTTTCATATTGCATTAGTGAAAACTTCATTCAGATTCCATTTTTACATTACATCTCATTGAAAAGACTAAAAATCTACATTATGCATCTTTGATTGCATTCTGTAGAGTATTAAATTCATTTTAAAATTTATGAAAAATACACAAAAACATCATACTAGGACTCATTCGCCACCTTGGGTAAATCAATCCCTCTACACCTTTTACACAACATTTCTAGCATTTTTCTGGTATTTTCCAGCATTTTTGTTTTCTATGGTTACATTTCTATTATAGTTAGCAACATTTTTGTTATTTGCATATTATACATCTTAGATCACCTTGCATTTACATTCACCTCTCCTTTGTGGTACTTGTACGAGTGTTTGGTGCCCCATTGATAATACTTTAGTGAAGAAGTTCTAGACTCATGGCCTCCCGTGATAGCACTTTCATTGTGTACCTTGGGATCTCACGAGGTCCTACTTATAGTATGGACAATGGTGCATTAGGCATTGACAACACCACTTCTATGCCTTCACCTTTCCATCCAATGAATTTTGACACCCAAAAACATTCCCTCCCGCAAGAAAAATTCATTAATATTCATGAGGATTTTGCACATTTACAACAAGACTTGTCACTTGAAAACATTTCCACCACTGCCATACCTGCCATTGACAATCTTTGTCATTTGATTTAAAGTGATGATGGCTTGCAAGTGATGAAGAGAATTTTGAAGATTTACAATAAATAGGCATCTTCTAATACTCAATCCAAAAGCATTCTTGTAATCCTAGGAGGACCTTAAGTTCCTCCCCCTTCAACCATAGCATCTATACCAACTTATACCAATCTGCAAGTCCACACAACTATGCAATAGGCTAATTATGTGGTTACTTCTTTCTCGATTCCACCTAACATTCTTATTTCTCTTGTGGCATCGCAAGTACCCTCAACCACCTTTACACCTCATAGTATTCCTTTCACTTCCCATAACATCACCTACACTTGATCACCCTTTACTCTTCCACCTCAACCCACTTACCCCAATCCTATTCTTACACAACTCCTTAATACCATTCCATCCATGCAACATCTACTTTCCACCATTAGCCAAGCTCAAACTGCTCCAACCACATATCATTTCTGTAGCAGCCCCTTATCCTTATAAATCTTACATACCCTGATGCCACAAGGAATCGAAATGCCTCGGTTTGAGAAATACGAAGGTAAAGGAAACCCTATCAACCATGTTAATGCTTATACCGCTTTGTGTAGTGATTTTTTCCTTGATGATAAACTGTTAGCCAAACTATTTCCAAAGACCTTGAAAGATACTACATTAGAATGGTTTTCCAACTTTCCCAATCATTCCATTCGTTAATTCAATGAATTGGTGGATTCTTCCCAAAATTGATGAAACGAAAAGAGTTTGTAAAGGAGCTTCTCAACTTTCCACCAATATAAATTATACTTTACTTTGAATCTAATAAATAATTATTATTCATTTTCTATTAGAATTATTACTAATGCCCTGATTGATAGCCTGATTGAAAAAAATCTATAGCTTTCAAATGGTATCACATATTTTGAATCTAAAACATGCGTCACATTCTATGCTTCGCATACTATACGATTAAAAAAAAATTGAATTTCATGAAGTTATGACCAAGTTAAGGTGGTCAAACATACGAGTTTTTATATTTTTTAAAATTTGTAATAAAAAATTCATAATTAATTATTTACTTAAAAAAAATTACAAAAAAATATGCACCACATCCAGACAAGAGTCATCTACTTATATCTAAAATTTTATAAAAAAATATTATCATTTTATTATGGTTATGGTGGTCAGACAGACACCTACTTATTTTTCCTTGAAATTTAAGTACTACTACATTGAAATTTCAAATTTTCACCAAATAGATTTAAAAAAACAAACCTAGTAGTTTAGAATCTACATTCAATTTTCCACAAATACTATTCTTACATAATTTTGAAATAATATAGATAACTTATTCAATTTTTTACGTCAAGTTGCCTAACTTCGATTTTTTTGAATTTTCATTGCCACTTAAGGGCCTATTTTTTCCATGATGATCCTGCACATACTCAAATGCTTGATAGAAATACTCTTGAATGCTCTTGTGAACTCAATTATGCTATGATGAATTCTCTCAAAAAATAATTGGATTAGAATGAATGAAGGAACCTTGTATAAATATACTTATCTATGCTTAATATCCTGAAATTACATCACACCAAGATGACCTATGAATTCATTAAATAAAGGAGGCTAAATCCTGCCAAAATTTGAAATTAAATCTCGAAAATGACTCAAGGAGGACTAAGATTCCCTAGGTGGAATCTTAGTCCCAAGTCATAAAACTTCGGGCACATACACCAAAAAGGGGCCCAATTAAGATGCCCCAAAATCAGGGTCTTGAGACCTTTGGGGGACAAAGATGCACTAGGTGGTAGTTTAGTCCTGACCCAAAAATCATGGGCACTCCAATGAAATCATTGAATTATCATTTGTACATTGGATAATGTTGGGATTAGCAAGAAAAATATAATTCATAGGGCTTGTGAATGCAAAATAGGACCAATTAAGCCATAAAGAAGCACAAATAAAGCAAGGCAGGCCCAAAAAAGTGTGAAAATGCAAGGGTATGCGTTTTAGTACACCCCCCACTTTAGTGAGAGGATGAACTTGCTTCAAACTCACACTAAAGTAGCCAACCACACAATCAAGATGGGTTCAAATGTATGAATTTTAGTCAGATAGGATGAAAATAATCAAGAGGTTGGCCAAGCCCTTAGGATTAAACTGTTGAGTTTTGGCTCTCTAGGACTTCTCTAGCTCTTCTAGGGTTTTTCACCTAAAAGGAGAGAGGTAGGGCCAAAAACACTAACTAGTTCATTCAAATTATGTTTTGTTCGATGTTTTATAAACTAAATGAATTAAACTAAATGTAATTAAAAGATTTAGAAAGCTGAAATATGAATGCAAAACTAAGATCTATGTTATGTTTGAAAACACACTGTGATATGCAAGAAATGAACTAAATGAAGAAATAATGCAAAACATAAAGGAATGAGATAAAATAGAGTGCACCTGGGAAATGTCTGATGAATCTAGAATGTTGCGAATGTTGATTGAAATCACTGAAATTTCACAGTTGGACTCATTCGCCCAGGGTGGCGAATTAGTCCTATTGGTGAAAAAGTGTCAGAAACTGGTTTCTGACTGTCAGTATCCAGAATTTGAAAAAAATAATATTTTTTGTTCTAAGGTGGGTCTCATTCGCCAATGGTGGTGAATCAATCCTCTCCCAAATTTCTAAAAAATTAGGAGACAACTTTGCAACACCAGATCGGGAAATCTTTGATTGTCGGGTTGTCGAAGTCAATTTTGTAGGAAACAGACAGAAAACCTTCTCCAAGCTTAAAATATGAATGAGTTGACTTGAAGCACCCAGTTGAATTGTTTACCAATCTTCAACACCAAAAATCTTATTAAATCTGCATACCTAGGTCTACAAACACACATGCAATAGGGGGAAAATGGTTGAGGGCTAGCAAATAGGGGTTTGCCTTGGTCAAACCCCACTTTTGGTAATCAAACCATAATAAAACAATGGAATGAAAGAGAATGATCAACTAAAAACAATCAATAGTTATCAACTTACGAAACCCTTAATAATGCAAATCTGAAGTAATGTCAATGGATGCTCCAAAGTGCTTGAATATTGCTTGAATTGATGTGTGAATGTTGGAGAATTGTAGGGAATGTAAAATGAGGTGAAAATCGCATATTTATACAAACTTGTGCCTTAGTTAACCATTCATACCTATTCATAGGCTGACATCAAGTGTTTGTGAATAAAAACCTGAAAGAAAAGTTTGAAATTTTTGAATTTGGAGCCAAGGGGCACTCATTCGCCACCCATGGTGAATGGGTCCCACCTAGGACCTAAAAATAGTTGTCAAAAAATATTTTGCATTTAATGTTGCTTTTCGGGCTTACATTCAAAAATACACTTTATTAAAGCATATGAGGGCATAAAGGGGCCTAGTAAAGCATGAGAAAGGGATAAATAGTGAAGTTGTGCCTAGAAAAGAATGAAATCCTTTTACAAGACTTTACACCACTTTAAAATAGGACTTTTTTAGTGATGAAAAGGTGATTTTTAGGTAAATTGTAATGAATAGAGTCTAGAAGAGTGTAGAAATGTCTTACAACACTTCACAACACCTTTGCAATATGCCGTTATTTAAATTCTAGTACCTAAATATGCATGTTGAAGCCATGTCACAACATAAAATTAGAACAAAATATATCAAATACCATGAAACAAGACTTGAAAGGCCATGAAAATGATAAGGGGCCATTTTTCTACAACACATTTGGCCCCTACTTTTGTGAGAGGATGAACTTGCTTCAAACTCACACTAAAGTAGCCATGAACATTGAGAGGAGGGTTCAAATGCACTTATGTTAGCAAGATGGAATAACAACAATCAAGAGGGATGATCAAGCCCCTAAGATGAAGATCCCATGGAAAACTAAACATAAGAACAAAGGAACACAAAAGTGTTGAAATTAATTGGATAAAGCTTTGGTCATCTATCCAACTAGTTGTGGATTAGATCTAGGCTGATTATTTGAAAAATAGAATGTGTACTCACTCTGGGGTGACATAACACATGATGATCCACCAAGTGGGAAGGCCCAAACATACTCACTCTGGGTCACAAAACTTTTGGTCATTCGCGGGGTGAGAAAGCCCAAAAGGTAAGATACATACGCTAGTTGGTATGCACTCACAAATAAAAAGGTGGCTATGGGGAAAAGTCATGTCGCTAGGTGGGCTTCCCGCTCAACCATATTAAAGTTATGCCTCCTGATAAATTTGATAAGGTGCCACAAGAAAAATGTCATGATAAAAAAGAAAGGTACCATTGTCATGCAAGTTGCATTATGCAAGGTGGAAAAAATGCAAAGTGTAAAATTAAAAAATGTAAAGTCTAAAAGTGTGAAATGCAAAAAAAATTCGAAGAAGTCTTGTTCAGTTCATGCAAGGTCAGTCACTTAGGGAACATTGTGTCTAATTTCTCCAAGAGAGGACCAATCAAAGAATATTATATTCACAAATTAGGAGATGCAGTGCGTCACATCAGGCCACCAAGAGGAATGTAGTATACTAAGATAGATCACACTTATGAAGGAAATCACACCCAATTTCTTCCACAAAGTGACAAACACATCATATAAATGACAATGCTACACTAGGAACCAAGAATGCAAATGAATTAATGGTAATGTATGCCCTCACTTTAAAGGAATTACTACACATCATTCTGTGAGCAATTACTTTAAAGTAGAGAAGAAAAGAAAATTAAAAAGGAAAAGAAGACATAAGAGCCAACTTGGAAATCCCTATGCCAAGTCATATGTTTCAATGTTAGGCTACGTTATGTCAAGAAAAATGAAAAGCAAAGAAAATGGAGTTTCCCACCATAAAAGAAAGCACACTAGAAACATAAGGGATCTATGGATTTGGGGTCAATATTTTCATTGCTACAATGTGTTTATGAAAGAGCTCAGAACTGTCATCATTCCCCAAAGCACATGGAACTAGAAGAATGACACAAAGAGAGTGAAAACAAAGGAAAAAGAAAGTTCGTTTTGGGTCAAAATGGAAGAGACATTGTGGTCTCAATGCCTTGCATCTTCTCCAAAATAAAAACACAAAACAAAAAGAAAGAAAACGAAAAGGCAAAGTAAAAGTGAAAAAGCTTTTGGGTCAACATGAAGGAGACATTTTGGTCTCAATGCCTTGTGTCATCCCAAAAAGGAAAACACAAAACCAAAAGTGAAAAAGACAATGCACGATGAATAGAAGAATAGAGATACAAATAGAAGAAGTATACGAAGAGAGGGAACATAAAACATATGTTATAGGGGAACATGATAGACACATGAAAGGAAAACAAAAGGGAAAAAATAAAAAGAGAAAATAAAAAAGGCTAGTTCGAAAAATGCAAGTCAACCATCTAACATGTCATCCACCTCCCAATCATGTTTAGTGTAATGTGAGGGCTATTAACTATCTAAAGGCATAATTGCAAGCGTCGAACTAGGAGTTGTACCAGGTTTTTCACTTGTTGGAGAAGTTGTATCTTTTAAGCTCATTGTACATGAAAATAAAGAGTTTAAATTGTTATGCACTTCTTCATCTATTTTTTCTATCGTCGCATCATCATCATCATCATCATCATCAAGATTAATGACAATGGGAGGACAAAGGGTGATTTCTAAGAATGGATGTATCAAAAGTTGAGGTTGTTGGATTTGTTGATTTTTGTGATTGTTGCACTAGACTATCTTGTGGTAGGTCAGGAGAAGGATGGTGGTCACCTATTACTTCTGTCAAAGGTAGAGGTTGATTTTATTTATCTTCTTCCATGTGAGATTGACGAGCAAGGAGATGATGACGATGCCCATGTTCCCTAGCACTACGATTGCATTTAATTCTATTTTGGAGTTTTTGAGGTTTAAGAGTGGATTGAGGCATCATAGGGCCTTCCAATTTTGAAGAGGGAAGAAAAAAAGAAAATGAAGATGATGGATCAACCACTTTCTCTTTTTCTTTATGCACTTGTTTAATACGAGGAGGCATAACAAGAGTTGTTTCATTTTCCCTTGGTCATTTAAATGATGGTGGAGAAGTGCCTAGTGGTGTTTGTTCATGAGGTTGTATGGTTTTCTCAATGTAAGACTTAGGTTCAAGCATGGTTTCATCTAGGATAGGTGGGGTTGAAGTGGACAGGGAGGCATTATGAAGAGACAATTCAACTATCTTTATGGCTTTGAATTTTTGTTTGGTTATGAAAAAGAAGTCCTTTCAAGGTGTAATGGGTTCCATGGGTTCAAACCAAAAGGCTTCTAATGAAAAATACCTTTCGAAGATAAGGGATTAAAGCCACTATGGTGTATGGTAAATATTTCATTGCCATGTGGAAACTTCAAACACTTGTGAACAACTGATGGGACCACTTTCATTGAGTCAAGCCAAGGGTGGCCTAGCCACAAACGAAATTGGTCAGATTGTGGAATAATTGAAAATGTTGTCCTATCTGTAAAGGGAGTACAATCAATACAATCATAGGGCATGCAAAACCAGTATGTGTTTTAATCCATGCAGTTGGTTTATTATAATCACCTTAATATAGCTCATGTAATACTAGAAACTCCTTTGTGCTCATATTCTTGCCACAAGTGGGATCTATTAATATCCCATTAGTTGGCTTATCATAAATTCTACTAGCTATATAGAGAGGACCATCATGAACTTTTTGTAGTATGTATTTAGTAGAAAAAATGATATCAAGAGATTTAGTAGTTTGGACCTTACGAGGGATAACGTCTATTGTAGCCACAAGTTGATCCATAGGATTATCTTTAGTAATAGGTGGAGGTATATCATTTTGTTCATTGTGTGTATCAATAGTCATTACATCAGTGTTTGAAAGTTCACTAGTCTTGACAAATGAAGTAGTGTGTTTAGGCATAGGATTGGTGAAAATTTGTAAGTTTTGGCTAGGGGGTACAACAGACTTATTGCCTTGATCATTAACACCCATAATGGAAAAATGGCCTGAATCAATGAGGTCTTGAACTAAATATTTTAGATGCTTGCAGTGTTCAGTGTCATGTCCATTTTGGCGATGAAAATGACAATAAGCATTAGGTTTGAAGGTGGGTGGTAAGGGCTGATTTGGATCAAGTGGTCAGACGGGTGACAAAGTGAGCATGCGTTGTTGAATTAATTGGTTCAATGTGTTATGGAGGGTATCAGGTAAGGGAGTAAATTGTCTCTTTAGGTCCCCATAGTTATAAGGAATTGTTGGTTTAACAGCTGCCACTTGAGTTTGAGCTGGTTGGGTTGGTTGCAGTTGTGAAGGAGGAGGTAGATTGAATTATAAATGACCTCTATTTTGTTTGTGAAAGTTTTGTGTGCTATTTTGATTTTGATTGTTGTGTTCAGGTTTTTCAACTCGGTTAGAAGTGGATTTGAAATCATGACTTGAAACCGAGTTATGGTATTCACACAAGGTTGTGCATAAATGCATAAATGAAGGGAATTTCATCATTTTTAGCTTATCTTGAAGGTGTGTGTGCAAGTTTTCAATAAACATCTTTTACAGATGTGCATCAGGAATCTTGACATCAATTTGAGCGTACAAAGATTGGTATCGTGAGATAAAATCCTTTTCTTTTTCATCTATGTTTTGTTTACATCTCATGAGGTCACCCATTGTCTTTTTCAGTGTCATGTGAACTTGAAAGTGACTTACACATTTAAATCATTTAGTTGATTTAATAATTCCCTATTTACTTTCAAAATGGCATAAAAAAGGGAATATTCCTCCAAGTTTGAAATCTCCCCCCAAATAGACTTGTCCATCCAACAAAGCATTTAAAACTCTTACATTTTCTCTTACATGTCTCCCACTTGGCATTTAACTCATCTTTCATCCCCCCTAAACATGTCATTTCATCAAATTCAAATTTTAAACTTGCACATTGATCAAAATGTGCTCAAGCTTCCTCCATTCATAGGTTGAAAAGTGGCATCTTGCCATTGGATGAATGTTAGTCCCACATTGATCTATTTTGGACATTCATCCATCTTGGCATTCTATAAATAAAGAGCTCATCCTTCATTTCTATCATCCACAATTTGAGTAAACTTACTATGCTCAAATATTCAACAATCTCCATCTTCATTTTCAAATTTGTAGCTAGGTTATGCAGATTTTGGTCTTGAAGCACTCACCATTTTTCATCAAAGTGGATCATTCATCAACATTCATCAATATTGCATCATTGGAGTTGGGAAAGGGCCAATTTTTGCATCAAATTCGCACCAAATCCCTCAAGAGATTGAGAGTTTGTTTAGTTTTAGAATAGGATTGGATATTTTGTTTCAAGTTTATTGTGTTCTTCATTTCATTCCTCTTCTTTTACATTCAAATGGATTTCTTGAGGAATCATGATTTAACCTTGCATTTAATCTAATAAATTGATAGTTTCTTGTGTTTTGCAGGTGTTAAAATATTGGTTCACAATATTATATATTAAAGACATAATTCAGTAAGAGATTATCATAAATTGCATATTATATATTACTTTAGGTTATGTGCACGATGATGATGGGCCAAAAAGTAGCAATATGATGGGAATGTGTAGTGTATCTGGCTGTCGACTTTTTTTAAACCCAAAATTGATGAAACATAAAGGGTTTTTAAAAGATATTCTCAACTTTCCACCAATATAAATTATGCTTTACTTTGAATGTAATAAATAATTATCATTCATTTTCTATTTCAATTACGACTAAAGTCTTGATTGATAGGCTGATTAAAAAACCATCTATAACTTTCAAACGGTATCACATTTTTTGAATTTGAAATATGTGTCACATTTTATGGTTCTCATACTATAGGATTACAAAAAAAATGAATTTCATGAAGTTTTGACCAAGTTAAGGTGGTCAGACATACGAGTTTTTATATTTTCTAAAAGTTTTAATAAAAAATTCATAATTAATTATTTACTTGGAAAAAAATTATAAAAAATATTCATCACATCGGGACATGAGTCCTGTACTTATATCTAAAATATTATAACAAAATATTATCATTTTATTGTGGTTAGAGTGGTGAGATAGACACCTACTTATTTTTTCCCTGAAATTTACTTGTACTATTGCATTTAAATTTCAAATTTTCACCAAATAGATTTAGAAAAAAAAAAAACCTAGTAGTTTAGAAAATACATTCAATTTGCTACAGATTCCATTCTTACATATTTTTGAAATAATATAGATAACTTATTCAAATTTTTACGTTAAGTTGCCTAACTCTGATTTTTTTGAATTTTTTGCCACTTAAGGACTTGTTTTTTCCATGATGATCATGCACATACCCATTATAAACTATATTGTATATTATATATTGAATTATAAAATTTATTGCATTTTTTAAATCATATATTATAAATTGTATAACATTTTTTAAACTCATATCTAAAAGATATCAGATATCGGATTCAAATCGGATATCTGATTTGAATCGGATATCCAATTTGAATTGGATATCCGATGTCTAACACAAAATTTAATGCCTAGAGATTAGCCTTGGGCTTGCTTTGGAATTTGGTTTGGACCTGCCAATAATAAGAACTCAAAATGAGAAAAGAATGATTTAGACCTAGTTAAATAAATATTTTTGATTTATTTAACCAAAGGGGGTGATGTTAGATTAAATTAGATAAATGTTTGATTTATTTGATTTAATTAGATGAACTTTAGAGATTTAATCAAATAATATGGATTATTTAATTAAATCAAAGATAGGAAAATGAAATGACCAAGCTAATTACATAGAGACAATGATTTAAATAAATCAAGGGATTTATTTAATTAAAAGGAGAATTATGATGACTTTAATCAAATAAGGCTATTTGATTAAATGGTTAGATAGAGGGATAATTCAGGATGAAGCGATGTTAGTAGATCAGGATCAAGTGTGCAATATCAATTTGTATATTTTCTATGTCTACAAATATATTATATTATTATGTATAATATTTAAATATTATTTGAATATTTTAGTTAATGTATAAATATTTAAATATATATATATATTACTAATCTATATTAAAATATTAAAATATTATATATTTCCCTCTCTCTCTCTCCATCTCTCTCTCTCCCAAGTCTCTCACTCAATCACTCCTATCTCTCTCCCCTCTACCCTCTATCTATCTCCCACTCCCTCCCTCTCTTTCAT